>CM076576.1:437282998-438482998 GCA_034641835.2 Pinus albicaulis | reverse complement strand
GTTTGACATATCTTTATTATCTATCTAAAACATGAAATTCAAAACATGAAAATTTAAGATTAAACTATGTAACTAGTCATGGATTATGGTAATTTCAACAATCTGCGCATAATCATTATTCTTGTTGTAAAGGTAAATAGTAGTGGCATTTTGACTGGCTCACTTTTAGGTCTTCTTTTTATGTCTTTTTTCTTTTGTGGTTTATTATTTTCTAAGTCCTTTGATATTTCTTTTAGGACTTTTACCCTCTTTTCAATTTTTTATTATTATTTTAAAATATGGGAAAAAAACTTGCAGAAAGCAACGTATATACATATTTACAAGACTATCAAAGTCAATTTAAAAATTATGAACCCTATTATTAAAGGACCCTAACAGGACCGTTGGACTATCCATTGCCCACTCCCGCCTTGCCATCTCCCTGCTGACCTATTCCCCCATCCAATCACATTCATTCCCACCAAGATGGTCATTGCACCATGAATGGTCGGGTCATTGTCCAACGGACTCGTGCCACCCCAAACGTCTCATCAATCACGAGTTAAAAGCCAAATTCACAACTGATACAGAGTTTTACTGAGTTTATTATGATTATAAAATGTAGAGATCTAATTTTCCAAGGATTGCAGGAAAGATCATAAGGTAAAAATGAGAAGTTGGGTTACAATTTTGTGAGAATTGGGCGTGGAAAACATTTTTTCTCAATAATTCGGCCGAAAGTTCAGCCGAACTATTTAAGAGTTTAGCCAAACTTTCAAAATTAGTTCAACTAAACTCATTCTTTTGTTTACATTGATAGCGTACTAACAGTGTGGGCAAATAGATTTTTGGCCAGAGATGGGAAAACCGACAACAAAATTTCGGCCAAACTATTAGTTCGGCTGAACATTTAAAGTAGTTTGGTCGAACTTGGTCTTATAAATATATTGGCCTGTAAACCTTAACAAGTTTCAGGGGTATTATCATTGTTTGTTTGTCTCGCATCTATCTATCTCGCGTTTGTGAGGTGTTGCTCTACTGTGGTGTTGCTCTATTGTGAGGTGTTGCATTGTTTCTCTTTGATGAGGTGAGGTGTTGCTTTGTTGCACCGCGACGACGAGGTGAGGTGTTTCTCTGTTTTTTTGTCTCGCATCTGTCCATCTCGCGTCTGTCTCTCTACCGTCTATGAGGTATTGCTCTGTTGAATTTTTTATCCATTAATTTGTTTCTCTATTACGGTGTTTCTCTGTTATTTTGTGACAAGGTGGGGTGTTGCAGTTGCGTCGCGACAACGAGGTGAGGTCTTGCTCTGTTTTTTTTGTAATTTTTTTTTGTTGATTTTTTATTTTATTTTAATTTAATTTTTTTTTTTCGCAAGGAATTTGGTATGTTTCCTCCATGACATCTTCAACGATCTCCCAACTTTTTCCTCGTTGCGGCTTCGTCTGCAAATTTCTGTGAATTTCTAGGTATGATATCCTCTGTCATTGAATTCACAGTTTTATGAAGGTTAAACATTAAATGGTTAAAAATTTAACTAGAAATCCAATTTATAGTACATAGTAAACTCTAATTTCAAATTTTCATTTCAGATATGTCAGAATGATGACTAAAATTTTACATCATAAATTTGTGAGCTATATTCATAATCGTAGAGAGTAGTATTTTCTGGTTTAAAAGGAAGATTTGTAAAAATGTTTCACTCCAAACTTGCCAAATGAGAATATTGTTATGCCAAATCCACTCTCCCAATTCCTGATATTAGATTGTCACCGTCACTATATTAATTCTCTCCAAACACCCGATATTAGTTTTTCACTATCACTATGTTAATTCTCTCCAAATGACTGATACTAGGTTGTCACTATCACTATGTTAACGTTGTCACTATGTTAATATTCCAATTTGGTTTGGAACCTTCCCTAGGTGATTATAGGATCTATGGCCTATTCTCATCGTTATAATATACACAAAACCTAGTGACTAAAATAGATATTAGCGAGGGTCTCATGCACTGTGCAGTTTGAACTATCACGTGCATGTTTGAGAGTCTGTGACACGCTATAATTGAATCTGTGACTTTGAATTTGTTTTGCATTATAATTTTTGTTCATACATTAGAATTAGGTGAGCTACATCCATTTCCCTCAGAAATGGATAACTAGCATTGTCATTACTTCCACTGAAAAACATACTTTTGCAAGCACAGAAAAAATATCTTCTTGTCAAATCCAAATTGAGAAATGACTATTTAGAGATTTGTTTTCATTTCTTCCACTAAAATTTTCCATGGCCAGTTGCACCTCCATATGGTTCCTTTTCATTACCTATTGAATACTTTACCTTATAACTTGTACTTGTTCTCTCCTCCACATACCATCGATGATCCTCCATCTGAGTAGATTTTTCTTGAGTTAACTTATTTCAATTACAGAATACCAACAACCTGTTCATTGGCCTTTTTATTATTATTATTTTTTAATTTAGAATTTATTATTATTATTATTTTAATTTAATATTAGTCCACGTAAAAGTTGTAGTTCATCAGAAGAGACATACTATATAACCTTCCTAAATTGAAGGTCTCACTCTTTCATAATTAGTATAACCATTTGTCGCTTGTCTAGCCTTTTGTTGTTTCCTAACAAAAAAATTTGTTTCGATAATAGTTATAGATTTTTGTTAGGAAACAATAATTATAAATTATTTTTGACAAATATATTAATAATGAAGGCTGAACCTAGCTACATTCTTCAACATCTAAGAGACCCAATTTTATTGTGATATTTTCCCTTCTTTCCAACTTAGTCCATCCTTCCAGAAAAATTCCTTTTAATGAAGCAAATATATCCATAGTGATCCACTGATATTTGTTCACCAACAACTATTCCCTTTTGACTTATATATCTCAAAACTAAGTTCATTTAATTTATGCATCTATATCTTTAAACTACTCAACAATTTTATTTCAGCATAGGAATCAATTTGATATATCTCCCATTTTAATGGGGTCTATCACATTTTGAGAAAAACACATTAGCCATAAAAGTTTCCCTTTGAAACTAAAAGTAATTTGATACAAAACATAGGTTTTAACCTTATATAGTTAATCATTTCAAATATATTCTTAATAAAATGAAAAATATTCAATGGAAAACACATGCGTTAACATATAATTGTGATGTTTTCCCTTCTTTCTAACTTAGTCCGTCCTTCTAGAAAAATAGCTTTTATTGAAGTAGATATATCCATAGTGATCCACTGATATTTGTTTACCAACAACTATTCCATTTTGGACTTATATATCTCAAAGCTATTCTCATTGAATTTGTGCATCTATATCTTTAAACTACTCAACTATTTTATTACACCATAGGAATCATTTTGATATATCTCCCATTTTAATGGGGCCTATCACATTTTCAAAAAAAACACATTAGCCATAAAATTTTTCCATTGAAACCAAAAGTAATTTGATACAAGACATAGGTTTTAACATTATATAGTTAATTTTTTCAAATAGGTTCTTAATAAAATGAAAAATATTCAATGTAAAACACATGCACATTAACATATAATTGTGATATTTTCCCTTCTTTCCAACTTAGTCCATCCTTCTAGAAAATTCCCATTTAATGAAGCAGATATATCCATAGTGATCCACTGATATTTTTTCTCCAACAACTATTCCATTTTGGAAACTATGCTCATTGAATTGATGCATCTATATATTTAAACTACTTAACTATTTTATTACACCATAGGAATAATTTCGATATATCTCCCATTTTAATTGGGTCTATCACATTTTGAGAAAAACACATTAGCCATAAAAATTTCCCATTGAAACCAAAAGTGATTTGATAAAAAACATAGGTCTTAACCTTATATAGTTAATTTCTTCAAATATATTCTTAATAAAATGAAAAATATTCAATGTAAAACACATGCATTAACATATAATTGTGATATTTTCCCTTCTTTCCAACTTAGTGGACATCCTTCTAGAGAAATCCCTTTTAATGAAACAGATATATCCATAGTGATCCACTGATATTTGTTCACCAACAACTACTCCATTTTGGCCTTATATATCTCAAAACTATGCTCATTGAATTTATGCATCTATATCTTTAAACTACTTAACTATTTTATTCCACCATAGGAATCAATTCAATATATCTTCCATTTTAATGGGGTCTATCACATTTTGAGAAAAACACATTAGCCATAAAAGTTTCCCATTGAAACCAAAAGTAATTTGATACAAAAGATAGGTTTTAACCTTATATAGTTAATTGTATCAAATAGATTCTTAATAAAATGAAAAATATTTAATGTAAAACACATGCATTAACATATAATTGTGATATTTTCCCTTCTTTCCAACTTAGTCCATCCTTCTAGAAAAATCCCTTTTAATGAAGTGGATATATCCATAGTGATCCACTGATATTTGTTCACCAACAACTATTCTATTTTCGACTTACATATCTCAAAACCATGCTCATTGAATTTATGCATCTATATCTTTTAACTAATCCACTATTTTATTACACCATAGGGATCATTTTGATATATCTCCCATTTTAATGGGGTCTATCACATTTCGAGAAAAGCACATTAGCCATAAACGTTTCCCATTGAAACCAAAATTAATTTGATATAAAACATAGGTTTTAACCTTATATAGTTAATTGTTTCAAATAGATTCTTAATAAAGTGAAAATTTTTCAATGTAAAACACATGCATTAACATATAGTTTACTCAGGAAACCCAAAACGAGAAGATAATTTTTTTTATTAGTATATTATTTTTTAGACCATAAGACACACACACACACACATATGTATGTATGTATATATGTATATATCCCATGAAAATTATAAACTACAAATCCATTACCTTGGATCAGATAAAAATTTGGTTCTTTAACTAAAACTGTAGAACCATGGGGTAAACTACCATGCACTAGAAAAATGCTAAAAGAACAAACCATGTGATGAAAACCATCATAAAGGGAGAATTTGTTTTCCCAAAAACGTTTTTTTGGGGCACTACCCCTGAACACTTGTGTGTGAGGAGTTGTTTGTCTGTATGAAACCCTAAAGTGGTGGTCCTTTCCTCCCATTTTATTCTGACCACTATGCTTATAAAAATATATAGTGCATGGGGGTATTCATGTAAATAATATAGCACATACCAAACATCCAACAATTCTCCTTAATGTGACCATCAATGTTGCAATGGTTAGAATTATTTCTATTACCCTTGCATGGATGTGTAGTGGCTATTTTTATTCTTATCCTCCTATTTCCAGTTCTTATTCCCCTCCTTCAAAGCTTCTTGGTGCTATTTTTTCTTCAAACCACTTAAGTACCCTTTATTTTGGCCTATGGTTTCCAGATAATGTGTGTATACACATGGTGGATACATTATCCTTAGCTTGGAAATAATCACTTGTTTGTGTAGATGGTTATATAGACCCCACATATACTTAAGGAGTACATTTGGGCTCTTGGGAAAGATATCTAATAATATGACCTTATTTTTGAACTTACTACACTCTTATACACCTTTATGTCTACGTAAAGTAGTGTGAGTGATTCCAAGGGTCCTCTACACACTTCATAGGGTATAATTGGGACAGGTAGTGTTAACTTATACATGTTATATAGACAGAGTCTGTAAAGGGCTAGGTAGCCTCTGGATCTCACCTTTTATGAAACGTGACATATCTAGTAAATACCCCTACATTTAGTCTCTGGAATAGATCTAAATATAAGTTCTTCATTTTAATATCCACAAACCACAAACACTTTAAGGAAAATCGTGTACATGTGTCAGTTCTCCCATAAAATATTACGACAAAATTTAAAGCATGTGTCATTTCTCAAGGCTTTCTCCCATTAATTCAAGGAAAACTTTGAGGCCTAAAAACTGAAAGTAGCTTAACTTCCATAGGATAGGATCCCCCAAACACAAATGGAGTAAAATGTAAAATGTTAAAAGCGGAGTGTTTTATGATGTAATGAATCTTAATAATCTAGATTGACATGGCTGTATTGAACTTCCATAGGATACTATCCCCCAAACTCAAGCTGATTAAAATGTAAAATGTTAAAAGTGGAGTGTTTTATGATGTAGTGGATCTTAATAATCTAGATTGACATGGCTGTATTTTATTAATGTACCTAAATTTACACCTTCCATGTTGCTTTATTCTTTTAAAATGTTAAAAGTGGAGTGTTTTAGGATGTAATGGATATAAATAATCTAGATTGTGTTAAATATGATGTAATGGATCTTAATAATCTAGATTGACATGGTTGTATTTTATTAATGTACCTAAATTTACACCCTCCATGTTGCTTTATTCTTCTAAAATGTTAAAGTGGGGTGTCATTGTAGAAATTTGAATAATTGATATATTATTCACCAAGATTCTCTTGATCACACACTATTTTATCTTCATGCGCAATACAGAATCTCTTCTACCATTGATCATCACATGCAGAAAAAAAATCAATTGCATGCACACATTAAAACCATAAAAATTCACACATATGAACACAATATGTAATGGGAAAGCTTAAAGATGAAAACCCCCAACTATCTGTATATTATATATGTCATAGAGATCATGTAAAAATCATCATAAAAAGCTCCTCACAAGCTCTCAATATAATCTCCACTTGCTACACACTAATCAAGCTTGATCTTGCAAATCCCATGCACTGATCTTTGCCAGCCTTTAGCTTGCCTCTACTGCGCAATCCCTACTGAAGAATGCCTCTTGATGAGAATGAATTACCCCAGCCTTTCTCATGTAGTATTTATAGGCATCTCTACTGAGTGTTGGATGAAAATCATGCATCACTTATAGTCACAATTGATAGTCACACTTTCCCTTTCACTTATTTCTGCACTGGTCTCCACTGAAAATGTCCATGCACTGAAGTTAACTGATGTATTCTTTAGTTGATTAATGAGTTTATAATTAGTGAATTAATTAATAATTAATTCAAACCACTCTCACTAATTGTATCAATCAGTTAAACTAGATACAAATAGCTCAACTATGTTTAGATTAGTTAAATTGAACACAACTCCATTAACTCCCTCAATCAACTCCACCAAACTCTCTCACATGATTTATAACTGAAGTATCCATGCAATAGCTCCACTTAACCCTCAGGAATAGCGTAATTCCTTCTGTGAGCTCCTGTGCCACATCTATGCACTTAACTGAAGTGCTCCAAGAGAATAAGATAATGTTTAGAGTCCAAATATTATTAAGAGCTAATAATATTTGACATATCTATTTTTAGACTGGCAATCTGAAAATAGATTCCGCCCAATATGTCTAAAAATAGAAGTCCATATATTTTCCCAACTTGACCAACCATCCACAAATAACATCCCGCAACTTATAGAACATGATCCATATGTCTAAAAATAGACATAGTCTAAAAATAGACTTTGCGACAAAAATCACCTATGTGGCCCACACCTAGTTTTTGTGATCACTTTCCAACTAGGATCAGGAATGATGTTTTAGGATGCCTCCTTCAATATTTCTTTTTGATATCTTCAACACTCCCTCTCAACAAGAAAGGACTATCTTTGCATGCGACATGCAGCTCCATGCATTCACCCTGCAACCTTTTCAAGCGCCATGCAACTCCATGCATCTGCTCTGCAACTCTTCCAAAACTGAATTGGCTCCAAACAACTCAATCAGTCCGATGCATATATCATCAAAGTTTGCGACTTCTGCTGGTACCAACTGTAGATGTCATCAGGAACCACTGCGTTGTTGAACTCTTGCACCCATGCACTCTGCACTTGCTGTTAACTCTGATCCATGCTCCAGTATCTAACACTTTCACTTTGATCTTCCTGCATCAATCCAACTGATCATGCTACTGCTGCTCTGTGGGCTCCTCGTAGCCAGGTTCAATTCATGAGATCCACACTATCTCAATGAATTCTGCCCAGAAATCTCCTCTTGGGATTACTCATGCCTGTCGCCCCACCTCTCACTTGGTGGTATAATTGCATGCACTCTCTCTGCCCATATGGCACGAAATTTCTCTGCATGAGTGGTTTCTTCCACTCCAGCATCCTCATCTTGTGGCTGCCCCACATCCCGAGGTTCACTCTTACCTACATGGAAAACTTTCTCCATCTCAAATCATTATTACCGATGAAATAGGTAACCTGACCTCAAAACGGGAACTCTAGCCCAAAAAGTCTCAAAAAACATGAAAAAACACCCTAAAAACAAAAAGTGTGTCTTCCAGAATGCACTTGGTTTTTTTTTAAGGTCAAAATTCAACATTTTATAAAATTATGCTAAAAAAAAAAGTGTTTGTTGAAAAAAGGATTGAAAAAATACCCTCAAAACAAAACCAGTTGATGCTGGAATAACAAAAAATAAAATTGTGTCATAATTTTGACACTTGTAACAATGGAATTAAAGACAACATATTATGACATTTTTAAAATTGTAATTTTCTAACATTTTTGATAGATGATGTTAAAGATAAACAAATACATGTCTGAAGGGCTTACCATTTTGAACAATTTTCATCCATGTTGTTAAACATAATATATCTTGACTTTAAACAACCCCAAAATTGTAATTATTGTCAACCATAACCTTAAAGATAAAATTTGGTAGCGCATAAAAACCTTAATGACAAGTTGTAAATCTAAAGTTTTTCAATCTTAAGTGTTCAACATACTTGAACAATGAAATTATGGAGAAATTATAAGACTTAACAATTTAAAAAAATGAACAAGTAAATGAAAAAATTATCATTGAACAGAAACAAGTAAGAGTAATTTTAATTTTTAAAGGATAAAAACTTATCTTTTTTCAAATCTTAGCATAAGACAAATTTAAATATAATTTCAACCAAAACCTAAAAATCAAGCATCAAAACAAAGTGTTCTGTTTCAATGATGCATATAATTATTAAAACTTTTAAAAGTATCTTATACCAAATGGTAACAATACATAATATCATGGTAATATCACTGCATAATCTAAAAATTCAACATTAGTTTCTATTTTCTATTTTACTTATAATTAAAATATCAACATTGGTACATTGAATATAGCATAAATTATTTTTGTAATTCATTGTTACATTGTCGATATTCTAAAGAAATGAATTCTTCATAATTAAAACATATAATCCAACAAACATAGAAATGTCTCATAACTTCATGAAAAATGAGATGGAAGTCAAAAATTTTATTTCAAGTTACCATGCAAACATCAATTACATAAAATTGTCTTAAATAGTTATTTAAAATCAGCCATAGGTTCCGGCACACTATCATAATATACATCTTCAAATGAATGGCTCGATGCATATGGAGATGATCCATATTATTCTCTTTCATCAACTAGTGCTCCATCTGAGTCAACATGCATGCCCACCATTTTAGAGTTCAAAAGTCTTGTAGATCTACGTCTACATTTTGCAGAGTCCCATCTCAACAGTAATTGTTCTGGTAGCAATTTCTTCAAAATATTTATGGTCTGCAACCGAAGAGTTCCTCTCTTTGTCAAATTGAAGTCATACACAAGTATGTCAACATCCTCTAATTTTAAGACATCTGTGCGGCGACAATTTATATTTGTGCCCTTTCTTTTTCTCTTTCTGCCAATTCTTTTTTCCACTACCATCTCTGGCTTGTACACACCCTTGAAAGGGTGGGTACTTGTGGCATACCAATGTACATCAACAGTTGTAATCTCTTCATTTTCATTAATGACCTTTATAACCTTGGCAATCCAGAATGGATAGCCAAGTGGATCTTCATCTTCTAACACTGCTATCATGCAACCCTCCTTAAGATCCTGCATAGAACCCATATAAAGGTCTTCGATGGCTTCACATTGTGCACGTGATCTTCTAGAACCAATATAGATTTCTCTTTCCTCTACCTGTGGGGAATTAATAATAGCTTGAGGCTTTTGTTGTTCAAGATTGTGTGTTTCCTGATGTTCATGTTCATTTGGCATATTTTGTGGCAAAAAAAAATGAGTCTTCAAAAGCGTATCCCCATTTATTGATCTTGAAATCATATCACTTTGGTTACTGAAAAAAGACTCCCACCAAACTGAATCAGCAACATCAAAGTATTCATATGTATCTCTAATACATATTTTAATTTCCTCTAGACATTCAGAATAATTTATGTCTCTCTTCTGCCTTCGTGCATTATGGAGTTCAGAAACTGACTTTAATAACAATATCTTTGATGAAAACATTGGACGCTCTGGAATGAACTTCAAAAATGCTAAACCTGATGATGGTCCCCATTCTTCGATAGTTGAATACTTCTTGCCCCATATAAGTGTTATCCCATCAATTTTTTTGATACGAAATTGATGCTGGAAGCTAATGTCGTTAAGTTGTTCAATGCATTTCTCCTCACCATGTGATCCAAAAAGAAACCTTCGCATGTCAATAGTTTCTTCCAACACATGAAAAACAGGATCTGGAATGTACGATTTCTTAATACATT
The DNA here is from genome assembly GCA_034641835.2 of Pinus albicaulis. Taxonomy (NCBI): domain Eukaryota; kingdom Viridiplantae; phylum Streptophyta; class Pinopsida; order Pinales; family Pinaceae; genus Pinus; species Pinus albicaulis. The sequence continues at coordinate 438,472,470 of CM076576.1, read as the reverse complement.
CAATTAATGATGGTAGGCTCCCAACACCTTTCCTCCTCAATGTTACTAAAAAACGACTGAACATTTGATCAATATGATCATGAGTATTCCCAACAAGAAGGAAACCAACCTTTATCTTTTTAAAAATCTCCAATTCAATGAGCATGTTTAGATACCCAAAAAGAACTTGATTTTTGTTCTCACGACTTGTGTTGTCTAATTGTAAATACAAAACTTCAGGAAGAATCCCAGACCAATGAGTAACCAAATCACGGATTATAGTTATGGTCGGATTTGCATCATTGTGAATATTTGGAGTTGTGAAGAAAACTCTTGGAAACATCTTCTCATTAAATACCATACAACCAACCAAGTGAAACTGAATGAAATTTTCTTCCTGTAATTTTTTTGCCGTGCGGACAAAATGTGGAAGAAGTGTTTTCTTTTGGTCCATACCATCAATTATCAATCCCAGATATTTATTTGGATGATCATAACAATTCTTTAGATGTTTATACAACTTTTGCCTTTCACTTGTTTGCTGATTGCGATGGTCTTGAAGTTCTTTGACAACGGAATCTGTACATAAAATAAAAGAAACATATAAATAAATATATCTTCATAGTTGATAAGTATCAAATTTAAAAAAACAATGTTTTGAACACATACCTCTTTCCGCCCCTTGACATTTATCTGTTTTTTCTTTAAGAGAAGCACATGTGCTGCAAATCCCCATCCTTGTATTCTTAGGAATACGAACATTGTTGAATTCAATTTTCCATATCCTTGTAAAATAAGAATATGTAATAAAATTACCAATTCCTTCAACAGCTTCTGCATAATCTTTGTATAACATGAATATTTCTCGTCTTGAGAAATTATCTGGAATATGTATTGTGTATTTATTTGACATACACTCTCCATGATTTTCAAATAAGTCTTTCATCCATGTCTTAGCAGTATTTGCAAATGGCCCCACCTCCCGTTTATAACGTGCTTCTGAATAATATGTGGGATCCCTTTCCAATCTATCCTGGATTCTTGACAAACGACAATTACCAATTGAATACAACATTTTGAATTCCTTTCTGCAAAGAAATACATTCCCAATATGATAATCATAACATGCTAGTGTATATTTCATGCAACCCACTAAATATGAATTTTGCATGCTTTTATTCATTGACATATATTTTTTCCTTTTCTCCAAAGCAAAGTTGAAATCCATATTTTTCAATCAATCCCTTAGACAACATTCACTTGAAATCAAATGAACGACAAAACTTCTTGTCGTGAGATATTTTGTCCTTGCCCTTGTATAAATGGAATGCTTTGGATTGATATGAAAAGGTCTAGTCCTACTCCTAGTTGCAATATTTTCTTGCAACGGCTTCATCATTCCATCATCCTTTGTAAAAGTAGTTTTATCACCATTAGGAGGAATATTATCCCCACTATCATCATCCTCAACATAGTTAAGAAATTCATCAACATCATTGCGTGGAAATTTTTTTTTACCATCATCAGTTGAAGAAAACATTTCACAAGAATCATCGGCACTTTTGTAACCCTGACTCAAAATAAATTCTTCACCATCTTGACCCATGCTTTCAAATTCTTCCCTGGGAGGATTCAATTCTTCATCACCATAAGTGTCTTTGAAATGGTCACTTGGAGAAAATGCAATATTCAGATATGTGCTTCTAAAATTATCATTTGCAAGAAACTCTTCATCCTCCCCTTCCTCGGTGGTGCTCTCATAATCCTTGGGATTAGGCATAAGTGGAAGCTTTGAATTTGTATTCACTAGAATTTCTTCATCCTGCCCCTCCCCTTCCTCACTGAAGCTCTCATAATCCTTAGGATTAGGAATAAGTGAATGCCTTGAATCTATATTTATTGCAAATTATTGATCCCTCCCTTCATCAGTGGTTAAATTATAATCGTTATGATTAGGATGAAGTGAAAAATTTAGCTTTGGAAATTCATCCCCGTCTTCATCAGTGGTGCTGGCATAATCCTTAGGATTAGGAAGAAGTGGATATTTTGAAGCTGCAAATTCTTCATTCCCCTCTTCCTCAGTGATGCTGACATAATCCTTAGGATTAGGACGAAGTGCATATTTTGACTTTTCAAATTCTTCATTCCCCTCTTCATCTGTGGTGCTGACATAATCCTTAGGATTAAGACGAAGTGGAAATTTTGACTCTGGAATTTTTCATCCCCCTCTTCATCAGTGGTGCTTGCATAATCCTTAGGATTAAGATGGAGTGGAAATTTTGATGCTGTAAATTTTTCATTTCCCTCTTCGTCAGTGGTGCTGGCATAATCCTTAGGATTGGGACGAAGTGGATGTTTTGACTCTGAAACATTATCATTCCCCTCTTCATTAGTGGTGCTCGCATAATCCTTATGATTAGGACAAATTTGATATTTTGACTCTGGAAATTTTACATCCCCCTTTTCATCAGTGGTGCTAGCATACTCATCAGGATTAGGACAGAGTGGATATTTTGACTCTATAGATTCTTCATTCCCCTCTTCATTTGTTGTTCTCGCATAATCCTTAGAATTAAGCTAAAGTGGATATTCTTTATCTCCCTCTTCATCAATGGTGTCCTCATAATCCTTGGGATTAGGACGAAGTGAAACTTTTGACTCTAGAAATTCTTCATCATGCCATTTATCACTGTTGCTTTCATAATCCTTAGGATTAAGAGTAAGTGGTATAACTGGCGCTCGATTTACAAAAATTTCATTTTACTGCACCTCATCAATTTTGTTCTCATCATCTTTAGGATAACGACCAAGTTGATTTTTTGACTCTCTATTCATGGTGAACAAACTCCCGTTATATTCATCACTCTGAATAGAGTTGTTGCGTGACGAAGATGTTGATGTTGTATAAAGAAAAACTTCACTATCAGAAGAAACCATGGCTTTCAACAAGAATAGGTTGAATGATACAAATTCCTCTCCCACTTACAATATATAGCTTAGAGACTGAAAATTTCCCTCCAAAAAAATTCGCGAAAAACTTTTCCTCCAAAATTTTCATTTCAAATATTTGGTACAAATATTAGTCAAAAAATGTATTTAACATTTTTTTTAATAAACTGTTTATGTTGAAATATTTTACTAATATTTATATTCAAAATATCCACAAAAAATTTCTATCATGGATGCCTTCGAAACTAAAATAATGTTTTTATTTGAATGATTTAACATTGACTAGATGTAAGTATTAACTATAATATTACTATAATACCTACATGCAAATATTAACTATTTTAACTATAATGACTACATGTAAATATTTTAAATTTTAAATTTTAAACTTACGTTGTATTCATCTAAAATATATTTCAAAATTTATTAATAAACTGTTGGTCTTCAAATATTTCACCATACTTTCTATTCAAAATATCCACAAAATATTTCTTTCATGCATGTCTTCGAAACTAAAATAATTTTCTTATTTGAATGGTTTAAGATTGACTACATGTAAATATTAACTATTTAAACTATAATATTAACTATAATTAACTACATGTACATATTTTAGATTTTAAAATTTAATCCCATGATTTTAAACATTGATTACATGTAAATATTAACTATGATAACTAAATGCAAATATTAACTATTTTATCTATAATATTAAATATAATTAACTACATGTAAGTATTTCATATTTTAATTTTTAATTTGAGATTATATTTGAATTATTCAACATTACATATAAATATTAAATAAAATATTAACTATGATAACTACATGCAAATAATAAGTATTTTAACTATAGTATGAACTATAATAAACTAAATGTAAATATTTGAAATTTGAAATTTTTATCCCACATTCGTTAAACAGTGAACCAATCAGACAATATTCACTATTTAAAAGAAATGATTGTTTCTATTCATCACATCACATCAAGTTTTCTGGTATTTGTTAGAGAAAATTTCTGGAGGTGTTGCGTTGGCATTGGTAACTTCGTGGAGGCATTGCATTGGCATTGGAGGCATTGTGTCGCTATTGGTAATTTTGTGGAGGTGTTGCATTGGCATTGGTAACTTCGTGAAGGCATTGCATTGGCATTGGAGGCATTGTGTTGCTATTCATAATTTTGTGGAGGCGTTGTGTTGGCATTGGTGACAACAGCTTTTTGCATTTCAAAGGTTAGTTTTCCTTCTATTCTGTCAATTTAAAGACGATTTTGGGGAAAATCTGTTTTTCTATAGTTTTTTTGTGTCCAAAAACTATTTTTTTAAGGTTTTTAGGTTCAAAAACCTTAATTTTTTTATATTTTTTTAGTGAAGAAAATGCAAAAAAAACTAAATTTTTTAGGGTTTTAAGGACAAAAATTTAGATTTTTTTTCTTTTTTAAGACTTATAGGTTCATCTAGACAGAAAAATCCATAAAACGATCATGCACATAAAAAAAAAAAAAAATATTATAACATTTTTTATTTGTTTTTATTTTTTTTATCATAAATATATCAGTGATTTCATTATATATATATATATATATATATATATATATATATATATATATTTTATTTGAAAAATTTTTTATTTTATTTTTTTTAATTTTAAATCTTAGTTTTATTCTTTTTAATTTTTAATTTTTTTTTTCTTTATTGTTTTGTTATATATATATATATATATATATTTTAAATTGTATTGTGATATGGTTTTTTTTTTTAAATTTATTATATTGTTATACTAAAACAAATGTTTATATATATATTTTAAATTATATAATGTTTAGAAACCAAACATAATTGTGATTTAATAAATTGTTTTTATTTTGATATTTTTAACATTTTTTTTTATTAAATAATGTTTTAATAATTATATTATATATATAAAAATAAAAATCGAAATTAAAAAAAATAAAAATAAAAAACAAAATAAAAATTAAAAAAATTAAAAATAAAAAATAAAAAATAAAAAAAATAAAAACAAATAAAAACAAAAAAAACAAACATGCCGCAGACCCCGCCCGCGGGCACCGGGGGCCAGCTGGGCGGCGCCACGGAGGCAGCCCAGCCAGCGTCACGGCCCCCGTTGGGCCAAGGGCCGATTCCGGGATGGCCTTGGCCCAGCGGGGGCCATGAGGCCGGCTGGGCCGCCCCCGTGGCGCCGCCCGGCCGGCCTCCGGCGCCCGCGAGCAGGCTATTCATTTTTTTAATTATTTTTTATTTTTTTTAATTTTTTTTTTAAATTTGTTTTAATAAAACCTTTTTTAATTTTGGTTTTTTTTTTTTAATTTTTAATTTTTTTTTTTTTAATAATTTGTTTTAATATTTTTTTTTTTTTAAATTTTGGTTTTTTTTTACTTTATTTTGTTCTTTAATTTTTTTTAATTTTTTTTTTTTTTTAATAATTTGTTTTAATAAAACAATTAAAAGTTCATAGAAACATTGTTATATATAAAAATAATAAAAAATTTGTTATATAATATAATAAAAACATTGTTAAATAATAATTGTTAAAAATCTCAAAATATAACAAAAAATATATATATATATATATATATCATTAAACAACAATTATGTTTTGTTTTTAAACATTATTTAATTAAAAAAAAAATACAATATAATAAATTAATAAAAAAAAAAACTATATAACAATACAATTAAAAAAATAAAAAAATATATAATATTATAACATTTGTTATAAATAGTTAGTAATTTTTTTTTTTTTTTAAATATTAAACAAAAATTGAAGTTTGAAAATACTAGTTTATTTTTTTTAAATTATTTTATACAATTTAAACACATTTTTAAATTTTTTATAAAATGTATTCAAAACATATTATATAGATATATATACATATGATTTATAATATTTTGTTTTTAAATGAAAAATTTTATAGTTAATTTTACTGCTTTAATTTCAAACTATTTAGTTTTAGAAATAAATTTTGTTTATTAAATTTATTTTATCCGCAATATTTTTTCATTAACTAATATATATATATATATATATATATATATATATATATATATATATATATATATATATATATCAGGAAAATGGCATCAAAAAAGATTTCTGTGAATGTTTCTGCACCTAGGGCAGCAGCTCCCAAATCTACGGCAGTAGCTCCCAAATCTACAGCTGCAGCTCGACGCACTATGGATACAACTCCCAAATCTAAAGTTGCAGTTGGACGCACTATGGACACTGTTGGACGCAATAAGGATATTGTTGCACACACTAATAAAAGTCAAGCAAGTGGGGCACCAGGTTCATTAAAGCTTATTTCTAATTGGAAGAACGCCGAGGAAATAGATAAAACCGATTTCTCATGGTATCTTGAAGACAGTGAAATGGAGGCTGATATACACATCTATCTAATTTGTGGTATGATTGACTTAAATGAGCCATATGATGTGATGGGCAGAGTACGAGACATATGTATGGTCCCAAATACAAACACTATTTATGTTCTTGCAAGGAAGGCTCAGAAACGTGAGAAGGTTAGATATCGTCTATCAATCGTCAAGTATGACACAGATGAAATAACTTCAAAATTTTCTGAAGAAATATCAAGCAACATTGCAAATAACATTGTAAGTATGCTTATTTTTATTTCCTCTATGCATTATTGTAAGGATGATTCAACTTTTTATAAATTATTGATCATTGACATGTTTTATTTTGTTTCATAGGATTTTGTTCTGGGTCTTTCAAACATGTTTGAAGGTATTTATATGTTGGTGCCAAATGTTATGGATGTGATAAAAAATTTCCACAAAGACAAAGTAGAGGAAAGGAGATTGAAGCAAAGAGCAATAGCTTGTGACATTGCAACAGTACAAAGAGGGGATCAACCAAGAGTCACTGAGGTGGGTCAATCTAGTAAACTTAAACATGTTTCTTTTGAAGGTGTCGAACATGAAATAGAAAATTATGATAGAATTAGTGAGGAGGAGATGAGAAATATTGTGCAAAAGGAGAAAACAAATCAGACACCAAAAAGAAAAATTGCCAAAGATGTCTCTTTTTTACCTCATGAAAGAGAGCTTGTTTATAAAAAAACTAATATGTTATCCAATAAGACTAGGAAATCAAATATTGGTGAACCTGTAAAGGTCGTGAGCAGCAGTGAAGAACAAATTGAAATCTCTCACGGAAGCAGAGAAATCATAACACTAGGTGCTGAGTTAGAGGATGCCATTATTAAAACAAAACAAAATGCTATTCGACAAGAGTTGAGGAACAATAAATTAATTCTTGGTGGCCGAACATTTGAGCTTAATGTTAACCAATTTTATGGCTCCGATGAAGGACAATCTCAATATCAAATTAGAAAGGCCCATCACCTACATGTACATAATCTGAAAACATTGTTCAAGTTCAATCCATATGCGCACGTGGTGGATTATGTGGTTCTTGTCGATCCATGTCGGGTTCCCAACAAACAAGTATTTGACAAGACAAAATGTTTTGATTATAAATATTATGTAATTGGAGGGAACCATTCAATAGAGGCTAAGAGAGAACTGATTGCAGAATATCCCAATAACTATCTTTTTCAAACAGTGAAATGCATCATTTATGCTGGCTTAACAGAAATGGAATCAAAGTTATTGGCATGGGATCATAATGCAGATAATGAGTACAGAATGAAAATGACTTTCATCCAAAGGGTCAAATTTATTCATAATGAATTCATAGAAAAATGTGGTGGGGATAAGACACAAGTTAGTGTAACATTTCGAAAGGAATGTTTAATGGAAATAGGTTATCAAATTGATGAAAAAAAAGCAAAAGATGGAAAATTGAATACAAATCTCTTCAGAGGCACAGATAACATTTTTCAGTTGGCATTTAGAACTGGGGAGGTATGGGATTTGATTGATGAGATTTTTGATCGGTGGGAGAATATTTCCATAAAAATTCAGAAGGTTAGAAAGAGTAAACCCATAATATGTACCAACAGTAAGGGGGGTCCTGAAATGAAGCATCTTCCAGAGGATATGACTATTACACCTTGGAGAACAATGCAAGGTGTGAAGGATGATAAATTATTGAAATCAGTATTAGCCCGTGTGAAGTTGGGTGAATTATCAATGGAAGAAATGTGTGCAGAATTTCAAAAGTATGTTTCTTGAATTATTTCTTATTTTTCTTTCATTATAATTTTATTTTTAAATAAAACATAATGATGTTGGTAGAATTTATTATACATGTCAATATATTAATACTTTTAACTTGATTTATCCAATCAGAAAATTTTTATGAAAATACAAGAACACATGGTTAAAATGTTGAATGAAGACAGTTGGGATGATGTTGTACACAACTACCTAGAAGCAAGTTCTACATCAACACTAAAAGAGTTTTATATTGCATTCAATAAGGTATGTTGATTTATAAATTCATTTTATTCATATTTAAACTATTTTTATTTTATTACTTATACATATCTATATATATATTTTTATGTCATTAAAGATGTCGAAGAAGGATGGAAATGGAGTACCAGATACTTTCCAAAGCTTTATTGAAAAAATTAAGATGGAGAACATGAGAAGGAAGCGTCTTATGAATGTTGAACTAGATCCTACTCTTAATCATTACATTTGGAATGGGCTCGACAGTGTCCAATATCAAATAATACAAGGTGGCTGTGAAGACATTGCATCACTAATACCTAAAAGGGAATATGGCCTAGTTATTGCAGATATTCCTCATGGTTTCAATTTCCAGACATTGAATATGATAGAGAACCATATACTTATCAAGCTTTTAGTAAAGTGGTTACGGGTTTTCAAGAAGTGACAACATCACCACTTTGGCGATTTGTGACATTTCATTCAGACACACAGTTTCCAATGTTATTAACAAGCTTCAAGGGTAAATCAAACTCAAGGATGCAACTTACATGGTAAGATTTTGAAATTGTAGGTTTGATTCCTCCTAAACAATTTTATTGATGTAAAATTTAATTGAACTTTTACTATGTTATGTTACAGGAAAAAGTCAAATATTGTTTCTTCCGAAGATCAACCTATTATAAATGATTGTGAGTTCATCCATGTTGAATGTTGGACAAAATACGATAGCTATAAGCATATTATTATGAATCGAGTAGATGGGAAGAGTCATAGTCAAGTATTGGTTTATGATGCAGTTGTAAGAAAACTAACATATGAGGATAAAGATGCAAAAGGAGATATAGTTAACATTTATCAAAAACCACAAGCATTGATTAACTATCTTATAGATCTATGTTCAAATGAAAGAGAATGGGTTTTGGATTTATTCTCAAGTTCAGGTAAGTTTTATTATACAAATTTAAATTTAAATATTGTCTTCTTTACTTTTTGTGTCTCCATACTAATTTTCTTACTTATTTTTTTGTGCTTGATTATTAGGTACAACACTAGCATGTTGCCTACTAAAAGGAAGAAATTTCATTGCCATTGAGAAAGACCCAGTTCAATGCAAATTTATTCAACAAATAATTAACGCTCTTAAATTTCTTCTAGATGCAAAGCAAGAAGTTGGTTTGAGGAAAGGAGATTTTAATGAATCACGTGTGGCAAAAAAAGCAAAGGAACCTTAACCACCATTATATGGAATGATTGGAAAGGGACACTTTGGAAGATTTGCTGACATGAAAGATCCATTAGAAGATGGCAATGATCAAAATGAAGAAGAAAATGCTGCGGAAGAAGCCATCAATGTTGTTCTAGATTATGTTGAAGATGTATTAGTTGATATTGTTGATGATGTTTAAGTTATGCTTGCAAACAAAGTTTTTTTTTTAGAACTATTAATCAGTTTTACTTGTAATGTTTAGACTTTGATATTTTATGAGAACAACCCTTTTTTTTGCAAAAAACATGTGATTGCTATTATTTTTTGACATAAAATTCAATAAAAGTGTTGTTTTCTTAAGTTTTATTGTTAATATTCTCCCAAAAAATTAGTTTATTTAACATGTTTTTTTCAACAAAAACTCTCTAAAAGCATATTTTTTGCATTGTATTTATATTGAAAAATTGTATTTTTTTGTCATATGGTTCAAAATATTGGTTTTTTAGCGACAATTTTTTGATGTGCATTGAAAAATTATTTAACAATACATAAACATGTAGAAAATATAAACTTTAGAATATTACCCTTTTTCCATCTTTTATGTATGTGAAAAAGTGAAGATATCATTAGAAGTTTTAATTTAAAAAAAAATTATTTTTTTATTTTTAAAACACAAGTACATAAATGCACTTAAAAATAAACATCTCACAGAAGAAGAAGACATTAGAAAATCTATAGTGTCAAAATAAATCCTATAAAAAAAATGTTGGTGATGATATACCACCACTATTCAAAATCGACATAAAAAACATCACTTAAAAAAAAAAAAAATTGAAAAAAAAAACAAAATGAAAAAAACTTAAAGTGCCAAAAACATGCTCAAATTTTTTTTTCTTGATTCTGCATCGCCACTTTTTCAAAATCAGGTGTTTTTATTGATACTTAAAAAAGTAGGTAACAATGAGGTTACCTATTTCATCGGTAACATTGTTTCAAACATCAATTGCAAGTCTTTCTTGCACTTCCCAATAGTAGGAAGCTCTGTAGACCCCATCTACTTCAAGTCTGTAGATATTCTTGGATTGAATCTCAACCTTCTTGACTTGTCTTGTTGCCTTGTGCCGAAGGAAAAATTTTCCTTCACTAAAGACAACATCATACCCTTTATCCTCTAACATTGCGACTGAGATCAAATTCTTCTTTAAACCTGGAACATGCACTACATCTTGTAAAAGAATGAGTTTACATGACTCCCTCTAAAAGGTTATGGTACCAATGTCGGTTGCATTGTATTGTCCATTGTCGCCCAAATCAACATGCAACTGGAGATCTTTCTCCACCAAGTCACTGAAAATATTCACATCTCCCATCATGTGAAAGAAAGCACCACTATCAAAATACCACCCTGATCCCGATGCACTAGACACCACGCATGTGATCAATGAGAAGTCCATCTCAAATTGCGAGGCAAGAGCCTCACCAGCTGCAGCTCCAGAAGCCTACTTATTCTTCTTCTTCTGTGGACAATTCGTGGCGTAATGGCCATGCTCGTGACAGTGAAAACACTTCACTTTGGACATGTCACGCTCTTTACCATCCGCACCTGATTGAGAAGCATTCTTCTTGCCCTTCCCCTTCCTTGCTTTGGCAGCCAAAGTGAAATCCTGTTCATCATCATTCTTTGATGAAGATCCATCCCTGGTATCCTGTCTTATCTCCTCCTACACAAGATCTGACCAAAGTCACTCCCATCCTGGCAATTTCTCCATACCATTGACAGAGTCCTGATAGGAATGCCAACTCTTCGGAAGCCCAAGTAGAGCCAAGCTCACCAATTCCTCATCATCCACACTAACTCCTACACTCCCAAGCTCATCCCTGCAGTGGAAAAACTTTGTCAAGTATACAGGAATAGTGTCATTCTTCTCCATTTTTATTTTCCTGAGTTTATCCTTGAGCACCAACTTCCTCTGGTCACTCTTGCTTTGGAAAAAATCTGTCAAAGCTTTCCACATCAAGAATGGAGAAGCTTTGCCATGAAGGCTGGACACTATGTGATCCTTCACACATTCCAACAGAATCATTCGACACCTTGCTACCTTCTTTTTCCATGCGTCAAGTGCAGCAGCATCGCTAGAACCCGGTTTTGGAATTTCTGCATCTATGAACTCCTTCAACCCATTTTCATCTAGCACCACCTCCATCCTGTCCTTCCATGAAATATAATTTGAGCTTCCGTCAAAGGCATACTCCAATCGCAATCCGTTGAAAGACATCTCAACTTCGACACCAAGAAATCACTTCAGCAATTTCGAATTCCACCAGCACAAAACTCAACCGCTTCAATGCTTTGCAATTTCTCCAATGATCAATATCACTTTGATACCATGTAGAAATTTGAATAACTAATATATTATTCACTGATATTATCACGATAACACACTATTTTATCTTCATGCACAATACAGAATCTCTTCTACCATTGATCATCACATGCGGAAATAAAATCAATTGCATGCACACATTAAAACCATAGAAATTCACACATATGAAAACAGTATGTAATGGAAAAGCTTAAAGCTGAAAACCCCCAACTATCTGTATATTATATATTTCATAGAGATCATGTAACAATCATCATACAAATCTCCTCACAAGCTCTCAGTATAATCTCCACTTGCTGCACACTAATCAGGCTTGATCTTGCAAATCCCATGCACCAATCTTTGCTAGCCTTTAGCCTGCCTCTACTACACAATCCCTGCTAAAGAATGCCTCTTTATGAGAATGAATTACCCTAGCCTTGCTCAAAAAGTATTTATAGGCATCTCTACTGAGTGTTGGATGCAAATCATGCATCACTTATAGTCACAACTGATAGTCACACTTGCCCTTTCACCTATTTCTGCACTGGTCTCCACTGAAACTGTCCATGCACTAAAGTTAAATGATGTATTCTTTCATTGATTAATGAGTTTATAATTAGTGAATTAATTAATAATTAATTCACAACACTCTCACTAATTGTATCAATCAGTTAAACTAGATACAAATAGCTCAACTATGTTTATATTAGTTAAACTGAACACAACTCCATTAACTCCCTCAATCAACTCCACCAAACTCTCTCACATGAGTTCTAACTGAATTACCCATGCAATAGCTCCACTTAACCCTCAGGAATAGCATAATTCCTGCTGTCAGCTCCTGTGCCACATCTGTGCACTTAACTGAAGTGCTCCAAGAGAATAAGATAGTGTTTAGAGTCCAAATATTATTAAGAGCTAATAATATTTGACATATCTATTTTTAGACTGACAATCTAAAAATAGATTCCACCCAATATGTCTAAAAATAAATGTCCATCAATTTTTCCAACTTGGTCAACCATCCACAAATAGCATCCCACAACTTATAGAACATGATCCATATGTCTAAAAATAGACATAGTCTAAAAATAGACTTTGCGACAAAAATCACCTATGTGGCCCCCACCTAGTTTTGGTGATCACTTTCCAACTAGGATCAAGAATGATGTTTAAGGATGCCTCCTTCACTGTTTCTTGTTGCAATTTTCAATAGTCATGTCATACATGTCATGTTGGATTTCTCCCATGAAATTTAAAGCATGTTTTTAGTAAGTGCATAAAATAATTTTTCAAACCATGTAAATGTCATTTCTCCCACAAACTAAAGGCTTTATCTCATTAATTCAAGGAAAACTTTAAGGCCTAAAAATTGAACCTAAAGTGGCTGAACTCTCATATGATTTTGAACTTCCCTAGGATTTTAGTCTGTCTGTTGAGTGTTAACTTTTACAAGTTCTAAAGGCAAAGTATTTAAATGGCCACGTAGCCTCTGGATCTCGTCTTTTCTCAAAGGTGACATACCTAGTAAATGCCCCTACATTCAATCTATGGAACAGGTCTAAATATAAGTTCTTCATTTTAATATCCATAAACCACTACCACTCTAAGGCAAACCTTGTACATGTGTCATTTCTCCCTTATCCCATAAACTTTAAGGCAAACTTTAAGGCATGTGTCATTTCTATTTCATTTCTCCCACAAACTCATAAGGGTGTGACTTGTGACATAACTAGTTGTTTTATTAAGTGCATAAAATAATTTTGCAAACCATGTAAATTTCATTTCTCCTGCAAACTAAAGGCTTCCTCCCATTAATTCAAGGCAAAATTTAAGGCCTAAAAACTGAACCTAAAGTGGCTGAACTCTCATAGGATAGTATCCGCTAAACTCAAGTATTTCCCCCATTAATTCAAGGAGAACTTTAAGGCCTAAAAACTGAAAATTGTTTTAGTAAGTGCATAAAATAATTTTGCAAACCATGTAAATTTCATTTCTCCCACAAACTAAAGGCTTCCTTCCATTAATTTAGGGAAAAATTTAAGGCCTAAAAACTGAACCTAAAATGGCTGAACTATCATAGGATAGTATCCCCAAACTCAACGCTTTCCCCCATTAATTCAAAGAAAACTTTAATGCCTAAAAAATGAACCTGAAGTGGCTGAACTTACATAGGATTTTAGTTTTTTGGTTGAGTCTTGACTTCTAAAAGTTCTAAAGCAGTATGTAAAGGGCTAGGTAGCCTTTGGATCTCATCCTTTATTAAGGCATGTTATTGAACTATATGTGATTTATGCCATAAATTTTAAGGCAAACTTTCATGCAAACCATGCATGAACCATGTATATGTGTCATAAATCTCCCTTAAAATCGAGGCAATGCAATATTTAACGCATCTCATTTTTAGATGTGAATTCTACCATAAAATTTAAGTCAAAATTGAAGATAAACCATGCACATGTCATTTAACTCATGCACATGTGTCATTTCTCCCATGCATTTGCAATAAATGTCAATTTAACATATTTTTATTGAATTTGTTTTTTTTTTTCAGGGATAAAAAATCCACTAAATATGGTTGAAAAATGGAAATTATGCATAGATGTTTCTTTCTATCCCAATCCAGAGAAAGCAGTGATTGCATATGTGCTTTTGCAACATTGCAACTAGAAAAGTCGTCCAAAGGAAAATGAATATACCAAGAAGAACAACAAACAACGAGGCATATTATATTTCATTGATAGAAGGCTTGGGAATAGCTATGGAGTATGGATCAAATGGAATTGTAGTTTTCACCAATTCTGAACTTGTGTGCAACCAGATTAATGGCATGTACCAAGTCAAGAAGGTGAGGCTTAAAGAACTGCATGGAAGAGCAATCAATATTGTTAGCCAATTTCAATTTTTAGTATATGACATTGTACAAATGTGAGTAAGATGTCCGTTGATCTATTGCGTGGGGAAATTCCAATTCAGGATTCATATATCAAAGATGAATTAATAGATGAATTAGAATTATACGGGGCAATGCCAATGCAAGATTCGTCTCTCAAAGATGAATTAGTTTTGAGACACGCTTCTTCAAAAATTCAAGATTCATATCTCAAATATGAATTAGTTTTCAAATGCTCTTCTTCAAAAATTCAAGATTCATCTGTCAAAGATGAATTAGTGTTGAGATACTTTCCTTCAAAATTTATTGATAGACATTGTAACATATCTTGGATATGTGTGTATTTTGTACTTATAAATGCGTCTTTTTTAATGACCATGTGTTTTTTTCAATTATATATCAAGTGTGCTTCCACCACACCATGTAAAGTACAACTTGGTGAACTTCACATTTTTAGAAAATTAAAATGTGAAGGCTTCAACAAATTTTTGTTTAAATGAAGTTTCACGCTTATTTTTTAATAACCATGTGTTTTTCTTCAATTTTATACCAAGTGTGCTCCCACTATGTAAAACGAAATTTGGTGAAATTTACATTTTTATAATTTTTTTCTTAAATTTAGTTTCACACATCAATTAGTGCTTTGAAATTTTTGTTTTACATAATTTGTGTACACTAAATTACATTAATTTTCTGAAATTTATTTTGAATTTCTTTTAAATAGTAATTTGAAAAAATGATTGTAAATGTCCACTCTATACATATATATCATGGATGATGAACGACGAAGATCAACATAATCCCATATCTCTACGAGAGAGGGGGATCAGGGATCGAGAGGTGTTCATGGTATGTAAATATAATCTTAAATCTCCATACATATACATACATGTGTGTACATATGGAATTGATTTTTTATCAATTTTGTGACTTAAATTAGTTCTTAATAAGTTTTATTTTTTATTTTTTAGGAGCCAAGAGGAGAAGGGTGTCTACTCCATCAATGGAGCATGCCCATGGTTCATGCCATTTAATCAATGAATATGTATATGTATTTATATGTATGAATGGATTTTTAAATTTCTTATAAATTCATATTTTTTTATGAAGCTTCTCTCTCATCTCGTGAGGTTGGTGGTGGTTCAAATTCTCTTAGAGGGCCATCAATAAGTGTTGGCGAGTTCCATGAAGGTGGTGATATGTATTCCCCCAAAGGCCAATCAATAGATGGTCATGTTGTTTCTCAACCAATCGGTGGTCGTGTTGGTTCTTAGCAGAGTCGTTCTAGTTCTCAACAGTCTCAGGGTGGGCAAGATGCTAGCCAACCACATCGAGGTAGCCATCAATTTGACTATTTTTTTCATTCAATTTGTACAAATTTGTTTATATGTGTTTTTTTAATATAAAAAATTTTATATATTGATGCAGAGGCTGAAAATGTTGCTCCAAATTTTTCTTAAAAAAGACATAGGGCATAATGTGTCATTCAAGAAGAAGGTTGTCCACCAACCATGACTTATCCGGCCGACATCTCCAATATACCTTGGGAAACAAACATGCAACAATACACCTTAGAAAGGTGTCAACATCTTCATGCAAAATTGCAAAGAGATATTTTGGCTTTGACTCTACTTGCTGAGAGTCGAGAAAGCTTGGAAATTTTTACACACTCTTTAGGAGAACTAGTAGATATGTAGCGAAAGCTTGGGCCAACCACTGATACTTTTGTAGAAGTCATGAGAATTAGGGGTATTTTGAGGTCTAAAATGGACCTCGTAAGGAAATTATAAAATATTAGTGGAAAAAATCAAATAATATTTGATGACATCATTAAATTTTAAAGGGAAAATAGAAAAAACTACTTTTTCAACTCATATTTTCAACTTATCTCCAAAAAAAATTTCTCAAATTTCGAGCATGAGTACTCGTTGGATGCAAAATTTAATTCCTTATCCAAAGAGTAACCATGTTGAATACTTCTAATGGACCCTGCTACGCGAAAAAGGAGAAATACATGAAAAACGTGATTGCAATCACGTTTTTTCATGTATTTCTCATTTTTCTCATAGTAACGTCCATCGAAAGTATGAAATATGGGAACTCCTTGGATGAGGAATTAAATTTTGCATCCAACGAGTAATCCCGCTCAAAATTTGAGTAAAAACATTGGGAGATAAGTTGAAAAAGTAGTTTTATTATTTTATTATTTTTTAATCCTTTTACCCTTTTACTTAAAAAATGGTGAATCATCCCCCATGGTTTACATCATCATCTTGAATCCTATTGGTTTTTATAAATTTTATATTGGTTGTACATTTTTGATAAGAGGCCCATTTTAAACCTCAAAATTCCCCTAATGAAAAAGAAAGGAAACAGTGATGGGTCCTGATAAATGGAAGGTTGTTAAAGAAAGAGTTACAATAGAAATGGCCAAGTCTATGTTTAATCTCAAAGAAGGGATGAAAATAAATATGTTGAAGGTGTAATATTTCAAGCACCCTAATATAGCTCACTATTTGTATGATAGACACCTTGCAGCCTATGGAAGACTACCATGGAACGACAAGGTTTCACTTTATTTTGAAAAATTATTTTATGCAGAATTCTTTTTGTAAATGAAACCCAATTAAAATGACCTTCCCTCTGAATTTTTTGGTCCTAGGAAAGGTCGATTGTGTGATCGTAGGGCCGCTAAGCATGATGTTGAGTTGCCTCACCCTGAGTCACCATTGGTTAATCGACCTTTTCGTGTCAAAAATTTGCGGTCAGAGATAGAAGCCACTTCTAAAATTAGTCGAGAAGCAAGGGATGTCATCATTAATATTCACGATGGATTGGGTGGAGTCAATGTTTGTCTGAATCGACAAGGAGTATGTGAGAATGCAAGTGTTAATTTTGTGTATTATACAGATGAAGAGATTGACAATATGAATATTGAAGATCTCAAAACATATGAAAATAATTATCGCAATGGTTGGCAGGATCTAATTTTTCATGAGGAAGAGGGCATGGGAACGGTATGTGTTAATGGTTAGCGTTCAATTATTTTAACACATGTAAAATTCATAATAAATACATATATACATACATTTGTTTGTATACATTAATCGAACAAAAATGTATCATTATATGTTAACACCATTTGCAGTTGTCACGCTTTATGAATGAAGAAAATGTTAATATCATGGTCAGATCCTTTGGTTCAAACAACCAAGATGGGTCTCACCATCAATCAGACAATCAAGATGGTTCTCACCATCAAGATATTTTGGCAAATGTTAGTTTTTTTTAAGTGAACATGATGATGTACAATTATTTTTTATCTATTATTATATATATATATATCGAAACATGATGAGATATTTTTAAAATAAATAATTGTGCACACATGTACATGTACATATATATAATAAAATTTATTCACAGATTCTGATTCCATCTGGTGTTTTTGGGATGGTGGTACCTTCTTCTTCTTTGGGAGATGTACCTTCTACTTCCTTAGGAGATGTGCCAAATCGACAATCACAAGTATGGACAATTTTTCACTTTTAAAATTAATGTTTTTAAGTTATATATTCCACCTCAAAAAGTTCTATTAAAAAATGAGATATATCTATATCTTGAGTTATTTTAAATTTTTTGAATTTTAGGTTTTTGGAGATTTTATTTCTGAACCACTCTTAGGAGATGTGCCAAATCCGACAGCACAAGTATTCAATTTTTCACTTAAATATATATATGTTTTTAAGTTATAAGTTATAAATTGAAGCTTAAAAGTTTTATTATAAATTGAGATCTAGAGATTTTGAGTTATTTTAAATTTTTTGAATTTTAGGTTTTTGGAGATTTTCTTTTGGAGCCTCTCTTAGGAGATGTGCCAAATCCACTAGCAGAAGTATTCAATTTTTCACTTAAATATATGTTTTTAAGTTATAATTTATAAATTGAAGTTTAAAATTTTTATTATAAATTGAGATCTTGATCTTGAGTTATTTTATACTTTTAAATTTTTTAATTTTAGGTTTCTATAGAGGATTTATTTTCTCCACAGACTCTAGCAATGGAGATAGGAACATCCACACCATTTCAACCATTTGAACAAGTTGTCTAACTTTTTTTTTAATATTATTGAAAATAAGTTTATATATGCATTTTCATTTGAAAATTTTTAATATATATATAACTGTACATGTATATTGTACAGTTTACTATTCAAGATGTTCTTGTGGGGGAAGTTGTAGTGGATGAGTAACAAATGGACAGGGAACCTCGTATTTCATGATTTTTTTTACATTTTGTTTTTTACATGAAGTTCTATATATTCTCACTCAATTTTAAAACATCAAATTTTAATTTTGTATACATTGTGTACAGGTTCCCCATGCTTCGCAGGATAGCTAGAGGATTGTGACTTTGCTGGGAGAGACACTACATCCATCTGTATTTGATGGATGATGCACATGCACTATTTGATGGATGATGCACATGCACATGTGCAACATTATATTTTCAATAGATTTATTCTTAAATTAACATTTTTATATATAGTCTTATCTAGATGCACTCATATATAACTTGATACTTGATACTAGGGAGATCTAAAACTTTTGGACATATTTTATGTAAAATACATTTGGTATATGTGAATGTGATATATAATGTTTTTAAAACTTAAGATTTGGATGGTTGAACTACATTTGGCATATGAAGTAATGTTACAATGTTATATATAATTTGTTT
The DNA here is from genome assembly GCA_034641835.2 of Pinus albicaulis. Lineage (NCBI taxonomy): Eukaryota > Viridiplantae > Streptophyta > Pinopsida > Pinales > Pinaceae > Pinus > Pinus albicaulis. Next base: position 438,452,931 of record CM076576.1, on the reverse strand, counting down.
TGTTTTTAAAACTCAAGTTTTGGATGGTTGAACTACATTTTGCATGTGAAGTAATGTTACTTGATACTTGATACTTGTGATCTATATTGATTTTTTTTTTAAACTCAAGTTTTGATACTTGTGATCTATAATGTTTTGTTTTTAAAAAGTTTTGGTACTTGTGATCTATAATGTTTTTTTTTTATAACTCATGTTTTGGATGGTTGAACTACATTTGGCATGTGAAGTAATGTTGTGTTATAATTTTTTTTCTTTTAAACTTAAGTTTTGGATGGTCAAGAACTAAATTTGGCATGTGAAGTAATGTTGTGATCTATATTAATGTTTTTCTTTTGAAAAACTCAAGTTTTGGATGGTTGAACTACATTTGGCATGTGAAGTAATATTTTGTTATAATTTGTTTTGTTTTGAAAACTTACGTTTTGGATGGTTGAATTACATTTGGCATGTGAATTAATGTTGTATTATAATTTGTTTGTTTTTAAAACTTAAGTTTTGGATGGTTGAACTGCATTTGGCATGTGAAGTAATGTTGTTATCTATAATGTTTTGTTAAATTAAAACAAAAGTTTTGGATGGTTGATCTACATTTGGCATGTTATATAATGTTAAATGTTTTTATTGGATAGTTGAAATACTTGTGATCTATGATGTTTTGTTTTTAAAACTCAAGTTTTGATACTTGTGATCTATAATGTTTCGTTTTTAAAACTCAAGTTTTGGATGGTTGAACTACATTTGGCATGTGAAGTAATGTTGTGTTATAATTTGTTTTGTTTTTAAAACATAAGTTTTGGATGGTCAAGAACTACATTTGGCATGTGAAGTAATGTTGTGATCTATATTAATGTTTTTCTTTTGAAAAACTCAAATTTTGGATGGTTGAACTACATTTGGCATGTGAAGTAATGTTGTGTTATAATTTGTTTTTTTTTTTTTTTAACTTAAGTTTTGGATGGTTGAACTACATTTGGCATGTGAATTCATGTTGTGATCTATATTAATGTTTTTCTTTTAAACTAAATTTGGCATGTGACGTAATGTTGTGTTATAATTTGTTTTGTTTTTAAAACTTAAGTTTTGGATGGTCAAACTACATTTGGCATGTGAAGTAATGTTGTGATCTATAATGTTTTATTAAATTAAAACTTAAGTTTTGGATGGTTGATCTACATTTGGCATGTGATATAATGTTAAATGTCTTTATTGGATAATTGAACTACAATTGGCATGGCATGTGAAGTAATGTGGTGATATAATAAAAAAGTTTTTAAAACTCAAGTTTTGGATGGTTGAACTACATTTGGCATGTGATTATGATATTATGTTTTGTTTTTAAAATTCAAGTTGTCATTTTCCAAATAAAAAAATAAATCACATGAATATATGTACATGTAGAAATTATTTTACGCATGTTTGAGTATATATATTAAAATGATTGAAGTACAATATATCAATATATATATAGCTAAAAAAAATCATAAGATTCTAGGTCTTGTTAGATGTGTCAAACAATCATAAAATTTTAAAAATGCATTCTATAATTTATATATATCCAGTACGTGCAACATTTTTCATTAATGCACATGGAAAAGCTACTTGAATAGTTAATTTCAATCTAGAACATATATATCTAGAACATATATATCCAGTACTTCAAAAATTTTCATCAATGCCAATAGTATTTAGCTACTTTCAGTTAATTGCATTCTAGAACATATATATGTAGTACGTGAAACATTTTTCATCAATGCACATAGTGAAACTACTTGAACAGTTAATTTCATTCTAGAACATATATATATATATATATATATATATATATATATATATATATCCAATAAGTGAAACATTTTTCATCAATGCAAATAAAAAACCTACTTTCAGTTAGTTGCATTCTAGAACATTGATATCCAGCATTTTTATTTAATGCACATAGATAAGATACTTTCAATTTTAATTGCATTCTATAACACACACACACACACACATATATACTTCTAGAACATATATATCCAATACTTGCAACATTTTTCATCAATGCACATAGGAAAGCTACTTTTAGTGAATTTCATTCTAGAACATATATATATATATATATATATATATATATATATATATATATATATATATATATATATATATATCCATAATAAATGCAACATTTTTCATGAATTCATATGTATTGAAAAGCTACTTTCAGCTTGGATACTAGCAGTATGTACTGTAACACGTACATGTGCAAACAAAGTTGCGCATCCAGATAACAAGGCAGCCCATTTTTTAGTTGAGTTCTGGAAGTTCTAAAACACTAATCCAAAGAGAAGAAATTTTTGGGAAATTCAATCAAAAGAAATTCAATGGAATGCCATCTTCGTTGATCCGTTCATGATTGGATTTTGACATTTTCCATTCCTTAATTTTCGTTTTTTTCTTTGATTGAACCTCTATCAACTTTATGAGTGATGTACACACCAAGTGACCATATTGAAAACTTATGGCATTAGGTTCATAGTATTCAAAGTAAAAAAAATCCCCACTTTGATTAGTTTGTATGAAAAAATAACCTTTCAGTATAATAGATCCTCTTTCATATGGAAACCCGTGATCATTATAGTTTTCTAATAATTTCATTTTTCGTTCAGTGCAACGCATCAAATAATACTTCACATTTTCATCGTTGTCAGTAGGTGAAATTACAACAAACATCTTCTGCACAATAAAAAAAACTTAGCAAACATATGTATTTAAATTTATTTCTAGATCTCTATCATATGAAAGCAATTAAAATTTTACCTTCTCTAACAAGATCATTAACTCGATCACCATCAGATAATATTGTAGTCTCCTCTGATTGCATTTCTTCAAACATTACAACAAACATTTTCCCCTTTGTATTTAGCTCTATATGTTTTAAATCTTTTACATACATTTTGTTTTCACAAACGTCATTGGATTCTGTGTTGTCTATGCAAACATGAAAAAAAGAAGAATATTTTCTTTTGTCCAATGCAAACACATTTGTGGACAAATTTTTTTTAATTGAATGCAATTTTTGACTCCCTTTTATTGTTTCAATGTCATTTCCAATTGATCTATCTAGATCTTTGATCCCAAAATGCTAAAAAAACCTACATATGGAAAATTCAAAGAAGAATGTAAATATGATATCAAAATACCATCAAAGATAATCATTGTGATAAATGCACACTTTTTAAAATTAGATATCCAATAAAAATTAAATTGAGAGTACCTTTGCACTTATGTTAATCGATTAGTCGCATGGCTTAGAGCAACGATGCACCAATGAACAAATTCTTTAGCGTCCACAAGTTGGTTTAAATATGGGTTCTTTTCATATCTTCAAAGTGCTCGTTTTATGCATGCCCCTGCACCATTGTGTTCTCATTTTCAATTGGAAGTCTCAAATAAATTCGAAATTTTTTTAATGCAGGTTTTCTTATGAAGAAAACACAACCAAAAGAATGATCGTAAATATTTGAATTGACCTGTGCATCCATATGACCATATCCAATGTTCATTGAATTTTATTCCATGACTTTTCAAAGAGTCATAATTCTTTCCAAAACAATGTTGTACAAAATATGTATCATGTGTACGATTGCCACTGATATAAACGTGATATTATTTAATAACATGTCGATTTTAACTAGTGCTTTCTATATGATCGACGTTTTGTTCAGCCTGTCTATATAGAATATGGACGAGCATGGAGACTTAGTCAGAATGATAGTATTCACTCTAAATTTTCTTTTGTGGAACAAATGTGTAGTTTTCTGCAAAATCAATTACTAAAAAAATGGTTCATGGTGAAAAAAATTCATGGGGATTTTTGAATTGCAAGTCTTTCCATCGAGCTCTATGAGAATTCTTGGTGTATTTATAAATTTCCGCCTCAATCTTTCTCAAAAAATCTATCACAAAAATTACTTCTTCTTGTAATTCAATTATTTTAGCACTATTTGAACCTTGAATCGATGTATGGATATATTCATATCTCTTCCATTTCACTTTCATGTTGGAAAATGATTGATCATTTATATCAATACGATATTTGTTTTGAAATTTAGTCAAATTTCCACAGTCATCGCATTTTTTTACCACCAACATATTTATTTTCGTAAAATAATTCATCGCTTTCTCTTTCACATAGAATTTGAGATAGGAAATCATGGATAGTGGAAAGAGGAGGAAATGTTCTACCAAAATTAACGAATGTGTCATAATAGAACTCAAATTCCACATGATAACGGCAACAACAAGTGTCGTGTACAGTCATAAGTTTTACATACCATGGATTTTTTTGAACAAAAGCACTGACTCAGACATGAATTTAATGATTCTCTTCTTTGAACTTGTTGAACAACTCTATCTGAGTGGTTTCCAAGAAATGTTTTTCATGTTCTTCATACTGATTTCATGGTATTCTTCTTCGCATCACATCCGTTGCATTTGGCAAAACATGTGAATTTTTCTTCCAATATTCGTAGATTGTTTTTTTAACATCTTCTCCAAGTCTATATTTGTATGGTTGCCTACAAATAGCTCTCCAACAAGCATGTTCATCATTTACATCTATTTGCAATTGAAATTTCTGATGTTTGTGAAAAAAATTTCGTGAGGTTCCTAATGCTCGTGCCATAAATTTTACCAAGTGATTCTCTTTAGTACTTGATGAAACCATTGCCATATGTATTGCTCTTTGTAAAACTGAAATTTTTTTTTGTCTAGACCTTCTAATTGAATTTATAGCACTATTTATATTTTATATCACATTTTCCTTCATTTTTTTTATCTTTTGTTGATTTTCAAATACCCAATAAATTCATAGCTTCTTTTAATTTCCTTAATGATAGGATACCTTTCAACATTTGGGTTTGAACTGTCACATTTTCCTTTATGAAGTACGTATTAGAAATGTGCTTAACACAATATCGTATAACATGGTCAGCGCCTTTATCTCCATAGGTGTAAGTGTCAACATTTTCTAATATCTCATCATTGACATTGATTTCATCTGTACATATTCGAATGAATAGTACATAATAAGTTTACATATTCAATAAATAACTAAATTAATAAATATGTATAATTTAATATATAATAAATTAATATATATATATATATATATATATATATATATATATATATATATATATATATATATATTGAATAATAAGGTATATATATATATATATATATACACCTTGTGATTCAATTTATTCACTTGAATTTCTTTCAACATTTTCACCATCTTCAATCATTGGTTCAATATCTCTTTCACTTTCTCTTTCAAAATTTTGTATCTCATCATCAATGTTTTGAGGAATATCTCTCTCTGTTTACATTGCAAAATATTTTTCAAATTAGTCCATCAAATAAAAATTAAGCTTCACATTTTACACTAGGAAAATTTTAAATATAAAATTCATAATATTTACATTTACATACCTACTTCAACTTCTAGTTGAGGTTTATTTTCCCTTTCAATATTTGAAAGTGATTTTCTCTTTCTTTTGCCAGATTCTCTTGTCTCTTCTCTACATTCCTCAGGGTCTCTTTTTTGATCATATTTTTTCGTGTAATTCTTTTGATTTCCCATGATAATAGAGTATGAAGTTTAAAAAAAAAATCCTTCAAAAATTTAGACAAAAACTCAATTTAAAAAAACATCACAAAAGATTTAATTTAAAAAAAAACTCATTTTAAATTTTTTGCAAAAAATACATACTTCAATCCAAAACACTTACCTTTAAAAATCTGAGAAAAAAATGTCTTATAAAAATGAAACGAAGCTCAGAATATTTCCTTCCAAGTCCTGCAAAAAAATTTCATTTAAAAAGTTAGACAAAAACTCATTTTAAAAAATCATTATAAAATATTTACTTTAACCCAAAACATGTACTCTAAAAAAATGTCACTTCAAAAAATACCTCTAAAAAATGTCCATTGAAAATTAATTCCAACTTTGTTGGTCGGATAAATCGATCTTGCGGACAAGATCGATCTCCCTAGTGTCAGAAGACAATCTAGCAACAAATGAGCAACTAAGTTTGTATTTCTCTAAATATATTTGTTTTACAAATAAATTATATGAAGGTGTCGATCCTACCTTAGATCCAAATGCGTATTTGTCGTTGTAGTGCTTCCATCGCATGAAAATCCTTCCGTCGCAACAGGAGTTCTTCCGTCACAACAAGAATCCTTTCATCGCAACAAAGTGTCGTCTTTTGTCGACCTGCAATCACAAACAAGAAAATATTAAATAGCACTTGTATAAAAAATAATTATAAAACATACCTATCATAGTGATCAAGGAATCTATGAAATAAACGATCAAACGATAGCTTATTGAAATAAACAATCGAACGAAAATTTATTGAGAAAAACAAAACTTGATTGTATTAATCTTAAAATAACAAAAGAACCCTACAACCTTAGCCTTGATGTTTGAAAGGCCTTCCTGAGGTCGAAAGCAGGAGTCTCCTCTACTTTGATAAGTCTTGCACTCTTCATCTAGGAGCATAAAGAGGTATGTGATCTTTCCTCTCAAAATCTCAGCAAAAAAAAGTCTAAATCTCAACAGCACTTCAACTCAATCACACATAAAGCTTTAACTCCAATTCTCAATCTCCAAAATCTAACTATTTGAGGCTAACCAATGCCTCCTTTTATAGAGCAAATGAGGAGGTTACGATTCCACCTTTGTAGTGATAGAATCCTCCTTCAAAGGGATATACTCCTCAAATCAAGGGATTAGTTCCTTAAGGTGACGGATACATGCACCTTATCAAAGCATACTCATCCCCAAAAATTCTCATCTAGAACCTTCTAGAATTGACCTCAAACCAAATTTTTAACTTTACTTTCTTGCCTTTTTGAGTTTGGAGGGGGTACGCAGGCATTATTAAGGAAAATTGCATTCTAGAACATAGGTAAGCCATGCATTACCTGCATACCCAATCCAGGAACACAGACAGGCTTCATGTTACCTGCGTACCCATTCTTTCAGAGGTTTTTAGGGTTTTTCTTCTTGTGTCAGGGCTTGATATTAAGAGTAAAGGTTGTAAGACTTGCAAAGGAGGTATGTATGAGTTTTAATGAGCTCATACAGTTAGCAGAATTTCAAGGTGATAGTTTTTAGTGTAACAAACTTCTTAAAAAATGCCACTTTAAAAAATACTTCAAAAAAGTCTCTAAAAAACATCACTTTAAAAAATACTTCCTCAAAATTTCCTTTGAATATTAAGCCTAAAAAGAGTCATTTCGAAATTAAGCCTAGAAATATTCATTTGAAAATTAAGCCCAAAACCTCTAAAAACAATGAAAATTAAGCCCAAATCCTCTAAAAACAAAATACCTTAAAAAAACATGAAGCCCAAAAAAAATTCAAAAAATGTATCACATACCTCCTAGAAATGTCCTTTGAATGTACCTCCAAGAAAAGTCCTTAAACCCAAAACAATCCTTTGCAAAAATGTCCTTTGAATGTACCTCCAAGAAAATCCCTTAAACCCAAAACAATCCTGTGCAAAAATTTCCTTTGAATGTACCTCCAAGAAAAGTCCTAAAACCCAAAACAACTCTTTGCAAAAATAGACCAAGACCTTTGCAAAATCAGACCAAATGTGTGAAATTATGTGAAAATAATCCATGCTTTTACATCAATTTATATTGTTGTGAAATGTTTTTTTGGAGGGGTTTCGTTGTACTTTTCGGCTGATGGAAAGTCAGGTAAAAGTTCGGCCGAACTTTTATAAAAAATTGGGCCGAACTTTTATGTCCTAAGAGTTTACAGGCCTTTGGCACAAAAAAAATTTGGCCGAACCTTTTTTAAGAGTTTGGCCGAACTAACACGCTTGCAATTACGCAGAACCAAGCTCTGAATACATATCTTCAACTTTGGTCTGATTAAACTCCATTAAACATTTTTAATTAACTATCAGAACCAAGAAACGCATTTTTCGAATTGAATCTACTTTCAAGAACTATAACTTTTATGGAATTTCATAAATATTTACTCATTTTAGTTAATTTTGTAATAAAACAGGTGCAAATAATTTTTGAAGGTCATTATGATTCAGTGAAATCATAATTTTATATCTTCCAAAATACACTGTAAAAAAATTGAAAAAATTATGTTGTATTACATTGGTCCATCGTCTGTAATGGGTAGTTTTTAGATTTTCAGTTTATAACTTATATGTTAAGGAATTTCGTGTGTCGCGAAACATATTCAAAATATGCAGTTTTTTTATATTGGACCAGTTCAAAAAATTCTAGTAATTATGATATGTATCAGTTGGCTTTGAAAATATAACAAAACCGAAGTAGACTCTGTCTAGATTGTTGTAACACATTTTGTTTCTCAAAAACACAAAGTTTTAAAGAATACAGTAGTGCGTATTAATATGACTTCTTATGAATCCTTTTATTGTTAAAATACACACACTCAAAGAAATGCTAGGTTGACATATCAAATGTTATAAAAAAAATCCAAAAAATAACTAATAGAAAGCTAATAAAATTTCTGACAACTTTTATTTTTATCAAAAAATGAAATTCTAAATGGAAAAATTGTTTTGGCTTGCAGAAAGTTGAAGAATAGAAAAAAATGGAATTTTTTTCTCAAAAAGGGCCAAAAATTTAACCCAAATTCACATTTTCACCCGTAACTACAACTACACTAAAAGAGTTGTTGCAAGGGGGGCCATGTCCACCAAAAATTCTATGGAAATCAGGTCACAGTTTCACTATCAAAGCATTCTGATCATGGTCCCTTCCATTCTCTCCCTTCCCCAATAGTGATTTTCCCCCTCTCCGCTCCATTTTCTCATATTCCATTCTCCATTTCACATTAAAGATCAGTCACAGAAGATTAACCATGCCTCCTAAGAAGGACCAGGAACCTTTCAATCCCATGGTGTACCCACAATTGGATTTAGATCATACAACCCTAGTAGACTGAGATTAAAAAATTCACGAGATAGAGTTAAAATTTTACTTGTTCAATGTCTACTGCTGGCTGGAGGACAAATTTCTCGATGAAGCTGATGATATCAGCTTATGGGAGACTAGGTTTCCTCTCTACATTTTTCCCAAGACCCACAGTTTCCTTGAATTCATCAGAAAATGCCAAGCCTGCTATGACATCAATCAAAGGACCATATTGACCCCAACAGGAGAAACCTTGTTCACCATCAATGCCCAATCCATTCAACAATGATGCGCGCCCCCACACCGGAACAATCAATCCCCTTTTCTTATGAATCCCTTAGGTAAATTTATCAAAGAGTTGAATTTGCCATCAAAGCCAAAACTCTGCAACTTTTCATGGCAACTGATGCACCTATGCTTATCAAAAACCCACCCTACCCTACATCTATTTTTCCTGAGAGAACCAAGAAAATTGTCACTGTCCTTCCTTATTTATTGGACTATCACTCTGATCAGTCGGTCGATGAAGTTGCGATAGGATTTTTTTCCTTTCTCTCCTTAGAAGCTAAGCCCACAATTATGTTTAATTATGCCCAGTTCCTAGTAGATGCCATTCATGAACAATTTTTAAGGTTTCACACAGAGGAGGTTTTCAAATAAACCTCTGTGTTAGTGTATATGTTTGTGTATTTCCAGTTCAGTATATTTCAATTTTATATGGCCAAGGTAAATGAAGATGATGAGCCTCAATCTATCATCTTCTGGACCACCTTTCCATTTAAAGAATAGAAGAAATATACATATAAGGACTTTGTGGATTTGATTGTGCATCCAGCCATCAATGCACTCATCATTTCACCAAAGCCCAGGATAAGTGAAGAGATCAGGAAAACCATGCAGCTAACTGAGCAGGTGAATACAACAGATTGGTACTTGTACCAAAATTACACAGAGATTCGAGTTTATGGAAGTGAGCTAGCCCCTTACAAATTACAAAAGTTCCTCACCGTGAGGGTCTTTGCATTGGAATATATAAGGAAGATGATAGATGTAAATGAGCTCCACTTTATTTTTGCAAAGAAGAAGGATCATTTCAAGATCAAGACACAAGTTGGGCCTTTCATTTGCAACAATAGAGTAGGAGGAGAGGAGGCAAATAAGATACTGAAGGGGATGGGTTTTAGTCATTGTTTCACTTGGTCGTATGACCCTGCAGGGATCATCTCCAAGAAAATGGTGGAAAAAATATCTACACCCTATGCTCATATACCAGACCTGCAATTGAGCAGTATGCCAACCAAACAGAATGGGTGGCCAACACCCTCCAAGAAGATGAAGAATATATGATCTCCACTTCTGGTATTTAGACCCCAACACCATAGGAAAGGAGAAATGTAGAAGAAAAAGTAAAGAACCAGAGAAAGAGATAGGGAGAAAGAGCTAAAGAGAGGATCAGTCACCTTTGGTGACTGATACCTCTAACAAATATTTCAAGCTAAAATATAGGAAAAGGTCCTGAGTTCATATGGAGATTGACCAAGGATGTGAATCAGAGAAGGAGACAGTGATTCACATCATGGATACCCCTAAGTCATCATCAGTTGGTGGAGAGACAATTACCTCACCTACATGATTAGCCACATCATCTACTCAGTAACAAGGTCTACAAGCATCTATTTCCAGACCCACCATAGAAGGCCAAGAGAAGTCTGTCTTTGAGGTATTAAAAGATATAAAGTTGAAGAATGAGGTGATGAAGACCAATACCTACAATTAGTTCTGGAAGAAGACTTCAAGTTCACAAAGTAGGCTCCTATCTGCTTTTGACACTGAAAAAGGGAGGATTCAGATGGAATTCCTAGAAGCTTTGGTCCCACAACCTCAAGGAGAAGGAGATTATAAGAAAGCATCATTCAAATTTAGTGCTAAAGACATCCATCCTATTGACCAAATGGAATTTCACAAGCAAACCGGGGAGATGGTCGCCTCAACATTGACAAGTACTGCTATGATCTTGTCAAAAATACAGGTGTCTTTATCCAACACCCAATCAGAGCTCAAGATGGAAAGGATATCTGCCATGGCTAGAGACTCAAGGATCAAGACTTTAGAACATATAATAGTGAAGCTTGGGCATGATCTAAACAATATCCAAGTTGTGGAGGAGCTGGTGAAGAAAAATAATGTTGACATAGCAACCCTCCGAAAACAGCTCAAGATGCCAGTGACAGAAGATCCCTTAGCTAAGGGCATTGAGGAAGATGAGAAAAAGAAGGCATAATTGATGAAGCTAGTTATTGAACAGTCTGCCCAAATCAAGAAGATGGAGAACAATATGGAGAAGCTACTAAAGGAAAAAGAAGAAGTAGCTCGAGGTACAGTCATCCCATTAGAAGTTTTCCCTATCTCATCAATTCCATCAACTGTTCCAAAAATTGTTGGAGCATCTGGTGTGATAGATTAGCTATCCAAAGTTATGGAGAGCATGACCCTACAATCACAGGAGATCAAGAAGTTGGAGCCAGAAATTGGTATCCTAAGGGATCAAAAAGCCAGATCAAAAACTTCCCATGAGATAGGAAAGAAGCAAATGGAAAGGTTGGAGAAGGCAGAAAAGGATTTTTCTACTAGTTGCATATTGGGACAAATGAAGCTAATAGTTTGGGGAAATATTATAGAGACAATGGATGGGATGTGGCATTCTGTCCACATTATTTTTGAACAGAAGGAGCTAATTGACAAATGCAAGGTGGCTATCAAGAAAGCAACTCAGGAGTTGGGGGATGTACCAATAACAACCCCCAAAATAATAAAATTCTTGAATTCCAAGACCAGTTTTGGGCTAGAAGAGCTGGATGTGCTGGACAAAACAACAACCATACTGGAGGTAAGAAGGGTCCTCACTAAGAAAAATTCAATTAGGTAACTAGAGGAGAAGTGTCGTGAATTAGACATGGTCGTTGGCAGATTCTTAAACAATATTGAGCCTCTGAGCGAAAATGGCTTGCCCTCACTATACATAATCAACAACAAGCTGATCCAAAAGGGAGATTACATGAATAAGCTCAAGGAAGTAGCCAAGGATACCACTAAATTTTCCAACATTAAAGGAAGTGTGACTGGGAAGGTTGTCTGGGATCCCTTAGGCAATGATATTTTCATTCAACATGAGCTGAAGCACGTTTTCCTCACCAGAACTACCTTCAATAAATACACAGAGGTGGATCAAGTGTACAGACAGGTCATAGGTATGAGAATTCCAAATAATAAGCAATGGGGCAAATTGTGCATGTAACGGGACTGAAAAGGAATGACAGACAGGTTGGCATAGCCACCGATTGATCTGAAAAGCCAACATCACGTCATATTTAATAATCCAGCGGCGGTGACCCAAAAAGCAGAGCCAGATGTCAGGGCCACTATCGTTGCCTCTTCATGACCACCTCAACCACCTTCAGCCTACTTTTTGGTTTACAAAGAAATGCCAAAGTTAATGTTACAGTTAGAAGTTAATGTTACAGCCAGTGTTTTTCCAGAGATATTTTTTGTTCGAGCCTTGCATGGCCCCTGTTGTCAAGTTTTAATTAAATTTGTAGTTAATGTTGATTGCCGAAGTAGATTAGGGCAACCAACACAGTTGCAGTTAAATACTGCTTGTATTTTCATTATCAAAGGTTGGACCTTGTTAGATTCTACGTTGTAAAAGATTATTTTAATGGAGCACTATACTTTTTGCTGGCATCAATAATAAGAGACCATTCACAGGATTCTTGAGCTATGTTAATGGCAATGTTTCTTCTTCTGTGTTAAGTTTTTTTCTCTGTCTTTCATGATGTACATTAATTTATCTGATTGTAAAACAAAAAAATTAGATTAAGATTTGCTGAGAGAGCACCTTAATTATGTCTGTTTATATTATCTTAATGTTTTCTTCTAAAGTATAGTTAAAGAATTCTTAAGTGCTCTTTAGCTATTACTGAACACATTGCTTTCTTTCATCTCATATTCACACTTTTAGTAAGATCCAATCGACATAGTTAGCTTGGCCTATGAATGCCCTTGAAAAGTTGATACACAATTCAGCCTTTTATGACTTCGTAGCCCAATGGATTAAGTTTCATAGCTCTATCTGTCCAACCACACAAATCAATAAAAACAAACAACCCTCATAATTTCTATAACTAGCCTAATATCAGCATTTATAACCATCAAGCTAAATCATAAAAATAGAGAGAGCCCTCTAGAAAGGCTAGGTCCTCGACTCCAAAGTGGTTTGATGTTGTCCTCTATCATTTATTCTTACCAATCTTATAAATTATAAGGCCACAACACAAACAATGGTGATTGTTAACAATGGTGATTGTTACATAATGCTCTGTTATATTGTATATCTCGTACAATTAATTAAGGAATAATAGAAATCAAGCAATTGTAAAGTTTTCTGAGAAAATTATTGAAAAAACATCAATATTTCTTACCAAATCAAGGTTTACCATTAATGGTGAGTGTTATACTATCTGAAAATTTGGTAAGCTTTTATCTTCTCATTATAAATATTACATGACAAGAATTTAACAGCATCAAAAGTTGATTGTGAAAGTTGATTTTTGTTGCCTAAATAAAAGCCAACCCTCACTATGCACCACACATTTAAAAAATGGAAGGACTATAGCTACAAAAATTTCAAAAATAGCATGATTCTAGATATATACCACATGCCTTTTTTTTTATTTTTTATTTTTATCTATATGCTTTTTTAAGTTTAGTTGTACAGAAACAAAAACCGATACATGGTACATTAAATTGATTGTTTTATATAATATAAAAACACTCGATATTTAATTTTCTTGCATATAAATATATTAGTCTAATTTCTGCAGAGCATTTTCTCAGAACGCAATAAAGTGACACTGTTGGGTAAGCAAGTTATGGATTAGGAGATTGCAGGCCGTGTGGGAGCCGTAGGACATGTTCACTTCGTCGCGGCAACACTTTCACGGGCCGTGTGCATAGGATCCGCTGGGATAAATTTGGACCAAGTGCTGGAGTTCACCATTTCCAGTAGTATTTGTAATGTTGTAGGAAATACAAAGCCGATCCATGCCGATCCATGAAATTCGTAGGCATTGTTGCAGTCATCATTGCATGGTCAATTGAGGGACAGATTTTCCCTTGGGTTTATTGCATGTGACACTGCAGTATTCAAGACGGAGCTCTACTCGACTGGGAACACAAATCACTAAGCCTTTATATAATTGGCCATAATTCATCTCACAATTGTTTGAATAAGCTTATTATGGAGGAGAAATAGTGAAGATAAGATCTGTAATCGAAAGGAAAGGTCGTATAAACTCTGTGCAGATGGAGAGGCCATCCCAATCACTTAAGCAAGGTCGACCCTTTGATTTGATCGCTCCTGCAGGGACTACCACTGCATCTGCATGCTGTTCTTGTTTACAAAGTAATATGAAAGATGAAATGGTACAGATGATGGAGATTGCCTCATTTTGCACTCGATCTGCTCCCAGGCTCAGGCTGTCTATGAAAGTAGTTGTTGACATGCTTATTTCACCCAACAGGGACCGGGTTATCAATCTTTGAGTGATAATATATAGGCCATCAATAATAGTACTAGGGAGGATTTTCTATTTCCAGAAAAGTAATTTGAGGCATCAACACACTTTTATTACTTAGGACTTCCTATATCCTCAATCTTCTGTTTCTGTTTTTTCGGTACGTTTTCAAATTATCGTTTTTACCATTTAACCATTAATAAGTTTCATATTTCTTTAATGTGTCAACTGTCCTCAATTATATATGGTATCATAGTGAGACTCATTAAATTTTAAAAAATATCATAGTTATGATGACATTATTTTTTCTCAGTTTTATATTGTAGTGACAGTGTCTACTTCAGTATGACTAGCATTTATCTCTCTTTTTAATCATGCCTTTTCTAGTGCTTATATATTTTCTGTGGGTAAGGATAGTTACCCAATATTTTTTTTGTTTCGTCTTTTATACTTTTTGTTCTGCTAACACACTCTTATCTTTTGGAATCTCAGTCTACATTTCTACCACTGGTCCCGTTTTCCAGTAAGAAGCCGCGTAGAAATAGTTTTAACTATGTTGTTCTATATTTTTTTCAAAAAATAAAATAAAAATTTACATTATAGCTGTTTCGTTATTGAATTGTAAAATTTTCTTAATTTTTTTTTAATTGTTAGCGATCAATTAAAATGTGATATATTCTCGTCCTTTTTATACAAATTTAAATAATAAATTCTACTTATTTCTAAATCCATTTTCATATTTACCTAGTTTCATTACAAATTTGTATAAAACTGGTTAAAAGTAGAATAATTAGTCTATTTCCCTAGCCGTTTTATGAAATATTCACAAATAGTATCTTTTATGCCATTCAATAGTGAGTGATTATTGCTATACTAGGTTTTTTATTTTCATATATTTTTTTATATAAGAGTTATTAGCGTTGATTAAAGATCTAAATGATTATGAGATTCCAGTTATAGTCAGACAATTTTTGCCCGCTAGAATTGTCCTTCCATATTGCAGTTAGAAGTGTGTTTGGAAATCATTTTTTGAAACATTTAATGTCCTTCCAGATAACTATTAAAACTGTGTTCTGAAAATAAATTTTGAAATTTACTATTTTTTAGGTTGATATATATACATATATATGAAATTCGAGATATGGTTAGACAGTTTTTCCTGCTAGAAATGTCCTTCCATATTCCTATTAGAAATGTGTCTGGGTAGAGGACAGAATGACTCCCCTTATCCTATGTCATTGTGATTCATTTGGGTGGACCCTCGAGAGGCAAAACCTGTAAAATCAAATCCCTATGAAACTAATGTAAGAAGAAAAACCCTAGTGGCCTCCAAGCTCGACACACATTTAAATCCTTTTTCAATCTCATTTATTATTATTATTTTTTTTTTTGAGCTAATTTCATCCCTACAAAACGCAGAACCAGTGAAAAAAGGTTGTCTCACCAACCAACATTCATGGTAGAGGTATTGAAGCCGACTGTTCAATTTGATCGCATTAATAATTCTTCGTTCTAATGTTTTCAACCTTTGCATTTGTTGGATCAATGTTTATAACCCTTCCTGAATCTTGAAACGTCTGCTGCAGTATTGATCATTCTAGCCAACGTATCCATGTAGAATGCCTATCTTTCTCAAAGCTTTTGTGATGCTGAAATTATGCACTAGTTACACCTATATGCATGGTTTATATTGGAATTTGAGTTCATGAATTTCAAATATTTAGAATACAGTAAATGACGAATGCTCTAGATTTGACAATCCGAAAATATTCTTAGTGTATACATGATATAATGCACAATACAAAAGGTTTGCGAATATTTTTCTGTTTCTTAGGTCCACTGCAGTCTTTAATTTCTTAAAAAATGGTCTAAGAAACGTGGTTGACATGTTGGAAATAAAATAAACTCACTTGCAAAGAGGAATCGATGACTTGTGCTAACTCCTGCTCTAAACCACTCATGGATATCATTGTCTATTGACAAGATGTTTACTATTTCTACTCACACTAACAAGTACAATCAATGTGTTTAAGCTCATTCATTTAAAAAGCATGAATTAACGCAAACCAATACGAAATGAAAACATTAGAAGTAAATAAATAAACAACTACATAAATGGCTAAAAGAGAAAGAAAGTATTAGTAGAATTTCATAAACAAATTGAATCATATAACAAGAAACTAGTTATGGAAATAAACAAAAACAAAAAATCCTATGTGAGTAGATCATTACATAATGAAATTTTGGAAAAATAAATTAAATAAGTTATCTTATCTATACAACATTCTATCTTACTAGAGTGGGCCTTGCCTTCATCAAATAGAATGTTATAATTACTCTATATCAACAATCATTACATTGACAATATAATTTATTAATTTGATTAAAATAAATCAATATATAAAAGAAAGAAATTAAATTAATTAATTAAAAAAAATCAGACACTATGAAATTTAGATAATTATAATTATAATTATAATTATAATTAAAAAAAAAATTTCAATGATTATAATATATTCCATTACCATATGGGCATTTCTCTAACCAACAATGGTGAGAATTCTAGTGTATAAGTAAATTTAATAGAAAGTACAAATAGAAAATATCTAAATATACCAATTTATGGATTTAATAAATGTTGGTTTCTGGATAGATATTGGAGATATACACTCATTACAGAAGTTAAATGAAAGCAAATTAAAGTTTAATTAAAAGAAAAAAAAATAATATTATATATATAAGTTTTAATATACAAAGAGACATGTCTCTTCGACACCCTAATATCTCTATAAAAGGACACAGGAACTTCCCATTTAATCACTAACTTTTCTCAAGAAAACAAGCGGCCAAAGAATGTTTGACCAGTCAAATTTCTCAGTGTAATTACTCAACGATGCCCCGATGTGCAATAAAGTAATATCGTATACCATTGCAATTATAAATGGTATAAAATTGTGCTTGTATAACTAACACTAGAAACTCAGCATGATATCAAAACATAAATTATGGTGAGAAATATTTCCTCTTACATATGTTTAATTACAAAAATATAAAGAATTTACTACATATTTACCTTTTAATTCTACCTAAATTTATGCAAAGAATCACATAAATCATGGAGGAACAATTTAAGAAAGTCAAACACTAGGTGGGTGGATTATAACCTAATTGAAATGGAGTAAAATAGAAATTTTACTATGATGAGAGATTTAACCTGATAATTCCAATAAGTTAATGACTCAAGAATATGTGTGGGGTGAATAGTTACATGGATCCAATAGTGTTCATAAGGAATTAACCTAGATTATTTAAAGGGCATCTTAAAAGAATCCCCAAAGGATCAAGTATAAACTCATGAAGAGTGATTTATGTTCGAGAGGGAGAAACTATATTGACATCTAGATCCATGTAAGATGCCTAAAAGAGCTTCTAATTTACAGCGAGAAAAAAATAAGGTAGATTAGAAGGATGTAGCTTACTGAATATTCAAAGGGTCTATCACGATGATGAGGAGTGGGAGGATCCCAATGATGTGGGTTTAGGTCCTTATGTACCTACGAAACATCCTTTAGATCATCAGGAATATCCATAAGGGATCATTGAGCGAGTGGACCCACTTAGGTTTGTTGCTCCAAAATCCAAGAAGAGCTCATTAGGGCTTTAAGGTACATTTTATGATGTAGAGGGGTAGGTGCCTCCCCATGGAATCCTCAAGGACAATTGTGGAGTGATTGAGAATTCCTTCCTGATTGGGAGGGAGTGTTGATGTTGTAGCATCAGGGCATACATTCTACCTAGGTCAAGAGTATTGACTAGGTGCCATAGAATGTCGCTAGGGAGAATCACCTAGATAAAATCAACGCTCAAAGTTGTTGTGTAGTCAGAAAGCTTTAACCATATTTCCAAGGGTTACTTGGCTAATGGGTAGAGTGAGTTCTCTAATGGATTGGGTAAGTATTTTTACCGTTCAAGTGCTATGTGATGACATGGGGGAATGTTAAATGGGCTAAATATCTCACCATTGGTTAGGGAAAAGTGACCTAGTTCCAATTGACAACTTAGGTCATTGGTCACCGAAGGCTAGTTTTTTTGTACCTTGGTCAAGGGGTACCTGACAATATCGATGGAAGGTATTTGGATGATGGTTGACAAGATCATTCACATTATGTTTACGCAGGATTCCTTCCACGTGGTTCTGGAGTAGAACATGAAGTAGATGGGTACATCAACATAGTAGGATCATTAAATATTTTCTTGGGATGGCGACATTGTTTAGCTAAGTGGACATATTGAGGAGGTTAAGGTGAATACCCCCCTAGATAAGAGGGATATGTTTGGGCAGTTATGAAATGTATTATGTAGCTACAAAAGTTGAAAGATCGAAAATTTGAATTTTAAATTAAAATAAAGAATATTAAATTTAATTTATAAATAGACATGCCTCTTTGGGCACCCTAATATCATTATAAAAATATCTTGAACTTCTCATTTAATCACTCACTCAGCACCAATTTTTTTTCTATCTCTCACGTGTGGAAAGTAATCTAAGGAAGAGCTTGAAGTTTCTAAGGATTTGAATTTCTAAGGAATTCAATGTTTGATCACTTGAATTTTCTGAGTCAAATCACTTAGTGATGTCTTGGAATGTGTTAAAGTAATATCATATATCATTGGAAGTAATTATTGGTTGCAAAAAATTGTGCTTGTCTAATTAGCACTATAAAAGCAATAATAATGGGTGTTGTACTGTCCTAAATAATTAATGGTTTCAATAGTCCTTACTAACAATTAGAAATTAATGAATAAGCCAATTATATTTTGCTAGCAATTAGAAAATAGTAAATAACGCTAATATCTTTTGCCCAAGATTTCCAAAATTCTTGGTTAATTACTCAAACTATTTTTTTTCTTGGATTTCCAATTTTATATATATATATATTTGAGTTTCTTGTATTAACAATATTTTTGCATAATTTTCGCATAGAGGAGTGAAAAATAAGTAACAACATGGTTCATAGTTCTAATGGCTCATGGTTTGGTGTTGGATCATGGTTTTGATGGCTCAAGATTTTGATGTTGGCTCATGGTTCTATTATTCCATCTTTTGTGTGATTGTTACAACTTTTGGGAGGTACTAATTGCATGGAAAAAAATGACTATGATGCAGTAATAGTGTTGCAACAACTACACATGAGTATTGCATCAAATAGGAATGGATGTGGCAAAAAATACAACGAAAGTACACCTTATGGTGACACCACAACCTACATAGAAACCTATCTAACACATTGTCTTTGTAGATTAACTCATAGATAAATTCAAATATGATATTTTTCTAATGTTTAATCATAATTTATAGAAAAAACTAAAGAAAAATAATGGAAACACATTAAGTCTAAATCCCATACAATAATCGATTAATGTAATATATAGGTTATAAAAAAGGGGTTAAACCTAAAGAAATGATGGTATAAAAAGACATTTTTGCATCCCATCACATGTTTGGAAAGGAAACCATGGGAAAATAAGATGTGAGTTAGGACACTCAAAGAACTAAGGGTATATAACACATTTCAACCAATTAATGAACTAAATTAGTGAGTAGAGGTTACTTTTCCTCCACTCACAACATCAAATACATAATATTTTGACCTATATAGAAACTAGTAAGGAGTCTTCTTCCATACAGAGAAAATCAATTAAAAGTAGAGGAAAATTAGATGAAAGAGAAAAAAGAAAACTAAGTTTGGAAAGAATGCCTTAACATAAAGCAACATGAAGTCTAAATCATACCACTTAATATGGCGATAGAATAACTTGATTCTATTCATTATTTAGTAGATGAACTTGTAAATTTAAATATCAAATTATAGGTAGAAAATAAAGAACTGCAATAGGAAAATAAAAGATTCAAAGTTGATCATAATTCTACAATTTTGCAAATAGAATTAGACAAATTCAATTAGAATTACCAATCCTTAAAGTCATCCTCACAATAGGCCAAAAACTGTACACCATCTTGAATTATTAGTTGAAATATCTTTCTTTTACATTTAGTTAGTTGGAGGTTCAAAAAATAATTATAAAGGCATTAATTGGTAGGAAGAACTCCACGCTCAACTACAAATCCTAACAACCCTCATCAACAAAAATAGTTAATGAAAATGAAGTTAAAGTAGAACTAATATGACAAGAAAGATAATGTTTTGAAGAAACCAAAACAAAATATATGGACATATGGAACGTTGTTGAATACCAAGGAAAATTTAGGGGGTAAAATTCACAATTGGGCTAATTTTCCATATTTTTTCCAATTTCCATTTTTTTTAAGAATTCTTCACCTAGAATGTATAAAATAAAATGAATTTACCTTATAAATATCCAAAATATTATAGATTCTAATATAAAACCAGTACAAATTTGATTTTTTTTTATGAAAAGGTTACCAAACATTTTATAGTTTTCATATCAGGCACTAATAAGATTCACCAAGGTTTATAAAATTTAAGATAAATTTCCATCTTTAAAATTTTCCGTATTGAACACCTTAGAAAACTAGTGCAATATGTACAAAGTCTTAGGGAAGAATACAACCCGAAATTATAGAAACTATAAGATGTAGCACTTACAAATAAACTGTAACATCTACCATATATGACATCATTAGGGGTGTATGCTTATTTTCAACTAATGAAAGGAAAAAATTTGATTAGCATTTATAACAACTCGCCCTAGCCCCCCCAATATTCATAAATCAACATTTAGTTGGGCACATGATAAACCAAAACCATTTCCTTACAGTACTCCTTCTCCCCCTCAACTAAGTTCTTAGTTCTTCAACCCATGAATAGTGAAATCGTAATTTCCATATCTAAGTCAACATTAAAAAATAGTAAAGACATGAGTAGAAGGCTTCCATAGTTCACTCAATATCAATAATAGAGTGTGGTTAAACTATTAACCAAATAAATGTCCCTCCACACTTGAAATAAACATATTTTCAAGAACTAGATCAACTATAACTATCAACACTAGCTCTATCTCATGCCTTAGTAGATTTAGCAGAAGACCAAGTAGAGACCTGGATATAGAAACACAATAGGAACAAGTTTAAGTAAGCACACTTCTCTAGGCCAACTTTAGTTTTAACAATTTTTGTAAATGAAATTATTTATATCATTAAAATATCTATTAACTTTTATGTAATGCAAATACACATCTTCGTCCTTCTTGGAATGAGTAAGGATTTGAGGTTTGGCAATATTTTGGAATGTTTAGTTGATTCTTTCAACTAGACCCAATATTCAATTGGGTTATAATGTAGTCAATTTTCTAGTTTTGAATGTAATTCAGTCAACCATATATTTAGTTCCACGAACCAAGATATTTATATAGTTATAATTATCTCATAAATAATTTATGAGTATAAATATGGCATGAATGTAACACAGAAAGAAGATATATTTCTAGTTCTTTGAGTCGTATTTATGTGTGTATAACTTCGATTACAAGTCAATACAAGTCCTTAAATTAAACACATAGTTAATATGTTCTAATCTTGCAAGCAACAACACCGTGGAACATAGTGTAGTCATCAAACTCTTGCCTAAAATTATTTCTCTCTTCAATTGCTATTTAGTTGTCAGCCTATACTCCTAGCTAATGGTCTCATATCATAATCATGTCTATCTCATGAAGAATCATATGTTACTTCACCAATACATGAAGGTTCCTATCTTCGAATGCTAATTTGATTACATTTTTTATCAAAATATTTCAATGTTATTTAATGCATTATGATGAGCCCCAATAATTCAAGAAGAATTTTGCAACTCCCAAGGCTACCAAGTTAAATTATCAACCGAGGATTCATACAAAATTAATAGGTCTCGACATTATATGTGAAACATACAATGTGTCCTTCTTTCTTTGATCTAATGTACTAGAGTGAATTTCATGAAATCAAAGCCTAAAATAATTTCATAAATGGAAATGTCAGTTCGAAAAGAAATTAATCGTAGGAAAGCATAAAAAAGTGTAATTTATATCCAAAGAGCATGAATTCAAATAAATAAGCCTAATCTACTTTGTAAAAAGGCATGTCCTAAGTGGGGTTTATTCTTCCTCAATCATGTATTTAGAGACTAGGGGTCATGATTCAAGCCTAAGAGACAAAAACCAATCTTTTGGAGAAAATATGGTTAAGTTTACACGTGCTATAAGAGTGCTACAGGAGGTTTCTACACGCAAAACATAATTTCTACAAGAGGTCCTGTTTTTCTACAGGAGGAGATAACTCACCAAATGACCAAGTGAATAAAATGAAAATGGAATGGGGAAAATTTTGTTATTAAGTAGGATGTCTTAGGAGTTCATTCCAAGTGGAATCACTCCAAAATACCCCTATTAACACGTGCTAAAAAATAGAAAAAAATTACTACTCTAAAAACTGGAAATTCAAGAACTAGAAAGCTAGTTAACTTATCAAATGCCTAACCTAATGTAAAAAACCTTGAGAAAATTGCATGTAATGAAGTTAAAAATAATAACGATGGTTTATGGGACACTTATTCCAAGCTGAATGTTGGGAACAAACATCCTAGTGGGTGTTCATTTTAGTTTATTATGGCTAAGGGAATTGGCAAAGGATATGGCAAAGGATAGAGAAAGGCATGAGGCATTAATTGGCATTTTATTTATGAAAATAATGGAAAATAGGAGAAAAGGAAGGTGAAATGTCATAAGTTTCATTTGAGGAGGAAAATGAAGGAAAATAATGGAAAATGAAGAAAATAGAGGTCTCATTAATAAAAAGGCTTCCAAGGATCAGTGGGAAAGCTTTTTCTCACATTTTTTCAGCTCTCTCATTATTCTCTCTCTCTCTCTCTCTCTCTCTCTCTCTCTTGGACACTTAGAGTTTTCCAGGATTACTTTGGCATTGGACCAATTAGAAAGGCAGGAAAGAAATAAGAAGGAGGAAGCAAGAAAGGAGCAGGAATCAAGAAATTACAACAATATTCTTAGAAGGTATCGATTTTCATGTGTATTTTTCTTGTTAGATCTTGTTAGGTAAACATGACTCGGGGTAGAGTCAATGTTGACTAGGGTAGATAGTAGTGGTTTTGGGGCACATGGTTTTGTGCACCCATGGTTTTGGCCCATGGTATTACATGTAATGGAGCCTATAAGAGGTTGGGAATACTTCATTGTAAGGTAGGCCTGGAGGTGAGTGGTGAAGGTTCACTTGGCCGGATTGGCCAGGGCTTTTTGGCCAATGGTTAATGAAATTTCATTGGTTGGGTTTTTCCCCAGATTTGGGGTTTTCCTGGTTAAACATTTTGTTTATGTTTATTTGATTTGTTGCTGGGTTTTGTATGTGTATTATTCTCTCGGTAAATATTTTATTTTTGCAGTAATTCCTAAAAAATGGCATCAGAGCCATATTTGGCTTCAAAGGGACGCTTTTGCAGCCAAGGGTTTTATTGGCCTGTGAATGGAGAAATCAATGCAGCCTTTTGCAGATCTGGCCATACGGAGCATGGTGTTTCTAGGAAATAGGAAATATCCAATTGATTGATTCCATGGGGAATTCCATGGAGGGTTTCTCAATGGATAAAGAGAACAATGGTGCTGCCACAGCTCAGATCTGGCGACTAGCAGTGATAAGAAGTTGGTTCGAGAAATTCAGAGATGAGAGGATGTTTGCACGTGGATTAATTAATTGATGAACCATGTATTTGAAGAGAACTCCTAGAGGACTGGCGGTTACAGAGGCTGGTGACCCATGTAATCCGGTAGATGGGTTCTTTTTATATGGACATTGATTTCATATGTACAAAGAGCAACAATGAAACAAAAGAAATATTATTATAATGGAGTTAATTTTTTACATGTAAATGGGCATACAGCTGTAAGACCTGGTATGGCATGCGTACCCCTAGGTAATCTCTGGTAAAGTCTGAGTTAGACCTAGGTGATAGGGGGGATTTCAAGTTTACAATTACCCTAGGTAAAAATTTGAGGGGGGAAGAGCTAGAGTGAGCGGTGTTGTCTCATTTAGTAGGTTTGGCTGGATTTAGTCAATAATCGCCAAGTCAATTTTAAGGGGGGAATTGTTAGGTAAACATGACTCGGGGTAGAGTCAATGTTGACTAGGGTAGATAGTAGTGGTTTTGGGGCACATGGTTTTGTCCACCCATGGTGTCGGCCCATGGTATTACATGTAATGGAGCCTATAAGAGGCTGAGAATACTTCATTGTAAGGTAGGCCTAGAGGTGAGTGGTGAAGGCTCACTTGGCCGGATTGGCCAGGGTTTTTTGGCCAATGGTTAATGAAATTTTATTGGTTGGGTTTTTCCCCAGATTTGGGGTTTTCCTGGTTAAACATTGTTTTTATGTTTATGTGATTTGTTGCTGGGTTTTGTATGTGTATTATTATCTCGGTAAATATTTTATTTCTGCAGTAATTCCTAACAGATCTTCCATACAGGGTATTGCATGTGGTTCTTTCTTATCTTGGCATGGATTTTTCCAAGTGAGACAGTGTATTCATCCTAGCCTTACCATTTCTGGATGGACATGTTGTTGTGTTATTCTCATGTTTTTGTTTAGTTGGATTACCAGATGGATTCGAAGTTGATTGAGGTGGATCTTTGAATGATTATAGAACCGGTTCATTTGTTGTCTCGCTTTAGGGCCTATTAATTTGGGTTTGGATTGCAGTAAAGCTTGAGAGGTTGCGGTTTTCTCTCCATTCAAGCCTTGGAATACCGAGTTTGGGATTGAGGTAAATGTTGGAGAGTATGTCTCTATTTAGCGCCTAGTCACCCCTTATTTGGACTGTGGGTTGCGGTAAAGCCTGAGATACTAAGAGATATGAAAATTCCTCACATTTTAGGTGGAGAAAATACGGTGATATACGTTCTTGTGTTGGCCTAATGATCAGGTGTAGATCAAGATAAAGGAGGTTATGACATCTCTATTTTGTTGGGATATAGATTCTGTGTGGATTACGGTAACACTTGATTTCTATTGATGAGGGTGAGGTGGTTTAGCCTCACGATGCCCTGGTTGCTTCTTTCGATTTGAGTCCCACATTAATGCTTGGAATATGGCACGGGGGTGATTTACTAAAGATATATTTGGCTCAGCAATCGATTGTCAGGTGCAATGTGGAAGCCCCATCTCTAGTTCTTTTTTTAACTCATCAATGGTAAGCTCATTCCTTTGGTATTTGATATATAATTACATTGGTTATTATGTGGATCCTATTCATGTTGTATCCATGGTATTTTTGTAGTTATTATGTTGGTTATAAGCATGTATGTTATGAGTGATGATGTATGGATCTATCCATGTTTTTACTCATAAATGAATACACAATGTATCTATGGTCAAATAAATTATATTATAGCTTATGATGTAATGGAGAAATTTTTCTTAGTGATTATAAGATAAGTATGAGACCCCTATGTTTTAATCTTTTGTTTATACCTATAGATGCAATGTTTGTGACATGTTTTACGAAATTCTCGTCATGATCAGGAGGGGCCTGGATGAGTTCCTAATGATGTGATTGCTTATGTACCATTTTTCTAATGTTATTCATCATTCACTATCGTTTCATGAAGTTCAGGGAAATGACCTGGGCTCTGGGGCTAATAAGGTGGCACAAATCCAAGAGTTGCAACGACATAACTAACCAAACCAGGCCCTGCCCGCTACCTTTCCTTGGTATGCTCGCGGCTATAGGATTTTAGTCGCTACCTTGCCTTGGAATTCCTGTGGCAAAGGCTCAAATTGGTAAAAAAGTCATTTTTCCTCTCGGTTCAGTGGCCTAGAAGGTTGGGTTACCTCCTCATGATATTTTTGGTGTTATATAAGGTGTGTTTGCCTTGTTTCCATCAATTCCACTTACTTAAGGTCATATAGGAGGTTGGATATTATATTAGTAGCATCTCGTTTCATATTTACCTTGGTTATCTAGTTACTTGCATAGATCTGGGAAGAGGATGTTAAAAATTGGTATTAGAACACGGTTCAACTGTCAGATTGGATGAGTGGTGTGTTGATCATGAGTGTATGTTGGTTGCTTGCATGTGTAGTATGCTTGTGGTCCATGTGTGACTATTTTATTCAAATGGTGTAGGTCATGGTTATAATGATGTCATTATGGGAAAGTTATTGGCGTCTGTTTGGTCAATTTAGTGTGTCCTAAATTGCTACATTAATTTGTCAATCCAGGATTCGTAAGCTGACAAAGTGTGGCGCACTATATGTGCAAGATAACCTATCTCTTACTTTTTTTCGTTTTTGGTTCTTTTCTTTTTATCTTGGTTGGTTTCCTAATGTGAGATGCAAAATTCTAAAAGACAAGTATGGTTATGATTGTTCAAGGCAATGATGTCCTTTATAATGATTTACCAAACTTCAAACTTCAAAAGGATTTTGAAACATACAATGAGAAAATTAGTTCCTAAAAGGAAATGAAAATGTGCTACTATTCTAGTTAAACAAACAGTGAACTATTGATCATGAAAACCATTACCCTTGCTGCTGTCTAAACACAAAAGAAACTGTACTCAAAGAAAAGATTGCAAGTAAAATAAAACTAAAATCAAATTACATCAACTCATATTCTGACCCCTCACCATTAGTCTCGCTATGGCTTTTGGAGGTAATCATAAACAACTTGAGCAATTTGATATCTAATTTGCAGAAAAATAAACTAATATCAAATTACACACTCATACTTCAATCCCTCACCATTAGTCTCGCTATGGCTTTCGGAGGTAACTGATAATGACATGAGCAATTTAATATCTATCTTGCAGAAAAGTAAACTAATATCAAACTATACACTCATACTTCAATCTCTCACCATTAGTCTCGCTATGGCTTTCGGAGGTAACTGAAAATGACATGAAAAATTTAATATCTAATCTAACTACTAAAGAAAATGTGCAAGACTGAAATAAACAAAACAGTGCTGGAATTAAACAAAAACTAAGAAAAGTAAATTAGCAGAAGGACAATATTGATTCCATGTCATTAGTCATTATAAAAATATGTGCAAATGCCCGGGCTGCCTATTGTAATCTGGAACAAAAACACTGATCAGTTAACAACAATATAAAACATAAAAGATTATGGATAGAAGTAAAATGTAAAGCATGAAAGATTATGGACAAAGATGAAACGTAAATACCATGAAAGATGTAATATATATACACGTGAATGACTATGGCACAATGAATGTAAAGAAATGAAGCATGAAACTATACAGTAATACACAAAACCTCAGCGTGTGCAGGGGCCCTCTGCACAAACCTCGGACAACAGCTTTCAACCTTGAATTACGCTTAGAAACAGAGTCTTCTCATATATTAAAATGCGGTCATAACAGAGAAATAATGTCACAGCACAATGGCAACGCAATTACATTACAGAGCTAACTATTATGCGTATGAGAACGCATTATTTATAACAAAGGGTGATATAACTAATTCCCTAAAGTTTGCGCTGATGGAAGACACGTGAACCACCATGTCCAGAGATCTAACATTATGGCCGCTGTGAGGATTAAATCTATGGAGAGTGGCTGTTGGATTCGGCTTATGGAGCCGTTTACAGGTGTTGATGTGTCTCCCGTGATTTAGAAACGGCCACGCAAATCTCCACGTGATGAGAAATAGAGTTTTGTCACCGTGGGACTCTACGGTTGACCACCACTTGGCTACCTTTGACCACAGCCTTCTTAGGTGAATTCGACTGAGCCAATAGGACACGATCCATGTCCATGTCATTTCTAACTTGCCCATGTGGCTCGATTTTCCTGAAGACACCTGCAATATAGACTTTAACAAAATGGCTGCGGAAAGTTGCAGCAGTTGCGGAAAGTGACAAGATTCCGCAGCTAAATGAGCAAAAATCTAATTCAAACAACAGACACAAAACATAGTTAAAAACCATTTTAAATGCTCTTTTACAATTAATATGCAATGATATTGGTGACTTAGAAGGTCCAGGTAAATGGAAAAAGTATAGAAAGGTGTATAGGAAAGATGCAGATTTGAGACTCAACATACCCCCACTGTGAAGGTGTTGCATGTCCTCATGCAATCAAAATTTTGATTATCCTCTTTCAATTTATATGCCTTGATACTTCAGCCAGTACATCCAGTCCTCTCCTCCTCTTCCTTGGTGCTGCTAACATCCTGGGCTTCTTCATCAAGCATCTGAATTTGATATTAACCAGTGCTCTACTTAACTTCTAGCATTTCTTCTTCAATTTCCTGTTCTTTTTCTGCCATAGTCCCAGATGTAGCATGGTATTGTCATGAATGATCTTGTCCAATTTGCTTTGTTCCTTCAATGCCTCATTTTCATTTTTAATGTGTCTATTTAAAACCTCCAACTCAAAGACTTCTTGTTTCAATGATTGGACTAGATCTTCTTTTGCTGTGTGAGGTTGAGTGGATGAAGTGCTGGGACCCGTGGCTGCTCTTTCTAAAGATTCTATATAATCATACACTTCTTGCTGCTTTGGGTCTATCTCAGGTGTCGTTTTCATTGGGCTATCCCCAAAATGCCGTGGAGGAGAATTGGCTTCAAAATCTGGCTGAAAAGGGCTCATGTCAACGTCTGGCTGAGAATGAGATGGACTATGTTCAATGTCTGACTGAGAATGAGATGGACTATGTTCAATGTCTGACTGAGAATGAGATGGACTATGGCCAGCTGGAGTTTGTTCAGATGTTTCTTCTCCCAAATCAATAAAATGGGGTCCTTTCATTTGTGTTTTCCTCAACTTCCCTTTAAGCCTGGAATTTCTTCTTACACGCTGTGGACTACTGTCTTTTTGATTTTGTTTTCCTTTCCCTCTCTTTTTGGCCATAGATGACTGTTCCTGAAGGTGAACTAGTCTCTCAGATAACACTTGATGATCTTCTTCTGAGGAAGGGGTTTGATGCATAACCTCAATGCTTTTTTTCTCTTTTGATTTTATTGGCTTTTTACCCTTGGTTTCTTCCTTCCTCCTTTTTGACAGTCTCTCTTCTCTACTAGTTCTTTCAACTGTAGTAGTAGGAGTGCTTTGAGTTTCATCATTTGTTCTCTTTCTCCTACTCCTTCTTGATGTACTGCCTTCAGGAATTTCTTGGGGTTCTTCAAAGAAATTTCTAATCAAAAATTGTTCCCATGTGTCCTTTTTCTATTTTAACTGTTTTTAATCAAAATTTTCACAAGACCATGGTGATACAAATGTGGTTCTACGTCCCCTAGATGCTTATGGACGGTCACAGACATCTTCTTCAAACTGTTTAATAAAAAGTATGGCAGATTGAGGGCCTGGTTGTCTAGGAAGTTCATCAACAATCGGGTATGATACATATACATTGACCCAAAACGGCCCTCACAGGTGATAAACTTTTGAATAACTAACAGTAAACTGGCCCACTCTTCTTTCAAAGCATGAACATGAATTCCCTTTTTAAAAATAGTTACATCCATACCTGGGTTACGTAGGATCATTCTCCAGGCTTCATCACTAATGCTTTTGTTCTTGAACCAGCGTTCACCTTCTTGAGGGAGTTCTGTAGCAGATGCTATGGATGCCTCATTCACCGTAAATTTGAGGTCCCCAATTTCTACCTCCAGACCATTGAAAGACCATGCAAAAGCTTTTGTCACCTCTTTATGGTAGCCTCTAAACTTTTGGATAAACCGAAGCCACTTTTCCTTTTTCAATAAATCTCTCACTTGCGGGTATCCTTCCATGAATTTAGGTCCTTCTGGTTCTGTTCTCAAAAACTGGCCCATCCTTCTTTCTGCTCTTTAAAACTTGTCTGCGTAAGGAGGGTTCAACGGAGGTAAGACGGCTGAATGAGCGGAAATGAGCACGATTTATGGAGGATACCAGTGACTGTAGGCGGATATCAAAGAATGGGTATACGGAATGTAGCGTAACAGAGAACAAAATGGGGTAAAGCGGAATAGAGAAGGGTTACATGAGCACGGTGGAAATGCAGCTGTGAGATCAATAGAATAGTAGGAGGAGTATAACGCATCCGGCAATATTTAAAATTGGGTGGCTGCAGAGTAAATATAAGCACTTTTATGAAACGGCTACAGATTTTATGCGGCTGAAAGAAGCCGTAGTCAAATCAACCACGTTTCATCATCACAGGTGGAGTATTGGAGTATGAGTGAAGATCGGAGGCTTGATTATGGGACCATTTGAAAATGAATTAAAGGATTGTGGGAGGATCATATAGAGATCGTGGAATGGTTACTGAGTTTTTCAACACAATCATTGCATATAATGGAGCTATGGTTTATAACTATGTAAAAATGTGCTTAAATGCCATTTGAAATAAATTTTTACTCATACCTTGGAATTCTTGCCATTTTTCATTGGTCTTCAATTAGTTGCTCCTCATTGATATCTTGAATGCCCCATGTCTTCATAATATGTCTTCATACCTACATTTGATTTCATGATTGTGGAAATAAAATCTGACTGTAATTTTTTTAAAAACAGAGTGGTAGCTGCAGAATCTGCTTCCGGCTGCGGAAACTGGTGTCAGCTGCGGAAACAGGTGTCAGTTGCGGAAACTAACACAGCTATTATTTGGGTGAATGGAAATAGATGGATGATAACTAACTGAATGAAAATGGTCATGAAAGAAAATTTTATTGGTGAAATGAAATGAAATAGATGAAATGAAGTGAAATGGAATGAAGTGGAATGGAATGGAGTGGGTGGTCACAAAACTTGTGAAATGAAAGAGATTTTTTTTTTTTTGGAAAATATAGGGTGCCAGGTGTTCCTGATTTTCACCCTACATTTTTTGTATAAGACTGCCAATCAATGATTGGTTTTCAGGCTTATACAAAATTATTATTATTATTATTATTATTATTATTATTATTATTATTATTATTAACTGAACAGAACAAAGGCTAGGCTGGTGGAGAAGAAAAATTCTTCTGTACCAGCCTGATTGCAGAATTTTCTTGAAACATTTTGACAAATTCCTCTTTTGAGAGTGGCTTATGATAGACTTTTAATCTTTGGCCATTCACAATAAGAGGAGTTTGAAATTCATCAATGGTCTTGATTCTTACCGCTCCATTGCTAAAGATCTTGTCAATCTCATATGGCCCAAGCCAATGAGTCTGAAATTTTCCTTAAAAATATTTAAACTTGGAATCAAATAACAATGCCCAATCTCCTTCTTGAAACTTATTCTCTTTGATGTACTTGTCATGCCATTTAGCTCTTTGATATTGAACTAGATCAGTTCTTAGAATTTCCTCTTGTCTGATCTCATCTAGCTCATTCAATCGCTCCATTCTATGCTTTTGGGCTTCTGATAAGTCCATTCCCAACTGAACTGCTATCTTGAAGGTCTTGACTTGGAACTCAATGGGGAGCAGGACTTCTTTCCCATAAACAAGTTCATAGGGAGAATGTCCTGTTTTATTTCTCCATGTAGTTCTGTAGGCCCACAAGGCTTCAGAAAGCCTTTCTGCCCAATCTCTTCTATGTAGATGAACAGTTTTGGTGATGATACTTTCAAGAACTTTATTTGTGGACTCCACTTGACCATTTGCTTGCGGATGGTAAGGAGTAGATATTTTGTGCTTGATTTTGTATTCTTCCATCAACTTCTCCACCAAATTGGATGTGAATTGGCTCCCCTGATCTGTCACAATTTCTCTTGGAACACCAAAGCGAGTAAAAATATCCTCATAAAGAAAATGAATAACTGAATTTTCAGTAGCAGATACTAATGCTTTGGCTTCTACCCATTTAGTAACATAATCAATACAAACCAATATATACTTCTTTTGCTTAGATGGTGGATTAATAGGTCCAATGAAATCTAAAGCCCATTTTTCAAAGGGTTCAATGAGTACCCGTGTTTGCAATGGAATTTCATTTGAAAGGGTAGGTTTCCCTACTCTTTGGCAGCTGTCACACCTTTTGACATATTGTTTTGCATCTTTGAAGAGGGAAGGCCAATAATATCCTAAAGAGAGGATTTTATAGGCTGTCCTTTTGTCAGCAAAGTGTCCACCGCATGGTTCATCATGACATGCCTTAAGGATATCATGCATTTCATATTCCCTGACACATCTTCTGATCACAAGATCTGGCCCTATTTTAAACAATTCGTTAGAAATCCATGAATATTTTGAACTCTCTTGAATAATTTTTCTTTTTTCACTTGGAAATAAATGTGGAGGCAGTTTCCCTGTAACCAAATATTTAGCAATATCTGCATACCAAGGAGTCTTAATAGTTACTGCAAACAAGTATTCATCAGGAAACTTATCCTCTACAGGATAATCTTCTTTAAAATTCTGAATCCTAGACAAGAAATTAGCTACTGTATTTTGTTTTCCTGGTCTATCCAACACAGTAATATTGAATTCTTGCAAAAGTAAGAGCCATCTTGTCACTCTGCCATTAGTAACAGGTTTTTTCATTAGATATATAATTGGAGAATGGTCAGTATGAATAAAAGTTTCATAGCCTGTTATATAATGTCTGAACTTATTGATTGCATGAACAATAGCTAAAAACTCTTTTTCAGTCACAGTATAGTTCAACTCAGTGGGAGTTAAATTTTTACTGGTATAATAAATGGCATAAGGGACTAAATCTTTTTGACCCAACACAACTCCCAGAGCTGTATCTCAAGCATCTATAGAAATATGGAAAGCGAGTTTCCAATTTGGTCCTCTCAAGATAGGTGCTTCAGATATTCTTGTTTTCAAAGTTTCAAAGGTTGATTGACAATCAGGATCCCATTTAAATTCACAGTCTTTTGTAAGAAATTTGAAGAGTGGAGATGCTATTTTAGTGAAGTTTTCTATAAATCTTCTATAGTAACCAGTAAATCCTAGAAAACTTCTAACATCTCTTTGACAATTTGGAATAGGCAACTTGGAGATGACTTCAACTTTTTATCTATCAACCTTAATCCCATCTCCTGAAATATGATGCCCCAAAACAATACCTTCAGTAAACATCATAAAGCATTTTTCATGGCTTAATGAAAGGTTTGTTTCTTCACATCTTATAAGGACTTTTTCCAAATTTTCTAATGCCTCTTCAAATGAATTACCATAAACTGTAAAATCATCCATATAAACCTCTACACAATCATGGATTAGATCAGAAAAAATTCCTAGTATTGCTCTTTGGAATGTTGCTGGTGCATTACATAACCCAAAAGGAAGCACTCGGTAGGCAAAAGTTCCCCATGGACAAGTAAATGTGGTCTTATCTTGATCTTCGGGTGCTACCTGAATTTGATTATAGCCACTAAAACCATCCAAAAATGAAAAGTACTTTTTACCTGCTAATGTATCTAATACCTGATCAATAAAAGGCAAAGGAAAGTGATCCTTCAAAGTTGCTTTGTTCAATTCCTTGTAATCAATGCATACCCTCCATTTACCATTCTTTTTAGGTACTATAACCAAAGGAGAAACCCATCGGCTATCTGAAATTGGATAAATGAAGTTTACATTGAGTAATTTTTGGAGCTCTTCTTTCACTATCTCACTAAGATTTGGATTCATCCTTCTTTGAGGTTGTCTGATTGGTCTACTGTTTTCCTCAATATAGATATGATGGATGCAAGTCTTAGGATCAATACCTTTCATGTCAGTATACTCCCATGCAAATGCAGTAGAATGTTTTTGCAATATTTTGGTTAGTTCTTCTTGTTGTGACTTTTCCAAATATTTGTTGATATTCAATGTTTTTCCTGGAAAAATCTCAATGGTAGAACTACCAAACTCTTCCATAGAGTAAAGAGACATTTGTCTTGATGATAAATATTTTATGTTAGATTCCAACTGAAATTGTGTGGGGTCATATTCTAAAGATGTCTCAAAATTTTCTAATGTGTTCAGAATTTGACTATCCTCACTGATTTCCGAAATGGTAAAGACAGGTTGTATAGTGTCCTCATCATCAACCCATTCATTGTCTCCTACTTCTGTGATTTCTTTTGCTGGAGGATACAAATTGAATTTCTTTGTCGAATTACCATTAGAAATGTACATATCCCCAAATCTACAACTAATGAAAGCATCAGCTATGGCTAGCCAAGGTCTTCCTAAGATAAGTGGGTGCCCTCCTAGATTACTCTTGGGAGTCAAAATCATAAAATATACTAGATATTCCCAAGAATCTAAGGAGACTGAAATATCTTCTAATACACCATCTCGTTTAATAATTGATGGATCTGCAAGTTGCAGTAAAGTAGGTGTAAAAAAAAGGTTAGGAAGTTTTAGCTAGTCCATAGTCTGTCTACTCATAATGTTGATAGCAACCCCTAAGTCAATCAATGTGTTTGGAATTTCTATCCCATTTATATGTGTCTTGACAATTGGACTTCCTGGATCTACATACTTCTGCATGGTAATTTTTCCCATCATGATATCTGCAATTTTTCCTACCAGGTGGATTCTTCTTGTATCTTTTAGTTTCCTTCCTGGTCTTTTGAGACTCAACTCCTTTATTATTTTTGCTAGACTAGGAATCTCTAGAATGGCTTGTAGCAAGGGAATCTTGATACAAACATTCTTTAATTCATCTAGAAAATCATAGTTAGGCAACAAGATTTGTTTTTCCACCCCTTTATCAATTTGTAATCTTTCAGGAAAAGGAGGTGTGGATGAAGATGCGGGTTGCTCAACTATAGGAGTCGTGGGGGTTAAATTTTCTTTCTCTTTTTGAATGTTTGAGTTTTGAAGATATGTTTCCTCAGAACCCTTATTGGCTTTAAGAGAGTCCTCCTCAGAGGTATCTTGCTCTTGGACATCTATAGAAGGTTTTTCTAAAACTCTACTAGATCTGAGTTGTACATCATTGAGAGGAACAATAATATAGGTAGGAAATTGTTGTCCTTCTATCATGTAAGTATTCTGAGGATTTTTATTGTTAGGATTTGGCAATGGCTGAGCTGGAATTTGATTTGTCTTTTGTTGGTATGGAAGCATGAGTTGAGGATTTGGATTTTGTTGAGAAGGTTGTTGTTGTGGAAATGGCAATGAAAGTTGTGGATTTGGGTTTGGAAGTTGTGGAGCTTGTTGATTTTGACAAGATGGAGGATATTGATAAAATTGAGCAAATCTCCCATAAGGATTTTGCATCCCTTGTACCCATGGCTGATATGGATTTTGATGTTGGGGCCAAGATTGTTGCCAAGGATTCCAATTTGGTGGGGTTTGAAGATTCATAGAGTTTTTAAACCCTTGAGTTTGTTGTCCCTGCCAAGGTCTTCTTGCAACAAAACAGAGAGATTCTACTGAATTTGGGTCTTCTTGAAAGACATCTTTGAGTCCAGGAATTGAAGGACAATCCTTGGTCTCATGATTCTCTGAGAAAATCATACATGTTTCTACAAATTTTGCATCCAAGGGACATTCCCTTAAAGCATGTTTCTTCCTACATTTCGAACAAAATATGGCTAGAGCATATGTTTCTTCTTTCTGCTTGTTTTGGATCTTAAGGGTGTCTAGTTGTTCACTAAGGCTCCCTAAGATATCAGTTTTGAATTCATCAAGCATATTGCCAATCTCTGCCCTACTTACTGATCCAGTTGCGGATTTGTTAGCCCTGATAAGAGAAGGATCCCTAGGCCCTTTTCCTGTTTTAGATTTTCCTCTTGAGAGATGGACACATAGTTCTGTTATGTCACGAAGTGGAAGTTGAGAAATGTCTCCTTTCCCCATCATGTTTAAAATATATATCCATTCATTTCTAATGGCTTTTAATATGAGGGCTTTCAAAGTTTCTTCATCTAAGTTGCTCATCTTTGCTCTTTTTAAGTTGTATTGAAATCTTTCAAGTAAATATTCCAAATTTTCATCTTCTTTTTGCACCATTTTGAATACCTCATCCTTGTGATTGGTGGGCATACAATAGTCCAAGTATCTATCCAAAATTTTTTGTTTCATATCATTCCAAGTCCTAATAGATTGGGTGGTTAATCCCATGAACCATTTCAAAGTGGCTCCCTTCAATGTTGAAGGAAACAGTTTGAGTTTTTGAGAGTCTTCCATATAGTCATAGGTTCGGCACACGACTTCAAACTCAAACAGAAATGTTTCAGGATCCTCACTTCGCAATCCATAAAAGTTGGGGAGGACAGATGGTGAGATGTTTTTCATTATTGTATGAGTTTCCTCATCAACTATAGGGAATCCAAACAAGTTGTCTCCTTCCCTATTTCTTCCATTATTACCTTCACCATTGTTGTCTCCATTGTTTCCTCCTCCTCTACCTCTACCTCTACCTCCAAATCCATCTATTATTTCCCCTGCCATGATAGTTTCTTTAGAGTCCTCAAAGTCCTCTGGTTCTTCTATCAAGGGAGGATGAGAGGGAGTCTCTTCCTTTTCTTCTTCAGGTGATTCTACTTCTTTGATTACAATATACTCTCCTGTAGAAGTAAAGAAAGGATCCTTTTCTAAATGAGATTTAGTAGGTGGTATAGGAGAATCCTCTAATTCAGCTGCTCCTTGAATTCCAAGAATATTAAGGCTAGGGGTAGATGGTGGTGAATCTTGTTTATGCCTTGAAGAATATGGAGTTGTGAAAATCGAACTCTTAGCTCTAGCTATAAACCTTCCCCTAGAATCTCTTGCTCTATGCATGTCATTTTTATTATTTTTTTTAAGTTGGGCTAATAATTCTCTTTCTGATCTTCTAGGTCACACTAGGTGTAAGAAGAGAGCATACTTAAGAAATTATCGAACCAATAACTCTCTTTTCTGATCCTCCAGATCACACTAGGTGCAAGAGTAGAGCATACTTCAAGAAGTTATCAAGTTTTCCCTTCTTTTTATTGTTTTTTTTTTTTAAGAAATTGGCTACCTAGTTGCACTTCCCTGGCAACGGCGCCAAAATGTTTGGTCAATTTAGTGTGTCCTAAATTGATACGTTAATTTTTCAATCCGGGATTCGTAAGCTGACGAAGTGTGGCGCACTATATGTGCAAGATAACCTATCTCTTACTTTTTTTCGTTTTTGGTTTTTTTCCTTTTATCTTGGTTGGTTTCCTAATGTGAGATGAAAATTATAAAAGACAAGTATGGTTATGATTGTTCAAGGTAATGATGCCCTTTATAATGATTTACCAAACTTCAAACTTCAAAAGGATTTTGAAACATACAATGAGAAAATTAGTTCCTAAAAGGAAATGAAAATGTGCCACTATTCTAGTTAAACAAACAATGAACTATTGATCATGAAAACCATTACCCTTGCTGCTGTCTAAACACAAAAGAAACTGTACTCAAAGAAAATATTGCAAGTAAAATAAAACTAAAATCAAATTACATCAACTCATATTCTGACCCCTCACCATTAGTCTCGCTATGGCTTTCGGAGGTAATCGTAAACAACTTGAGAAATCTGATATCTAATTTGCAGAAAAATAAACTAATATCAAATTACACACTCATACTTCAATCCCTCACCATTAGTCTCGCTATGGCTTTCGGAGGTAACTGATAATGACATGAGCAATTTAATATCTATCTTGTAGAAAAGTAAACTAATATCAAACTATACACTCATACTTCAATCCCTCACCATTAGTCTCGCTATGGCTTTCGGAGGTAACTGAAAATGACATGAACAATTTAATATCTAATCTAACTACTAAAGCAAATGTGTAAGACTGAAATAAACAAAACAATGCTGGAATTAAACAAAAACTAAGAAAAGTAAATTAGCAGAAGGACAATATTGATTCCATGTCATTAGTCATTATAAAAAGATGTGAAAATGCCCGGGCTTCCTATTGTAATATGGAACAAAAACACTGATCAGTTAACAACAATATAAAACATAAAAGATTATGGACAGAAGTAAAATGTAAAGCATGAAATATTATGGACAAAGATGAAATGTAAATACCATGAAAGATGTAATCTATATACACGTGAATGACTATGGCACAATGAACGTAAATAAATGAAGCATGAAACTATATAGTAATACACAAAACCTCAGCGTGTGCAGGGGCCCTCTGCACAAACCTCGGGCAACAGCTTTCAAATACGAATTACGCTTTTGAACAAAGTCTTCTCATATATTAAAATGCGGTCATAACAGAGAAATAATGTCACAACACAATGGCGACGCAATTACATTACAGAGCTAGCTATTATGCGTATGAGAACGCATTATTTATAACATAGGGTGATAAAACTAATTCCCTAAAGTCTGCGTTGATAGAAGACACGTGAACCACCACGTCCAGAGATCTAGAATTATGGCTGCCGTGAGGATTAAATCTATGGAGAGTGGCTGTTGGATTCGGCTTATGGAGCCGTTTACAGGTGTTGATGTGTCTCCTGTGATTTAGAAACGGCCACGCAAATCTTCACGTGATGAGAAACAGAGTTTTGTCACGGTGGGACTCTTCGGTTGACCACCACTTAGCTACCTTTGACCACAGCCTTCTTAGGTGAATTCTACTGAGCCAATAGGACACGATCCATGTCCATGTCATTTCTAACTTGCCCATGTGGCTCGATTTTTCTGAAGACACCTGCAATATAGACTTTAACAAAATGGTTGCGGAAAGTTGCAGCAGCTACGGAAAGTGACAAGATTCTGCAGCTTAATGAGCAAAAATCTAATTCAAACAGCAGACACAAAACATAGTTAAAAACCATTTTAAATGCTCTTTTACAATTAATATGCAATGATATTAATGACTTATAAGGTCTAGGTGAATGAAAAAGGTCTAGAAAGGTGTATAAGAAAGATGTAGATTTGAGACTCAACAGTGTCATCGGGACATTTGTCATCATGTTTGTATGACGGTTATGTGTTGCTCATGTTTATGTAGTGACAATGTATGCTTTCTTACATGATGCTACATGTTGTATATGCATTTCTTGTTTATTATTGGCCACATGTTGTTCATGCTTGGGTTTTGTCTGTTAATTTTTTATTATATGTCGTATATACATTGGTTTTTCGTGTTTGGTTACATGTTTTTCATTCTTATGTACTATCCGTGTAAGTTGGCATGGTTGATGTTGTCATGCATCATGAGTACATTGTATGCAATTATGTCATCATGATGATATTGGTATGTTATGATGTTAAAGTGTTGGCTAAGATAGATCAGGAGATACATGCCATCAAGGTGAAGTTTCATCATTGGACCTCAAGGCAAGAACATATCATATTCATACAAGTTTTCATGGTTGGCATGCAAGTGTGTGATTCATGGTTGTTGTAATAACTAAGGTTACTTATATTTTTGGCATTCTATTATTATGGTTACATATATGATAAATACTAGTTGACCAATGTAGTTTATGCATTATATTTATGATTATTCATTTCATTATATTAATGTTATGGTTACATACATTATAGATGCTAGTTGATTAGTGCAGTTATATTTACATGTATCAGATAGTCATGAATGGTAGAAACTTGTGGTGGTATGCATTGCTATTTTGTTTTATGTTAGATAAACTATATGTTGTTGATGAGCATGTTATATGTTGACTTATTGATGTTATGTGTTAGTTAACATTATGATTAGGGTTATTTCATTAAGATTTTGATGTTATATGTATCATGCTAATATCGATTGACCTATGCAGTTGGTTAGGGTTATGACTTTGAGGTATGTGTCAACCTATTGTGATACTACGTCATATTAATCTAGATTGACAATGCATCTATGATTGTTAGGCATGAATGACATTTTTTTATGAGTTTCTCATGTGAACATGTTAGCTAGTTACTATTATGGATATCATGACCTTATTTATGATTGAGTTGATATGTTGTGAAGTTATGTCGTACTTTAAATCTAGATTGATTGTGTAGACAATATAACCTCCCCTAATACACATTAAGGTATGAGTTTGTTTATGTCATATACTTAGTGCTTGAATGTTTAATTATGTTGTATATTTAGTGTTTGACTGATTTGTTATCAATTACATCATCTAGTTGATTTATTTAACATGGTACATTTTCAAGTTGTTTGAATGTTTGATTAACTGCATGATATGAGTATATGTGTCTATAAGATTGCATGAATAAATGATATTTCTTTAAGACGATTGCACTAACATGTATGCATTGATACAGATGATATGTACTTGAGTGTAAGTAGGTGGTTGTTATAGCATTATGTACTACGATCGATGAACGTGATTTGATTGTTGATTATGACATTTTTGTTAGTCTTAGTTAAAGTTGTTTTTGAATTAATAGATATGTTGTCTCGATCTTTGGTACATATTACTGACATGTGTGTTTAGTTACAAGTCAGTGTGCTTGGCACAATAAGGTAAGATAATTGGTATGTTGTTATATTTATTATACACTAATAGTTATTTGTGTATGGTGGTATGATGCAGGGGACTACAGGCAAGAGATTGCCCTGATCTCTTGAAGAAGGCTTGGGTTGAGATTTCCTTCGGATGAATTGGGAACCATGGGGATTGAATCGTGGTGTTTGTTGCGAGTCTTGTTCTTTTGCTCTCTTTTGATTTTTTTGCACTTGATTTTGAGTCTTGATTGCGTCTAGTGCACGATCATTCCACTTTATTCATGGTGTCATATTGCCATTGGTTTTCCATGGTTTTCTTCTTTTATTTCTTATGCTTTCCTTTTATTTTTTGAGGCTTGCACATTGGTTTGGAAGGAAGAATGTTAATGGAGCTCGAGGAGAGTTATTTGGTACCCAATAGTTAATGTAAGACTCAGATGAATGTCAGTTCATGTATAAGGGCAACGAAAGGAAAGAATATGACAACTTGTTAGATTGCTTGAGTCCATTGGTAAATTAATGGTCACAGGATAGTCATGAGAAAGGTAATAAAGTAAGGTAAATTGAATGGAGCTGAGTTATTAGATGCCTTGGATATGTTGGGAACTATTTTTCTCAATGTTGTGCATGTTGTGCACGAATAAAGGGAGTTCCCTTAATTCATACCTTATGATATCTGGTAGTTATGTTGTGATCAGGATTATTATAATGTCTATATATGTATATATTCATGTATTTATGTCGCTATCTGACGAGATCACAATTGATTTATGTTTATGTTTATATATGTATACATGCATTTACATATGTATGTCATTGACTGACAAGGTGGTCAGGGATCTTAATGGTTATATGTTGATGGTTTTTATGTATATATGTATGTATGCATGACGTTTTCTGATAGGATTATTAATGTTCTGTGCTAGTTATTATATATATGTATCTATGTCACTGTCTGAAAGGGTTGTCAAGGATCATTCTTGTGCAGGAATGATTTCTTATGCAAGTGAATGGCATGAACAGGTTCTTCCCTTATGAGGAATCAAGTAGGAAGAATAACCCTAACAGATTTATGAGGTCAGTATCATTTGGAGATGAATTGATATTATATGCTTGTACCATCCCTATGTTTATGTTATGAAAAATTAATGCTGAAAGGTACATCAACGAACTGAAGTTAGTGTGATATGCGGCATTCTAGGATAAACATGGATAGTGGAAGGATACTAGAAGCAAGGTTACTTTTTTGAGTTAGTGTGAAATCTATGTATATGCAATGCTATTGTTGGATATATGTTGCACATATTTTATTTTGAGTTATTGTACCTATGGTGATGTGTACATGTAACATATGTACTATTGTGTACATATGATGTTGTATCTCTGTTGTATATATGTTTTTGAGTTTATATTTCATAAGCAGTGTTGGCTATAGATGGTTTTATGCGCATGTTGGGTATTTAGAGTTGTGTACTTGTCATACTGTGTGTATATTGGATATACGGTGTTGTGTCCATGTGGTGTTGTGTGTAGGTGGTGTCCTGTACATGTAGTGCATGTGGCATTGTGTACATGTGGTGTCATGTACATGTCATGCATGTGGTGTTGTGTACATGTAGTATTGTGTACACATTGTAGAGGTGGTGAAATGTAAATTTTGTGTTTTGTACATGTTATGCAAGTGTTTCCATGTACATGTGATGTTGTGCATGTGTTGCGTAGGTAGTATTATGTATAGGTGGTACTGTATACATGTCGTGCATATGGTAATGGTATACATGTGGTATTGTGTACATGTCGTACATGTTGTTTTGTGCATATGTGGCATTGTGTGCATAAGGTACATGTTGTGTTGTGCATACGTGGCATTGTGTGCATAAGGTACATGTTTTTTTGTGTACGTGCAGTACTATGCATGTGCATTGTGTAGTTGTGGTATCGTGACATGTGTATTTGTTGTGTTGTACTCTTTATATGTATATGCATTGTGTTGTATTTTACATTGGGTGTATATGTATGTGTTGTATGCCCATGTAGGCGTATGTATTGTGTTTTATTGTAAACTGGGTTTACATGTATGTGTATCTATTGTGTTTTGTTTTACACCAGATGTAGGTGTATGTATTGTGTTTTGGTGTACACCAGGTGTGGGTGTATGTGTCGCATGTCATATGTGGATGTGTGTGTTGTGATGCACACTATGTGTATGTCTAAGAGATTGAATAGAAGAAAAGGCATTGGGTGTTTTTCAAGTGTGGAAAGAAATATGGTGTCTGTACAAAATAACAAAAGCGGAAGTAAGGACCGATGAGGGATAAGTCTTGGTATTTTATTTCAATTCTTTTATGCATGTGATTTACGATTCTGACTTATGATAGTTACATGTGATTTATGATTATGGTTTATGGTGATTTCATGTTATTCATGATTTTAATTTATGATGGTTGTGTTTTGAGCTAACTAGATGTGATATGTTTATACATGATGATTTGATCAATAACTGGTTTGGATTGTTGTGACAAGAAGTGAAAAAAATTTCAATTGTAACTTATTCACAAGCTACCAATGAGGTATGATTTGAATTTATTTAAAATATAATGGAAGTTATGTGCTTGGTACAGGAAGCATGAAAATTCTCACATTAGAGAACTTTTGAGGTCTAAAATGGGCCTCCTAAGAAAAGTGTACTTAGAAACAATAAGATTGAAGATGATGATACCAAACATGGGGGATGATTCACTATTTTCGGGGTTAAAAACTAAAAATATTAAGAAATAATAAAACTAATTTTTCAACTTGTATTTTCAACTTATCTCCTTAATTTTTTACTCATATTCTGAGGGGGAGTACTCATTAGATGTAAAATTTAATTCGTCATACAAGGAGTACCCATGTTGCATACTTTCGATGGACCGTGCTACATGAAAAATAAGAAATACATTAAAAAATGTGATTGCAATCACATTTTTTAATGTATTTCTTATTTTTCATGTAGCACGGCCCATCGAAAGTATGCAACATGGGTACTCCTTGGATGAGGAATCAATTTTGTATCCAATGAGTGTTCCCGCTCAAAATTTGAGTAAACCCATAAGGAGATACGTTGAAAATATGACTTGAAAAAGTAATTTTTTCTTTTTTCCCTCTAAAATTTGATGATGTAATCTAATCTTATGTTATTGTTTCCACTATTATTTTATAATTTCCTTAGGAGGACCATTTTAGACTTCAAAATTACCCTAATGGTTGGGTGTTGAAACTGATTGCAAGCATTAGCAGTAATAGAAAAATGAAAGGAAAAAGGCAGAAATATGTTCGTAAAGCACTTAAGGAGCGGGGCCATTATGGGACACTGGTACCGAATAGTGTCCATTGATTTCCATGAGTATGCTA
This sequence comes from Pinus albicaulis, assembly GCA_034641835.2. Taxonomy (NCBI): domain Eukaryota; kingdom Viridiplantae; phylum Streptophyta; class Pinopsida; order Pinales; family Pinaceae; genus Pinus; species Pinus albicaulis. Next base: position 438,408,665 of record CM076576.1, on the reverse strand, counting down.
TGACCGATATGACGGTTTTGATGCAGGTATATTCCTTTTTTTTATCTTTCGATGTGAGGAAGCCTTGCCAAGTGATGGATAACCCAGGATAGGGGATGCCGGGTAACTTGGAAGGTGAGTGACTGCATGAAAGGGGATGACAAAATTTCCAAAGGGACTTTGTATCAAAGAAGGAAAGGTTTGGGATGGATTTTTTTTCTTCATTATCATTTCCATATGGAATCAAATGCACATTAGTATTCTACCCTAGAACAATGAGCCGATAACTGTTCACTAATAGTAGGGTAGTGCAAGATTGTAGCACTAGACATTGGATGCAGACTTTGACTATAACGATGGATTGTGGAATTCCTAGGAAGAATGTGAATCCTGGTCTTACTTTGAGGGTGGAGGTGTGAGCCTCTGGATTCCCTTGTTGCTGATATGCGCATCGTATTATTTTATTTCCTGGTTAAGAAAATGTGTATATGTGTATACTATTGTAAACATCGTAATGAGTTTTTTTATAAAGCTGCAATACACGATATGATTGTCAAGATGGTTTTTTATTTTGAACAGGTTATTCATTGTAAATACTACAAGAATCTATGTTATAAATCTCCATGGGAAATATGTTTTATTGTTAATGGTTTGTTGGTTGCAGGTGTCATTAAACACCAAGGACGGTGTTCCCCAAAGGGGAAGGATTCTGTAACCTCCCTGGCGAAAACTTCATGTAATAAAGATAAAAATAATAACCACGGTTTATGAGTCACTTATTCCAAGTTCAAATTTGGGAAAAAACATCCTAGTGGGTGCTCATTTTGATTTATTATGGCTAAGGAAATTCGAAAAGGAAATGGCAAAGGATTTGGAAAGGCATGAGCCATTAATTGGTATTTTATTTATGAAAATAATGGAAAACAGGAGAAAAGGAAGGTGAAAGGTCACAAGTTTCATGTGAGGAGGAAAATGAAGGAAAAAAATGGAAAATGAAGAAAATAGAGGCCTCATTGATAAAAAGGCTTATGAGGATCAGTTGGCAAGATTTTGCTCAATTTTTGGGAGCTCTCTCATTATTCTCTCTCTCTCTCTCTCTCTCTCTCTCTCTCTCTCTCTCTTGGGCACTTATAGTTTTCTTGGAGCACTTTGGCATTGGACAAAGAAAGGAAAGAAAGAAAGAAGAAGGGGGAAGCAAGAAAGGAGGAGAAGAAGTCAAGTAGCTGCAACAAGATTCTTGGCAGGTATCGATTTGCATGTGTATTTTCCTTGCTAGATGTGGCATGCAGGGTATTGCATGTGGCTCTTTTTTTTCTTCGCATGGGTCTTTCCAGGTGAGATAATGTATTGAGCCTAGCCTTGCCATTTCTGGATAGCCATGGTGTTGTGGTGTTCTTATTTTTTGGTTTAGTTGGATTACCAAATGGATTCATATCTGAGAGAGGTGGATCTCCGAATTATTATAGAACTGGTTCGTTTGTTTCCTCGATTTAAGGCCTAGTAATACAAGTCTCGATTGTGGTAAGGCCTGAGAGGTGGTGGTTTTCTCTCCATTTAGGGCTAGGAATCTTGGGTTTGGGACTGCATTAAATCTTGGAGAGAATAGGAGACAGGAAAATTCCTCTTGTTTTAGGTGGAGAGAATCCAATTATATCCATGCTTGTGTTATCCTAGTGATCAGGTGTAGATTGCGATAAATCCAGTTATGACATTTTTATTGTGTTGGCCTAGTGATTTAGTGTGTGACGATAAATACTGATTTTTATTGATGAAGTGTATTAGCCTCAGGATGCCCAGGTTGGCTCTTTCGGTTTGATTCCAACAATCATGCTTGGAATATGGCACGAGGGTGATTGTGTTAGTATGATTCTTTCATTGTAAAATATCACTTTAGCTACACATAACAAATAGCCCTAACATCGATTGTGGCTGCAAAATATCTTTAAGTTTGCTGCACAAATTCAGATCTAAGCACAAAGACATTAAGCAGATAAAACATAACATAGCTCCATAAATCCAATGGACAAGACAAGAAGAATGTATTTAAAAGAATTTTGTATTATATTAAAGAATGGGGCACCTGAGAGGAAAACAAGAAAGGTGTTTTCCGATTCTCCTCAATGGGATGGGTTCTTGAAATTCCTTAGTGTTTCAGATCTAACATTTCTCTCTCTTAGTGGTGTAGAAAAACAAACATGGAACTCAATGGGAGTTCATAAAGAAAAATGGAAAATGGTGACCAAGAGTAGATCCAGAGTGATCTAATTCAATGAAGGTGACTAATGAATGGGGAAAACCCCCCTATTTATAACAAAATATTGGGGCGGTCTAGAACTCGGTGTATGAATAAAATATTATTAATAGAATTCTAGAAGCACCTTTTAGGAATATTTTATTATATTTGTTGGAAGGAAAAGGATTCTTGACTTGGGTCAATTCCTTCATTTATAAATAATAAATAAATAAATGATTTATTTATCATTTTAGGGGAATGATGGGAATATAATTAAATAAATAATGGTTTATTTAATTATTTATGGATGATTTAGTCAAATTTAACTAAGAATATTATTTAAATAACGATTTAAATAACTTGTTCTTAGGAAATAATTAAATGAATGAGGATTTATTTAATTAATTTCCTTGTTTTGGGTTCAATATGACCAAATGAATTATTTTATATGGTGAAAGAAATTTTACTTAGGGTAAAATTGGTCTTACATGGTGTACTTGGGTTCATTTAATAATAATAGGTTAGATGACCAAAAAAATGGTGTAACAGATTGGATGAAGAGACATTTGGCTTAGCCAATGTATGGTCGAGTGGAACTTGTAAGTCCCATCTCCAGTTGGTTTTTACACTCACTAATGAGAATCTCATTCCTTTGGTATTTGAGTATAATTGCACTGGTTATTATGTAGATTGTATTGGTGTTGTATCCATGGTATTTATCTTATTATTATGCTGGTTATAAACATGTATTTTATTAGTGATGATGTATGGCTCTATCCATGTTTTTACTTGTAAATAAATGCACAATGTATATTCATAATTAAACATGGATTCCCTATGTTTAAATATATTGTTTATACTTGTATCTGTAAAGTTTGTGACATGTTTGAAGAAATTTCTGTCATGGATAGGAGGGGTCTAGATGAGTTCCTAATGATGTCATTTCTTTTGTACATTTTTTTTAACGTTATTCATCATTCCCTATAGTTTCATGAAGTTATGGGAAGTGACTTGGGCTATTGGGCTAAAAATGTGACACAATTCCCGGAGTTGCAGGCACAAAACTGACCAAACCAAACCCTTGTCACTACCTTGCCTTGGCATGCCCATGGCTATAGGCTTTTATCCTCTAATTCTCCTTGGAATCCCTGTTTCTAAGGCTCAAATTGGTCAAAAATTCAGTCTCCCTCAGGGTTTAGGGGCCTGGAAGGTTGGGTTACCTCTTGAGGATGCTTTTGGGGCTTTGTAAGGTGTGTTTGTGTTTTTTCCATTGCTTTCAGTTTCTTAAGGCTATCTAGGGGGTTGAATCTCATATTAGTAGCCTCTTGTCACATATTTACCATGATTTCCAGTTACTTGGGTAGATGTGGGAAGAGGGTGTTACTCCTAATCAAGTGAAAATTCAATCGGGTATTTTTTTTTATTAAATTAAATATTTTTATGACCCAATACAAGTGGAATAAACTCAATTTAAACTCATTAACATGTTCTAAAAAATAGCAGAAAGTTACTAGGGTTTTCTCCAAGGGACTTCGAGAAATTCTAGATTTGTGAAATAGTAAACCAATCCAAGTATCTCAATGATGAATATGACTTTTAAAAGATATTATAAGGATGCATCATGCTTGTGACTCTAAAATTAACCTCCAAAATAAATCACTTCAATAATTTAACCCAATCCTACAACAAAAGGAGAATCAATACTAAAGGCATCAATAGGAAAAACAAGAATAAGAGATACATATGAATAAGAAGTGAAAAGAAGAAATAAAAATTGTAAAAAATGGCTTTGAGGCTCTTGGGATGGCCAAGCCCAAGGATAATAAAAGTCCATGAAGGATTACAAGAAGTTAAAAATGGAACCAAACATGATTATTTGAATCAATAAAAGTACAATCTTGCTAGAAATGAAAGTGGAGATGATAAACAACAAGTTTTCTCCATAAGAAAACTAAGAGAGATACATGCCCATAGAGGAAAATTAGAACCAGTACTTATAAAAATTGAAGGGGAAGCATTATCCTTGAAATTAGGAGTCATTCCCCTCCAAAATCCCTCAAATAGTGGATCTTGTTCCCAACACTAGGAATCTACATTAAATGACACGAAAAACATTCCTATATTTTCTCAATCATTAGAGCTCCAAAATTTGTGCAATAAGTTCATAATATCCTCTTAATTTATTATCCAATATTGATCCTCGTGTAGTAGGGAGAAAGTCCATAAATTATCTCATCCTCCAAATCTTCATAATCTTCCCAATATTCTCAATTTTTTTCTAAAAAATAAATTATATTAGACACATAATAAGGAAGAATAAACCAAATTCTTAAGGACCCATTAAGACTATGAATTAACTCTATGATGTGCAATTAAGGGGGTAAAATACATGTTTTATTTATTTATAAATAATAAAATGGGCCTAATAAAATAGACAATTTTTTGGCCCATCATATCCCCCCTGCTGAAATGTTTGCTCACATTTGAGCAATTTGACCATCTTCCTATTTCCTTCCTTTTTAATGGTGTACTTTGGTATTTTCTTGACATCTCAGGCAATTGTAGAGGCAATTTATTCTGAATAGAAGTCAACCATGGATGTCCTACTCTAGGTGGCCCCTATATCCCGATACTAATTTGATTAGTAGACTTGGTGTTGTTGTTCCACATCCTCTACCTTATTTGATTTTCTAATCTGCATCCATTTGTGAGCTTTCCCCCTCTTTTTTCTAATTTGAATAAGAGTGGTACTACAAATGTGTTGAGAATAATCATTCCTTATTTCACAAATTTATAATAATACTCCAGGTTAGGTTGTGATTCAGGCTCTTGGAGTTCCTGGGGGCCTATTTCTACCTCTTTTGATGTTGTTGTCTCCTTCTGTAGTATTTTCTAAATTTGTTCCTCCTTTAGCATACCTATCTTTAGCCTATAGCACCCTTGATTTCTCATGTAGAAAGTTTTTTTATGCTTTTAGTTTCTTATTTATGATTGATCTAGTGGTTGGCCTTTTCATGGATGTCACGTGTTGTTTACCCTTGGCTTTCAGGGAGGTGTCCTCAATTTTCTCTTCCTCTGGACCAAATTATTTTCTTGTTGGCTAGATGACTCTTCAATTTTGATGGGGACTGTTGAAGGATGTTGAGGGTGATTAAAATGAGGCTAGATGAAAATGAGACTAATGGTGATGAAGACAAGGTTGGTGGTGATGAAAACAAAGTTATATGAATACGAGGCTAGTGGGAGATGAAAATGTGGCTAGGTAAATATTGAGTTTGGTGAAGTATTTGGCTTGTGGATGCCTACCTTTATTGACCCCCAATACTTATACACAAAAAAGAGAAATTACATAGCACTCATGAAGGCCAAATGATTTGATTACATACATTGCATACCTATGGAGTTGCTTGATGGTGCTGATGTATTGGATTGAAGACTTGTTTTGCAGGTGTTATTAGAGCCAAATACTATGTTGCAGGTGTTTCATGGTGGTCTCATTCATCATTGATGCCTATTCTCAGAAGTTTCTTGTCAATTTTCTATTCCTTTAATGGATGCATGGTATATCTAGGCATGAGTGGGGTTTTTCTTGAGCTTCTTCTGCAATTTCTTGGGAAAGATATGTAATTTTTAATGTTCTCTTATTGGCTCATGCTTGATGATGCATGTTTGTCCTTCATGTAGATGTTATTTCGATCTGATCTTATTATTTTCTAAGTGATCATGAATCGTATAGTAGCTAAAAAAATGTCTTCTTCCTATAGTTTTCACGTAGAACCTTCTAATATCACAATTTCCTTCAAGTTCTTCCTTTACTAATAATTCATGAGTAATATGTTGACAAGGATCAGAGGTCTTTTTTGTGGTAGAAGGGATGGAATAAGGGGTGAAAATGGGTTATTTTCAAGGAAAGAGGTGAAAATGAGGGTGGAGAAGAGGTCAAGTGGTGTGAAAAATGAATGACGATGTTATGGTGGAAATATCTCAACATCTCCTAAAGGAGATATGACCTTTTTTCCTCTTTCCCCAATCATATCTACCTACTGTAGAATTTCAGTCCCCTCCTGCAGCATTTAAGTAAAATCCTTTGTAGCATAATTATTTTATCCATATCTCCTCTCAAACAGTAGAGTGTATTCACCTGAAATTGTTTGCGGATGTTACCATCATCCTTATGAGCCTACCCATAACAAATCTTGGCCAATGGATGCACGAATCACAAAAAAAAATAAAATTAGTTGTAGGTGATGGAGGTCGATTTCTCAAAAAGTGTGCACTGGAATTTGTTGAAATTTCTTGAACATGTTACCATAATCCACATGCATCTCCCCACGAAACATCGTGTCCAATGGATGAATGATTTTTAGGATATAATAAAACTAATTTTCATCTTTGTGTATTTTGGCCTCTTGTAGCTAAACATAACACTCCTATAACATTTTAGGACAACGAGGAAAATGAATGGGAAATTATTAGAAATGATGAATGAATGTTGGAAATGGATGAGGGTAACGGATTGAAATGGCCTTGTTCATGTTGGAGCATCCTAGCAAATGAGGAGAAAGCCCAAGTTTGAGTTTCTTTGACTAGGCTTTTGATCAATTTTTTTTTTTGCCGCTAGCTTGTTCTTGTTGCTTGAAAATGTTGGAGAGAGCCTGCATTCATTAGAGACAGATACATGGAGCAAATAATCTTTTTTTAATTTTTTTATTTTAGACGTACTATCTTCCTATGTAAGGTTTTCAACTTGTAGGTATTACTAGGTGCTTCAAAGGAGGTTTTCACCTAGGATCTTTTCTTTTTCTCTTTTTTCCAACCCATTGACCACCTCGTGGAGGTTTTCAATCAATGATCCAATATCAAGAACCTCAAAAGAGGTTCTCACCTAAAACCTTATTCTCTTCCTCTTACTTTTTCTCTTTTTCCGTTTTTTTTTTTCTATCCTACTCTACTTGAAAAAAACAAAATCTTTTTCAAGTATATGAATACTTCCAATGGAGCCATGTGCACATCAAAATGATAGATAAGCTCATGTGTAGGCTCAGAATATATGCTTTTACATGTACCTAAATGTGAGAGACCTACTTATTTGACTGAGATTATATCAATAATTATTGAAGAAAAGTGTGTTGTTGCAACTTAATGATTGTCTGGAACCATATTTCAATACATTTGGGATGCCCCTGGTCCACTTGTTGATTTGAATAATCATGTATGGCTTCTTCTTCCATGAAATTCAAATCTTTTTCTTTTTTCTTATTATTCTCTTGAACACATAGAGGATGTAATGGTGAACATGATGGAACTTCCTCAATATTTGATTCAGATGTCTTCTCTCCATCAAGTGTAGCGCATGATCCTTTTGTCTCCTCATTTGAATCTTCTTCTTCTCGATGTTTTCCTTGAATGACAGCAATAAAATCTCTTTTTCCAATACCTTTCTTGATCTAAGATTAATAGCATTTAGATCAAGAGGGAATATTGGAAGTTTTGTAGCTTAGCATTGTAAGTGTGCTAAGCTACTTCCTTGTGTCGGTTTGGAAATGGTGGTTCTTGGCTTGAGGGGTCCTGACCAATGTTTGGAGTTTATGGATAAAGAAAAAAACCCTCTAACTAATGGCCCTTTCGGCAATGATCTACTTGCGCAGACCAAAGTGTCACCCAAATCAGTATGCAGGGGTGTTGGAACCAGGTTTTCACACCTTGAGGAAGATATTAATTAAGTGGTCCTCAGAAAACCATTATACAAACTTATTCTAAGGAGGAACAAATGTGCACAAAAATATATATCAGATTCATAGATAATGTGTAATCATCAACACAATAACACATAATTGCTTGTTCGCCTTACCACAAATAAACAAATCAGAGCCTAATGTAGATCTTAACCAAAGAAAAATACTTAAACATATATATTAACCATCAATAATCATTCATTATCATACCAGATATCCTTTGTGCAATCATCAATAAGTAAGATAGATAATGCAATCTTAATAGAGCATAAACTATAACAAATTCAAATTCATAACATAGTGAACTTAGAAAAAATTTCATTTCTATTAGTTCAGATATGTCAATCAATACATCAATTGTTCCTTACAAAAACCTTAAAAACCCTTCTAAAACCCTTTCGTGCACACATCCAACAGAGTCTGCACACAACCAGGAATAGGTCTCTACGCACACAGCGAACAAGAGCCTCTTTAACCCAACCAATTACCCTTCCAAACATATACACTTATCAGAACATCAATATCATGAACTTACATAGAACTTAAATACTTATCCTAGACATGATATATCTATTTATATACACCTAGTGAGTAGATACTATGGTCTCAAACCATGGGTTGAGATCCACAGTTTACCCTTAAGCCTAGTTACATAAGAATTAAGAACTTTTACCCACCCCAAAGCCCCTTGACTCCCTTTGTGTAGCGCGCACATACAAAATTATACAAAAATGTCTTCAAACCTTGTGCCTCAGAGGACCCCACTCCAACAACCCCCCAACACAAACATGTGACTCATCCCGAGTCACTCAGGTGCCGACTCCTTAGTCTTGGCTTGAAGTGTTTTGATAGAATTTTTGAGAGGGAGCAGCAATTCGAGACTTTGCGCGGCTCTAGTATGTGCTTGTTGAACCATATTTTCAGTAGTTGGCCCTTAAATGGCCATCTCAATGTTGCGCTGAGTCTGTTGGATGATCTTCAAGGTGTTGTCTCGCATATGTGATATTTGAAGTGTTTCTTCAGCCCATGAATGCATGTGCTCCTTCAGGATCTTCTTCTTTCATTGCAACCCTGCAATTTATGTATGTATTGCTCTGCCCTCTTGCAAACGAGCGAGGCATTGTGTAAGGACCAGTGTGGGCACCACTGTCCGAATTTCATGAAATTTTCACTCCTTATGGTTGAGGGCATCGCGAAAATATTGTACAAAAAGGTCATTTTGGACAGAGGCCCAAATATCCATGGCCTCATTCAATAGACTATCGCACTGGGTAACCACAACAACAATAATTTCCTTTTCCTGTTTTACCTCCACTTCTCTCTGTGCGCATAGCTCGGGTGATGTCTCCAACTGAAATTTTATTTAGAGTTCCACGATCTGCTGCTCATACTCTGTTCAGATCGTTTGTACCTCCACGTGCGCTAATTTCACCACAACAACCAATTCTTGTAACTTCTCAGTGGGGGCAACTTTCGCATGGACAGCTGGAATGTCGCGATAGACTTGGTTGATTTTATCCTCCAGCACAACGCACTATGATTTCGCTTGTCTACAAGCTACTTCTACTTGTTGCTGCTATTGATGTACTTGCGTGGCTTGCTTCTAGGCATTCTTTGTCTATTTCTGCATAGTTGACTCACTATATTGAAGCTCATTTGCGATCACTGAATAAAGAAGATGTAATTTACCTGCAGGTAGCACCGAAATATTAAGATACACATCACTTTTACCACTGAACTGGACATGATGGTTAGCATCCATCTGAATTGTGGATAGGGGGATGTGGACAAATCATGCATCCCCTAATGCTGGTAGAGCAACATCCGATGGCTGCGCACTTGTGACATGCGCACTAGTCCAACTTGCCTGAATCACGCTCTCATAAATCTGGCTGGCCTGAAATTTTAACTCTTGTAATCCAACTTTTACAAGTTCCAATGAGGATTTTTACTAAACTTTCATGTATTTCTAGCGATCCTCAGTCGCATACATGACATTGTTTGTTATTTCAGTTAGTTCGTCAGATATCTGTCAACGTCACGACCTCCTACCCTACCTTCTTGGATCCTTTCTACTTCTTGTGCAATCCATGAGCGGCCTGAGATTCACGCTTGGTGCTTTTGGATATTGCAGCTTCACCTGTCTCCTTGGGCATAGATCAATTCTTCTCGGGCACCATTTTTGTTTCAACAGTTTCTGCAGTTGTAGTAGGGGTTGGTTCCTTTTCTATTTATTTTTCAGTGACCTTCCCTATCACTTTTGCTAGAACAATCTATTTAGGTTTTTCAGTAGCTTTATCTGTACATTTCAGTCAGAGTGCACAACTTCATTGGGGTAGGTGGCGTCAACCAGGGTGGCAACCATTATGTTGTGACTCTTATTAGATCATCCTCGGTTACCAAATATGATAGCTCACACCATAGTCCCTCGACAATGCCTTTTGTGCGAATGTGGATATTCTGAAATGTGGATTTGCAGTCTATGGTCATATTATATTGATCACATAGGGTAGGTGATAATTGAGGCTTCGACTGTACTGCTTGGTTAAATGTAGTCTCATATAAAACCTAGAATATTTTATTTGCATTTGTGCAGACAAGGTCTGACGAGTTCCAAAGTGTTGCGTAGTATGGTGCTTCGCACATTCTTGGCTCAATATATGGGAACTGCATGTCTTCCGAGGTCCTCCATCCAATAAGTGCAATCAACAAAAGGAACCACACATATTGTAAGGGCTTGCCTTCTTCATGTTCCTCCTGCACATTAACTAGGAATTGTTTGTACATATAACTACTCTAGTTGTAAATGACACATTTTTCACATCTTTCTGCAAGCACAATCACATGCACAGGTACCTCCTTAGGTCTGCACTTCCACATGATCTTTCACGAAAATATGAGTGTACCAAAATGGATGGCAGGTTCATTTATCTAACCCGCAACTCTTCCTTGTGACATTGTACTTTTTTTTTTTAAATTTCTTAGCCACAACTTTCTCCTACTCTTTACCTCCAAAATCAGTGATAGGGTCGGCCCCCTTAGCAGGAAGACCTGTAATTCTATGGATTAATTATACATCGATGGGGATGTGCTATCCCAACCAAGGCATGTCATAATGGACTAGAGCCTGCATGATTAGGAGCTCAGTATTTAGCCAAAAAATGTAAGTGTTCAGAAATTCTTCAGACCTGAATGACCAGATAGAGCTTGCTACCATGATTCCAATGCAAGTTGTTTCATCAAAATCCGAGTTTTTATGAGTGAATTATGGTATGTTTTTCGTTTTCCCAAACAGGTAAAAATTGTGCAGAATAGTGATATACCGATGACTTGGAAATCTAGTCAACACCTTAAGAATATTCAAGGAATATTCTCCATTTTTTTAGCCAGTGACACTATGACAAGTGTGGGCATCAGATTTTCCAATGTTGCTTGGTGAAGTTGAATTTTTCTCCTATTCCTAAGTTTGGAATTATTATTATGGTGGCTTATTTTTTTTAGGGTGAATTTTAGGCCAATGGGGAAGGGCCATGTGGCTTAATCGAAGGTTGACGCATGCCCCCCCATGGCAAGGGTTGTTGGCATGGCATTTTATTACAACGTCGAATTAGGCACATTATTATTTTTATACAAAGGTTGAACTATTGTCAAAGGACGTGCGCAAATCACACACACACACACACACACACACACACACACACACACACACAGATATATATATATATATATATATATATATATATATATATATATATATATATAGATATAGATATAGATATAGATATGTTAACAAAAAACGTTACATAACCAAATTCTGAGAACTATGGTCGAATTACATGCCATATTCAACAAAAATTATGGTGGGGGTCGTGGTGAAACCCAAGACCACTCAACTCTGGCACCAACACCTTGCCACTATGCCCTCCACCGAAGTCCTTACCCATAAGGCTTATCACATGTATTTCAAGATTTTTTCCACAGAGTATGGGGGTTCATAGGGGGCCAACCCCCTCCCACATGTCCACACGCCCGAGACTAGGAGCCAAAGAAAATCGGAGGGAAATGAGCGGATTTTTAAATACGACTAAGTCGAGGTTATTACATGTTAATATGTGGGTTAAGTTATATTAATCCGAGTTTAAAGATAACTTTCGATTACCACTAAACTCTCTTAATCCCAATTATCACCCACTTATCTTAATATTAAACTCATGCTTATCTCTAATGAAGAGCGCCTAACTTGGGCTGCCTTTGAAGGACCTACCAGATTCGGTGGAAGCTCCACATTTAGTGGAACTAACTAGAGGACATCCATATTTATGATCCAGGTGGATATTGGTGGCCACCTGCCTATTACACTTGGGGCACCACCATTGTTTATTTTAGTTTCTTATTTTCCTTAATTATATCACAGTTTACCATTTTTAGTAGTTTTTCAGGTCCTAAACTTCCAGGGCCATTTTGAGGCCCCAGACAACTTTTTTTTGCAAAAAATGGGAGAAACATGGGTCCATCAAGTGCGTCAAACAGAGATCGTATGCCAAAGTTACATCCCCAGGAAGTTGATGTAACAATTTACCCAAACGAGGCCCATAGTTTTAGCGCTTCATCTCCTAGGGCTAGATTTTTGGATGTTTAGGGTTTTCCATTGTTTCTCAATAATAAATAGTCCCTCTAGCCTCATTATAACACAGTTTAGAGGCCTATAGCCACCACATATCTTCTCATAGATAAGCTAGCAACGCCCTAGATAGTTTATTTCCATTCTATCTTTAAAAAAAATTCAGTTCTTTGATATTAATGAAATGAAGTGTTATTTCCACTGCATCTTTGTATTTATGGTTATATGTGTATTTTGTTGTGTTCTTTCATAAATTCGAATCAGTGGTATCAGAGCGATTTTCTATTTATCGATCATTCTTTGCATGTCCCCAATAAGGTCGAGGTATAAGGAGTTAGGGCTTGATTTGGTTGAGCCTTTGCAAGATCAGCCTCACAAACCCTGATGGCTGCCCATCGAGGAAAAAAAAAAAAATGAGGGAGAAAGATATCCCATCAAAATATTGCTCGAGGAGGCCCTTGAAAAACAAAGGAACGTGATGATCGATAACTTTGCCCAGGTCCTTTCACGACTGCCCACCGGTGACACATCTACATCCAACAACCACTTTGGAGGCGCGACTCCCTTTAAGGTACAAGTAAACTTTGACATTCCCATATTTGACGGCCAAATAGATGTAGACGTCATAGATAGATGGTTGAATCTATTAGAAGGATATTTCTTGGTTCATGACTTTTCTTACTAGGGGAACATTATTTTTTCACTCCTCAAAGCTACCCCCATGTCAGGGACTGGTGGGAAACCTGCTGTGTGAAAAAGGACTAGATGAAACCCTCTTTGTTCTCGCTCATGCCCACTTGGAATTATTTCTGAGATGCCATCAAAGAACAATAATATCTCGTGGAGAGCTATGAGGACAAGTGCATATAATGGAGTACACTATGGAAACAAAGGGATCAATATGTGCATGAGCTAATGAATATGTTCCATACCTTGTGCATAAAATTGGGTATCAAAGATTCAGAGAAACATTTGGTGCTGAAGTGCCACAGTTGTCTGCAGAGATACATTCAGGAGGAAATGGAGATCCTCGAAATCTCCTCACTTGGTATAGCATATCAGTATGTTACCAAGATTGAACAGAAATTCAAATAGAAGAAACGAGACTTTGCATATGTGAATAAAAAGCAAGGGAAAGGTGTCCCCAAACTGTAGAACAAATGAAAAAGCCAAGGCATGGCAGCCCAAGAAAACCTACCAAATCTGCAAGAAAAGTACAACACTACAAAGCCAAAGAAGGACATGGGAAAGTGGTGTGAGTTCCATAAGAGCTCCACTCACAACACAAGTGAGTGTTGGGCCAAGCAGTCACTGGTGGCTGAGATGAGAGCTTCTGAATCAGATGCATGCTCTGACTCTAAATTAGAACCTGACAAGGGGAATGACAAAGGGAAGCTGATTATTGATGTGGAGCCCAATGCCCCTGTTTCCACTGAAAATATCCAGAAGAAGGAGTCGGAAGATCGAGAGGAGGAGGAGTGTCTCTTCCACTCCCAGATGTGGGTAAAGGGTTTCCCACTACAATTCATTGTCGACAGTGGAGCCAAAAGAACATTATTTCAGTAGAGGTCGTGAAGTAGTTGGGCTTGCCAACCCCAACACACCCACATCCATACACCATTGGGAGGCTTCACCAAGGGTGGGATCTCTGCGTCAGCCAACAATGCCACCTTCCCTATAGCATCAAGCCCTTCACAGATGAGGTATTCTATGACATTTCTCCGCTTGATGTTTGTCATGTATTATTAGGCCAACTGTATTTGTGGAATTGACATGTTGTGTATGAGTCCCGGCCTACCGCTGTTATTTTTACTTTGGGAAATAAGTTTTACAGGATACCAAAGTTAACACTGCTTGTCGCTATCTCTTTGGTTACTACAAAAAAATGCAGTAAGGTCATTTCCAAGACCGGGAAATTTGTTTTCATGATGATTCACCCCTAGGGAGAGAATAATATTGTGGCCACGACCTCCAAACAGGGCTCCTCCACACGAAAACAACAAATGGATAAGGTCAAGGAGGAGTATGATGACATATTTAGCTCACCCATAGTGGTTCCTTTTCACTGTCACATCAAGCACCCCATTGATCTGATCCCAGGTGTGTTTCTACCCAATGGACCAATCTATCAGCGCTTTGTTCTCGAGAACGATGAAATCAAGAGGTAGATTTAGGAGCTGTTGTAGAAAGGTCACATAAAGTCAGGTTCATCACCCTGTGGGAGCCCGATCATGTTGGTAAAGAAGAAGGATGGGAATTGGAGACTCTGTATTGACTATCGGGCATTAAACAAGATCACTATCCAGAATAGGTACCTGATCCCACGGATTGATGACCTGCTAGACCAACTAAAAGGGGAGAAATATTTCATAAAGATCAACCTGAAGTCTAGGTATCACTATGTACCAATCGAACCCTTCGATGTGTGGAATAATTCCTTCAAAGACAAGGAGGGCCTTTTCAAATGGATGGTCATGCCTTTCGGGTTGACGAATGCTCCGGCAACCTTCATGAGGTTGATGGATGACATATTGTGGCCATTCACCAACTCATTTGTAGTAGTGTACTTGGATGACATTCTGATATTCAGCCAGACTTGGGAAGAGAACCTCCACCACATCCGACAGGTCCTCCAAACACTATAGCAACACAATTTGTGTGCTAATTTGGAGAAGTGCACTTTTGGCATGACCCAAGTTTAGTATATGGGATACATTATTGATGAACAGGGGGTGCATGAGGATCCAAAGAAGATCCAATTCATTCGGGATTGCCCAGCCCCAACCACTCTAACAGAGCTTCATAGCTTTCTAGGTCTTGCTGATTTCTATCGCAAGTTCGTGTTGGGATTCGCTCATATCGCTTGGCCTTTGAGTCAAGTCACCAAGGGAGGAGTGAAAGAAAAATTATTTTGGTTAGAATCTCAAAAGAAGGCATTTGTATAATTGAAACATTGCCTCTCCTCTTCCCCAGTTCTCACATTACCAAACTTGCAAAAACCATTTGAGATCAAGACAGATGCCTCAAACTATGCTATTGGGGCAGTTCTTACTCAACACGGGCATCCAATGGAATATCACAGTGAGACATTGTCTGAAACAGTCCGCAAGTATCCCACTTATGATAAAGAAATGTATTCCATTGTGCAGGCTTGTCGATAATGGAAGCATTATATTTTTGGGAAGGAAACGGTCATCCACACAGACAACCAACCCCTGTAGTTCGTACAGACACAAAGGAAGTTGCAGAACAATTGCCATATGAAGTGGTCCACATTTCTACAATAGTTTCATTTGAACATCAAGTACAAGAAGGGAACCACCAATAATGTTTCAGACTACCTCAAGCGACCACCGATCATGGTGCTAACCACTGTTCTTAACTCTTGTGAGCACGAACCGTCTGACTGGTCGCTTCTCTACAAGAGTGATCCAGAATTTGGCCACACATACAAGAAACTCTTGGAGGGTACGCAAGTTCCAAATTTTCACCTTCGAGCTGCACTATTATGTCACCTGGGACACATTTGTGTTCCTTCAAGTGAGCGTGCCAAGATGATTTGGGAAGCACACTACTGTCAATTCACGGGGAATTTTAGGGTTGAGAAAACAGTGGCAGTATTGTAGACGTATTTATATTGGCCAAACCTTTGACAGGATGTTGGGAAGTACATCAGATCTTGCAATTATTATGCCATTTCCAAACCGACCATCAAGAAGAAATGCGTCTATACTCCTCTACCTACCCCTAGTCGACCTTGGGAATCCATCTCCATGGATTACATGTCGGGCCTTACTTCTACTAAGCATGTAAATGACTGTGTTTTCGTGGTCATCGACAGATTCTTGAAGATGGACATTATGGCAGCCTGCAAGAATAATATCACAGAAGAAGCCACCACAGATTGTATCAAGGAAATGAAAATCAAGATAACTCGCCAACATAATATCTAACTGTATCGAGTTGTCAAAGCTCGCCAACTTCTGCACCAAGGCAAGTGGTTCACCAGGGACCAAGTTCAGCAGAAGTTTCCTCATCTCATGGAGTAACTCAATGCAATGGTGACCATTGCTTCCTAAGGGGGGAGGAATGATCCAGGTGGATATTGGTGGCCACCCACCTATTCCACTTGGGGCCCCACCATTTCTTCTTTCAGTTTTTCATTTTTATTAATTATATCATAGTTTGCTATTTTTAGCAATTTTTCAAGTCCTCAACTTTCGGAGCCATTTTGAGGCCCTAAATGACGTTTTTTGGGAAAAACTAGATAAAAATGGGTCCATTTTTTTCTATTATTTACTCAAAATTTGTAGTCCTTGGATATATCTTTCTAATGAGGTATTAAGTGTGTCAAATAGAGATCATATGCCAAAGTTATGTCCCTTGGAAGTTGATGTACCAATTTACCCAAATGGGGCCCATACATTTAGTGCTTCATCTCCTAGGGTTAGGTTTTTGGTTTTTTAGGGGTTTCCATTATTTCTCAAGAATAAATAGGCCCTCAAGCCTCATTTTAACACACTTCAGAGGTCTGTAGCCACCACATATCTTCTCATAGATAAGCTACTAGCACCCTAGCTAGTTTATTTCCATTCTTTATGTAAACAAATTTCAGTTCTTTGATATCAATGAAATGAAGTGTTATTTCTACTACATCTTTGCATTTATGGTTATAAGTGTATTCTATTGCATTCCTGCATAAATTCGGATCAATTTAATGGATAAAAACTAGGAAAATTTGGTTTTTCCATAACTTTGGCAATTTCGACCAAAATGAGCTCAAGAATAGTAATTCTTGGTAGATTTTGATTTTTTGGAGCCATTGGAGCAGGATTCAGAGGAAAAAAGAGACTATCAACAACACTTTTTAACAATTGGAGCTAATACAAAGGCCAACACTATGAAGCTGGACCAAGGAGATGTAGCGGAGGAGGGGTTAACTCCATCAAAAAAATATGTATTTGTCTCTATTATTTGCGCTTGTTATGTTTTATTATCTTGCTGGTCAAAATTAAGTTTCCATGCTTTTAAGTTCATGAAATACACTTAATCTCATCAATTTTAATGAGTTATCACTCATAAACACTTGTATAAAGCCTTGTATGATAAGAAAACCAAAGCCCTTTCATGTTAATTCTGAAATTTATATTAGCAAAACATTAAATAACAATCAATTTTAGATCAATTTGGTATCAGAGAACAAGGTTGCTAAATTTTTATTGCTTTCTTTGCTTGAGATTGTGCAAGAAGGGTTTTAATAGTTGCAATTTTGCGATGCTTACAAGTTTGAAGTTGTAGAGAGGAGAAGGGAAGCTATTGGTTGTTAGTCCAGAGATTAGGACAAGGGGAAAGAGATCTGAGAAAGCATCATCTTCACCCAAATTTCCATTCAAATTTGCACTTGAATCACCTCAAGTTCCGTCTCTAGCAATTGAGATTTAAGAGGTACAAATTGCACAAGAAAATGAAGTGATTGAAGAGGTACAAGCATCAGAGGTTGACCTTGAATCCTTAGCCATTATGTTAGTAGTTCGAGAGACTCATGGAAATTCATAAGAAGAGGATGTCAAGAAAGACTTCAAAGACATATAAAGAATGATTAAAATTATGTTTGATGCATACATTGTAGAAAGAGTAGGAGAAGGTTGTAAGCCTCCACATGGAGAAGGATCTCCATATGGTAAGAAGGATGAAGAGAAGAGTTCAAAAGGTAGTGGAGGAAATCCACCTTCATATCCACATTCCTCATCATCATCATCTTCATCAACATCTTCATCTTCCACATCCACCACAAAAACCACCCACACTCATTCAAAAATCCCAAAAGGAAAAACTCCATTACTCAAGTTGGACATCAAGTTTGAACTTCCCATGCACAATGGAGAGGTAAATGCAGAGAAGTTAGAAAATTGGATCTGTAAATAGGAAGTATACTACAGAATTCAAAATCTACAATAGGATGACATAAACATCTAGTTAGCTTCATTTAGGCTAGAAGGAGCAACACTAGTTTGGTCAGAGGCATAGACTCAAGAGGATATGTGAATTCATGGTAAGATATCCATTTCTTGGGTTGAATTCATTTCTTCCATTAAAAGAAAGTTTTATCCATTAGTATATATTAAAAAAGAAATAATGAGTTGGCAAAAATTTAGGCAACTCAAAGGCCAAATTGTTCAAGAGTACACACAAGCGTTTAGAAAGAGGGCTTTGTTGTTAGGAGTAAAATTGAATTTACAAGACACACCCTTGAAATATATTCGGGGTTTATATTTCTACTTAAAACATACTATCATTGTTTTTAACCCAAACAACTTAGATAAAGTATGTGTCCAAGCCACACATCTTGAAGCAAGGGGAAAGAACATTCAGGAAGAGGATAGTAAGAAAAATCCATTCAAGGGTAAGGTAAAAGAGAAGGGAGGAAAATGGAAGGGAAATAAGAATGCAAGCATCAAGAAAGAAGGGGAGTAAACTACATGAAAACATTGTGCCAAAGAGGGGCATGATGAATCCCACTGTTGGAAACAAAATCCTGAACTAAGGCCAAAGAAAGAAAATTACAAAGGGAATAAAAAGATGACTGCCACCACACACCAATATCTTGGATTAGATTCAGGAGATGAGACCAAGATAATAGCGATGGCTAACAGAGGAAAGGAAGCCATAGATAGTACTATTTCCTCAAATAGTCACAAAAACACTCCAAATGAAGACACAAGGATAGAATTGTTCCATGTTAGATTGATTTCAAATCATACAAATATTGATGCATTGTTTGATAGCGGGTCACAAGCAAACCTGATTTCAAAAAACTTAGTCAAAAATCTTAACCTTGAAACTGTACCACATCATAAACCTTACCCTTTGGGTTGGATAGTTAAGAATGTCAATTTATAGGTTACAAGGAAATGCATATTTATATTTTCTATTACTGCAAACTTTGTTGATGAAGTCGAGTTAGATGTGGTTCCACTTGACATTTCCAGGATTGTCTTGGGATGTCCATATTTGTATGATAGGAAAGTGGTGTTTTATTGCCATGAGAAAAAATATCATTTTCTTAAGGATGGGGTGGAGTATATTGTGAGAGCTCATCGCAAGAAACCAAATATTTCTTTAGTTAATGCAGGGAAAATGAAGAGGCTAGTTAATGCAAGTAAAAATTTTTTGCTTCTCGTGACCATGAAAAAGGATGATGTTGACTATGAATCTTTTGAAGGATGTGCTGACATTAAAATCTGATTATTTTGATGTGGTAAGTCAACATGGAAATATGTTTCAAGAACCAAATGGGTTACCTCCCAAGAGGGGAATTCAGCATGAGATTCAGTTGCAGCAAGATGTTCCACTTCCAAGCATTGGTATGTATCGCATGTCAATTATGGAGAGTTTGGAAATCGAGAAGAAAATTCAAGAATTCCTAAACAAAGGTAATGTACACCCATCTCATTTTCCATGTGGTTCACTAATTATTTTGGTACCAAAGAAGGACGGGACTTGGCACATGTGCATCAATTTCCGTGGACTGAATAATATCATGGTAAAGAATCACTACCCACTCCCACGCATTGATGATTTTCTAGATCATTTGAAGTATGCAAGATATTTCACTAAGTTATACTTGTGAAGTGGTTATCATCAAGTTAGAATAGTTGAAGAGGACATTTGGAAAATTTCTTTCAAAACTAGACAATGATTATTTGAGTGGTTAGTTATGTCATTTTGGTCTAACAAATGCTCCAGTTACTTTCATGAGAGTCATGAATGATGTACTTAGACAATTTCTAGATTAATTTTTCATTGTTTACTTAGATTACATACTTATATTCAACAAATCAAAAGAATAACATGTCATGCATGTGAACAAGGTACTTGTTGTCCTGAAAAAAGAGAAATTATTCTTAAATATGTCAAAGTGCGAGTTTGGTAAGACTTATTTGGTGTATTTGGGACACATTGTTGGAGGAGGTGAGTTGAACATATACCCTTCCAAAGTAGAGGTCATTTTGAATTGGCCCAAGCCCAATACAGTTACAGAGGTAAGAAGCTTTCTTGGGGTAGCACAGTATTGGAGGAAATTCATTGCTAATTTTTCTTCCATTGCAGCTCCGTTACATGCATTAACAAGTGTCAAGAAAGTCTTCCATTGGGGAGATTTGCAGAAAAAATCATTCGATGCTTTAAAGAAAAACATAATTTCATGACCAGTATTAGCGCTTCCGGATCTTAGACATCCATTTGACACCCAAACAGATGCAAGTGATTATGTTATGGGAGCAGTGCTCATGCAGCATGGTAAGCCTATTTCATTTCATTCTAAAATTTTTAATGGAGATATGACTAATTATCCTACCTATGATAAAGATTTATATGCATTGTTACAAAGTGTAAAGAAATGGAAGCACTATTTTATGGGGAAAGAGACCATTATCCATACTGACCATCAGCCATTGCAGTACTTACAATCACAGTCAAAGTTGCAGCAATAAAGACATTTCAGATGGATGGGATTTATACAACAATTTCATTTGGTTATCATGTACAAATAGGGAATCTAAAATTAGGTAGTTGATATGCTCTCTAGGCCTATTGTAAATTCATCTATTATACTCAAGCACAATTCAATTATGCATGAAATTTACATTAAACAATATGCAAATGATATTGATTTTCAAGATGTGTATGAAAGATTGAGTCAAGGAAACCAAAATGAAGAGTTAGATTATCATCTGCATAAGAGTTTGTTGTATCACTTGGGAAATTTATGTATACCATAGGGAGAAAGATACAGTATCCTAAGGGAGGCGTACACATCATTTATTGTTGGAAATTTCTGTGTAGGCAAGACAATAGCAAATCTCCGAAGGTATTATTATTGGCCACACATGATTGATAGTGTCTCTCATTTTATTAGAGGATGTTCTTTATGTGCAACAAGTAAGCCTAGAAATAGTAAACTTGGATTGTACACTCCACTTTCGGTCCCTTCACATCCTTGGGAGAGTATCTCAATGGATTTTGTAGGTGGTCTTCCTATGTCAAGAAAAGGTCCTGATTACTTGTATGTTGTGGTAAATAGGTTCAGCAAAATGTTCCTTTTGATGCCATGTAAGAAAACAATTACAGTTGAAAAAACCGTTAATCTTTTCTTTCAAAATGTATGGGTTCATTTTGGTCTTCCTACATCTATTGTAAATGATCGGGGTTCCTGGTTTGTTGGGAATTTTTGGTCAAAATTATGGGACATGATGGACACAAAGCTGAAGAAGAGTACAAAATTTCATCTGCAACCAGATGGTCAAACCCAAGTGGTAAATAGGACAATTATTCATCTTTTTATAGGTTATTGCAACAAGCATCCCAAGTTGTGGGATGAATAATTGCATTACATTCAGCATGCATACAATAGGGCAAAGCATTCTTCCACAAAAACATCACCATTTGAGGCATGTTTTGGGTACTTGCCAAGATCACCTTTGGACTTAATCTTTGAGAAATATGTCGCTATAGATGGTCATAGTGATATAGATAAGGCAAGAAAGTTCATTGAGAAAATTGAGTTGATACATAACACAGTGCAAGAGAAAATTTAAAAGAGTCAAAGCAGCTACAAGGCAAGACATGAAAAACTCTATGTTGATCACAATTTCCAAGTTTGAGATGAATTTTCGTTATATATAAGAAAAGAAAGATTGCAATGGGAAGGTAAAAATCTCAAGCCAATCCATTATGGTCCATTTAAAATTCTGGAAAAGATTGGTACTAATGCATTTAAGCTAGACTTGCCTCCTTATATGCAAATATATCCTCTCGTTAACATTGAGAATTTGATATTTTTTTAGCCTCCTTTGATTGATGATCAAGGAGAGCATGGTCAAATTCCATCAATAGATTATTTCTCGCTAGAATATCTTGATGAAATTCGGCAAGATCTCATACTTGACAGAAGAATTCGAACTTCAAGAAGAGGGAATGTTGAATACCTTAGAGTGGGACTCAAGGGAAAAAATCCTTCAAAGGCCAAATGGATGGAAAGTGAAAGGGTGAGGGAGTTGTACCCTCACCTTCTGAACAATTGATAGTATATTTTTGGGTCCAAAAGGATTCTAGTGGGGAGGAATGATTAGGAGATCAATATTTATCTAAAAAATGAAAGTGCTCATAAATGATTCAGATCTAAATGAGTGGATAGAGCTTATCACCAAGATTCCAACACAACTTGTTTCATCAAAATTCGAGTTCATTTGAGTGATTTATGGTTTGATGTTCATTTTCCCAAACAGGTAAAAATTGTGTAGAAAAAAAACGGATTGATGACTTGGCTGTCCAGTAAGCACCTCAAGAATATTTAGGGAATATTCTCCAATTTTTCATCTAGTTACACTGTGACAAGTGTCGGAATCAGATTCACCAATGTTGCTTGGGGAAGTTGAATTTTTCACCTATTCCTAAGTTTGGAATTATTATTATGGTGGCTGATTTTTATTTAAGGGTGAATTTTAGGCAAATGGGGAAGGTCCACGTGGTGCAACTGGAGGCTGCCACATGCCCCCCCCCCCCCCCCCCCATGGCAAGGGTGGTTGGCATGACATTATATTACAAGTTCGAAGTGGGCACATTATTGTTTTTATACAAAGGTCGAACTATAGTCAAAGGACAGGCACAAATCATATATCATATATATACGTTAACAGCAAACATTACATAACCAAAGTCCAAGAAATATGGTCGAATTACATGCCATATTCAACAAAAATTATGGTTGGTGTCTAGGTCGAACCCATGACCACCCGCCTCCGGTGCCAACGCCTTAACCACTATGCCCTCCACCAAAGTCCTTACCCATAAGGCTTCTCACATGTATTTCAAGATTGTTGCCGCAGAGTATGGGGGTTCAGAGGGGGCCAACCCCCTCCCACATGTCCACACACCTAAGACCAAGAGCCAAAGAAAATCAGCGGGAAATGAGCAGATTTTTCAATAGTACTAAGAGGAGGTTATTGCATGTTAATACGTGGGTTATTTTATATTAATCTGAGTTTAACGATAAGTGCAAGTTAGCGCTAAACGCACCGAACCCCACTTATCACCCACTTATCTTTATATTAAACTTGTGCTTATCTCTAATTAAGAGCTCTTTACTTGGCGGTGCCTTTGGTGGACTCAATAGATTCGGAAAAAGCTCCACATTTAGTGGAGTTAACTGGCAGACATCGAGATTTAGTGGAGAAAAACTAGCAAAATTTGGTTTTTCCATAATGTTGGCAATTTTCAACCAAAATGAGCTCAGGAATAGTCATTATTGGTATATTTTGGTGTTCTGGAGCCATTGGAGTAGGTTGTAGAGGAAATGACTATAAACAACACTTTTTCACAATTGAATCTAATACAAAGGCCCACACTATGAAGTTGGACGAAGGAGTTGTAGCCCAGGAGGGGTAAACTCATTCATTAAAAACTTGTGTATTTGTCTCTGTTATTTGTGATTGATGTGTTTTATTATGCTATTGTTCAAAATTAAGTTTCCATGCTTTTAAGCTCATGAAATACACTTAATCTCATCAAGTTTAATGAATTGTCACTCATAAACACTTGTATAAACCCTTGTATGATAATGAAACCAAAGAAATTTGATGTTAATTTTCAAACTGATATTAGCACATCATTAACTAACAATCAATTTCAGATCACAACAATTTCCTGACACAGATTTCATTGATGGGGCTGCACCCAAAATGAGGTATCTGTAACAAATTGAGCAAGAATTCCATGCTTAGACCTAGCACTCTCCTCATCAGCTTGAGGTGCACAACTTCTCCTTCATAGGTGACTTGATCAAAATATAATTTTGGTGCAAGCTCAGGGAATTTCTTGACATCCGCGACGTCCTAGTCATCAAACCTCAGTTGTGGAATCTTTGTGAGCAAGTCCCCTTCCATTGGAACATTCTCAGGGATCAAAGGGAATTGGATGCTTGTGTACACCTTGTCCAAGTTCTTAGGTGCCTTTATAGAAGGTTTGTGCGGCACAATGTAGCTCGGAATCCGCTTGAAAGGGGATATTTCAACAACTTCCTCTTCCTCTTCTTCGATAGTTTTTGGAACTTCTTCCATGGGCCGTTTCATTTTTCTCCCACTAAATGGCATGGTATGCGGGTCTTCTTTCAGGGAGATCTATGCATTCCAGAGGATTGCCCCTTCTTAGTTTTAGATGATGCAAGTGTTTCCATAACAGGTACCTCCGACACAACAGGGTAATCACCTGGTCTCGTGGTTGTCATCTTCTTAGGAATTGCGTATCCTAGCCTTGATCAACGCAATGCATCCTCAAACCCTGGATCCAAACCAAACACAGACGTAGCAAATGCAATGAAAAAAAAAGAGCTCAAAGCACAAAAATCACTCAGAAATAAAATGGAACTATTGCAACCCCATAGGCCATATTTATACTTATAGAAAATCTTCAATGACTCCTTGTGAATTAATGAGGCTCCATTGCTGAAAAAAAAATCCCAAATCTTAACAAATCTCTTCATTAAATTCATCCTAGATGCTCCTAAAATTGGTAAAAAAGTTGTTTTATCCAGTTTCATTGTTCCAACCACTTGTTTTCTACACCTCTACAACCCAGTCAATCTCCTTGCGCAACTACCACACGCGTATCGTACCCTACTGCACATATACTCCAAAGCTAAAGAAAACCATCTACCGACTCACCCCCCCCCCCCCCTCTCCAACACATGCTTGTTTACTAGGTAATGCAAAGCATATCGAGTAGTGTCTATCGCATATCTTAACAACTGCAAACTTTTCTGACATTTTTCATCCCAACAGAATGGCTTACATCATTTGAGTATTCTAATCATAGGCACAGTTATTGATTCATACTTTGGAATGTGCGTCTTATAGTATCCTCCAGTGGAGCAGGGTCATCACCTGGTCTCGTGGTTGTCATCTTCTTAGGAATTGTGTATCCTAGCCTTGCTCAGCACAATGCATCCTCAAACCCTGGATCCAAACCAGACACAGACGTAGAAAATGTAATGAAAGAGAAAGAGCTCAAAGCACAAAAATCTCTCAGAAATAAAATGGAACTATTGTGACCCCATAGGTCATATTTATAGTTACAGCGCATATTCAATGACTCCTTGTGAATTAATGAGGCTTCATTACTGAAAAAACAATCCCAAATCTTGACAAATCCCTTCATTAAATGCATCCTAGATGCTCCTAAAAATGGTAATAAAGTTGTTTTATCCAGTTTCATTGTTGCAACGGCTCATTTTCTACACCTCTGCGACCCAGTCAATCTGCTTGCGCAACTACCATGCGCGTATCGCACCCTAATGAGCATATACTCCAAAGCTAAAGAAAACCATGTAACGACTCACCACCCCCCCCCTCCCCTCCAACACATGCTTGTTTACCAGGTAATGCAAAGCATATCGAGTAGTGTCTATTGCATATCTTAACAACTGCAAAATTTTCTGGAATTCATCATCCCAACAGAATGGCTTACATCATCTGAGTAGTCTGATCATAGGCACAATTATTGATTCATACTTTGGAATGTGTGTCCTGTAATATCTGACAAGGCTCATCATGGAGTGCACATGTGTTCCATCAACCGCGCGTGGTTCCCTAGGTTCTATAAGTGCCAATTGTCTGCAATTCATAATATCCTTTATTAGAAAAATTAGTAATTCCTGGAATCCAAGCTTGATCAACTTCATCAAAGCTAAAGGTAAGAATAAAGCTTTATGTAATTGAAGACCATTTGCTAGTCCCTCTATGCAGTTCTGTCTCGAAGTACCATTCAGTAGGTACATTCCCTAATTTGTGAAAAAACATATGAACCCATTCAGGTCCTCGTTCGACACCCCATACTTGATTCCATATTTCCAAACTCATGCATGGATCTTCCTTGCCAGAGTATACATCATCTAGTTTGATAACTGGACATTCAAACCGTAACCTCATCACGCACACAAATTCCTCCCATTTTCCCATATTCTCCTTATGAGTTTCCCACCATCTAGCTGGAGTAGCGTGTAGACCAAGATCTAAAGCATGGAATATCTGTCCTTCAGGCACAATCCTTTCAAGTTCTTTGATAAACATGTTTACATCATCTAGGCCATCATAATGCAGTAAATCATGTACCTCAGATGTTATACAATGTAGAGACCAGGTTACACGATGATAGCGCAACGCAGACACCGCATGCAATCAGTTCTGCCAATTCTCCATTTATACATCAGAGTCTCAAAAACAATATCTATCCTTCTCCCATTTAAGATTCCCATCTTTATTTGGATTAATCCAGTCTTCTTCATGCAAAGTTATCTTATAGATCTCACCGATCTCATCTTCAGTGCACACTAGTTTAGTATATATTTGGCCTTCTACAGGATCTAGATGAATTATTACCTTGCCTCCATTAATTTCAAATTTCATCCTCCTTTTATTCAGATTTATAATACCATCCACGTCAATATCCCAGTCCAATCCTACTAGTGCGAGATATGGGTCAGTATCATCTACAATTT
Organism: Pinus albicaulis; assembly: GCA_034641835.2. NCBI lineage: Eukaryota > Viridiplantae > Streptophyta > Pinopsida > Pinales > Pinaceae > Pinus > Pinus albicaulis. Next base: position 438,381,546 of record CM076576.1, on the reverse strand, counting down.
AGATAACTTCGAAATATGTCATCACCTCAACACCTTATATACTGTAGAAAATTGAATAAATGATATTTTATTCACCGAGATTCTCCTGATCACACACTAGTTTATCTTCATGCATAATACAGAATCTCTTCTACCATTGATCATTACATGTGGAAATAAAATCAATTGCATGCGCACATTAAAACCATAAACAATTACACATATGAACACAGTATTTCATGGGAAAGCTTAAAGATGAAAACCCCCAACTATTTGTATATTATATGTCATAGAAATCATGTAACAATCATTGTACAAAGCTCCTCACAAGCTCTCAGCACAACCTCAAATTGCTACACACTAATCAAGCTAGATCTAGCAAAACACATGCTCCAATCTCTGCCACCTGATAGCCAGCCTCTATTGCATAATCAATTTTGTAGGATGGCTCATTAAATAACATAAACCACATGGATTGTACTGCACAATCCTCATGGGCTCCTCCAATCACTGGTAGTTGCAAATATACAACAGTATAGTCACAACTGATAGTTAACCTGCTCTTTCACCTATCTCTGCATTGGTCTCCACTAAAACTGTCCATGCACTGAAGTTAACTGATGTATTCTATAGTTGATTAATGAGTTTATAATTAGTGAGTTAATTAATAATTAATTCACAGCACTCTCCACTAGTGTATTAATCAGTTAGACTAAATACAGCTAGTTCAACTATGTTTAGATTAGTTAAACTGAACAAAAATCCATTAACTCCTCAATCAACTCCACCAAACTCTGTCACATGAATTCTAACTGAAGTCTCCATGAAATAGCTCCACTTAACCCCTATGAATAGCGTAATTCCTCCTGTCATCTCCTGTGCCACATCTGTGCACTTAACTGAAGTGCCCCAAGAGAATAAGATAATTTTTATAGTCCAAATATTATTAAGAGTTAATAATATTCGACATATCTATTTTTAGACTGGCAATCTAAAAATAGATTCCGCCCAATATGTCTAAAAATAGAAATCCATCTATTTTTCAAACTTTACCAGCCATCCACAAATAACATCCTGCAACTCATAGAATATGATCGACATGTCTAAAAATAGACTTTGCGACAAAAATCACCTGTGTGGCCCCCACCTAGTTTAGGTGATCACTTTCCAACTAGGATCAGGAATGATGTTTCAGGATGCCTCCTTCACTATTTCTTATTGCAATCTTCAACAATCCCTCTCAACAAGAAAGGACTGTCTTTGCATGCAACATGCAACTCCATGCATTCGCCCTGCAACCTTCACAAGCGCCATGCAACTCCATGCATCTTCTTTGCAACTCCTATGAAACTGAATAGGCTTCAAAAAACTCAATCAGTTTGATGAATCTATCATCAAATTCTTCGACCTCTTCTAGTACCAACTGCACATGTCATCAGGAACCACTGCGTTGTTGAACTCTTGCACCCATGCACTCTGCACTTGCTATCAACTCTGATTCGCGCTCCAATATCCGACATTATCACTTTGATCTACCTGCATCAATCCAACTGATCATGCTACTGCTTCGTTGTGGGCACCTAGTAGCCAGGTTCAATTCATGAGATACACACCATCTGATGAATCTTGCCCAGAAATCTCCTCTTGGGATTACTCATGCATGTCGCCCCTCCTCTCACCTAGTGGTATAGCTGCATGAACTCCCTCTACCCATATGGCACGAAATTTGTCTACATGAGTGGTTTCTACCACTCCATGATCCTCATCTTGTGGTTGCTCCACATCCCAAGGTTCACTATTACCTGCATGCAAAACTTGCTTCCTCTCCAGCATCAATTGCATGTCTTTCTTGCACTTCCCAACAGTAGGAAGCTCCGTAGACATCCCATCTACTTCAAGTCTGTAGAGATTCTTTGCTCGAATCCCAACCTTCTTGACTTTTCCTTCCTCATCCACACTAAATCCTACACTCCAAAGCTCATCCCTGCAGTGGACAAACTTTGTCAAGTATACAATAGTTTCATTCTTCTCCTTTTTTATTTTCCTAAGTTTATTCTCTATCTCTCTCACCGTATTCTCTGTCTCTGTGCATGACTGTTTCACAATACTCTCTATATTCTCTGTCTCTGCATCCTCTGTATTCTTTGCAACCTATCTCTGCTACTCGACCCTCTCTACAACTTTTTTCCCCTTTTGCTATCTCTCTACTTCTATGCTGCTTTATTTGCCTCTCTCTGCTTCTATGTTGCTCTCTTAGCCTCTTTCTGCTTGGTGTTCCTCATTTTCCATCTCCTTTGCCATCAATGACAACATTTCCAACAGTCTCCCCCTTTGGCTTTGATGGAAACACATCCACCAATAATCCAATGCTTCCTCCAAGTCTTCCTCCCCCTTTGACATCAATGGCAAAGGGTTGCACATTTCCTAGTGATGTTTTCAACTCTTGTCCAATTTACTTTGATCTTGAGGACCTGTTTCAAGCACTACTCACTTGCTCTAGTTTTTTTTTTACTCTCTTTGTTGACTGATCTCCCCCTGGAATGATGTTTTCTTTTCTGTTCTCCCCCTGGAATGATGCTTTCTCTTCATGTCAGAGAGTAGAATCTGCAGATACTACCCCTAGTTTGTCTCTTAGATATTCGAATGGTTCTCTAGCAAGAGGTTTTGTGAACATATCTATTGTTTGTTCTTTTGTTGGCACATATTCCAACTTCACTACCTTCTGTGCTACTTGTTCTCCGAGGAAATGGTACTTGATTGGGATGTGTTTAGTTTTTGAATGAAGTACAGGATTTTTTGATATACTTATTGCACTTGTATTATCACATTTGATAGAGATAGGTTCATCAATGCTTACCTTCATGTCTTGGAGGGTTTGTTTCATCCACATGACTTGTGTGCAACATGTTGCTGCAACTATTTTTTCTGATTTTGTTGTAGATAGAGAGATAGATGTTTGTTTATTTCTTAGCCATGCCATCGGACTTTTTCCCAAATAGAATTCACCTCCACTTGTGCTTTTCCTGTCATCCACATAGCTGGCCCATTCTACATCTGTATATGTTGTCAAAGTGAAGCTCTTGCCTTTTGGATACCATAGCCCATACTGTGCAGTTCCCTGTAGATATCTGAATATTCTTTTGACTACTAGGAAGTGACTTTGTTTTGGTGTTGCTTGATATCTTGCCACAAGTCCTACTGCCAACATAATGTTTGGTCTAGAAGCTGTTAGGTATAGAAAACTTCCTATCATGGATCTATAACGTCTTTGACCTATATCTGCAGATCCATCATCAGCACATAGATTTCATCCAGTGATCATGGGAGTTGACACAGGTTTGCAGTCTTCCATTTTGAACTTTTTAAACATCTCTTTTAAGTATTTTTCTTGTGAGATGAATGTACTTATGTTCTTTGTTGAATTTGAAGTCCTATGTAGAAGGTGAGCTCTCCAATCATAGACATCTCAAACTCTAATTTCATTTCTTTAGCAAATCCTTTTGCTAACTCATCTTTGTTGCTTCCAAACATGATGTCATCCACATACACTACCACAATCAGGAGTTAATTTTCATTGGCCTTTATTTATAGATTGTTGTCTACTCCTCCTCTCTTAAAGCCTTGTTTTTGTAAGTACTTTGTACAGCCTTGAATACCATGCATTAGGAGCTTGTTTCAGTCCATATAGGGCTTTCTTTAATCTGCACACATAGTCTTCTTTATCTGTTAATGAGAATCCTTCAGGTTGTTCCATGTAGACTTCTTCTTCTAGATCTCCATTCAGAAAGGTAGATTTCACATCCATTTGATATACCTTGAAGTTATGGTAGCATGCAAAGGTCAAAAACATTTTGATAGCTTCCGTTCTAGCTACAGGGGAAAATGTTTCATCATAATCAAGACCTTCAATTTGTGAATACCCCTTGCATACAAGTCTGGCTTTATTCCTGATTACATGTCCTTGTTCATTCATCTTATTCTTGAATACCCATTTTGAGCCTATGACATTTTTCTCAGTGGGTCTTGGAACTAATTCCTAGGTATTGTTCTTCTCAATTTGGTCCAGTTCTTCATTCATAGCACTCACCCAAGATTTGTCCTTGTTGGCTTCTTCAAACTTCTTTGGTTCTATTTTTGATAACATATCTAGGTATACCTCTTATGTTGGTTTAGTTAGCTGCCTTCTTGTCTGGACTCCTACACTCTTGTCCCCAATGATTTGATCTTCTGAATGGTTCCTTTGAGTGTATCTTGAGGGGCCTTTTGAGTTCAGTTTAGTATCTTTTGTTGTCTTGCTTATTTCATCATAATATTGGTTCTCTTCTTCATGATCTTCTAAAGGATTTCTGCAACCTGTACTTCTTGTCTTGTTTGGTAGTTCTTCATCAAATCTTACATGAATGCTTTCCACAATTTTCCGAAGTGTTTTGTTGTAGCACGTGTAACCCTTACTCTTGGATGCATATCCTAAAAATATTCCTTCATCTGCTCTTGCATCAAACTTCCCAAAATTTTCATCATTATTCTTTATGTAACACTTGATCCCAAAGACTCTAAAGTGCTTGACTGATGCTGGTTTACCATGCCATAGTTCATAAGGATTCTTTTCACTGTTTGGTCTTAAATGAGATTTGTTAAGAATATGCACAACTGTGTGTACTGCTTCTACCCAGAAGGTTTGGGGAATGTTTCTTTCTTGCATCATGGCTCTGGAAATCTGTTGTACAGACCCGTTTTGTCTCTCTTCCACTCCATTCCGTTGACGTGTCCCTAAAATAGTAAACTATTGTTTTATCCCATGTTAATTGCATAGGTCTGCAAAATCATAGTCAGTGAATTCACCTCCTCTATCTGATCTGATGCACTTTAGCTTGCATCCAGTTTGATTTTTTGCCAATGCCTTGAATATCTTGAATTTCTCAAGTGCTTCCGTTTTATATTTGAGAAATGCAACCCATGTCATTCTGGAGAAATCATCTATTATTAAAATGAAATAGGATTCTTCACTTGGTGTTTTAGTTCTTGAAGTTCCACATAGGTCCATGTGTAGAATCTGAAGTGGCCTACTTGTTGATAGCTCATATTTCATCTTAAAGGATATGTGGGTCTATTTTCCCAATTGGCAAGATTTACATATGGTATTTGAAGGCTTCTTTATTGTTGGCATATCTCTGACTGCTTTCTTCTTTCTCAGAATGATGATATGGTCGAAGTTAAGATGTCCCAATCTTCTATTCCATAACCATGACTCCTCAAGTTTGCTAAGGTGGCATGCACCATTCTCTTCTTTCACTATGTAGAAATTAATCTCTGTTCGAACACCTTTGATCAGAGTCTTCCCTATGGTGCTTGATATGACTTCATAGTCTTCTGCTCTAAAAAGAACTTCACAGCCTTTATCACACATTTGACTGACACTCAGCAGATTTTCTTTCATTCCATCCACAAATAGTACATCTTGGGCCTTTCCTCTACCATTATCTAGACTGACTAAGCCTTTTCCTTTGATTTTCCCTGCTTTATCATTGCCAAAAGTAACATTTCCAGATTTCTTTTCATCAAAGGTTATAAACTTGCTTCTATCTCCAGTCATATGCGTTGAGCAACCAATGTCCAAATACTATTGGCTTTTCAGGTCTTGAGCTGTTAGAGCCAGGTCATGCATGCATCCTTTTGTTTAGTACCTTTTCTGAGATGATGGACCACATTCTCTGAGAGGACATTTGGAAGGCATATGTCCAATTTTATTGCATACACAACATTTGATCATATTTTTAGCAGAATTATGAGTACGAGTAAACTCTCCATGATTCATAAACCTCCTTGAGGTTTTGAACATCAGTATTTGTCCATATTTTCTACATTCTATGATTTTATGGCCAAATTCCTTACAGTAAAAACAGTATCCATAAAACAAATTGCATACCTGATGAAAGGTTGTCTTCTCCATTTGTTTTCTTGAGACAATCTTTTCATTGTTTGCATCCTTTGCTGATTAGAATTAATTATCCTTGTATGACAGTATGCAACAATATGTCCTAGCTTGTGGCAGGCATAACAGGTGGCATTTTTGATAGGAGGGAATAATCTCCTTTGATGACTTCCAAATTTGACATACTCAGGAGTATATGAGCCTTTTTATGTTGGCTGTTTATTTATTTCATTATTTTTCATTAGAGGTTCCTTCTAGTTTCTATCTCCTTCATTGTAGGTTTCTTCTTCTGTAGGAATCTTCTGAGCTGCTTTATCATCCTTATCTTCTTTTACAAAAATGATATTTTTGTTTTCCTTTTCTTTTCCTTTACTTGATTCTCCTTCATAGCCTATCCCAGTTTTTATCAGAGGAGATCTTTGAGAAACTAGAATTTCATTCAACTTACCAGAGCTTGTCATTTGAGAATAATTCATTAACACTCTCCTTTGGGCGTTTTCTAATTTATTCCTCAAGCATACTACTTCTTGTTCCAATTTCTCTTGTTTCTGAGTTTTATCCTTAATTTTCTTAAGTAAAATGTCTTCTACCTTCTTGGCTTCTTGAAGCTCTACTTTCAACTGAATGAGGACTTCTGAACTTTGTTCTTCTCTTACATACTTGAGGAGAATGTCTTCCTATTTTCTGCACTTCAGTTTGAGTCTGTCAATTTCCTCCAGGACACTTCTTAGCTCCCCCTCAAGATCAACTTCACCTTCTTCTTCATCTTCTAGAAGGAGTCCTTCAATCTCTTCTATGGCCACCAATATAAATTCAGAGGTTCCTTCTTCACTAGAGGGTTCATCTGAGTCTTAAGATGCACTGCTATATTTTTAAGCATAGAAAGATTTTCTATTGAATTTCTTTCCTTTCTACTAGTTCTTTGATATGGTTTTCTCTGACTCTTGAGTCTGATTCTTTATTTTCTTATGAGGACACTTAGCAGCATAGTGTCCAGCTCTTCCATATTTAAATCATTTAAAAGGAAGTTTACCTTTATATTTACCTGAGCCTCTATCCAATTTCCTGAAAAATTTGGCCTCTTCTTCATCAGAGCAAGAGCATATATCTTCCTTTTCTTCTTTCTTCTTCTCTGTCTTAAAGGTCGCCTCCCTCACATTTGACTTCCTCTGTGGCAGTCTCATCTCATAGGCTGTTAAATTTCCAAGTAACTGGTTCATGGTCAAGGTTTCCAAATCAGTTGTTTCTTCTATGGCAGAAACCCTGGGGTTAAAGCTGGATGGAAGAGATCTCAGAATATTTTGAACAATTACAACTTCTTTTATGGTTTCCCTTAGAGCTTTCATGTTATTCACAATTTCTGCAACCCTTAAAAAGAAGCTGGAAATGTCTTCATCGTCATTCATTTTTAAATTTTCAAACTGGGCTCTATAAACTCGAAGTTTGGCTATCTTCACATTTTTGTCTTCCTCATGGATGTTCTCTAGAGTATCCCACATTTCTTTGGCAGTCTTTCTGTTCATTACTTTGATAAATTATACCTCACACAATCCATTTAAGATTGCATTCATGGCCTTTGCATTAGCTACAAAATCTTGTTTGGCTTCCTTTTCTGAGTCAGTTTCCTTTGGAGCATATCCAAATTCCACAGCCGCCCAAAATTCTATTCCTAGAGACATTATGTATGCTCTCATTCTAATTTTCCAGAAGGCATAATTAGCACCGGTGAAAAAAGGGGCTTTATTGGTTGAGCTTCCTTCTTGACTAGCCATCCTGGGGACCTAGGATCTCCTTTCAGTTGTTGAACTGATACAAAAGGAACCCGCTTTGATACCAATTGTTGAACCTTTAGTTAAACTGAGGGGGGGGGTGGGGGGGCCAAATCAGTTTAACACAGTCATGAACAATTAAACTGAATTTTAAAGCTTATTTAAAACTTTATTTCATGATCAACTTTATATGTGAGCAATCTTCATATGTGAACAGCAAGTATTAAGATAATGTGACAGTAGACTTAATATGAGAGCAGCAAGTATTAAGAAGATTGGATGCACCATATCAACACATAAACATCACACACAGAGACAATAGATATAAGTGGAAACCCGTAAAGGGAGAAAACCACATCTTATTATTGTTGTGATGCAAAGGAAATCTCCAACTCCCTCTCACCACTGATTTTCTATAGGCACCAACCTACAGGAGGCTCCAACCTCAATTCTACAAGCTACAATTTGCAAGGAAGATCCAACTGCCATCAATTTTCTGTAGGAACCAACCTACAGGAGGCTCCAACCTTAGTCAGCTACAAATGACATATATCAAGCTACAACTTGATAGGGAAGCTCGAACTTCCGCACTCTCTCAAAAGAAAAACACTTGCTGATTTACCTTGGATATCAGCTTTGTTCTGTACCTTCTTCACTACTGTGCATCAGTCTTCATATCTTCCTTATATAATTTCTGCATCTTCTCATATTTACTATCATCTCCTCTTTCTTCTCTGCTCCGCTCCTCCTTCTTCTCTGACTCACTGCTTCATTTCTGCATTCTCTAACCTCTTTCTACATATCAATGTGATATCTTTTATACAATTTTCCTCATAAATGTTCGTATTCCACAGGGAATTCGAAGTGAATAGCCCTGACTCTTCGCCTTCTGCCTCCTCATTCCTTTGTCCAACTCATTCAGAAAAACTACAGCAATTTGTACAAAATTCAGTTTTACAATGGAGTTTTGTTTTCCTACAAAGACTTGCCAGTGCATCACAAACAACATAAACCAATTTAAAAACATTTTCATTCATTTACAACCTGGATTAAAAATCAACCCATTCGGCTTTTGGATCACCGCATGTTTGTCTTTTCTGTAGGTTTCTCTGTCTTTTTCTTCTCTGTATGCTCTGTTGTTCAATGTAGTGGCGTAAGTCATGTATATATTTAACTTCCTTTTTATATAACGTAAATGACTCTCGGAAATATAATAATAATAGATCATTTTAATACACAAAATGCCCTTTCAGGCCCACTTGCCGAACTTTCTCTATTCTCCGATGCGATGAATCACCTCTTGAATACTTCCGATTGCGATTAATCACAATCGCAATTTCCAGTTGTATGTTCAGATGCTCTTCTTTCACTCCAATGTGATGATTCACTGTTCACATACGTAAATATGTATATTTTGTTTTACATATATATTTTCCTCTTTTTTTTCCTTTAACTCTTCATCTTCAGTTTAAAAAATCAGAGCAAACATGTATTAATCTTTTATTTTGAATGGAGCCCACATACTAGTTATACTCCACCTCATTTATTTCAATTGCAATCGCAACCTTCATAATTCTGTTGTGACTTGGTCATTTTATTTCTGCCGATGCGATTAGCAAAGGCCCCACCATGTAATGTTTCAACATTTCAATGTTCTGTGTTACGATTGCTTTTACCCATCGAAGGGTTTTAACAAAGGAAAATCTTAATTTTATGTGATTGAATCTCCGCCAATGCAATGGGTCATTGTAGCCCCCACTTCGACTTCCTTTAGATCCAATGGTTGCTATCTTCAATGATCCAACATTTGTGATTGGATCGCACCATCGCAATCGCAATCTTCAACAATTTTTTCACTTGCACTTGCACTGCACCGATGCGAATGGAATTCTCTGATGTGATAGATCCAACGGCTACAATTAGTTAGGAACGGACGGTTGTGATTGAATCGCTTGATCGCAATCGCAATTTACAATTTTTTCGCCTCTCTGCGTCTCTCGTTCTCCACCGATGTGATTGAGTTCTACAGATCTGATGGATCATTTACTCGATTTATAACCTTTCGGTTCTAGTCTTTATTATTTCCCTGTGCCCCACATATTCAATGGTTAAAGTTCATTGTTCGAATTTGTTAAACCAACACACTGTTGCATATATCAACAGGGACTTTTGGTCCCACAACTCTATTCAACTCACATCAATCATAACACATATAGATATATATATATATATATATATATATATATATATATATACCGCCATATATATTTATTCCCCAATCAAATGTTGTAAACATTAATAACTTGTGGCTTATATTAAAACCCATGTCAATGCATATGCTTTGCTCCTATCCTTGTGCTCCAGTTTTAATTTAACTTGCCTTAGTTATAATAATATAATGCAATGTCTAATGCTTGGCTTACCTCTCATTAATCCGCAACATAGTTGGGGTCCACAATTTATATATATACATATCAACCGTTCAACATTTTCTCCAATGGTTAATAACTAACCATTAAAGCGATAATTCAACTGGGCCCACCACAACTCATATCCACATATACAATTTTTTATACGCGCACCCTTTGTGATATTTCATATTCACAATACTATATTTACATATATTACCTCCTTCGTCAGAGATTATAGCAAAACCCTTAGGAAAATAGCCAACTGATAACATATATAATCGTTTTCGGGCCCACAGCAACCTATGCCATACCTTTGTGCACTTTTAGTCATGATCCAATGATGGATATGTTCTTGTGCTCCAACTAAACATTGGACCCCCATCCGATGGATGACACGCAATCTCGCGCAATTTGGATGCTCGTGGGTTAATCCTCCAAATTTACGCGATATAAATGGTTTTGGAAAACCACCTTAGGACTTGTGTCAAACAGAGACTTATATCGCATTCAAAAAGGTGAAATATGCTTACCACTCAAGGGCAGTGTGATACTACTTGTTTCTTCCACCAAAACCGCCTTCACTATTCCTCATGGTTCCATTCTTGACTCAGGATTCTGGTTCTTATAATTCCGCTTCAATGTTTATTTGTCCTCCATTCTTCATTTAAATATACAGTTTGTGCATTAACCCTTCTTTATAACTAGATTATATATTTATCAAATTCTTTTGACCATATATATATATATATATATATATAGATATATATATATATATATAGATATATATATACATATATATATATATATATATATATATATATATATAACCCCACTGTTCTTTTTCTTTTCGGTTCCGCCCTTTCTGCATGGTTCCACATCTTCGGTTTTCATTTCGCATTTGATTTATTAACGGCTCTGCCTCGGATACATTTCTTTGTAGCTTTTGCCTCTCACCATTGCATATAAACCCTTCCATTATATTCTCTATCTCTATCGTTGTATTCTCTGTCTCTATGCATGACTATTTCACTGTTTCACTGTACTCTCTGTATTCTCTGTCTCTCCATCCTCTGTATTCTCTGCAACCTATGTCTGATACTCAACCCTCTCTACAGCTTGCTGTGTCTTTTGTTATCTCTCTGCTTCTATGCTGCTTTCTTTGCCTCTCTCTACTTCTATGCTGCTCTCTTTGCCTCTTTCTGCTTGGTGTTCCTCCTTTTCCATCTCCTTTGCCACCAATGACAACATTTCCAACACATAGGTGTTGGGGTAGCTTCCAATTTCATTGCAACCTCCACAACCTCATCCCGTGTGCCAATATTTTGTTGACCTAAGGTTTGGTGTAGATGCAGAATCAACATAGCAATGAACCATTCCTTATTATGAGTATCATAAATAACAAATACACCATCTATAATTGTGTTCTTCAACCTCTGGTTAGCCTCCCATACAGATTCATTAGGCTCTTGAATAATATCCTTCATTTATGTCACTACGTGTATGACTTAGGCTTCTTAAATTGTTCTTTTATTGCATCTTTGATTTCATCCAAGGTGGAATTAGTTTTTTCTTGAGCATACTTGATGTACCAATCTAATGTGTGATATTTGAATGCAGTAGGAAACTGCGCCTTTCTAATATCAATATTGTTAATGTGTTGAGCCTTCCATACAACCTTAGTCAAAAAATAAAAGTGTTAAGTATCCTCATTACCAATGCCTATGAAATTAGGTAGCTTCATTGATGCATCCATATCTACTTCAGGGGGAGGTGGAGGTGGCGGTGGATATGGACTATGAGGTGGGGTGGGTGATCTGTAATGTAAGTGCAGAAGTGGAGTGGATGGATCAGGAAAAAGATTCAAGGCTTGTGAGCTATCTTCTTCAGAGTCACTTGAGCTAGTAGTTTATGGTTCTAGTTCACTATCAAATTTAGGCTTCAGGGGCTATAAATAGTTTTTTTAGAGTCTACCCAGTAAATTTTTGCACTACACGTAGCTGGAACTCTTTGATGCATTCAAGCAGTATGTTTTCACAAAAAACCGTGTTCACATAAGAGAATTTTCAACAATAATTCCAATGAGCGCAAGAACTTACCTCTAGGGCCTTTGAAAAACCTTATTTCTGCTTCATAGTATGACACAAATTGATCAATGGAAAATTCAGTCACAAATCGTCCTAAGAGGTTATTGATCCAATGATCTACCATGCGAGTAATCTTATTGTCAAACTTCCCTACTTGTTGGATCAATTTAGGAGTCCACTCAGTGACTGCATCATCTTTTATGCAATGATGGAATTTAGCTAAGCGGGACAATCACTCCTGTAGTTCATGCACAAAATAACAAAAGAATATTTCATACACTTCTGTATAAATATATTTCTATACCCACCTTTTTTCATACAAATTAGTACTTCTATTCTCTTGGAGCACGAATTCAAGGATCTTCCTATCCAGCCAATCTTGTAATTCATTGCACGAAGGATGACACAACATCAAATCTCCCTCAAAATGATGATCCTGGTCATAGAAACAAAACCATTTGTTGGCTTGAGGCAACCTAACCTAGATTCAGATTTTATGGATAAACCAACAAACCCTTCAACTACTGGCCCTTTCAGCAGTGATCTGCTTATGCAAACTATTATCACCCAAAAATTTTCAAAAAAATCATTGTGTCAACTCTATTTTTTATCATGGTCTTAAAATGGCGTTGAAAGTCATTTTAGGATTTGGTTAAGGGTAGGTTAGAGTTTTTATATATTTTAAGGTCATCGTGGAATTCAAATAAAGTCTTTTAAAGTTCCATTCCATGATCAAATACTCACATTTTCCATTTCTGAGTCATTCCATAAGGTTCCAAGTTAATTTTTTGCAATTAGCCAAGAATCCTCCATTTCGTAGCACCGCTAGTTCAAAAAAGTGGATTTGTGCTACGAAATTGGTAATACTTTCATAGCGCAAACTGGGAAAAGCACACTTTGGGCACTACGAAAGCACGATTTCTTAACTGTCTTGTCAATTGAGCTAAAATTTGTCAGAATCTGTTAGGAAATGATAGGATAGTGGTATGGTGAGTCAGTTAGTGATCAGAGTCAATGTACTTACCTGTCTCACAGTCATTATCTTCATGATAGGGCATGAATGAGGCATCATTCGGTTATGAGATGACATTTCAAATTCAAAATCTTACCTAATTTGGTCATTATCGTTTTCATTTGCCCCCATGCGAGTGTTTGAGCTCTAAAGTAGTCAAGGTAAGCCTATGGTTGTTCTATAAAAAGGCTATCTTCATCCTATCCAAGAGAGGTTGTTCCATATACTCAAGCGAGGTTGTTCATATCCTAATCAAATGAGGCTATTTTATAGATTCAAGAGAAGCTGACAGGTTTTTCTAAGAAGCATGGCAGAGGAAAATAAAGTCCACAGAGGGGGACATTGCTTAAGATATGAGCCTGAAAATATGAAGGCTATAATTGAATATCAAACAGTGTTGGAGGCTTTTAGCAAAGCAGGTTGTCTCTAATTTTGTGAAAAGCTACAAGGTTTCCATACACAGGTGTCTAAATAATTTGCCTTGCACTTCAATGGAACAACTACGAAATTTGGGATGTTAAATGTGCCAATTACACCTGAGATTATTGCTTCTGTGATAGAAATACCAATGGGGAAGGAAGCTTGGTTTAAAGGTTTTAAATTTGACATGGAACCATGCAAGGAATTCATGAAACCTGAGTTTTCAGATATGGACCTCAATAATGCAATACCTAGAAGTTGTATCAAAGACACCTATGAAAAGTTGTTGTTCAACATTCAAAGATACTTTACATGTGAAGGGAGATACCATAAAGTTTATACTTATCATTTCAAGCTAATTCTACATTTCACAGGTATGATATCACTAGATTTTCCCTTTTATTTGCATAGGAGCCTTGCCAAAATGGCTGATAAAGTACAAGCCAAATCTGATGGTTGTGAAACATCTTTGTTTCACCATGGTTTGATAAATTTATTGGTTTTTAATGAGCTTCAAAAAATAAGCAGGGATTGGTCTTCATTTTTTTTTATGAATGGTTTTGAACTGGAAACCCTAACCCCAGCTATAAACCCTAAAACTAAAGGAACTCCTTCACTACCAGTAGCAGAGTCTAGTCAGCATGTGGTTGCAAAATCAAAGAGGTTTGTAAAGTTAAAACCAAGGAAACAAGTTGAGAAAATGACAGAGAAGACACAAGTTCTTGTTGTACCAACTCCACCACCTACAAAATAGAGGTCAAAAAGTGTCAAAGAGGAAAAACAAAAACAAGTTTCCAGCAAGTAGGAAATCATGAGAGTGACAAGAAGCCAAGCAGTGGCATTTAAGGGAAAAATAGTTGCTACAACTACAGAGGACAGCCTAGTGATAAAGGGAAATTTAGATGAAATCCTTCATGAAATTGATATAGAGGATTCACCCATTGTGCAAGCTAATTTCATTGGAGTAGATGAACACAAACATAAAAACGTTAAGTCAGCAAAGATACTTGAATTTGAGGGTGAAAATGCAGCCTTTATCTTCCAAGCAAGGAAACCTTTAACTAGGCATGCTACGAAGCTCAAGGAAGGAAGAAAGGAGGTCCAAGAATCTACTGAAACAACTAAAGTCCCTGAAGAAGTGGTTGATCTCTCATCACCAAGAGTAGAACATGCAGCCAAAAAAATAATGAAGGAAAAAGAAGAAATGACAGAGTGTCAACATCTTGAGGAGAAATTGAGGTTAGAAAATCAAGAGATTGCTATGATGAGAAAGAGGGCCAGAAAGCATAGTATTGAGAAAACAGAATTCAAAATAATGAAGGCAGTATGGGAAGGTCAAACTGGTTCTAGGTCTGAAATTCCAAGCAGTGCAGAACAATTTTTCACATGGACAGTTCCAGCCATCAAAGAAGCTAAATTTGTCAGAGTAATCAATACTCACTTGAGAGCCAGTAATAAAAGGCTTAGAGATCAAGTGGAGGACTTGGATTAGTGGCTGAAACTGACTCAGGATGAGATAAAAAATAGAGGTGCAGAATGAAAATCATTAAAAAGGTCAAAAGCTACATCAAGTGAAAAAATTAAGAAGGAACCTCATGAAAAATGTCTTTTTCAGTTCATATGACTTTTTTTTTTTATGAAACTAGTGGTATTCTAAGTTTTGGCACATTTTTGGTTTCCATTTTGAAAAAAAATGGGCAAAAATTCTCACTCAGCAGTTTCGTAGCACAAACAGTGCAAAAAGAGTGAAAAGTGCTACGAAAATGTTGTAGCAGCTTTTTTCACTCTTTCACATAAATGTTTGAAGGGAAAATTTATGGATTATGACTTGAAGTTGCTAGAGGAGTTCTGTAAAATGATAATGAAGATAATCCTAGAGGAAAGAAACCAAAATTTTTAAGGTAAAAGGGTAAAAAGGCTGTGCTACGAAAAGTGCTACGAAACTATGTTGTTTTCGTAGCGTAGGTCTATTCCAGCTATTTTGAAAATTTTGATGGTGGTTTTGGACAGCTGGGAATTAAGAATGATTTTTTGCAGGCATTACTTCAGTTTCTAATAGTAAATAACCTCGAAGTGATGGTTTCATAATGGTCAGAGTGTCTCAAGAATGCAAAGAATCCTATGCCTAGAAATAGGGAACAGTTTCCTAGTTTAATGGAGATCAGTATTTAGGTCATAAAGAGTTGGAGCTTATCATCTGGATTTCAAATTATGTCAATAAACTTGGAAAATGATTTATTCTAGTTTAGATAAGGTTGTTATGAGTAAATTTAAGGAGTTTGAATCCTATTTGTAATAGGACTGTTTATTAGAGTTGCAGCTGTCATTTTGTAATAAATACCATGTCATATGGTTAGGAAAGGTGTCAAAAATTAGGAATTTAATGTATCTAGCTCAGGATAAGGTTATCCTATGTTTTAAATGATATATAAAATATGAATAAGTTGAATATACTAGAGGTTGGACATTTTTAGCAAAAGACTGTGTTTATTGTAAGTGATTGGTTTTCAGCTTAATACAAAATTTTCTACTTAGCGAACTTGAGATTCATAAAGAGTTACAGTGTGTTCTTGTTCTAATTGAATATTTTACTACTCTATTTTAGTGGTGTTTGCGTACGTTACACAGAATTCATCATTGATGCTTTGACTTCCTTCATAGACAAACTGACTGTGTGTTTTACAGTTTCACATGTATATCTCTTGACTAGAACTTTGATATGCCTTGACTTCCATGCTAAGTGGATTTTTTGGTTTTACTGAAGCTATTTTTACTCCATAAGCCCAATGTGCACTTGCTAATATGATTTAAAACCAATATCTATCATTTATCTACTTGTTACCCCACATAGAGTTAGCCATCTATATTTCTATCAAAAATCATTAATCCTTGAGAGAGCCCTCTCAGGTTGAGGAGGCTAAGCCTCAGTCAAAAAATTGGTTTGAAACAATTACATGAGATTGATTTGATTGGAAACCTATCAGGTCTGATTTTGTGATAACACATACCAAAGTCTCACCCAAAGATGTATGTGGGTGGGGGGGGGGGGGGGGGGGTGGGTGTTGTAAGAAGGTTTCCACACCCTGAGGAAGAAATTAATGAAGTGGTCCTCAGCAAACCCTTATAAAAACTTATGCTAAGAAGGAACATATGTGCACAGCAATATATATCAGATTCACAAAGAATACACAATCATCAACATAATGACACGGAATTTCTTGTTCACCTTAGTGTAGATAAACAAATCAGATCCCAATCCATATATTAACTAAATAAAATACTTAAACAGATCTATTAACCATCAATAATCATTCACAATCATATCAAATATCCTTTGTGCAATCATCAATAAGTAATACAGATAATGCGATCTTAACAGAGCATAAGTAGTAACAAATTCAGATGCATAACACAAACAACTTCACAGAACTGTCCTTTCTATTAGTTCTTATCTTACAATCAATAAATCAATTATTCCTTACAAAACCCTTACAAACCGTTCCAAAACCCTTTTTTGCACACAACCAATGGAGTCCGTACACAGCCAGGACTAGGTATCCGCACACACAGCCAGCAGGAACCTCTTTAATCCAACCCAATACCCTTATAGACACATACACTTATCAAAAAAAAATATCATGAACTTACTTATAACTTAACTACATAGCCTAGAAATGATCTATCTATTTATATACGCCTAGCACACAGATATTATGGTCTCAAACAATGGTTTGAGATCCACACTTTACCCTTAAGCCCAGTTAAATCAAATTTAGGGAATTTGACCCACCCCAAAGCCTCTTTACTCCCTTTGAGTAGTGCACACATACAAAATTATACAAAAATGTCTTCGGATCTTGTGCCTCATGGGACCCTACTTCAATAATTGTACAGATAGTTGAGTGGGAACGGATCTATGAGATGAATCTGGTTGGGATTGTGGTTGTGGCGGATATGGATGGTAGGGATAGCATGGAGTTGGGTATGGAGTATATTGAGGAAAATATTAAGAATATTGTGGATTTATCGCATAAGTTTCTTTCCAACCTTGTTTCCCAGATTAATTTTGGGTTTGAGATGGGCAACGTTTCCAAGGAAAGGGTGTGTTCCAATTATTTTGAGATGGATGTTCATAACCTTTAAATTATGAATTAGGATCTTGCATCATACTAGGTTGACTAGGCTTCCATAATCTTCTTGGAGCTACATAACATAGCTTCTTTGGTGATTGAATTGCTCCATTTTCCTCTTCGTAAACTTCATTCAACCTTGGTAATGATAGGAAATATTTTATAGAATGTGATTATTCATGGATAACACAAATATCAGCATATTCATTTTTCTCATGTTTCATTCTTACCATTTATACTTGTTTTCTTAGATTTCTAAGAATTTCTGGTTCAAATTTATCAAGAAAATTTCCAAGTCCATCTTGACTTACCGATATCGATGTTGATTTACTTACTATTTCCCTTTGTCTTGATATGCTCTTGCATGTTTCAAAAATTTCTTCAAATGATAATTGTTATGCATCACTTCTACTCATGAGATCAAGGAGATCAATCGACTCATCCCTAATTTTCTATGTAAGAGGGATTTTAGTGTGTGAAATCATAAATGATACAAATTTTCCCTCTTAACATTATACACAAATATCTTTATTAAATACTAAATGATCCCGTCTTATTTTTTATTCATTCTAAGGATTTCTTCTTTAATATCATGATATTTATATTATTCTAGAAATATATTTTTCATATCATTCCATGACCTTATTGAATTAGTCTCTAAACTCATGACCATTTAAGATCTCTATCCTTCAATGTTGTTGGTAACAATCTCAATTGTTGAGTGTTTAATAAGTAACCATAAGATCTACAAAGGATTTAAAATTCAAAGAGAAAGGTTTTCATATCCTCTCACCTCATACCATGGAAGTTGGGAAGGAAATATGGATGGATGTTCTTCATATGGACACTAACATCAGTATCTCGAATGGGTAATCCAAGATGATTTTCTTCATTGTCATCATCTCCACCCGTTTCGTCTACCTTATTTTCCACCTCTTCTTATTCTACCATAAAAATTGGATGGTGATGTGGTTCTTATTGCACCACACAATCAAATGGGGGGTTTTATTGTTGGAGAAAATGTTTTTGAGTAATAATGCCAATGCAATGCAATTTTTATATCTTTGAAATGTAATATGCCTAATGAAATTTTTTGTTCTTTAAGAAAGTAAAAGAAATAAATCAACTATGGAATTAAAAAAGGAATACTTTGACACCTCCCGAGAAAAGGTGAAAAAAAGTGATGATCCCTAGTATTGCAACAAGAATGTTGCAACTCCCAAGGCTACCAACTTAAATTATCAACCCCAGGTTCGTACTAAATTAAGAGGTGTTGGCACTATATGTGCAGCATAAAATGTGTCCTTACTTAGTTGATCTGATGTAATGGAGTGAATTTCATAAAATCAAAATCTAAACTAATTGTAGAAATGTAAATGTTACTTTGAAAATAAATTAACCCTACGAAAGAACAACAATTTTTAATTGAGATGCTAAGAGCATGAATTAAAATAAATAAGCCTAATATAATATGTAAAAAGGCATGTCCTAAGTGGGGTTTATTCTTCTTAAATCATGGATTTAGAGCCTAGAGGTCATGGTTCAATCCTATGAGAAACAAACCAATCTTTTGGAGCAAATCTAGTTAATTTTACACATGCTACAGGAGTGCTACAAGATGTTGCTACAAGCAAAATAGAATTGCTACAGAAGGTCCTCCCTTGCTACAAGAGGAGATAAATCATCAAATGACCAAGTAAATTAAGTGAAAATGGGATGGGAATTTTTTTTTATTGATCAAGATGTCTTAGGACTCCATTCCAAGTGTAATCACTCGAAAATATCCCTGTTAACACATGCTGAAAAATAGCATAAAATTACTATAAAAACTTGAAAATCAATATCTAGTGAGTTAGTTAACTTATCAAATGCCTATTATAATCAAGTGAAAATGAAGTGGGGTAAATTTTTTTATTAAACGAAATAATGTTATGACCCAATACAAGTGGATTAAACTAAATTTAATCTCATTAACATGTTCTAAAAAATAGAAAAAAATGCTACGTTTTTCTCACGGGGGCTTTACTACAAGAGTAATACCATAGCACGTGGGTTCATATTGGGGGATATATAATGAGGATAACATGACATAATATATTGGGGGATATATAGGGGATAAATGGTTTTTATATTGGCAGGTAAAAAAATGGAGCTAAATGTTAATGAAAAAATATAAAGGGGTATAAAAAAATGTTAATAAAAAATGGATACCTACAATATATAGGGAAAGTAGGGGCTTTTTAAATGGGGAAGGTGTATTGGGTTTATATTGGTATGGGGTTAAATAATGTTATTTTTAGGGGAATTTTCCAATTTGTACTCCAATTAAGGGTATGTTTTAATATGTTATGATCACATGTGATATGTTAGAGGTTTATTGAGTGAAGTCCCCATGGTTTTGCTACATGGGACTTCTAGAAATTCTAGATTTGTGAACTAGTAAACCAATCCAAGTAGCTCAATGATAAATATGACTTTTAAAGGCTATTATAAGGATGGGTCATTCTTGTGACTCTAGAAATAACCTCTAAAACAACTCACTTCAATAATTTAACCCAATCTTATAGAAAAAAAAGCATCAATACTAAATGCAAAAATAGGAAAAACAAGAATAAGAGAAAGATGTGAATAAGAAGTGAAAAGAAGAAATAAAAATTATATAAAATGGATTTGAGGATCCTAGGATGGCCCATCCCAACGATACTCAAAGTCCTATGAAGGATACAATTTTTTAGAAGCTAAAAATGGCACCAAAGTTCATTATTTGAATCAATCCAAGTACATCCCGTTAGAAATGAAGGTGGAGCTACTAAACAACACATTTTCTCGACAAGAATACTAAGAAAAATACATCACCCTAGAGGAAAATTAGAATGGTACATATACAAATTGACGAGGATGCATTTTCCTTGAAATTAGGAAGGGTTACCCTCCAAAGTACCTCAATGAGTGGATTTCGTTCCCAACACTAGGATTATGCATTAAATGACAGGGAACACATTCCTATATTTTCTCAATCATTGGAGATCTATAATTTGTGAAATAATTTCATAATATCTTGTTGATTTATTATCCAATATTGATCCTCCTATAGTAAGGATCATGTCCCTAAATTACGTCATCCTCCAAATCTTCATAATCTAGCAAATATTATCACCATTTTCTACAAAAGTAAATAATATTAGGCACATAATAAGCAAGGATAAACCAATTTCCTAAGGACCGATTAATATTACGAATAGACTCTATGATGTGAAAGTAAGGGGGCTAAACACATGTCTTAAGTGTTTATAAATAATCAAATGGGCCTAATAAAATAGACAATTATTGGGCCCATCATATTGTTTAATCAATGGGCTAATTATGTGTTAGATTGGCATTTTCCTCATTAATTAAGCATCACTACACATTCATGTATGTACAAAGAAATACATGGGTCTATAATAAATGAAAATATATAGATAGATAAAGAGTTTGTTACATCATATCTGAAAATATGGTGCAATGTCAAAATGGGAATTTAGGATTGGGATTTCAAACCAAACATACTACATAGATGTTTTTATTTCCTAATTCACATACATCAAAAATAAGAGGAGAGGTTAGCTTGAGCACTAGTTCTCATTAGAGTCCCTATGCTAGTGGTAAGGTATGACACCATGGGACAGAAACCCTAGTAGTCATTGTTTGCATAGTTTTTACACTAGAGCAAAGGGACTTTAGTCCTATATATCCAAGCTTGGGATCTACTAGACCACAATTAGAAAGCTAAAAATATCTCCCCTTGATCACTATGAACACAACCTTCCATATAGAAATAGAAACCATAGAAGGAATGTAATGTGAACCTTGCCCCAGATGCGGGTGTTTGAGTTTCTCTGTATGAAAACGCATGGATAGGCATGATGGGTTGGCATGTGGACTTATACCACCACCACCCAGCTCCGTGCGAGACCTTGCATTAATAATCCTACCAGTGACTTCAATGCTGCCTTAACGCAGCTCTTCCTCCCATGCCAGCCTGCCTGCATTCCTAACATGGCACCCCAAACACGATTCATTTCTGCTACTCCTCTGCGATCACGTTGTTCCATAGCTGTAGCAGAGCCTCACTCTCAGACTGGTACTGGGAAGCGATGTGCTCTTGCGTGCTGCATTAAGCTGATGCCGGGAATTCATTTCACCCACTTCCCTTTCTGCAAGTTTTGGTCCAATTCACCTACCGAATGTGTCTTGGAACTGCCTGTTGGTGCTCCCCTATATTATTTTACGGCCTATGCTTCATGCCATTGCTCAAGTGACTCGCACATTGCCTTGACAGCCCACTGCACTATGCCTAGACTTCGTCAACAAATGAGGTGCAGGAGAGGCACCAGTCGAGGGTAGATTGCCCGACAGCCTTCTTCCTCCACCTCTGGCTCGACCTCTCAATCCTCGGAGTACCTCTCTGGCCGCTATCCTACCACCAGGAGTGGTCGAGGCCGTGGGTGTGGGCAGTCCACATTTACATGGGTATCCCCCCACATCCCGATTTCTCCACTTTCCCTCCCCGTTCAGTCCCATACAGCTCAGCTCCGCATTCCCTGTGCTCACTGTCACTCCACCATGATAGAAAAAATCACCTTTGATTTTCATTAAGACTCTGTGACTGAGGCTGACCAGGTTCCAGGTGTGGTTAAGGAGAAGAGAATCAACACTCTACATCTCACTCCTCCCTCTGACAGCCTAAAGCGTAAGGAGCCCTCTAGCAGCGAGATTCCAGACAAAAGCCGCCCTGCTGACCTGAGAAATTCGAAGTGTGGTGGTTCTTTTGGAAAAGATGAACACCAGGCGATGGATGAATACCCCTATGAGTATGGATGCCACATCGTCGAAGAAACGCCAACCAACTCTCATGATTCCTGAACGCGTCCCCACTCTCAGGTTTTTGTCTCACAGTGGTTTGTCTGGGCTGGATCATTTGCATTTTTGTTTTATCGATTTACATACTCAGATATTTGCTTCTATGTCTAATAGCCGGTTTCCCCTGCGTGGGCGGATTTTCACTGTTTGTATGGCTCAGAACAGGGTAATAGGTCTAGTTTTTGAAAATTTTTGGTTAGCTATCAACTTTTTAATTGACAGATTGCTGCAACTCTTGGCAAGATCTTCTGAGGCTAGGACCTCCCTGTAAATTTTTGTATCAATAATAGGAGTAGACAAATTCAGAAGAAAAAAAAATGTGAACCTTGTTACCATTCGATGGTGGTGTAGGATATGGAGTCAATTTAGTGGTTATAGATCATTTTTTTCATGCATAAATCATTCTTAAACAGTTAGAAATTTTCACCTACGAAAAATCATAGAAATTCAAGGATGATCCTTTGCCACTAATATAAGGAAATTAATTCCACATATAAGAACCAATTCATAACACAAAAATGCATCGTGATCTCATATAAAATAACATGTAAGAAAGGGAAACAATTGGTCAATCTATATAAATGTGTATAAAATCAAGTACAATCACCTTGGAATTAATTTACTGCTTTCAAGTTCCCTCATTCTAACCTTTCATTGACTCACAAAAATATATTGGAATCATCCATGTTGTAAGGGAAGGCCTCCTCAAGACTATTCTTTATCATGATAGTAAAATATATGGTGTCTCCTCCTTTCTCCATGATTGAGAGGGTTTAGTTATTTTTGATATTATTATATCTATGGTTATATATTTGGTCACATAGGGATAATAGGATTTAGAAATGTTCTCTAATAATTTACCCTAAGCCAGTGACATACTTAGTCAAATTGATCATCTTGAGAAAGGAAAATTTGATAACCCTGAGCCATCATTTCTCTTGGAACAAAGGAATCCTGGGAAGTTTGGAAATGGCATGATAGGATGTGAACTAAGATGGAGAGATGATAGCCACATTGATAAGGAATATAGTTTGATGATACATTAGAATAAGAAAATTCATGGTTGAAAGGGGATGCACTTTATCCTACACCTGATATGAGTTGAGCTAAGATCTCTCTAAACGAGATGAATTGGAAAACAAGGTTATATCCATCATCCTTCAAATTTGATTCTGCTCTTACTAGAACACCATAATGGAGTTATGGTGACTATCTCATAGGATGTATGGGAGCCACATTTGTGTTAATACAACATGTATAATAACCATTTTCATTACACCATCAAAAACATTTTTTTATACAAAATATAACAAAATTAAAAAGATGATCTTATTCTTCCCTAATCCATGCTTTACTATGGCTTTCACTAAGTGATTTAATATGGATCTAGTCTTTTGGGATGGTATATTTTAGTATGAATCTTGATTCGAAGCGTACAAAAAAATACCACTTTAGCTACGCATAACAAACATCCCTAATAGCAGAAATGACTTCTAATATCTTCAGATCTACAGTTAGATGATCAAGACAAATGCTGCAAAAATCTAGATCTATGCATTAAAAGACATTAAACAGTAGAAAAAACAAGATTTACTCCATAGATCCAATAGAAAAGACAAGAATATATCCAATGAAATTTTTATTAATGGCACCTAGGAGGAGAACACAAGAGGGTGTTCCCTGTTCTCCTCAATGGGATGGGTTCTTGTAAGTCCTCAGCACTTCAGATTTAGAATTCCTCTCTCTGGATGGTGTAGAAAACCCAGACAAAAATGGAAAAATATGGCTATGATGGTGGATCAATAGCCAAACCAAGAGTTGAGATCCAAAGTGATATTTAGGCAACAAAAGGTGACAAATGAAAGGGAAAACCCTTCTATTTATAACAAAATATTGAGTTAGTCTAGATATTGGTGCATAGTTAAAATATTATTAACCAAATCAAGATCCAACTTCTATGGAATATTTTATTATATTTTTTGGAGGGAAAAGGAATTTGACTTGAGTCAAACCCCCTTATTTGTAAATAATAAATAAATAAATGATTTATTTATCATTTTAGGGATGTGATTAAGTAATAATAAATAAATAAATGATTTATTTATCATTTTAAGGATATGGTTGAGTAATAATCAAATAAATAATGATTTATTTAATTATTTAAGGGAGATTTAGTCATATTTAACAAAGAATATTATTTAAGTAATGTTTAAATAGTTATTCTTAGAAAATAATAAGACAAATAATGATTTATCTCATTAATTTCCTTGTTTTGGGTTAAATATAACCATGAATATTAATTAAATTGTTGCTTAACTAATTATTCCTTGAGGAAAAATAAAATAAATATGGATTTATTTAATTTTTCCCCATGGGGTTTCCTGTTTAGACCATAAACAACTTAATAAAGGTGGTTTACTAATTTATTTTTCATAGTGAATGCGATTTTACTTGGGCTAAAATTGGTCTTACTTGGCGTACTTAGGTCCATCTAATAAAAATGGATTAGATGACCAAAAAATGGTGTAACATATTGCCCCCAGCATGTGAGTGTTAGGAGCTAATCGTATGACCAAAGTACATTGTAAGAACTCAATCACTAGACAACAACGGGGAAGTCAAAGAGAGAGAATTGTAAGGTAGACCAAAGTGTTGAAAGAACTAGACCGTGAGGAGGTGATTTGCAGGTGCAACAAGTCTTTTTGATAAGTGAGTACTTGCTATAGGTGGTAGGGGAGGCATACCTATGCCTGCCGAGGCAATAGTACAAACAATAAGGCATCTGGAAAACCACGAGACGACATAATGCTGGCATAAACATGAGCCAGATAAAAAACACGATAATGAATCCCACATACATATTGTGTCTGGGATAACAAATAGGACTTGTATAATGATATCTGAGTACATGAGATATAAATGCAACCTAGATGCCCCTGAAAACATGAAAGGGCTCTAAAAATCTGACTGATACATGAAAAAAAAAAGTGCTACAAGTGGCTAAGGCCGACATCATCAAATGTATGGAGTTGCATTGAAGGTTGTAATGAAGAGGTCATCCGAGTGTGTGGGGGGATACCTGTAGGGCCACCCCCTCATGAGGGCTGAGACATTTCACACACACCGGGGAATCATCAATGTCAGTTGTTGCATCACTGGACCATCGATTATACAGATCTCGATGATGCTGAAAAGGAGCTGGAGCTGAGAAACAATCAAGTAAAACGGCCATGAGGAGTCCCTTTTCCTGATCCGAGGCACCGAACAAGAGTGGAAGATGGAACCAAGGTACACCGCCCTATAGACCTATCTTCTGGAATGAATGAGCTGATGTTGATAGAAGGAAGTCTGCCATAGGAGAGGCAATAAGGGATCCTCAAATAAGGCACGAGAGAAAATAGTAGAGTGACTGACAGACTGACACCAATGATGATGATGAAATGGGGGGAACTGAGTAGTGAATGGATGACTTCCCTTTTTAGAGCATAAATGGCATGGATGACCTGGTAGCGACTGACACAATATCATCCGGGATAGGGGACAGTGGGACTGAAGGCCATAATGAGCGACACGAGAGAGGGACCAAGAAATGACGGATGGAGGACTATAGCGGGGTGTGAAGGGACTCGGGATAGACTCAATGAAAGAAATGATGACTCAACTCAGATTATCTACACAAGGGTGACTCGATGGTGCTACCACACAGAAAAAGGGTCCAATGGGGACCATAACAGCATGAGTACAAGATGGTAACTCACAACAAAAGTCGACACGAGCGTGGACAAGTATGGAGGCAATATGGTGCCCCTGGTATGAGTGTTGCAAGTGAAGAAATTCAATTTTGAGGAAGGGTGAAGTGGCACTTCTTGGACAAAATGTGTCCTAGTGAAGCATCAAATCACAAAAAGCTAATAGATACCCATTTGAAAGCTTGGTGGGATTCTTCCAATGGTATAGACGATTCGTCAAACTGAGATACGTCTTGGTCGCAGTAAATGAATGAAAAATCGGGGGTTTTCTTTTAATAAGGCAATTTCCTTCCAGATTTACTTATTTTCCAGTGGAGATGTGGTGAATATCGTGAGGAGAGGATGCCTTAAATCTTGCGGCAGTTGTAGAGGATAAACCGACTGTTGGAATTTAATATCTGACAGTTGTAGGTAAGATGTCTCATCCTAATTTTCATTTTAGTGAGTTGAAATTTCAGCTTAGGTACCCAGAGCTCATAAACAGGTCAGGTCCTACTTTTCTTGGGGTCTGTTCTACGACCTGGGTAGGAGGTACTGGGCAGAAAACTGCTACCTATCCTAGGGAAGAACCTAGAAAGTGTGACCTGTCAGCGAAAGGTGGTTTTAGTGCTGTTATGGGCTGAGATCTGGGATTTTATGATTGAGGGGCATGGGTTCCCCTGGGCATGCCAAAATGTATTTAGAAAAAGGGAGATCTAAACACATTTTAATGATGTGGTGTGCCACTTGTTTTCGGTATGGTTATGCAGTTTGAGAAAGGAAATAGATGATTACCAATCTCTTTTTGTACTACATATATGAATCAAATGGACTTTAAGTTTCTGGGTTGGGATACATGGTGTTTCTATCCCAAAGGTAGGACTTGGGGATAATGAACTGAAGTTATCCTATAAAACTCATAGTTTGGTCAACCACATTGTCTATGAGACTAGGTTGTTGATGAAATATCATCCCTATAGCGATCTTGAAGTGATACGGGACTCTATAGGTTCTTCTAAGTGTGGAATAATAATGGGACTAGATTCGACACGACTAGATTCACTAGGAGAGTGGTGGAGAACTGCTTCTCCTGGTCTCTCAAATATGGGTGCCCCCTTACCCAAACATTGGGTTTTAATGTAATGGCCACAAGGTGCATGTGGTTCGAATGCATGATTTCAATGTAAGTGGGGATAGATAAAGTCAGGAGTAGTCGTTGCTTCCATAATGTTTTCATCGTAATAGAAGATGGGGTGATTGATGGAAGAAAGACCACCTGACGCGGCAAAGCGACCTTACTCCTCATCATGAGAGGAGAGGTTCACATGCGCATCGTCACAAGGGGTGAGTAGAAAGAGGATCCACTAATGTTGAGACTAGGGAGGGTCCTGCAGGGAGGTCAGGTGAAACATCAGAGGAGGTCTCATCGTGGAATTCCTACCAAGGCCCCATTATCTCAACATCATAAGGGGAAAAGTTAATGGGAGCATCTGTGTCCTTGCGTGTTACCGAAGCAAGATGCGAAAATAAGGGAGTGGGTGACTCATTGCGCTCGGCCTCGAATTGGTGCAAGGCTTCTAAAGAGGAACGATACTCTTCGAGGTGAGAAAAAAGGTGAGTGTAGTGACCATGGAAATCACACAAAGCAAAAGGGTGATTTGTATGCAATGTTTTGAGTTTTAGGATTGAATAGGGTATAGTGACATATACCTCTGGGATATGAGATTCCAGAAATGGTTCATTGAAAATGGACTTGAGGTGAGGCAATTCTGGACAAGTATGGGTGGCGTGGCCAACAAAATCACATAAAGCACACTGGATGGTACACTTTGGAGGCTGAGAAGGGGCAGGGTTTGTCAGGGTAGCCTTGTCCTTTGATGCCCCCTTGCGATCTTTGCCCTTCTTACCTGAAGCAGTCGCAACGGGAGGTCATTCCTATTGAGGTGAATGAGGCACTGTCGCAGCGAGAGAAATCATAGGGACTAATTGAACCGGGGTCAAAGCGAGATAAGGTTTAGGTTGACCAGGGGGGGTAGCGGCTAGAGGACAGAGGTACCAGACGGGAATCCCAAGGGTCAGGTTAGAAAGAGAGAGGGTGACCATAACAGGTATTGTGTACACTCCTGGTGGGGGAGCTAGGAATGGCATCTGACCAGAGGGGTAATGACCAGGCGGGACGACGCCAAGATGGTTGAGGCCGAGAGGAACCATCCCGGGAGGGTAAAGGGGGTCATGAGTACCAACTGAAGGTGAAGGGCTAGGAGAAGAAGGTTCAGAAGGCTTATCAAAGGACATCATGAAAATTTGGTAGTCGGGGGAACCAGATGGAAGAGATTGAGTGGCCACCTGTCCTTCAAGTGGTTGGGTAGCCACAAATCCTTGTTGAGGGAAAGGATCAGTAAGCACAGCAGGCTGACTAGGTGTAGGACTGGGAGGAATGGAGGGGATGGCCTGCTATCCTCTCAATGTTGCTTGAGACTCCCATAGCTGTCCCATTTTTGGTAGAAGAGGACAATCATGCATATAATGACCATAAACACCACAACAAGAACATGGCTTGTTCATATGAAGAGGCTTATTCTGCTTGGGCTAAGTAGTGTTAGGAGCATTACCTTGATTAGGTCTAGGATTACCAGGGGTAGCTTGACTTTGAGTGCCTTTCCTCTTCATTTTTGAGGGAGGATGATTAGTCGTGCCCTGCTGTGCATACACTTGTCCCTGAGGGGGTGGTAGTTGTTGTTGCGAGGGTTGATAAGGCAAGGGAGGAGGAGGTGCTAATGCTAGAGGAGCTGGAGCACTAGGCTATGGATATAGATAAAAAGGGGGTTGGGTAGCAGTGTCGTAAACAAGAGGTTGGGAAAAAGGAGGAGGCATGCCGTATCCTGGATACGTGCTACCCAGGGGGGGGGAAGTGCCGAAGGTGCTGGTCCTGCCTTGAGAGAAACCATAGCCTATGGGAGGTTGAACATATGAATTAAAGAGAGCTCCAATGATACCGTCAACGGCGTGAGATGCCCCCGGTGCATTGGCACCACTGGGTTTAGGAAGATTAGGTAGAACAGTATAAACATAACCCGAATGAGCATAGATCAGCTCATATTTTAACGCAATTTGAAGAGCGGCTTCTTTGGTTTGAGGAAAGTGCAATGCGACGTCTTTCCTGATAGGCAGCAAGAGATTCCTAAGGAACCAGTCCATGTAGACATAGTCTTCGAAGGTAGGGGCTCAACATAGGCTCCTTCTTCTCCACCATTCCTAAACATGGTCAGATAGGCGGGTTGCAGATGATTGACGGAAGGAGGTCAATAGTTCGGTACCAGTTTCGTAACGAAGGGGAAGCCGGAAATATGACAAAAAGTCCTAGGCGAGAGTCGCAAAGGTGGTATGAGAGGAAGGGGCCTGATCAACATACCACTTAGAAGCTTCACCAGTAAGCGCTCATTGGAACAACCGAAGATGGACAGAGTCATCAGTAATGGAATTAGATGAATAACACATGTGGAAAGATCTGACATGATTTGAGGGATCTTGTCCAGCAAGACCTTCAAACTTTGGGATGTCTGAAGGGAGCTTTGTTGGCATAGCGGGCCATCTAGCATCATGGTGTATAGGTTTGTTTATCAACTAGTCGAAGTCGGGGAGGCTGAGGCCTGCCACAAAAGGGAGCAAGGGTGCAACCGAGGTAGTGTCTGTTGCGGTCGCACTAGTGGTATTCCCGACAGTAGGGCTGGGGTTACCACCAGTATAAGGTCCTGCACTAGACATCGTGAAGGTGATAGGGGGAGAACCGAAGGTAAAATGAGAAGGAGAACCTAAAGGACCAGAAGAAGAGTCGGAGTGTGGACTCGATTGAGAACTATCTCGAATCCTATGTGGAGGAGTAAGTCTCCCTACTAGAAACTAAGGATGAAGGCCAAGAAGTCTCTGGGATGAATGCCTTGGTGGTGGAATGGTGACGACACACGCACGACACAAAGGAAAAAGAGACCAACAAGGGCAAGGAGGTGGAGGATCAACTAATTACAATGTCAAAACAAGGGCAGAGAGGTGCAAGATCAATTGATTTCAATTTTTTAGAGTCTTTGCTTGGCGGTGTTAACCAAGCCCTTTTTCGCTTAGGGTGTGTGTGAAGTGTGTAATTTTTAATTTTTAAACTCAGAAATTTGTAGAGAAAAATAAAAGAGTTTGTTGTATAGCTGTAAATCACCTACAAATGACAATATATAAGCCTGCAAAACAAAAAATAAACAACTAATAATGCAATAATCTAAACCCGAGGAGGTGGGTCTCTCAAAAACTAGTCTATAGGTGAGTGAGAAACTAATCAAAACACACTAAAACAACCAATAGATCTAAGGTCGGAAGGGACAAGGATATAAAGGATAAAATCTGCTAGAAAGTGGTGCAGAAACAACAACAAATCAGAGGAAGAATTGCTTTAAAAAGAGGTGGTGAAAGGATATCTCCAGGAGGGAAGCAGAGTGCACCCTAAAGGAAAACTGAAACAAAGCTAAATGAGGATATTTGGATGGATAACAAGTCGATCTGAAGCGGATCTGAAGGTGAGGTATCAGATCTGAAAAAATGGCTGAAGACTCTGAAATTTCAGACAACCTGCAATAGCAAAAGCTCTCCACAAAAAGTGGAGGGTACTGAAGCCCTAGGGGGCTAGGATCCCACTTAGTTGAGCGAAACAGAACAAGTAATGGTCTAAAATGAGCGGAGAAAGAGGTCATACAACCCTAAACATAGGCTCAGACGAATCCAGAAAACTTTCAGAAAAATCCCTACAAAAAGTCCAGGTCATAGTTTCTGACCTGTTTTTAGCAGAGGTCACACTTTTTGGGTAGTAAAGTGTGACTTGGAGGTCCAGGTCATAGGTTTTGGGCTGAAAAGTGTGACCTGCACTTCCAGCACTCTCAGTAGAAGATTTCAGAAAAAGTTGTCATCTCAGCTGCGGCTGATGTCTGTCACCTGCGCAATAGGTTCGAAAACACACGGAAGTCGGAATTTTTATCTTTTTAGGGTTTTATGGTTTAAAAACAACATCAAGAAGAGAAAAAAAAAGGGGTTGAAGAAAAATCCTAGGGTTTGAAGCAGCTGGATATGCAAGGATCAGAAAAACGACAACGGTCGTAATTGTAAACATGTGTGGAGTCGCCAGTTGTTAGTATGAATCTTGATTCGAAGCGTACGAAAAAAGACCACTTTAGTTGCGCATAAAAAATAGCCCTAACAACATAACTGACTGCTAATATCTTCAGATCTATATTTATATGATCAAGAAAAATTCTACAAAAATATAGATCTATGCATTAGAAGACATTAAACAGTAGAAAAATCAAGATTTACTCCATAGATCCAATATACAAGACAAGAATATATCCAATGAAATTTTTATTAATGGCACCTGAGAGGAAAACACAAGAGGGTGTTCCCTATTCTCCTCAATGGGATGGGTTCTTGTAAGTCCTCAGCACTTCAGATTTAGAATTCCTCTCTCTTGATGGTGTAGAAAACCCATACAAAAATGGAAAAATATGGCTATGATGGTGGATCAATAGCCAGACCAAGAGTTGAGATTCAGAGTGATCTTTAGGAAACAAAATGTGACAAATGAATGGGAAAACCCTTATATTTATAACAAAATATTGAGTTAATATTGAGTTAGTCTAGATATTGGTGCATAATTGAAATATTATTAGCCAAATCAAGATCCAACTTTTATGAAATATTTTATTATATTTCTTGGAGGGAAAAGGAATTTGACTAGAGTCAAATCCCCTTATTTGTAAATAATAAATAAATAAATGATTTGTTCATCATTTTAAGGATGTGATTAAGTAATAATAAATAAATAAATTATTTATTTATCATTTTAATGATATGGTTGAGTAATAATCAAATAAATAATTATTTATTTAACTGTTTAAGGGAGATGTAGTCATATTTAATAAACAATATTATTTAAGTAATGTTTAAATAGTTATTCTTAGAAAATAATAAAATAAATAATGATTTGTCTAATTAATTTCCTTGTTTTGGGTTAAATATAACCTGGAATATTAATTAAATTGTTGTTTAACTAATTATTCCTTGAGGAAAAATCAAATAAATATGGATTTATTTAATTTTTCCCCATGGGGTTTCCTGTTTAGACCATAAACAACTTAATAAAGGTCGTTTACTAAGTTATTTTTCATAGTGAATGTGATTTTACTTGGGGTAAAATTGGTCTTACTTGGTGTACTTGGGTCCATCTAATAAAAATGGATTAGATGACCAAAAAATGGTGTAACAGTATATACAAGATAGGGTTGAATTTTATGTAAGAAACCACCACATTTGAGGGTTGTACTTTCTAAAATGAGATAGCTCATTTCCTACACTTTTCCTATGGATTATTGACCATTTATGTTATCATTGATGTATCCTAAGTTTGACCTCACTAGGTTGTAAAAAAAAAACATTTCTTTGTTTCACATCATAACTTCTGTAGTAGTACCAATGCTTACCCTACATGGGTGCCCTAGTTAGTACCTTAATTTCCAATTTAATGCCCATGTTATGAGTATCTGTAAGATTGGGAACCATCTAGTAGCCCTTCCATGAATTTAAGTTGTCTCATATTCTATATTAATATTTATTTTTAGTTCATTATTTAAGGGGATCCTATCATTATTTTAAAGTTTCTTAATGGTTACACTTGCACATTGTTTTTAATGTCTTGGTTCCTAATACACTATTTCTTGCTTTAATCCAACTCATTTAATTTTTTTAACACTTGAAAATTTTCTATTTTAATTTCCTTTTTTATGTTTTGCAAACCATCACCCTTAGAGAACACAACTATAAGGAGTAGGCATCTCATTTCAAGTACCTCCTCTACATATCGTTATACGTGTCCCATTCACTTGGGACCTAGATACATTCTATTTAGGAGACTCATTTTTTGTGAAAAATATTACTTTTATCTCTTATCATGCTTAATAAACAATGACAAGGACACTTATGGAGAAAATTTTTACTCTGTGTCATGCTTCCTTAACCATGAACAAGGTGAACATATTACTACCTCTTCTTTGAACTTATTATACCATGATGAAGACACCTTAATGATTATATTTTTAATTTTCTTAGGCTTATTAAAGTATAATATAAAATACACTATTAAGATCAATTATATTCCTTCTCATGACCATTAGTCTGTGAAAGCGAGATAAAGAAAAGGGTGGGGGGTGGGGAGCGGGGGATAGCTGAGATGTGTAACAACAATAAGTGGAAATATTCATATTTTTCATCCTTCAACATGACATCTAGTTCCATCAGTGTCTTATATTTAAGTTATAAATTTCCTATTAGTGGTACCATACATATGAATCATCTAATTTTACAATTGGTTAGCCTTTAGTAATTATGTGGTGTGCTTCAGTTCCTCATGCATTAATGGACTATATCATTGGTTATATTAATTCAATGATCATAAGACATTCCCGTGAAATTCCTAATATGCACAAATAAAATTTAAGCTTGAGTTTCCATTTGCAACTTTGTTGACCTTCCATGTCGACCTGCCATACGTTAATTGCACTTAGTGACTCTATATCTTAGAATCATCTCTTATTGCTTGTTTTGTGTCAATTTATTTATGACATATTAGAGCCTTCCATTGATGGATGTCTTCCTATTAACATCATCTCATTATCTAGAAACTATATTTAGAAATGATGTAGTACCTTGGACCTTGCACAAGTTAGTGGTAGGTTCCCTCATAATAGAGAGGTGGGTTGATGTCATTAAATCCTGATTAATCTAATATATATGTATTTAACATATGGTCATATATTCACACTCCATATATCGTACTAGTCATCTTATGGTTCATTTTCATTATTGGTGAGGTCTCCCATGGTTGTCATTGATGACAAAACCATGCTGCCAACATTGATCATAGGACACCTATTCTAATAAGATTGACATTCCTATAATGTAGTTATAATTTTTATGCCAAGACTAAAAGAGAATAACATATAATTAGTTGAGCATGATAGAATTTTTAGTGCATTCATTCTTGAAGTGAAAATTTCCTTGATGATGATTGTTTTGTGACATGTTTTCCAAGTAATGAGAATGCATAGACTATCGTGTAAATTTATGTGTTATATTTTTTAACTCAACAATAATATATTTTTAATTATTTTGTGTGATTACATTATTATTTATCACATAGGAAATTATGTTTCAAAGTATACTTATCTTCTATTTAATCTCAATTATCTTTTTATGAAATTTCAAGAAACTATTTGCTAGTTGGACATTATTACAATTGTGAAATCTATAATAGAGTGAAACAACTACTACAAAAGCTATGTGCCACAAAGTAGGTAAAAAAAATACAGATGGTTACAAAACATCAAATATTAAAGTTGTTGGTGCTCATATTTGTAGCTTGGGAGGTACTCCAAATGTTAGGTTAGCAGGTTGTGGAGGAATTGGCTTCATAGGGTCACTTGTGGGCTAGGAACCCAAGCTTGGGGTTTTGTACCTAAAGGTGTGGGGAAAAAATATGAGGATATTTGATGACTTGGCACATGGAGATGGAATGGGACCCTTAAAGGAGCAATGAGAAACTTCGAGCACCATGAGCTTCCTTGTAGAAATGGAGAAAATAATTTGTATGTGTTTTCGTCGATAAAGAGGCTAAAATATTCAAGTTATCCATAGTAAAAGGACCCTCTTGGAAGGGCTATCCATATACCCTGATAAGAATATAAATAGAGGGAGTTAGAGGATCATTTCCTTGCCATACAAGAGCAACGAGTCATTTGAATAACATTTTAATTTTGAAGGAAGCCACATAGGACAAGGTTAAAGTTATTGAGGACTAGTTTTAGGGTCTATTTGTGTATTTTGTAGGTCCAAATTGGAGCAAAAGGATGGTCGTGACAGTTGAGGGCTACTATAGAGAATTTTTTGCATGCATTGAGGTTTTCTCACTTAAACATCAGGGTTGAGATCTTCATAGATGCTACATGTAGGACCGAGCCCTAGATTAGGGTTGGTCTCTGATCAAAAGAGGGTTATACCAATGTATTGAAGTGAATTATGTAGCATGAAAGAATGGAAGGATAATATGCAAGCAAAAAAAAATTGTTTGCATTTGTTTAAGGTTGGTTAAGATATATTTTAGTTCCCTAACTAGACTAAGTACTTCAGATTTTTTATAGCACAAGATATAAGCTTGAAGGAAGGAAGAAGAGTCCGCAAAATCATAAGTGTGTTTTTCCAGAGGTTGATTATGTTGCTAGAGGATACAAGGTGCTAGTAAAGGACAGTTAGTTGGGCACCTTAAGGATATTATGAGGGAAACTAGTACGTGACCCAAGCAGCCCTAGATCAGTTGACAAGGAGGAATTTGGAAGCTCGAAGAAATGTGAACGTTTGACTAAGATTAGGATTGATCCTTCAAGGAAAAATGAACATGGTCAAGCAGAGGATATTTGATCTGGATTTTAGGCAGGAACGCAACAGAATATAGATATAACCATAGATACAGAGATGCAGCGTAAATAATGCTTCATTTTATTAACAAAAGAATGACTGCAATAAGCTTACAAACATAATGGAAACAAGCTAGGGCACTGGTAGCGTATCTCTGAGAAGAGATGTGGCGTACGCAGGCCTCTGAACTGTGTTACATTGAGGCTCGCAGGCCTATTACAGACATAATGGAAATAAAAGAGCTATGGTACTGGCAGCGTATCCCTAAGAAGAGATGTGGCGACTACCAGCCCTTGAACTGTGTTACAATGCAGACATGATGGAGATGTGGCGAGCTAGGGCACTGGTAGCGCTTATCTCTGAGAAGAGATGTATCGGCTCCCAGCCCCCTGAACTGTCTTACAATGAGGCTCGAGGGCCTATTTATTGTTGAGAAACAATGTAGAATCCAAAACGTCCAAAACCCTAACCGTAGGAGATGAAGTGCCAAAACTGTGGGCCCCGTTTGGGTAAATTGGTGGTTCAACTTCCCGAGGACGTAACTTTGGCATCCGATCTCCGTTTGACGTGCTCAATAGCTCGTTAGAAAGATCTGTCCGAGGAGTACAAATTTTGAACGAGCAACATCGGTCCATGTACCCATGTTGCTCTCCATTTTCCAAAAAAGCGTCGTTTAGAGCCTCAAAACGGCTCCAGAAGTTTAAGATCCGAAAAACTGCTAAAAATAGTAAGTTGTGCCGAAACTTACAAATTGAAATAACTGATGGTGGGGGTTCAAATGGACTCGATGGGTGGCCACCAATATCCACCTGGATTATTAATGCCCCAAAACGGCTCCGGGTGTGCAGGACCCGAAAACCTGCTATAAATAGTAAGTTGTGCTGAAGCTGAAAAACTGAAAGAATTGATGCTATGGGTCCAAATGGAATAGGTGGGAGGCCACCGATATCCACCTGGATCAATATTACATCAGGTCTAGATTGTTGGATAGAGGAGGACATCTACAACAGAAGTGGGAAACCCTCAATTCCTAAGTGTATCTTCACTAGGAATCATAGGAAGGAACTAGTGGGAAGAAGATTCTAAGAGGTTTTTCCTTGAAGGACTAAAGAGAATCTAGTGGGAAATAATTCCCAAAGGAGTTGAGTAGCAACAGTGGGAAGTTAAGATTTTTTCACAAATGAAGTTATGAACAACTTGAAACGAGTCTCTGTGTGTTGATGCATTGAAGGAATAACGATCAACTAGAGAGAATTTGGAGTTGTTTTGAGTGACCTAATGTAGGTAGTTCAATGATAGAGGTAGATAGGTTTTGTTTCAGATCAAGTTCCAAAGGACTAGGTAGGTGTGTTCGGGGTACGAACAAAAGGAGCTGAAATAGTGCACTACATTAGCCAGATGGTTAGTCTCTCTTGTTCACGTAGTTTGGTTTTAATAATTTTTTACACTAAATCCGATTTGGAGTCTTATATCAGTGGATGTATGAGGGACATTATCCCTGGCATGAGATACCTAGAGTATTGTATTATATTTTTTTAGTAGAACAAAGTTGGGAAGTTAAAATCGGTAAGATATTATCTATATTATGCACATGTTGATTTACTGATGTTTATATTTCATTGTGAAAAGTAGTTTGTTGTGGTGTTTGGATTGGTGGTGTTAGTGATTTTAAGAACCTAACCTAGGTTCCAATGTCATGTTAAAACAACATGGTATCAAAGCTACTTTTAAGGGCCAGTAAATTAGAGTGTGCATAATGAAGCCAATCCGATGGAGCTAAGATTGTATATATCATGGAGTAGAGGTTTCAGATGAAGACATAGAGATGTGGTCTTGGTTGGCCTGGTAGAGGTTGGGAGTTTGAGTGGATTGAGCGTGAGCGTAGTGAAAAAAATTTGTTGCAAGGTAGATTTTTTATCATGGACTTCCAATGATTTTCCATGGGTTATTGGGATAAATAGAGGATTTATCTGGCATGGACAAGATTCGTATGATTGAGATTTCTTCATGTGATGGACTGGATATTGGAAGGTTATTTTCTTCATTAGATTGTTATTTTTCATATCCAATATCATAGGGTTTCGCACAAGTTTTTTTTGATGCAGGTGGATGAGTACTTCCAAGACTGGGTTGTGGTGATGATGTCCCATGTTTGATCATATCCCATAATGAGCTTGTAGGAAATGATATCAGTAGCAGGTTGAACAAGTGGAGAAATTTTAGAATCAGAGGGATTCTATATTAGAGGGAGTATTCATATGGAAGTGTTGAGGTCTCCAATATTAGATGATATGAGGCAGAGTCACTACCGATATAGTGTGGCTCATTCTACAAAGTATGTTGCAAAGATGTACATTGTATGATATAGTATCATTTTTGATCATGATGGAGACTTCCTAGTGTTGGAAGTACCTCCCTCACTAGGAGGGAGTGTTGATATTTGTAGTTTGGGAGCTATTAAAAACCCTAGGCTGGAGGATTATGGCAGAATTGGCATCATAATGACACCTTCGTTTAGAAAAACCTAGAAGTACCTCCCTGACTAGGAGGGAGTGTTGATATTTGTAGTTTTGGAGCTATTAAAAACCCTAGGCTAGAGGGTTATGGCAGAATTGGCTTCATAATGTCACTTGTGGGCTAAGAACCTAAGCTTGGGTTTTTCTACCTGAAGGTGTCGGGTCAAAACCATGGGGATATTTAATAACTTGGTACATGGAGATGAAAGGCAACCCTTAAAATATCAAGTATAAACTTCAAGCACTACGAGATGTCTTTTTGAAATCAAGAAATTAATTTTAATGTGTTTATATGCATAAAAAGGCTAAAATATTCAAGTCCATCTTAGTTAAAGGACCATCTTATAAGGGTTGTATATCTACCCTAAGAAGCATATATATAAATAAGGGAATTTGGAGGATCATTTCATCACCATAAAATATAAACAAGTGATTTGGATAACATCTGAAGTTTGATGGTAGCTGTAGAGGACAAGGTAAAAATGATTAAGGATTGTTTTTGGGTCAATTTCTGTATTGTTCACTTCCAAAGTGGAGTAGAAGGTTGGTCGTGAGGGTTGAGGAATACTATATATAATTATGTTCATGTGTTGAGGATGTCTCACCTAAAATTCAAGGATGAGATATTCAAGAATGCTACAGGTAGGACCAAGCCTTATATTAGGGCTACTCTACAATCAAAATAGGGTTGGAATAACGTATTAAAGTGACTAATGTAGCAACGAAGAAGGGGTGGATAATAATAAAGGGAAATAGAAGTGAATGGTATTTCTTAATGTTAGTTAAGAGCTGGTTTAGTGCCCTAACCATACCAAATACTTCATATTTTTATAGCACATAAGCTAATATTGAAGGAAGCGAGAATATTCTCAAAATTATAAGTATGGTTTTCCATAAATTGATTTGGTTTCTAGAGGATAGGAGGTCCTAGTTGTTATCACTCGGATTGAACCTCAGGCTGAAAAAGGAAATTTCGAGGTAACCACAAACCACACTTAGCCAAGTAGCTAGCCCTACTAGGCAAGGAGAGGGATCTCTCCATATGGATCACATCCAAGATGGCTAGATAATGAAGATATTAGGCTAGGTATGGTATCTTATGGTTTTGATTTGATTGTATAGGGTTTTGTTGGATCAGAAGGAGTAAAACAATTAGGGCAAGGGAAATTAGGTCAAAATTTGTAGCGTGTTCTATGGGGCAAGGTAGGTACAGTGGTTTAGCACTTTAGGATTTCAATGGGTGGGATAATCAAGATAGATGAGGAGCTAGAAATAGCATGGTGAAATCATGGTTTCTTTCTAAACTGAAGAAATTTAACAAACTGTGAATGTCTACCCAAAACATAGCATATGAGAATGGATTCTGCTTATCTAACTTGTATACATTCACTTAAAAGTTATGAAATGATGAAAAAACTTATCAAGAAATTTCAACACATGAAAAAAAAAGGAGAAACTGAACTAAACACCATACCACAGGGATCCCATAAAAATAGCTACAAATTTGAATGATATTCCTACTCAGAACTGATACAAAGTGTGTCTCTTCAAAATCCAAGCATCAAAATGAGTTCAACCATTACAGTGACTAAGAAAATACATGATATAGACCTCAAACCAACTCATCCTAGATTCATGGGGTTGAATCCATGAGATAAGGAATTGTTCAAAGAAATAATAAACTGACAACTAGAGAATAGGGCGGTCAAAGTGACTCATCCCTAATTTAAGAAAACTGATTCGTTACATGTCATTGAGGCCATTTACCTAATATATCTACCCTAGGTAACATATAGAACACCAAAATTACATAAAAACCCACTTATTACATCAGTAAAAGTCAAATTTATGAAATTGAAAGTTAATTCTGAAAAATGAGAAAATTGACCAAACAGGAAAAATTTGTCCTATTTGCATCGCCAAGGAGGAAAACATAGGTCTTCTTGCAAGTCATTTTTTACTGACTTCCCGGTGTCCAAAATGAGCTCATGATATCTCATTGGAAAGCCTATCCTATCTACATTCCAGATCTTCTTTTGGTTTCTAATTGGGAGCTTTTTTGACCCCTTAAAAGTGCAATCTTCCAAAACTTCCTCTATGCACAGTGCCACCCTGAAAAAGAGGCAAAAACATGATTTTTTGGGTGTTTTTGGACCTTTTTCCTAACCAGTTTTACCCTAAATTCTTAAAAAAAATACAAGGGGAATTTCCTCATCATTATGAACCCATTGATGTCTTCCTTTTTTCCATTGGATGTCCCAAAAGAGTGCGCAGCGCCAAGGCTCTATGTGTAACGCCAAGGCTCTATGCGCAGCGCCAAGGCTCTATGCGCAATGCCATTTCACCCCCAACTTACAGGTTGTTTTTGATTGCCTTACTAGTGTAAAAATTGGGCCCAGGTTATCTCATTGGAAATATCTTCAAATATAATTTCCAAATATACATTTTTTTTTTTTCTGTTTTGAGTTTATTTTCCTTGTCAAAAGTTTCTTTTCCCGAGACTGTTAAAAAGGTACAAAATGAGGGTGCAGAAATGTAGAGTGTTGTTGCAGGCAATGTTTGGAGGCCTTCCTCAACTCCAAATTGAGCTCATGATAGCTCATTGGAAATATATCTCTGTCTCATTATCATTTGACTCATCAAGCAAGTAATTTGGACACTCCAACTAGGATAAAACTTCGACTTTCCTTCTAAGGTCACCTGCAAATGAAACAAACCTCTTGTAGCACCTGTATTTTTGACATTTATAAAAAACCATGATACTTGTATAAAACTAGAAGGAGGTTTTTATTCCTTGGCATGTTATGGACAAAAACCTTTCTCACTTTTGTCAAATGCATCTCTGTTTGGTCGGAAACATAGTCTGAAGCGAAACTGTCCCTATGAGTGGCAAATGGCTTAACTCTTGGAATGATTTTCGATTTTGATGATTTGACCGTTATAGCATCATTTCTCACCTTCATATGATTCATGATTGCTTTTATGGCTTTGGGCACCCATTTCCTACTGTACTTGGACAAATTCACTTAAAAAACTGTTTGTAAAAATCCCCATACGCGATTATGCCCATACTTTTCCACGTGTATACGCGAGTCCAGCTGCACTTTTCCGTGTATGTCATTAAAATTATGAAAAAATATATAAAAATTCCCTATTTTCGGGCTGGGTTGATGGTTACTCAGGTAGTTCAACCACCCTAGCACGTGGCCAACTGTTTCCAACTGTTGAAACTACTTGGAGGGAGTATAAAAACGCCTCATGTGCATGGCCTAAGGGAGAGAGAGAATTTATTGATATTATACTCTGTTGGTATTCCCTATCCAAGTCTGATTCCCCGTGCCTCCTGCACTTTCCCAGTTCATTACAGGAAACCCTTGTTTCCTTGAGATGCTCATCTCCCTATATGTCATCTCGTATGCACCAGTTTGGAAGGAGTCTTAGCGAGGCAAGGGCGGGACGGATCTGGACGACGGTCTGCTTGAAGATCGTGGAAGGATTCAAGTGATCTCTCCACTCGTTACTTTTGTACATGCTATTTATAATACAGAAGTACCATCTTGTTCCCGAAATATACGTGTTAGTGTCTGCTTACATATATGTGAAAATTGTTATTTAAGCATTCATTATGGTTTATTTAATGTTTTATATGGATTTCACTAACATTTAGAGTAGATATATGCTGTACAACCAGTTCTTCTTGCTTGTTTCTTCTTGTCTTTTAGGTTAAGAAGTAAGGACGGTTGCTGGGGGTTTGGACCCCGCGGGATCTACTTCAACCGTAGGACCTACGGGTAACTTCCTCGAACTACTCTATTTAGTTTTTCA
The DNA here is from genome assembly GCA_034641835.2 of Pinus albicaulis. Taxonomy (NCBI): domain Eukaryota; kingdom Viridiplantae; phylum Streptophyta; class Pinopsida; order Pinales; family Pinaceae; genus Pinus; species Pinus albicaulis. The sequence continues at coordinate 438,339,337 of CM076576.1, read as the reverse complement.
TGAACATGTATGGTTGTGTGAGTCCTTCTTAAGTAGCATGCCCCTGCTCTGTGGAGGTTGTAACCCAACAAACCTCTAGGGTGATTTTCCCCGAAACAGAACTGGCGACTCCGCTGGGGATCACATTCTTGTGACTCCCCTGTTGGGTGGTTTCAGCGGTTTGATAGGTTGCTGACAGTTTTAACTTTCATTTGCAGTCCAGTTTACTTTTTCTCAGTCAGTCTGAAGTCATGGTTTCTTGTCCAGGCTTGATCCTTTTGTTTTTTCATTATTTACCTTGATATACGCGCTTTTTTCTGCACACAGTCGCGTATACATGCAAGTTTGTCTAAAGGAAGTCGCGTATACGCGTGTTTCCTTTAGCACAGTCACGTATGCACGCTTGTTGCTAAACTGTGAAGTAGCGTATACCTAGGCAGATTTTGAATTTTTGGGTTTCTTGACTTTTTGGTCCTTTCTGGCTGTGGAGACCTGTTCCTACAGTGTCTCTGTACTCTCTGGATTGTGAAGGAAGTGGTTTCTGGTCTTTTCTCTCTTTCGTTTGATTGAAAACTAGTCTTTTTGGCAAAGTGTTGTTTCTAGTGCTGGCACTTCTGGATTGAGTACCAAGATCGCTTTCTGAGCATTCTTGGCTGTTCTGCTTTATCAGAACAGAGATCTCCTGCTCATTTACTCTATCTATCTTTGCGTTGTTCTTCGCATTACGATTTTTGCTCCTTTCTTGACTGGTTTTCTTGAGTTCAATAGGCTAGGTCTTGTTGCAACTTTTGAAGAGTTTTTCTTGCTTCTTCGAAGTTTTTGTTTGCGACGAGTTTGCACTATTCTTCTAGGCTGAGTGTCTGAGTTTTCTTGTCTTCTTTTGCTCTTATTGATCTTGCTACTAGTTAGCCTTATAAGGTTTGGAGCATTGTTGAAGTTTGTGCTTGAAATTCAGTCTTGTTTGGTTTGGATTTTGATAGTTTTGCTTGGTCTTTTCGAGCTCTTTCTTTATAAAACTAAAAAGCTCAAAAAACATTTGCTTTGCTTTTTGTTTTTGCATTTCAAAGGCTCAAAAAACATTTTGTCTTGTTATTTTCTTTTGTTGTTGCATTTTTGTTTTCGTTTCGCCATATCTTTTGAAGCTTTTGTGAGGTTTCTTGCTTTTGGTTTTTGGCTTGATTTTGGGGAGGAGTTGTCATTGATTTCTTCTTCTTGTTTTTAAGCGTTTTTGGTGTCTTCATATTAAGAGTTCTTGATTTCGGGAACTAGCTTTCTGGGCAACCAAAAAGAGTTAAAACTGAAGGAGCTTTTGGGAAATTTCACTCTGCTTTAGGAGATTTTGCATCTTAGGATTTGCATGCTTGTAGTGATTTGCATTAGGTGCATTTCAGCATTTAGTCAGTTTCATAGTTTTTGTGAGTGTGAGTTTGCTATTTGAAAAGAAAAATACAATTTTTAGTCTCGTAGAACCTGTATAGAGATTGCTTTTCATCGAAAGACAATAACTGCATTTGCATGTAGTTAAGTTTTTATTAATTTCTTTTGCGTCAAAACACCATACGTTTCATCTCCATATCCTTGTGACTTAACATAAAATCCCATTAAAATAAGCGATTTAATCTAAAATCAACTAGCAAGTTTTCTAAGTGTCATTCACCAACTATCTAGGTTGTAGGGCCTTGGAATAGGTGAGTGGAGAGTTAACTCTCCAAGGCCGCTCAAACAAACATAGAAGTTGATTAATTGAGTGAAATCCAACTCCGTTAGGTGGACCGGGAAAGCTCTCCTCCAGAGAGTCAAGCGCGAGGGGAAGTGAAGGCCGAGAAGAGGGATACCCCCTCTCTGATTAGCTGAATCTGACCTCAAGACCGTTCCGCCCGGCTTCTGACACGGATTGGTGCCCATAGTTGCCACTCCTAGGTTCCACACAGGTGACTGCGGGGGGGAATACCCGTGGTACCTGAGGCAGACGTCGCATCACTTTCAACAGTACTTCTGGGGGGTGCCCTTGCGAAGCTTGGGTGCTTAGCCGGAAAAGGCTGTCGTTAGGAGGTCGGCGTAACTGTTTCTGATACCTTCTCTAGTTTTTATGGGCCCTAATCATCCCAGACTGCTTTCGAAAGGTCCTATATTTCGCTTTCCCGTATTTTGGTGTCCGGTCCTCATCACCCAGAGTGGAAATAATTGAAGGTTGTTTGCTTGACTGTATCTCAGGGATTTTTATTTTAGTGAGTGCTCTTTGCTCCTAGCTTGCCTAGCTTTTCACTTTTTTGAGTCTAATTTAAAATCTATAAAAGTGGCTGATCAAGCGCCTCGTCGATCGAGGAGAATCCGGGGGTTATCTCCCAAGAGTCCAGAGCCTTCTTCGAGAAGGCGAAGGAGTGATTTAGAAGGTGGTTACCACCCTGTGGCATCTGACGCAGTGGAGAGAGATCCTCCACAGAGGTCTGAAGGTTTCATAGCTGATTCTGGTGTTGGTCCCGAGAGGAGCGTTCCGCTCACCTCGCGAGTTTTGTTTCCTCAGGAAGAAGATTTTCAAATCGAAGACGTACCTGAGCCTCCTGCTACAGGTCCATCTCCTCTTCCTCCTGATTATCCGTTCGTTGTTCAATACATCGGACCTGAGTCGGAGAGACCGGAAGATCTTCCGTATCATTCTTATCTTTCGATGGCCACGACTGGGAATGCAGCTTCTGCTGTGAGTGCTGCAGGCATTCAGACTCCTGCTTCTGTTGAAGCAGGGGGCACTATTGCTTCATCTTCGATTGCTTCTAGTGCTACTGTGTTTGGCTCTGGTTTCACCCAGGCACATGCTTCTCATTCTGGTCCCTTTTGTTCAGGGATGCCCTCTAGTGGGAATCCCTCTTTTTCCTTTTCCGCTGCTTCAGCTAGATCTACGTCCATGTCTTCCATGGCTAGTGGATCAGCTTCGTTTCAAGGGTTCCCCTTCGGAACTGGACACATTCCTAGTTCAAATCCTTCTTTAGGGTCCTTTCCATTTACTTCTCAGACCCAGAGTTTCAACCCTTGGTCTGGGGGGAAAAGTTCGACTACTTTTACAGGATGGAACCCTGTATTCACTACAGCAGGGGCAGGGAATCAGTTTTACGCAGGTCATCAAGGGAATGCTTCTTTCCCTTTGTCGAGTGCTTATCAGACCTTTTCTCCTCTGTCTAATTCCTGGAACCCCTATCAGGAGCTCTCCTCTTCATTTAATACTTCAGCGGGGGGAACTGGTCTGGGCTTTGGTAACTCGGCGTGGGGAGGAGGTTCTTCTCCTTTTTCTACGAGTCCTTTTTAGAAACCTAGTGCCTCATCAAATCCAGGCTATTCTTTTCAGAATGTTGGGAATCCATCCCATCAAGGATGGAATCCTCAGGCTTCGCCTCGCTTACCTTTTCTGGCAACGTTAAACTTGCCAGATCTATTGAAGTTGACTAATGATCCGATTCGTTATAGTCCGGGGTGGCCTCCGGTCCCGACCAAACTTCCTTCAGATATTCCAAAGTTTGAAGGTAACAATGGAGAGGATCCGGCTGACCACATCACCACTTTCCACTTATGGTGTTCTTCGAACTCCCTGATCGATGATTCAATTAGGTTGAGATTATTTCAACGCACCCTAACTGGAAACACTGCCAAATGGTATATCGAGCTCACTGGGGGAAGTTTCACTACATTTGGAGAACTGGCTGTCACATTTCTAAACCATTTTCAGTTGCCTGTCCGATATGAGGCTGGGACCGAACTCCTAGCTAATTTTAAGCAAGATGAGGCAACACACATTTCTGATCACATTCAGGAATGGAGGAGAAGGAAGAGGTTGATTAAAGCTCATATTCCAGGAGAATTCCTTCTCGAATGGTTTCTGAAATCTCTACAGTCAGACATTTCAAAAGATGTATCCCTATCTGGGGTATTTTCTGAGGAGCAGGCCATTTTTAGGGCCCAGCAGCTGGAACTGATCTATTCTCAGTCTGGGGTCCTTTATAAATATTTGCCCAATGCTCCTCGCTCCAAATTAGATTTATCGAAGACTAAGCCCGGTCCGCATGGTGATGGGCTTGTCAGATCGATCAATAGTGGTGCAGCCAGCCTTCTTTCTCAACTGCAGTAGTTGTCTTTACAATCTGCTCCTTCAAGTCAGGCTATGCCTGCCGAGTCATCACCTTCCCAGTCTTTGTCCATAAATGCTATCCAAGCTTCTGATCCCAAAGGAAATCAAAAATCCGATGGGAATAAGAAGGGACGAAATAACAAGAAGAAGGGCAAGAACGGGAAGGGTAATGCAAATAAAACCAACGAGCGTGTTGGTGAGGGTCAAAAGGAGAAGAAGAAAGTGAAGTTTCCATGCAAGCTCTGTGCTGGAGACAATCTCACACACCTTTTCCCTAAAATTCAGGATGCTCAGCGCTTGTTAGCTCAGCAGGGTTCTTCATGTTCCTAGGCTGTGTTAACAAACCCTTTTCCCCAAGGGCAGCAATTAGTTGTTGGCATGAACCAAAACTCGCTTTCCTTCCGGGGCACCCGTGAAAGGAAATTCATCGAACATTTTTATGATGAGTGCTCACGCCGATATCGCTACGAGATCCCGTGATTATGGCGGAGAAGAGTCTTCGAAAGCTAAGGATACTCCTGATGCTACTGAGCCGCTTCACATTACGAAGCCTACTGTTGAGTCTATGCCTCGGATGCCCAAAGCATCTTCTAAGCGATCAACGATTAATCCGAATGCTAGGGCTGCCTATAACTACTCGATTGTGGAAGATCCGCAACAAATTCTCAGTTATGTCGGCCTTAGAGGCACCCGCCTGTCTGCCCGCCGCAAGGTTTTCTCACCGCCATTGGGGCTATTGATCCGAAAAAAATTTTCTTCTCGATTACTTTTGATATGACTAATTTTAAGAAGAGACTTCCTCATCACATGGCTTTTCATATTAAATCGTCGTATCGGAAGTGCAATATATTTCGAACGGTTGTTGATGAGGGTGCTTCCACATGCGTGATGTCTCTCGCATGCTGGAAGACACTTGGATCTCCCAAAGCTGTTCCATCTAGCACTTTTCTTACTGCGTTCGATGGTCATTCTCACAGACCCCATGGTATTGTCCCAGCTTTGCCCATCTGTGTTGGGGGAAAAACTATCAATATAGAGGTTGAGGTAGTGGATGCAAGCTTGGACTACAACCTTCTGTTGGGGAGGAGCTGGATTTATGAGATGGATGCCATTGCATCCTCATTATTTCGAATTATATGTTTCCCCCACGAAGGGAGGATTGTTACAGCGGATCAACTGGACTGTCCTCCTGTAGACCTGAATGCGTCTACTGACTCATCTATTCCTAAATTGGATAATACTAAGGCGCCTGTTGAGAATTTAGGAGTTGGAATGTATTCTTCCTTGATGGGTACTTTCGATATTCCTCCTCCTACGGTTCATATTAATGCTATTTCATCCTCCAAGGCTCCTCTTCGAAGAGAGTTCTTTCGAACTCATTATTTTTCGGACCCTTGGACCTTACCTTCCCCTACTACCACATTGGAGGAAGGTCAAGTGGGTGGAATGGCATTTCCGATTTCTGCAGCTGAGATTGCGTATCAGTCTATTTTTTACTCTGCAGAAACCGTCCCAGCTCCTCTTTCACCAGAAGAGCTGGATGGTGATGTGGCTCCGGCTTGGACACTTAGTTCTTCTTCTACCCAGGATTGTCTTGATACCACTCTTCCATCTGAAGAGGCGATCATGGAAGCCATGACTGGTGTAGATAGACCGTGGGATGATTTTCATCATCGGTCTTACTTCCTACCTGACTTGAGCGAAGTTGAAACAAGTTTTCCAAGTCCTCCGTCTCCTGGTCCTATTCACCCAGTCTTGAGCCCTTTAGCACCAACACAGGTTTATGCTGAAGGGAACATGGCTGTGATTTCTCCTACTATCCTGGTGAACATTTCCAGGGATCCCAATATTATTGAGAATGTCTTCATTGGAGCTGAATGTTCCCGTGAAGAGATTCAAATTTACACCGAGCTCTTTAAAGAGTATAGGGATGTATTCACTTGGTCTTATGAGGAAATCCCTGGCATAGACCCATATATTGTCCAGCATGAGATCAAGATGTACGAAAACGCTAAGCCGGTGAGGCAAAAACTTCGTCCGGTCAATCCTAGGAAAGAAGCAGCTATCAAAGCTGAAGTTGAGAAGCTGCTTAAGGCGGGATTCATTTTCCCTGTTCCTCTGACTGAATGGGTTTCAAACCCCGTTCCCGTAGATAAAAAGCAAGGAACGATTCGAGTGTGCATTGATTTCAGAGACCTAAATAAAGCGTGTCCTAAAGATAATTACCCCACACCATTTATCGATCAAATCATTGACGAGTGTGCCGGTAATGAGATTTTCTCCTTCATGGACGGTTTCTCTGGATATAATCAAATTACTATCCGTCCTGAAGATCAACATAAGACTGCTTTTATTTGTCCCTAGGGTACGTTTTCATACAAGAAGATGCCTTTTGGTCTTAAAAATGCTGGGGCTACCTTTCAGCGGGCCATGTCATACGCCTTCCACGACATCAAAAAGATTATCGAGGCATACTTAGATGATTTAGCTGCTCATTCTCGGAAGAGGATGGATCATCCTGGTCACCTCCGGAAAATATTTGAAAGATGTCATTTTTATAAGATTCGATTGAATCCGAACAAGTGCATTTTCGCGGTTACATCCGGTCGGCTATTGGGATTCATTGTGTCTAGGGAAGGGATAAGGGTAGATCCCTTCAAGGTTGAGGCAATACTTCGGTTGCCTCCCCCGTCTTCCATCCGTCAGCTTCAAAGTCTTCAAGGAAAGTCTAATTTTCTTCGGAGGTTTATCGTCAATTATGCTGAGATTACAAAGGGATATATGAGATTGTTGAAGAAAGGAGTTCCTTTTCTTTGGGACGACTACGCTCAACGCTCATTCGATGCCTTGAAGAAGGCATTGACCTCTGCTCCTTTACTGAGTCCACCCGATTATAGCAGAGATTTTCTTTTGTATCTGGCTACAGCAGAATCTACCATTGGTATGGTTCTGGTTCAAGAGGATGATGCTCTGGCTGAGCATGTTATTTACTACCTTAGTCGAGGACTGGTAGGACCTGAACTACGATACACCCCGATAGAAAAATTAGCCTTAGCAGCAGTTCATGCTGTGCAGCGACTCCGGCATTATATTATTCTTCGCAAAACTTATGTCTTGGCAGCTGCCAATCCATTTTAGTTTGTCCTCAGCAGGCGAGTGATTGGGGGCAAATATAATAGATGGATTGTGATTTTACAAGAATTTGATCTCGAGTTCATGTCTGCCAAATCCAAGAAGTCATTAGTTTTTGCGGAATTGATCTCCGAGTTGCCCTGTGGAGAAGAGATGATCTATGATGAGTCCTTTCCGGACGAACACTTGTTTCTTATCTCTTCACAGGATCCTTGGTATGGGGATATCATTGTGTATCTCCAGACTGCGAAGTTTCCCTCAACTTTTTCGAAAGATGAGCGTCGTAAGTTGCGTCACTTAGCCAAGAATTATCTGATTATTGGTGATGCTTTATACCGTCGAGGGGTTGATTCAATCCTAAGACGCTTCTTAACTCTCGAGGAAGCTGAGGCTGTGCTCAATGATTCTCACAGTGGAGCTTGTGGGGGTCATTTATCTGGGCTTGCTACAGCTCAAAAGATTTTGCGTGCTGGATACTTTTGGCCCTCGATTTTCAAGGATTGTATTGAATCGGTCAAAAAGTGTCATCCATGTCAGGTTTATACTCGAAAAATGCGCGCTCATCCAGCTCCGCTTTTTCCAGTCATTACTGTCGGTCCCTTTACAAAGTGGGGTATTGATTATACTACTTGTAACCCGCCTTCGACTAAAGGTCACAAGTACATTATTGTAGCAGTAGACTACTTTACGAAGTGGGTCAAGGCTATGCCTACTTTTGGGAATGATGGTGAGATCGTGAAATTTCTTTTTCCTTTAATGTCCATGCTTATTGCCTGCTTTTTTGGTCTCCCTAGAGAGATTTTCACTCGATCATGGCAGCCATTTAATATTGGCGATACGAGTTGGCTCTCAAATTCGGTTTCCGACAGGAGCATTCATCTCCGTATTATCCTCAAGCCAATGGGCAAGTGGAAGCCATGAATAAATCCTTGAAGACAATTATTCAAAGGAAAATTGATAAAGCTAGATCCAACTGGCATATTATGCTATATCCTGCACTTTGGGCATACAGGACGTTAGTGAAAACTGCAACTGGCTTTACTCCGTTTCAGCTAGTGCACGGGGTGGAATCCGTATTTCCTATTGAATGCGAGATTCCTTCTCTTAAATTAGCTGTTGAACTTCTTCATGACACTTCCAGTCTGGCAGAATGGCTTCTTCATCTGGAACATCTCGATGAGCAGCGTCGGGATGCCGCCATGATGAATGAAGCGCATAAAAACCGAGTTAAAGTTCAGTACGATAAGGCGGTCAAGCCTAGGGTATTTTCGGAAGGTGACCTTGTTTTGGTCTATGCCCAAGAAAAGGATGCCCTAGGGGCAGGAAAGTTTAAGTCTATGTGGTATGGCCCCTATATCATTAAAAAATTCCTTATGAAAGGAGCATATACCTTGGTTGATTTCAAAGGGAACGAGTTGTTGGAGCCTCGAAATGGGCTGTAATTGAAGAAGTATTATGCCTAGGCTTCGGCCTAGCATGTTGCTTTTTGTGTATAGTAGTTTTTTGCTTTGTACATATCTGATTGATTTTCGATTTTTGATGAGTTGGTGATGTTTTTGATCTGCTTTGGCAGGTTGTGTTGGATTTCATGAGTCATTTTGGTTTCAGCTTCGATTGCTAGTAGACACACACCGAACTTAGCTTCCGCGACTTGGGTGCTTCATTATCCATCCCACAAATCGTTAGTATCAAGAGTGGGCTCCATTGGTCCCGCTTCCAATAATATAGCAAGTATCACACCGCAATATTCATCTACTATCGAGGCAATATCTTTGGGTGTTGATTCGTTGGTAGTTTTCTTGGACTCTCAGTTGGTGGTGTCGCAGTTGAACAATACTTATCGGGTATGAGATCCATTTTTATTACGATTTTTCTTGAGGGTATGTTTGTTATAAAGGTAATTTAAATTTTTAACTTTCATTCATATTCCTTGAGCTGACAATTGGTTTGCTGACTCATTAGCTAATCAAGCATTAGATTGGCATAATAATCATTCCATACAATAATTTTTTAATCATGAAAAACATCATACATTTGATACATTTATCACATCACATCAAATATTGCTGTATATATATCATCGGAGTGTTCAAAAACTTTATAAAATTTGGATCCATAAGGTCATACAAAACTTGGGCTTATGCCCCCATCATGTTCAGTCTCAAAAAATAATATACAGTCATTTAATACATAATATCTGTCTACTCCTGAGGTCCCTGCCCAGAATTCGTGTTCCTATAGAATGTGACTGCGGTGGCAACTCGGCAGAATAATCGTACTCAGTCTCGGGGCACTCCTACCACCCGTCTCTGGATGGCTTCTGGCAGGTCCTCCACGGCAGCCATAGGTATTTGGCGGGTTAGTCCCTCCAAGTTCCTCTGCATGGCCTGGAGTGTCCTATCTGAATCCACTGTCTCTGCCTCGCCCCTGCGACGCTTGTGGCGCGGGAGACCCTCAGGACGAACTGGTCCAACATCTGAATCATGATCATTTTAAATTGTCAGTCATTATGAATCCAACAAAAACATGTTTGTTTTTCCATTTTCATACATATTTGAAAAATTCAAAAAAAATTATATAAGTCAAATTTTTTTGCAAACTTACCGACTGTGCCCCATGCTGTGCCTGGTGGAAGAACTAGATCTGGATCTCCACGAAATTCCTTCCTGGCATAGGGATAGTCGTCCACCGCGATGATTTTTTCTCCCCACCAAAGGAAGAACTCATCATCCCAAGTGGTCCGGGGTACTTCACTACCCCCCAATCTCTTCATCATATCTGCCCAACGGGCAATTCTTGGGTCCCGCGGGCTGCTGATGGTAGAGATAACTCTGGGTCTCAATGCTGGTATCTTCTCAAAGAAGAATGTTGTCAAAATGGTACCATAGCCAAAGTGTTTAGTTTTTGCTTGGCGAATTGAAGTCAACTGTTGCTTCATATTTAGTAATAGGGCTGTGAACCAGTCACACACATGAGTCAAACATTCTACTGTTATGCTCATTTGCGTCCTAGACGCCTGATGTAGAGAGGCAGATCCTGCCACTCTGCCAATGGTGAACAGGAGGATTTTCATGTACAAATCCCTCAGATCTTTATTCGCAATCTAAGTTCCAACCTTTTTGGAACCCTCTCCGCAATATACGTGGACATAATCTTCCACGGTTAACCCTCCCAGGGGTTTCCCGTGCAAGTCTACTGATTCTCCCCTCCGGGAGAGTCCAGTGATGAAATATATATCTTCGACTTCAATGCGTATTCGCATCTGATCAATAATGAAGCAATCCTGATCTGGTTCCTAGTAATTCATGAGCATTTCTAGCAACCGAACATTGCTTTTCATATTTGGCATTTTGAAGAATTTGAACAACCCGCAATTCTGAAGGATATTTTGCGCTGCTCGATCTTGCATGACCTCTTGTTCAATTGTGCTATGCTCACGTTCTCTCCATGAGATTGTCATCCTGTCAAATTTCATTAAATTATGCATTAGCCACGCTTTTTTGGATACGGACCTGAGCATACGCGACTTTTTCTTTGCACATTCGCGTGTATATGCGACTTTCCTTTAATGAACCCGCGTATGTGCAAGTCCGCATTTTTTAGCAAGGGTTTTAATGGAAAAAATCACTTAATTTTAATTTCTAAACAGAAAAAATAATTGACAAGGATGATTGAGGAGCCTACCTGAAATTTCGGCGCATTTCGGCGGTCGGTTGTTCTTGATTTGACGAAAGAAGTTTTTTGCTCCAGAGCACTTTTTCCAAATCAGCAATGCAATAATGAACCAAATGAGAGGTAATTTGTCTATTTATGGCTAAAAGGTTGAAAATTTTTGCAAAAACTTGTTATGCTTATTTTTTCGATCTATCTTAAGCTGCATAATCCGGATGCTTGGAAGTGCCCAGTTTGGTATGTTTTCAGGTACATTTTGACCATTTTGAGATTTTTTCCGGTTTTTGATCCATGATTACCGACTCGTCACGGCAGGTATATGATCTTCACTGGCATATAGGTTAGGGAAATCACTTTCCGTTGCATCTTCACATAGCCTCCATACCGACTACCAAGGTAGGGTCCATCCCATCAAATGCGAGTATTACACCTACTTCACTCGCCGATTATTTGAACGTTGACTTGATGGTAGAGCCTTCCTTACATGGGCTTCCAGTTGGTCTCAAATACTTGTTGTTGCCCATGTCGCGTTTTATGTAGGCTCGGGAGTCCCTTTTAGTCCCGCCATGACTTATGTGTTGAAGCTTCATTCTTATTCTTCTTCACTATCATTTTTTCTGGCTATTACCCTAGAGGCTCCCTGGTGTTCTTGAGTTGTATTACTGCATTGCATATTGACTACTTGTTTATCTTGGCCTTCAGTCGGCTTCATTTGGACTCGATGTTTAAGCCATCTTTGGACCTTGACTTTCTGTAAAAGTTAACCATTGCATGCACTTAGCTATTGCAACTTGACACCCTTTTTACCCATGGATGGAACATTCCTTTGAGTATCGCTTACCATTTTTCGCCACCTGTTTTTGAAAGATACAGACGTCCCAATCCTGGAACTAGTGCATCTGATTTTTTGATACTTGTTCTAAATGGGCTACCATATGCGCATTATTTTATTCTTTTTCTCGTGCTTATTATATGAAAAAGACAAAAAAATCAAATATAACAAAAAAGAGCGGGAACGGGATGTAACTTCGTAATTTGATGGCAGTACAGTGTCAGTTTGTCGCCCTTGAACAAAGCACATACACTTATATATTTCCTTCATTTGGGATGGTTGTAGTTTTGACCTAGGTTCAACCTTTTGCCTTGTTTCACTGGTTAGTCCTCCCCCGATTAGTTATCTCTTCCAATCATATGGAGAGTTTTTTTTTGCCTCATGCATAACAGACTTATACAGTGTCACTTTTTATTGCCATGGTCATCACGAGTCGTGCTTTTTTTCAAGGGAAGTCTAACTAGAGTCGGCCATTCTGCAGTGTCTCTTGACTCATTATTCAGTCGGCCTTCCCGGTTTTGTCAGTATCTTGTTCTATCACATCAGATATTTTGGTCTTCCGCTCGTGCTAGTTTGAGAAGGTCTCCATTGACTTCTTGCTGGTGGGTTTGTCTCTTATCGACTACGACACATTGCTCTGAGAGCAAACCTAGAGCCACACCCTGGCCCTATTTCCATCATTGATAGGTGTCCTTGTGCTCAGCATTTGATCATCATTATGGGTCTTTGACTGAATGGTTTCCCCTGTGTTCGACGTCAGCACACATTATCACACTTGGGATTCGTGCAGTACCTTGATTTCCATTTGACCCTATCGATGGATTTCTCGCCTCTGTGTCGGCTTTCATTATTGGTTGGTTCAAGAGGGTTTCTTCCGTGCGCTAGCTTCATCTTGTGCATGTCGGAAACATACTTCGGTTTTGGTTCCATCACTCTACTTCGTCTGATTCCTTCCGAATCTTGGCCTGCGGGTTACACTCGCGCTGGACTGATGTGGGATGCCTTAATGCCTTCCTTCCAACAGATCTTTTCCCATCGACTCCGACTCATTGCTCTAGGAATAAGGTCTAGAGTCTTTTTGTCAGTACCTTAGGGCTTCCTGTAACATCGTTGCGTACTCTTCGCTATCGAGCGTGGGGATTCATCATTGCCTCCCGATTGGTAGATTCTTTCAAGTGTTCGACTTCAACTCATTCATTCGCACTTGTCGCATTGTACCGGGGCACCTTTGACGCCATTTTCATTATTGGTGGGTTCTCTCGCGTTGGTTAATTCGTATACATCATCAATCGATAATCCAACGATTTCTCACATGATCGAATTCGGCCTCATTTATTCCCATTGTGTAGAATTGTGCCATAGTGATCGGTGAAGACCTCGGGTTGCATCAGCATTCTTCGGTTCACTTTTGACAGTCCATTCAGTTTCTGCCAGTGATGTCGTCCACCCTTATATGTTGCAGTTCAGTACAACAACATCCTATATGTTGGCTCCCGAGTTGCGTGATTGTATCGTTTGTTCCACCACTTATGATTCGGTACTTGGAGATTCAGTTACTCATTATGATCAGACATCCAATTGCACTATCCTTGATCAGCTTTTTATATGTGATACTTGGACATTGATTCAGACTTGTATTTCCGGGCCATGCTCAGATGATTCATTGTGTACTTTCAGTTCAGCTATACTTGTATACATGTTGGATCTATTCAGTACTATTCATATGATGTATTTTTGACTGAGCATGGGTATGCCCGCCTCAGCATGAGTTGACTCTCTGTTTTCATTGGTTTTTTCTAAGTGTGCTGAAATCCGGTGAAGTCCTCTCTTGTCCTTGCGAAGTTTTTTCTATGTGCATAATACATTTCGGCCATCATGTGTACCCTTTCCGACCTCATATTGGGGGGCATCATATAGCATCCTTTTTCTCAATTTCATATGATTTATGATTGCTTTTATGGCTTTGGCACCCATTCCTGTACGTACTTGGACAAATTCACTTAAAAATGTATGTAAAACCCCATACGTGACTATGCTCCGTATTTCCTTTTCCGTGTGTATTCGCAGGCTGCCTCCCATATCTTTTCCGTGTATGCCATTAAAATGATTAAAAATATATATATAAATTCCCTATTTTCGGGCTGGGTTGATGGTTACTCAGGTAGTTCAACCACCCCAACACGTGGCCAACTGTTTCCAACTGTTGAAACTACTTGGAGGGAGTATAAAAACCCCTCATGTGTATGGCCTAAGGGAGAGAGAGAATTATTGATATTATACTCTGTTGGTATTCCCTATCCAAGTCCGATTCCCCGTGCCTCCTGCACTTTCCCAGTTCATTATAGGAAACCCTTGTTTCCTTGAGATGCTCATCTTCTTATATGTCATCTCGTATGCACCAGTTTGGAAGGAGTCTTAGCGAGGCAAGGGCTGGACGGATCCGGACGACGGTCTGCGAAGGCCGTGGAAGGATCAGGTGATCTCTCCACTCGTTACTTTTGTACATGCTATTTATAATACATAAGTACCATGCTGTTCCCGAAATAAACGTGTTAGTGTATGCTTATATGTATGAGAATATTTGTTATACAAGCATTCATTATGATTTATTTAATGTTTTATATGAATCTCACTAACATTTAGAGTAGATATATGTTGTACAACCAGTTCTTCGTGTTTGTTTCTTCTTGTCTTTCAGGTTAAGAAGGAAGGACGGTTGCTGGGGGTTTGGACCCCGCGGGATCTGCTTCAACCGTAGGACCTACGGGTAACTTCCTCGATCTACTCTATTTAGTTTTTTATGAACATGTATGGTTGTGTGAGTCCTTCTTAAGTAGCATGCCCCTGCTCTGTGGAGGTTGTAACCCAACGAACCTCTAGGGTGATTTTCCCCGAAACAGGGACCCAAACTTATTTCTTCTCATTAACCTTTCAAAATACTTTTTGATGCTTTGGATGACTGAAATGGCCTTTGTATTTTTCATCAAATGTCTTTAGCTAGGAATAAACAACTTTTTTAGAACTGATTACATATAGTGACTTTAAAATTACATAAAACTAGAACATAAAAACATCTTTGTTTTTATCTCAAAAATGTGATTTTTGAGATGAAAAATTACAAAATAAAATGTAACTTTACATGGAAAACCTGCTGAAGCAAATTATGAGTTTATTTTGGGTCACCTTCACACCTTCTGTTGTCCTTTATTGAAAATGAGACAATGCAATGATTTGACCATAATGAAACACTAGTGACCTAATGAGAAATGAAAGAAAATGGTTGAATGAGTGATTTTAACTAAAAGTGGAATGAGAGAAGATTTATTTTCAGTATGATGAAGACATGGAAGAGGGTCAACAAGCATATACTTGTGAAGTAAAATGGGACATTTGACAAGGACAACCACCAGTGGAACAATTTTATATCATGACCTAATGGAATGATTGAAAATTATTCAGAGTGGGACACCTAAGATGCACATGAAAAATGTGTTTTCATATCTGGTGGAAATATGCAAATAATGACAGTAACATTTGCCTTATTGGGGATGGAAGCTCCTTGGAGGTATGAAGAACACCATAAACCAAGTGCCTAACCATTGGGAAATACGGTCACAAACATCTGCAAACCTGAACTACTCATACCAACCAAAAATACACACATACTACAACCTATACACTAGGAAACTGAAACTAATGCCGAAAACGGAAATGCTTCCTTAGGAAGCTGATTTATGTACAAATCTACCCTAATAAACTGAAAAATTACTAGATCAGGTGATGTTGTAATGCCATATTAGCAAATCAAGAAAATATAACAATAATGACGCTTGGAAATGCTTGAATCAGAACACAATTAGGCATTCTGATAGCCATACATGCACACAATGTCTCTGGATTTGTAAAAGACAATATGGTTTATCATTTAAACCGAAAAAATATTCCATATATGCTGCAATGGGATCATAAAAACAAGACTCTGTCTACTGCCCCAATTCCTCAATACATGCCTCCAACTGCAAACTATCAATGCAAACATCCAAGGGTAGCCTTACCTTTCTTTCCTTCTACTAGAAAAGGTTCCCAAAGAATGGGACTTTACCCTTTAGATCTTGGGACTGTATTTGGGTCTGCAATTCAGCTAGATATTTTTCGATTTTGATGGCAAAATCTTGCAAAAAATTGAGCTTCATTTCATGGCTACATCAACAAGACTTCAGATACGAAGAAAGAGATGAAGCAAATTTCTCATTTACCTCATCATCTACGCACATATCATCCCATTCTCTAAATCCTTGAATAGAGGCCGCCTCTATTTCAAATACTTCTTTCTCCATCCATGTTTCCAGAAAGATACACGACAACTCTGCAAATGACTTAATAGATATGACAGACAAATTTTCAATCCATTGTCTACATTTCCCTTGAAATGAGTCATAATTTTTTTTGATGAATACATCTTCTTGTTTGAATCTAAGAGGTTCAAAAAAATTTCTAAAATTGGCTACATGTTTAAGAGTCAAAGCTAGATCTTCTACGTTAAATATAGGGCCATTGCTAAAAAAATATTCATCTTTCGATAATTTATTAGGAAAGCCAGGAAGATTAGAAAATTCGATACATGAATACCTTGAACAAATAGAAACGAAATCTAAGTCCTTAATTTAGCCAATGGAGCCACCATCAATATTTCGAAACTTGGGATTTCAAACAATGGAGTTGCCAGGTGATATTTCAGCCTTCATATGTGTCTGACCACTTTTCACCATTAGCAATTAGATTTGCAACTTGAGCAATATTTTTCGGAGAATATCTGTCATCACCTCCCCAGTGGAGTTGCCAAAATTTTATCACTCAGATTGAACCTTAGGTTGAAAAAAGAAATTCTGAGGTATCCACAAACCATGCTTAGCCAGGTAGCTAGCCATACTAGGCAAGAAGAGGGCTCTCTCCATACGGATCATAGCCAAGATGGATGGATATGCATAAGCATAAAAATGAGACGACGATCCCCCC
This sequence comes from Pinus albicaulis, assembly GCA_034641835.2. Taxonomy (NCBI): domain Eukaryota; kingdom Viridiplantae; phylum Streptophyta; class Pinopsida; order Pinales; family Pinaceae; genus Pinus; species Pinus albicaulis. The sequence continues at coordinate 438,322,589 of CM076576.1, read as the reverse complement.
TAATAATATAAAGGTCTGGTATAATCGTATTAGGATGATTAACCGCATCTTAAGATGCCTTGTCCATGCTTTCACTCTTTTCCTCGGAGGCGGGTTTTCAGTAAATAATAAAGATATTAGGCTAGGTATAGTAGCTCAGGGTTTTGATTTGATTGTATAGGGTTTTGTTGGATCAGAAGGATTAAAGCAGTCAGGGCAAGGGAAATTAGATCAAAATTTGTAGGGTGTTCTATGGGGCAATGTAGGTACAGTGGTTTAGCACTTCAGGATTTCAATGGGTGGGATGATTAGGACATGTGAGGAGCTATAAAGAGCATGGTGAAATCATGGTTTCTTTCTAAACTAAAGAAATTTAACAGACTGTGAATGTCTACCCATAACAGAGCATATGAGAATGGATTATGCTTATCTAACTTGTATACATTCACTTAGAAGTAATGAAATGATGAAAAAACTTAAAAATACATTTCAACACATGAAAAAAAAAGGAGAAATTGAACTAAACACCATATTACAGGGATCCCGTAAAAATAGATGCAAATTTGATTAATATTCCTTCTTAGAACTGATACAAAGTGTGTCTCTTCAAAATCCAACCATCCAGTTGAGTCCAACCATTACAATGACTGAGAAAATACATAATATAGACCTAAAACCAATTCATCCTAGCTTCAGGGGGTCAAACCCATGAGAGGAGGAGTTGTTACAAGAAATACTGAACTGACAACTAGAGAATAGGGTGGTCAAAGTGACTCATCCCTAATTTAAGCAAACTGATTCAGTACACATCATTGAGGCCATTTACCTAGTGTATCTACTTTAGGTAACATCTAGAACACCATAATTACATAAAAAACCACTTGTTACATCAGTAAAAAGTAAAATTTACACAAGTGAAATTTAATTCTGAAAAATGAGAAAATTGACCAAACAGGCAACATTTGTCCTATCCGCAGTGCTAAGGAGGAAAAAATTGGTCTTTCTGTAGGTTATCTTTGACTGACTTCCCAATGTCTAAATTGAGCTCATGATAGCTCATTGGAAATATAGTCCTATATACTTTCCAGATCTTCTTTTGGTTTCTAATTTGGATATGTTTTTACCCCTTAAAAGTGAAATATCCCAAAATTACCTCTATGCACAGTGCCACCCTAAAAAAGAGGCAAAAACATGATATGTTGGGTATTTTTGGATCGTTTGCATGACCATTTTTACTCGAAATGCTTATAAAACGTATATGGGGCATGTGCTCATCATTATGAACCCACTCACCTGTTCATTTTTTCCATTGGATGTCCCAAAAGAGTGTGCAACGCCAAGGCTCTATGCGTAGCACGAGAGCTCTATGCACAGTGCCAAGGCTCTATGCGCAACGTCATTTCACCTCCAAATTGAAAGCTATTTTTGACTGCCTTCCCAGTGTCCAAATTGGGCCCAGGATAGCACGTTGGAAATCCCTTCAAGTATAATATTCTAATATAAATTTTATTTTCTGTTTGGATTTTATTTTCGTTGTCAAAAGTTGATTTTCCCAAGACTGGTCAAAATGTGCAGAATGAGAGTGTAGAAATGTAGAGTGCTATTGCAGGAAACTTTTGGAGGCCTTCCTAAATTCAAAATTGAGCTCATGATAGCTCACTGGAAATCTCTATCCATATTGTTATCATTTGACTCATCAAGCAAGTAATTTGAACAGTCCAAGTAGGATAAAACTTGATTTTTCCAAGGTCACTCCAGAAATGCAGAAAACCTTTTGCAGCACCTATATTTTTGACATTTCTCAAAAACCATGATACCTGTGTAAAAACAGAAGGATATTTTTCGTCATTGGCCTATTATGGAAAAAAATCTCTCTCACTTTTGTCAAATTCATCTCTGTTTAGCTGGAAACATAGTTTGAAGCGAAACTAGTCCTATGAGTGGAAAACGACTTGACTCTTGGAATGATTTTTGAATTTTGATGATTGGGACCCACACTTCTTTCTTCTCATTAACCTTTCAAAATACTTTTTGATGCTTTGGATGACTGACATGGCCTTTTTATTTTTCATCAAATGTCTTTAGCTAGGAATAAACAACATTTTTAGAATTTATTACATATAGTTACTTAATTACATAAAACTAGAACGTAAAAATATCTTTTTTTTTAATCTCAAAAATGTGATTTTTGAGATGAAAACTTAGAAAATAAAATGTAAATTTACACGGAAAACCTAACTGAAGCAAATCATGAGTTTACTCTCGGTCACCATCACACCTTCTACTTCCCTTTATTGAAAATGAGACAATGCAATGATTTGACAATAATGAAATCCTAGTGACCTAATGAGAAATGAAAGAAAATGACTAAATGAGTGAGTTTGACTAAAAGTGGAATGAGAGTAGATTTATTTTCAGTATGATGAAGACATGGAAGAGGGCCAATAGGCATATACTTGTGAAGAAAAATGGGACATTTAACAAGGACAACCACCCATGGAACAATTTTATATCATGACCTAATGGAATGATTGAAAATTATTTAAAGTGGGACACCTAAGATGCACATGCAAAATGTGTTTTGATCCCTGGTGGAAATATGCAAATACTGACACTAACACTAGTTAAGGAGATTTTGTTGGGCACCTTAAGGTTGTTAGTAGGAAAACAAGTAGGTGACCTAAGTATCCATAGATAAATTTACAAGGAGGACTTTGGAATTTGGAAGAAGGGTCATGGTTCTTGTAAGCTCATGACTGATCCTTCAAGGATAAAGGAAGGAGGTCAAGGTGAGAAGATTACATCAGCTATAGATTGTTGGATAGAGAAGGACAACTGCAACATAAGTGGGTAGCTTTGCATTCCCTAAGTGTGTCTTCATTGGGCAACAAGGGAAGGAACTTGTGGGAATAAGTTCCTAGGAGTTGTGTCCTTGAAGGACTAAGGAGTAGCTAGGGGGAAAGAATTCGTAAAGGAGACAAGGAGTAGTATTGGGAAATTGATAGTTGTTCACAAACAAATTTGTGAACAAATCGACAGTAGTAGGCTATGTGTTGATGCATTGAAGGTATAACGATCGTATAGAGAGAAATTGGAGCCATGTTTAGTGACTTAATGGAGTTGGTTCATTAATAGAGGCACAAAGGTGTCACTGCAGATTGAGATCCAAAGGACCAGGTAGGTGTGTTCATCCATGAATAATAAGAGTCAAGACAGCGTGCTACATCAAACTAACGGTGAGTGTATCTTGTTCGGATGGTTTCGTTGACATAGTTATTGACACTAAGTCTCAATTGTAGTCTTGTGTCAGTGGATGTACGAGGTCCTTTATCCCTAGTACATGAGCCCTAGACTGTTGAATTAAAATTTTCTAATAAAACAAATTTGGGAAGTTAAAATTTGTAAAAAAATTCTATATTTTGCATGTGTTGATTTACTGATGTTTATATTCCATTGTGCAAAGCAGTATGTTGTGATATTTGGATTAGTAGTGTTAGTGATTCTAAGACCTTAACCTAGACTCTTATACCATGGAAAAAAAATAATTGGTATGTACGAAGCCAAGGAATTGGAGAAATATATACATTTTAGAGAAGAAATGTAGAAGAAACCAAATAATTTGATGTAAATATTCATGATTTTGTGATATCTAGTTGTGGAACTTATTTTCATGTGAAGCCCCTAGAATATGAATTACATAGAATATGATTGTGTTGTATGGGTATTTCATGCCCAATTTTGAGTAGAATTGATCGAAATAATATAATTCTACTATTTTCCATTCATCTCATTTATTTCAAACTGGAAAAATATGAGGAATCAACTCATGGAACTATTTTTACTGGTGGGACCCAATTTGGGAAAAATAGTCTGAAACCTTCCTAGATCATTTGAGGCATCAAATGACATTTTTGGGGGGGTATTAATTTTCCTCTTTAGTTCCAAACCTCCTTTTCCTATTATACACGAGAATACCTTTCCATCGACGCAAGAATCATGTCAATCAGAGTCTGTATTATTCCCCTTAGAAGTTGACCTTCTCATTTTCACCACCATAATTGGAGAGGATGTTAGGTCAACCCCCATGATTCATGGAAAATTTGAAAAAAAATGTGATTGTGATGTCTAATACTCTGTAAGAGTCTATATTTTAACTTTTTTTAATATTTTAGGTAGTCAAAGCTAACCGCTAGTAGGATATCACGTTGTGTTATAACCGTGCCACTAGGAGGAAAGGGGTTCCATTATTTTGAGTGCATTTTTTCCATATATAAGCAAAAATAGCTAATAGGGATAGGAGGGAGATAAAACAAAGAGGATTTTTGAAATTTAGAATCCCTTGGGCCATATTCCATACTTCTTTGTACTCGGAGCGATATTTCCATTCAAAGAAAGAGAGTTGAGCAGCCTCACCTTAGAACTAGGCTTTTCTCCTAAAAGGGTTACCCACAGCACATCATGTGTCAAGTTTTTGTTTGATATTTTTATTTCATTGCTCTCTATTTTATTTATAATTTTAATTCACATGCATGCACTATTAACATTAAATCTACAAATCCAAAAATATAATAAAATTTTAATATTGTAGAATTTCATATTTTAAACATAATTTTATCAAATCTGTTGTGATGAACTGTCCAGTGGGATACACATGGAAGTTTATGAATCATATTGGTATCAAAGTAGGTTTATTTAGGTATTTTATGGATATTTTCAAGGAATATAGATTAATTGGGAAAAAAGTTGAAAAACCCTAATCATGGATGGCAAATCTGTGAATAAAACCCGTGATCCTACAGAGGAGAGGTTTTTGTGGTTTCAACAATAAGTCACATATATAAGTTGTAATTTAAATATCCTAATAGTGGAATTAAATAATAAGCTTTATATATTCGAATAATGTTGGGATTCAAATGTAGAGGACACATCAAAATGGGGATTAGGATATCGGGAAGAAACGAAGAATTAACTAAAGAAAGAACAAGGAAAATATCACACCAACTTGAGTGTTCTGAATAAATCACAACCATTGGTGAAAATGGAAGAAACGGTTGATATCAAGCCATACCACACCATTATCAACACTCTGAAGCCGAATCACTAATTGTAGCAACCATAATGTTATTTCAACATATCTCATTTTCACAACTCAAATTAGAGGGACATAATGTACAAAATATCACATTTTCACAACCATAATGTACAAAATATCTCATTTTCACAAATCAAATTAGAGGGACATGCCCTGACATGGTGGGAGAGCCACATAGAGATCCTGAGGTTGGAGGGAGAGCCTCTAGTTAATAAGTGAGAGGAATTTAAAACCCTCATTAATTTACATTTTTACTCTATTGGGTATGTATAGGACCATTTTATTTGGTGGCACTACTTTAGGAAAAAGCAAGGGCAAAGCATGCAAAAATACACCAAAGGGTTTATAAAAATGGCCATAATACTCAATATCTCTCCAAAGAACCTAGATGTAATCCTCAAGTATTTGGGTGGTCTACACTACCATCTATTAGGGAAAATTATGTTGTTCAAGCCCAAATTAATGGATGAGGATTTTTTATAGGCATAATACTTGGAGAACATGGGCTTGAAGAGAGGGAAATCAAGTGGATTAAAGCAAACAGATCAAAGTGATAATTTTGAGGGGAAAAAGAGGAAAAAATAGGAAAACGGTAAATGGACTGAAGCCACAATACAACAGTGAAAAGATTCCAGAAAACACTACAACCACTCCAACAATGATGGCCATACAAAAGAGAAGTGGTGGAAGTTGCATCCAGAGCTAAAATCGAAGAACAAAAAGAAAGAAAATAAGAAGAAGAATCTCATAGCCATGGATTATAGAGAACAAGTTGAAAGTAATTTGGATGTGAATGAGAAGATCATTTGTATGTTAGTGTAGAAGGAGGTGAATCAAAGTATCCATCAAAAATAAGAAGAGAAAGAAATTAAAAATCTCTTACATATAAAGATATAGGTCAAGAAGACAAAAAATGATGTATATAAATAAGGATGCAAAGTTGAACATAAAAAAATAGTACAAAATTATATTTTCCTGTCGGCATTGATTTTATTGATGATGTAGAACTAGATGTAGTTCCCCTTGATGTATGTGGAGTCATGTTTGGGAGTCCTTACATGTACATGAGAGATTCATAATTCATGTGGATAGCCAAATATTACCGGTGCGTCAAGGATGGAAAGTCGTTTATCATCAAGGCACACAAAGGAAAGTTAAAAATTTCACTAGTAAGTGTCACAGGAGCCAAGAAATTGATCAGTTCTGACAAGAAGTATGATTTATTTTTTAAAAGATAAAATAAATCTTAAAAGAGTCAATAAGAGGCAAGGCATCCCTAGAGAGGTGTACTAATAAATAGAAAAAACAACTAGAAGATTTACTAAAGGCATGCAGGGACGTATTATAACAGCCTAAGGGGTTACCACCTAAGAGGGAAGTGGAGGACAAGATCCAGCTATTGTCAGACTCCCCATTCTAAAACATTGGGGTGTATAGGAAATATGTTATAGAAGTATGTGAGGTGAAGAAATATTTGCAACAAATAGTGGAGTAGGGTTTCAATTGACATAGTACATCACCATGTGGGTCCCTCATCATCATTATGATGAAGAAGTATAGGACTTAGTGGTTTTGTATAGATTACAAGGTGTTGAACAAAATCACACTCAAGAATAAGAACCCCTTGCCGAGGATGGATGATGTGTTGGATTAGTTGCATCAAGAAAAATACTTCATGAAGTTAGAATTAAAATTTGGATAACACTAAGTATGAGTCAAATAATAAGATACCTAGAAGACTTCCTTAAAAACCAAGCAAGGTTTGTATAAGTGGTTAGTTATGCCATTTTTCCTATGTAATGCACCAACAACATTTATCAGATTAATAAATTATTTATTGTGCCCTTTTATATATTCATTTTTTATCGTCTATTTGGATTATATATTGGTATACAGTGCTACTAGGGAGGACTGCTAACAAATCTCAAGGAATGTGAGTTTGCACAACAATCTTTGGTGTATCTAGGGTATGTTATAGGTGGAGGAGAGCTAAAGATATATCCTAAAAATGTGGAGGCCATGATGAAATGGTCGGTTCCTAGTAATGCTTTCGAGGTCAGGAGTTTCATTATGGTAGCACAGTACTTGAGGAAATTCATAGCCTCATTTTTAGTGGTAGAAACATTGCTGCACACCACAACAACAAGTCCCAAGATTTTCGTGTGGGGAAGGGCCAGTAGAGGGCTTTCAAGGAGCTAAAGAAAAAAATTAGTCAAACACTAGTTCTGGCATTAACAAACTTACAACAACCCTCTAAAGTAGAGACAAATGTGTGCAGATATGCTATAGGATCAGTATTGATGTGGGGAATAAGGCTTGTATGCTACTATTCAAAAGTATTTCATGGTACAATTCTTAACTACCCTACCTATGACAAGGAGCTCTATGCCCTTGTGCAATCTATGCAGATGTGGAAGCACTATATAATGGGAAAGGAGATACATATATACACATATCACCAACAAATAAAATAACTACATGCCCAAAATAAGTTATAATATACTAAGAATTACATGAAGGGGAAAAAAACAAGTTGGCTTACATGCTTTCAAGGCCATCGACACCAAATATCAGAACTTTGGAAACTATTATGCATATGGAGCCATTCATACATGATTTCTATAGAGAGGTGTATTCAAAGGATGAGGACTTCAAGGAGTTGTTTCAACAGTTGTAGAGTTAGAGTCACATGCAGGATTGTGACAACACCATTGAATACCATCTCTAAGATGGGTCACTCTAAAGGTTGGATAAGTTATATGTTACTAAAGGTGAGATATAGCAGCTGATTATAGATGCTCACACTTCCAAGGTTGTAAGTAACATTGGTTTAGGAAAGATTGTGGCCAACTTGCAGACGTGTGTGTATTGGCCCAAGTTGAAAAAGAAGGTAGTTAGGCTCATAAGAGGATGCATGCTTTATTGTACCAACAAGTCTATAAACAGGAAGCATGGTATATATCATCCCTCACCTGAACCCACTCATCCTTGGGAAAGTATTTCCACAGGCTTTATGGGAGGATTACCAACAATAAAGAAGGGACATGACTACCTATTCATGGTAGTTATAAATTTCAACAATATGTTTGTTATAATGACCTGTAAAAATACCATGAGTGAGAAAGAGGCATACAACTTGTTCTTTGGACAAGTCCGGGTGAACTTTTGGATACCAAAGAGCATCATCTCAGACATGGATACAAGATTTATCAGTGCATATTGGAGTACATTCTGGGATATGATGTACACAGAGTCAAAGAGATATATAGTATTCCATCCACATAAATATGAGTAGACAAAAGTAGTTAATAGGACTTTGGTGTAGCTTCTCAGGGGATACAACGAGAAGCATCCAAAGATATGGGATGAAAATATAGTATATATACAAAATTCTTACAATAGAGCAGTCCACTCTTTTACATGAAAGTCCCCATTTTATACTTGTTTTGGATATCTTCCACCTTCAGCTTTGGACATTGAATATGGGCATCAAGGATGAGTGAGGGAAGATCTTATAGGAGATGCCTTGAGGGCTGAAAATTTTGTAGAAAATATCGAGTAGATTTGTTAATAGTTACAAGAGACACTCCATTGGTGAGAAACATTTGAATCATTCAAGCCTCGTAATTACAATTTTTATTAGTTTGGATTTTATGGTGAGAACCCACGAGATCCCATAGGTTGGAACACTCACTGAGAGTAAATGCAAAAGGAAATTTAGGGAGGATATAGATAAGTACTTGGAGTGGCTAAAGAAGGTAGCCATCGAGGAGGAATTAGAGATTAATAGACAAATCATGCATACCTACGTCGATGGCCCTGTTCAGATCAAAATACTGTTGCTCTTGATTGAGACAGAGATTCATACCCGTTCCAAAACATTCAAGCTAAAAATTCAAGCCTCATATGTACAAATATTTAACATTTTCGATTTTATGGGAGAACCCACAGGATCCCATAAGTTGGTACACTCGCCAAGACTAAACACAAATGGAAATTCAGGGAGGATATCGATCAGTACCTATAGAAGCTAAAGTCATTGGCCACCCAAGAGGACTTGGAGATGAATACAAAGAAAATGCAGACCTACATCGATGGTCCTATTCAGATCAGAATAATGTTGCTCCTGATTCAGAAAGAGTTTCAGACCCATTCCAAAACATTGTAGCTGAATGCTATGGAGGAAAGAGTCTACCTCCATCCTTGCACTATCATGTAGTTTAGGGATACCATTAAAAAATACCGAGGTTGGAACCAATATGTGACCGAGAAGCATTAAGTCAAAGTTTCCTAGCTTGAGTTCACCCCAACTCCAACATAATAGTGTTTTATCTTGTTAGGTTGTCAAGTTGTCTCTACCCTATTTCTTCTTATATGGGTATGAGTGGAAAATGTAATATTATTTGTAATTATTGTAAAAGTAAAATTCCAAGTGTCCATGTTGGAATGTTAATTTTCATATTGTAAATCAATGATTTATTTTGTAAAGAAGGTGAAGGGTCATGAGGGAGTCCAAGAGTCACAAACGGGGCATGCAAAGAGTCACCCCCCTTTTTTATAAATATATCCTCGTGGATCATGTAACATCATTTTTGGAGTCAATATTTTGGTTAGGATTAGGCTTAGGAAGAGCTTGGGAGTTTTTTGTGAGCCCTAGCTTCTCCGTCGCATAGAGGGAGTATAATTCTTTGGAGGATTAGGTGTTGTAGACTTCATGTTCCACTAATGGGCTAAGTGGCTTGTAAAATGTTGTATTTATGATTGGAACTATCACTTTTAATAAAAATAAAATCCGCCACATGTTCATGCATATATGGTGAATATAGTAGGACTACTCTTGTTAAACCTGCAATGTATGTTATTTAACTTATGCATATGCTTATGAACTATTTCGTTTGCATTTGTATGTAAATTTTTGGATGTTTTTTGATGTGTTAATGTGTCACCTTACTTTGTGGAATATTCCACTTGTTAGTTCGATTGATGTTATTTCTCTCATGTGCTCCTTCTACGTTGCATACTATTACAAGCTTCCAAGGGGCATACTTCATTTCCCATTCATGTTTTTGAGTTGTGATGCATCACACTTGACTCTCCAGACAGTCACACACTTGTTTTAACCAAAGCCATCGTGCACCACTCTATGCGTTTTTCAAACCAAGGAAGATCATTAACACCCCACTATTGGGACTCCTACTCCGAATGCTGTGAGGTGTAGTTGTAAATTCATATCGGGGAGATCCTTTGAATGTTGGTGGGTCTAGCACCATCAACATTTATGGTGCTAGAAGGAGGGCTAGATTACAAGATGAGTGCTTGAAGTCTATTTTGAATTTCGGCACTCATTTAATGACTTCTCCCACAATCAAACTCCCAACAAGTTTTTCAAATATCTAAAACCACAAGTGTGAATGAATATTATTGACGACATTTAACCTATTATATTTGATGGCAAGAGTGAAACGACCATACTTGAGCATAACGAACAGTTTCTTCAATTTTTCACATGGTGTAACATCCCCATTGAGGAAGTTTCTTGTTGGTTTCTCATTCTCACGTTCGAAGGTCATGTAAGTCAATGGTTCACACAAAATTGATGCCTCCATTCACTCTTTCAAACATCTTGTCATCGAAATGTTTCACGCTTTTGACAAGTATGAACATAAAGCTCTGTGCAAAAAAAAATTACAATTGCGAAAATCACCTGATGAATCATTACATCATTTTCACAATCATTTTATGCATTTATATTTTGAATTTATAGAAGGTGAACTTGATTGGTATTTCTTTTCTAGAATATTTCTATATATTGTTTTCATTTAACCAATTCTGCACGAGTTAAAATTTTTTAAACCACTCCCAATATGCCTCGGTATTAGAGCTTCAAAATATGCGATAGACAAGTTTGTTGCTCCAAGTGACCTCGCTTCCTCTTCTCATCAAAGAGCTCTATTTATGTAGGTTGAGGTGGGAGAGATTCAGAACTCATCTCTTGATCTACGACCATATCCTTCCACTGCACATGCTTATAATTTCAGCATAGGTTTGGACAATGAGTCTGATGATTTTGATGAAGCGTTATTTCCTTGTCCTCCATCCTTTGGTCCCTATGATCCTCCAGATTGTGATTTTTGGTGTTCACCTGCTACAAACCTTTATTTTGATGTTCATGAGGATCAAGTGTTGGATGGAGTTAGTGTTAAGAATCCAAATTGTGATATAATTTTTTATGAGTATGTGTGGGATCCCATTATTCAACAAGAATCTGCAATGGAGGATTAATTCCTTCCTTTCATACCTCTCTCACATCATCCTAAGATTTTCCATGATTTTGTTATTCCTGTTGAATCTTGTGATAATTTAGTTTCTAGTCATGTTAATACTTTTGATCATTCACAAAGTATGTGGGATGTCATTTTATCATTGAGATAAGGAGAGGATGAATATTCTATTCATGATCTTCCTAATCTATCATATTATATTTCTCAAAACATAGGGGTTGAAATTTCTCATTTCTCATCTCTCCCTCTATAGGATTCATCAAATCACGAGGATATCTATATTCGTAGCCCTAAACTTTATGATTGTTGTTTTCATGACCTTTTCATTAATTCATATGGTCATGATTCTAATTTTCTCGTTGTTGATTTTTCCAAGCCACCAATATTTGATGATCTACCTTCCGATGAGTTGGAACTTCCTCAAGCTATCGAGGTACTTCAGCCTACGTTGATGGCTATGTCAGGTTCTCGTAGCCTTGAGGTAATTCCCACCTCCAATAAATACAGTGTTGAATCTTTTGAGGCTCCTCATCACTCCATTGTACATATTGAAGATCAATCTATTCTACAATTTTCTCACCCTCTACCTGTATTACACAATAATATCGTTCAATACTTGGAGGAGTCATACGTAGCGAGCACTATGGAAAAATGAAACTTTCCTTCTTTCTTTATGTTTTCTTGCATTTTTTGTTCAAAATTTTTTGTTTGTAATTCTTTGACTAGCAGTGTGTCATGACACCACGATATAACCATAATTTTTTTTGTGCACTTTTCATCTTTACATTTACGCATGTACATTCAAGCTTCAAATGTTATGTTTTTCATTTTCCTATATTTCTTGTTTATTGTTATGTTTGTATATATCTTTTGACATGCATTCCCTCATCTTCATAGGACAACCAACACGTCGATCATTGCATTTGAAGTATAAATTCAGGTGATTTTAGCCTATCCTTCATTTAGGTTAGAAGTAGCAATAGTGATTTTATTTTCCATTTTGTTTACTTTGATTTTATTTACTCTCGCTTGTTTTCACTTTTCTTCTTTCCTTTTCTTTGTTTTCAGCAATAGGTTAGCTTCCGCATGAGAGCATGTTTGGATTCTAAAGGAAGCATGGTGAATTCCAAGAGGAATTGGTTCTACTATGAACACTTGGTTTGTTTTTTATTCCCTATCTTTGCGAGAACCTTTAAGTTGATGATACTCGGATGGAAAATACATTCCTTGTCGGAGAAAATCGTTGTGAAATCACTATGTTGGATTTTAACTCATACCACCTACTCTAATTGATTTTATTTTTTTAATTAATCCTTTTCAACCCAATTCAGTAGAGTAAGGAGGGGAGGAAAAACTTAACAAGTATGTTGGAGGTGTATATAAACAACCTTCTCTAAAGGAACACCCTCTTCGGCTCTCAATAAGTTGGGATCGCTCTTCCACCCCATGAAATAAATAGGTGCCTATCCATATTTTTTTAACACAAAAATGAAAAACACGAAAAAAATAAGTAAAGGGTGAAAGAAGAGAAAGGATTCCTCTACATAGAGGTTAAGCAAGCAACTACATCAGGGTACTATCCACGCTCACTGGTAGTGGAGCAACACCAGAGATGAAAATAAGACTCTGGAAATTTTCCTTTTACTTATGCACTTATATAGTCCTCATCCCCAATCGAAACAACTTGGTTTGACCTAGCTTGGTTAGTGTGTCACCGATGAAGAGGATGGATGAAACCATGTCTTTAACTTAGATTGAGTGAGGAAGTTGTGGTTATCAATGAATTGAACAATAATTTCATTTTTCATGAGACAATATTCAATTAGAGAGATGGAGTTCTACTAGTGTGTCGCCAATGTTGTAGTGCCTACTGTTATCACTGGAAAATCAGACAAGAAAAGGGCATCATGAAATGTCAAGCAGAAGGATTTACAGGGTGGAAAAAAATTACAAAATTTGGAGAATTCAACTTTCTCTAAGGTCAAGAGGCAAAATTATCAAATTGCACACAGAAGAGATTGGAAAAGTGTGCTCCACATGCACTTTTCTTCGATAGCAGTGCAAATCTCTGTGGATTTACCTCAATAAGCCGCATGGTCCTGGGTATGGCAGAAGGTCACTATCAGGGACCACTTTGCACACTTCAGGAAGTAGATTCTCCACTTGAGGCCGCCCAACGACAGAGCTTCCTAGAACCACCTTGAGACCTCAAGTGAGAACAAAATGGAATCAACCACCACTCTTGGGTCACTATTGATAATTGTACCAAGAGAGGGAAAAAGATTTTAATTTTTCCTATAGAATACCACCACGAGAAGAACAATTCAAAACACATTGTTATGCTTGCCAAATTACCCATGAAAAAACCAACAGTGTGTTTTCCAAGAAGAAAGAGAGTGAAGGGATTATTTTGTTGGCCATCCAACATGTCAATCCCAAAGGAGAAGTGCATCAGTTGTCCATTATCTAATCACTCATTCGAGGAGAAGAGAGCGGCCTGCAGACAGATTAAGGGGGGAGCCCTCCTTGCTTTAAGTATTAGAGATACATCACTCTAAGGACTCACTGCGAGTGTTTTAGCATTTTTCCTCTTTCTTACCACCAACGGCTAATAAAAGGGGATTTTTTCTCCATTGGTATTATTATTTCATTTACTAGATATTGAGCTTTTGTTATATGTGTATTTTTTGTTTATTGTTTCCTCCTATTTTTGTAATATGTTATGTTTTATAACTAGTTTATCTACATGTTATGATTCTTCACTAACCATCTAACAACCCTTTTTTTCCCTGTGGCCATTTCTTGTAGGCTAGCAATCACTCCTACCAAGCACCAGTGTTTTTCATATACTCATGTACTAAACACACCAACACAGGATTTGTGACTCCACTTATTTTTCCTCTTAAGCTAGGTGGTTGTGGTTTTGCAGAACCTCTTTTCTGCTCACAATTTCTACAGGACCAGATCTCCTCTTCCTCAATTTCTCTCATTCACCCTCTATGAAGAGATTCAATTCAGGAGAAGAAATAATTTCAGTGCCAGGAAAACTGTGCACATTCATCTCAGATGGATGCATCGGTCTACGCACGTTCATCTTATAGAGATGCGCAAATTCGCGCGCCTGTGTAGAAGAAATCCACGTGGAAACCAGTGATCCATTTTTTCACTAATTTCCCTCATTTTTTGTAAGTGTAAAGTGACTGGCAGCCTAGAATAAATCTTCCAACACTGTGTTATGGTGTACCTTGATTGTTAGGACATGTTTTTAGCTGGACTTTAGCTTAGCTATTGCATAGTTCCAATTTTTAGTTTATTATCCCAAAATCACATAGTTTAATTAGGAGGCAAGTAAGTGGTTAAGATAGATCCATGCTATCTTAATGAACTTATTAGTGAAAATAGACACTAGGAACGTATGTAATTAGCAATAATTAAGTGGCCCATATCCACACATGCTTAGCTAGTTTCCATTTTTTCAAATTTTGGCATTAATTTTAGTTTAAATTTTGCATTAGGATTCGAGACTAGGATAAAATTATCTAAGAAGGAAAATAATATCCATTTCCCTTGCACCTTTTGGTGACCTTGGGCATGCATATGAAAACTCTCTTGTAATAATTATCCATTGCCCTATAATGCAACATTTAGTCTAAATGGGAAAAATTGTAAGTGGTCTCTTATCCAAGCATCATTTATTTTTGAAAGGAACAATAAAAACATAGTTTAATTAGGAGGGAGTGTAAAGGATCATCGCATATCCACATCCTACATACATTGTGATTGTACACTTTATCACACACATTGTTACACCATAAGAAAATTAAGACTCCTTAATACTAACCATTAATTGAACTCATTAAATCTCCCCACAGGGGCTACAAGATAATTAATAGATGAGGTTAGGACCATTGGGGGTAGGCATCCAATAAGCCGCCATGGTAATTTTACATTATTGAAACATATAAGTTTACTTTTTATGGATATTTAAATCTGTCTATCCACCCACGAAAAAAAATTCCCGAGCACCACAGAGACTCGATTTAGAGAGGGTTAAGCTTAGGCCCAGTGCGTGCGATAATATTTGGGGCTACCTAACCCATCTAGTGCTCGGTACTGGTAGCTGAATACAAAGAAGATAAATGCTCAGACACTCACGTGGGACAATGATGCTTAGTGGCCAAATTTAGGTCATCCTTCCATATAGGTGACAGTGCAGGAAACACTAGATCATCTTTCCATTAAATTGGTCGATTATTCGGTTGCTGGAAAGCATCGCCTGTTCTTTCGGGACATTGGCCACATTACCCACCAGAATATATATTCACAAGGCCCAGTTACAATTGAGAGTGTGAGGTGGAATAGGTCATCTAGGATTTTTTAGCATCATACAAAAAATAACCTGTAATATCCCCAAATTGGGACTGTTAGCAATACATGTCTGAAAAACACATTTTTCAGGAATGTATACTACAAAAATCAAAATCAGCCCTTGGATCCCTTAGATCTGACAATATAAGATCTAAATCCAAGATGATATCATAAACAAATCAGCCTAGCTGAGGTAAACAGATCTCCCACACCTAGTACAATTGAAAAATACCCAAGAATGGGACTGTAGCAATACTAAACAATACTGCTCAGAAAATAATGCAGTTTAAATGAACAGTAATAGGAGGACAATGTGGAGGCTCAATATTTACTTATACATCAGCAAATCAGAGTTATATTGAAGCCCATACATTATAGAACAGAATATATAAGAATTTACATGAAGGAATCCTTAAGAATGAGGTGTTGCTACCATAGAAAATGACTGAACAAGCTTGACAGTGTTATTTTTATTGGTTGAAACAAAAATATAATACACTTTAGATCCAGAGCAGATCTGTGTACAAAAATTTAGATCTATATCAGATCTGTACACTAGAAATTCTCCTCTACAAATTCCCCTTGGGTTTTCAACAAAACATGAAGTACATGGAGTAGATCTGAGTTCTCATGCAGTAGATCTGCAGAATGGTTCAGAAATTCTGAAGTAAATACAAGATATTCAGATCAGATATGAATATAACATGGATTAGATCTGTAATCCACAGATCACTACAGTGAAGAGCAGATTCCCAACACTAGAGATCTCTCTCTAAAAAATATGGAAAATCTCCCTGCAGCTTCTCTTTTGCAAATAACGTGGTATAGGAAGATAGACCGCATTGAAGGCTTTAAGAAAAATTTGGCCTAATGCCAAGGTGTAGATCTGAAGCTCTAATGATCCAATACAATCTTTCCAATGAGATAGAAGACTTTCCCACTGAAAAGAGACACTAGATTGGCCTAGATCTGAATAGATCTACCCTCCACTTGCTGCAGCTTATAAGGAAAATAAAACCCTCAATAGGATCTACATTTTAGTTGCAAGATAAAACTTGGACAAATTCCTGATAGTGGAAAAGATAAGCAAGACTCCTCCAAGAGCTACTCAAAGGAAGAGGTGGGATTCCTAATCAGGAACACCCTAGTGCTAAGCAGCGCTATTCTCAGCTAAACAGCAAGAGAATGATATATGTCTAAACAAAAAATATATTAAGAAATATACATAATCAACAATATTCTCTTGTGTCTTCCTCTTCCTTTTATAA
This sequence comes from Pinus albicaulis, assembly GCA_034641835.2. Taxonomy (NCBI): domain Eukaryota; kingdom Viridiplantae; phylum Streptophyta; class Pinopsida; order Pinales; family Pinaceae; genus Pinus; species Pinus albicaulis. The sequence continues at coordinate 438,305,601 of CM076576.1, read as the reverse complement.
GATTGAGATTTTGCAAAACCCTAAACTAGCTCAATGATTTATCTCCTTTCGCATGTGTAGCCTCCATCTAAAATTGCGTTGTGCATCTAGGAGATTCACTGTATCTATACAGTGTTGTTGATTTTGTCCTGGTTGACTTGGTCAAATGATGCAGCCTCTTTCACACCCTAGTGTGCTTATGTAAATAGCCTAGATTTAGCTTTGTTCACATGTGGCATTGATTTATTTTTCTATTCTTAGGAGTTTTTATTGTCCTCCTTTACACATTTATTCTTCCAATAAGAAAATGAAACAAAATTGTATATTCCCATTAGCTTGGGCTAATTGGGAATATTACAGTCCTCCCCTCCAAAATGTTACTTCTTCTCAAGCAATTGATGAGGTAAGTGTTACAAATCCTTTCCTCTTCTGTTGGCGACACAATCAAGTGATAAGCTTCCTCCATGAGCTGATTTTTCACCAAACCAACCTTCCATGAATTTTTTCTCCAATGTTCTTATGAGAGGTAAATGACCCATCCCATAAGGAGTAAAAAACTCAAATGAAACAAACATGGTTGAACCAAAACTCTCTCTTAAACATGTAGCATATGGTACACAGAGATTCTCCATCCCATGTGGTACATACATGGCTCCCCTCCTCACTCCATACATCCCCATAAGTAGTACAAGTACATCATTCTTATATGGAAGCAAAACTATGTACACAAAAATAGAAAATTGAGCATGAGGAGGTGGGTCATAAACCCACATATGCTACCAATGCATTGCATCTCCTACCTAAATCAAATAAAGACATGGTAAGTGGTTTTCCCACTACTTACTTGCTGCCCAAGTCATCTCACTATTGTTGAGGGTGAGAGATATGTTTGGTGCCTTGGGGAAGCACCCATCATGATGAAAAATCTCCCTTTGATCATCAAGGGAGTAGCCAAATTCAGAAATTTTAATGGCCCAATAGTTTCCATGAGATTTACATGACATATTTCTCCTTTTAGGAGTCATGGCCTACAAAAAAATGGTAAAATAACATGTAAAATTACAAGATAAAACTTGCTTTACATTAACAGATCCTTTGCCCACGATTCCTCTCATACACATGGAGTTGTGCATGGATCTTTCTCCTCTTTCCAAAGAAGGAAGAGATGGCTAAAATTACCCTTACATAGAGTCACATGTCTGCCCCAACTCCACATAGCTCATGCATTCTTGAAAATGTAGATATAGTTCCTCTTTCAAGCCTTCCCAATCAAAGCTCCTCATGATGATGTTGTAGATCCTCATGGAATACAAGTGGCTGAAACAGAACTCTCGGTATGCTTCTTGTAGTAACTTATGTTGGAGCTTAGAAGCTCTAGACAAAAATATTCTACCATGATGATATATGACTCCTCCTTAGAATAAGTATCCCTCTTCATGTAGCTAGTCATCAAGTATCATACATGTGTGAAGATCTTTGGAATAATCCACTAGCAGTTGGAATTTCCAATACAGATCTACACTTCTCAAGAATGACAGTGGTGATGATGCATCAAAAAAAGTGTCTATCATGTTTTTGATCCTCTCCTTGATGTCTCCTATGCCAAAGGTGTGTTTTGGAAGGCTGTTCCTTCTAGTCTTCTCCTCCCACAGCGCAGGATCAGAGAAGAGAGTGGGTGATGATGATAAGGGAAGAATATTTCCCTCCTCCTTGAGCTTACCCAAGTCTCCCAACACTGTAGATTTGTCTTCAAGTTCTCCAAACCCTCTTGGATCTAAGTTTGGAGTATCAAGTTGTGAGTTCTTCCCCACAAAATCTAAATCAGGTGGCCTCCTAGGTGGTTTTCCACTAGATAAAGAGGTTTTAGGGACCATCCTCATATGCATAATAGATGGAATCCTCATGTCCCTGCCTCCACTGCACAATTTCAACTCTGTTTCATGTGTGGAAGTCTCATGAAATTTGGATACCACTCTTAGTGATGCAAGAGTGCCTATGATTGGGGCATTTGCTCCATTCTCTTCTCCTAGAAATAGTAGATCATCTTCTGTTATGTCAACTTTTTGATCCCTCCTTTGTTCTACCTTATTGTCTCTTAGCATAGACACATGCTGCTTATGTTCTCCATATGTAAGATCCTTAGTAATTCCCTGCAAAGATGCAAGAGCCTCTCTAGTGGAAGTAATTGCTTCATCTCCATCTCCTAATAAAAATGGGTCTGCTTCTACTATCACAGCGCTGGAGGATCTTCTCTGCTCTTCCTCTTCCTTCTCCTTATCAATCGAGAATGCCTCATCATTAAAGGGCCCTTTACCTTGATCTCTTATTGAAGATGGAAGCCTCGTTTCTTCTCCTTGAGAAGAGAGACCTTGTTGTAGTGGGGATTTTTCCTTTGGAAAATCATGCAACAGATCTTCAACCCCCTCAACAATGTTCAGAAATGGAGTTGGCTTTATGGATTCTTCCAACTCATGCAAAGATTCAGATTTCATGGGCTTGATTTGTTCTCCCCAATAAGTTTCAGAATGTCTCGCATCAAATCTTTTCACTAGTCTCCTAGTGAACCTTGCATAAGAAGAGATATTTACACCTTTCAAGGAAGAAGACTCAAATAGCCACTAGGCATAAGCCTTACCTTGGAGATGCAGTGCTGATACTCTCATGGCTTCTTCTTTTGAAACTTGATGTGGCTAGAAATATGTTTCAAGCTTCCTTACCCAAGACTTAGCTGAGTTCTTAGGTGATCCATCTTGAAAAGTAGGTAGAGAGAATCTACCCAAAGTGTGTTGCATGCACCCTATTCTCCTATTGTAGCTGTTGGATCTTCTTTCTTCTTTAAGTTCGCAGAACTCTAGAAAACTAATATGCTCCTTGAATCTCTTAGATTGAGACTCATATTTTTGGAGATAACCACCAAGAGCTTCCTCCTTTGGTGTTCCTCCTTTCCCTTCCTCCTTTGTCAAGAAAGTGGGCATGCTCCAATGTTGTAGAGCAGGTTGTGTGGCTGAATGCTCACACACATAGTAAGAAGTACTGGGGCCTCCTTGATGTAACAATATCCTTGAGGGATCTGCCTGTCTCTCCCTCCTCATTCCCCGGATTTCTCCTTTCATCTTATTCATAGCTTGAGAAATAATTTTGAGAACTCTTCTCCTTTCAACCTTCCAGATAAAGGGGTTTTACCCTTTTATTCTATGTCTTTAGTGTAATCATACTTCTTCTGTATTCTTCTTAGATACCTCCTCTTTCTGTTAGTAAGAGTCTCTTCTTCTGTGGAAGGCATATTTGCTTCTTAAGAAAGCACAGGTTGTGCCAAGATGATGCCCTGATACCACTGTAATATCCCCAAATTGGGATTGTTAGGAATACATGTTTGAAAAATGCATTTTTTAGGAATTTATATTACAAAGATAAAAATTATCCCTTGGATCCCTTAGATCTAACAATATAAGATCTAATTCCAAGAGGATATCAGAAAAAAATCAGCCTAGCTGAGGTAAAAAGATCTCCCACACCTAGTATGACTGAAAAATGCCCAAGAATGGGACTGCAGCAATACTAAACAATACTACTCAGACAGTAACACAGTTTAAATGAACAGTAGTAGGAGGCCAATATAGAGGATCAATATTTACTTATACATCAGCAAATCAGAGTTATATTGAAGCCCATACATTATAGAATAGAAGATAGAAGAATTTACATGAAGGAATCCTCAAGAATGAGGTGCTGTAACCATAGAAAATGACTGAACAAGCTTGATAGCATTATTTTTATTGGTTTAAATAGCATTATATTACACTTAAGATCTATAGCAGATCTGTGTACAAAAATTTACATGTATATTAGGTTTGTACACTAGAAATGCTCCTCTACAAATGCCCCTTGGGGTTTTCAGCAGAACATGAAGTACATGGAGTAGATCTAAGATCTCATGCAGTAGATCTACAGAATGATTCAGAAATTCTGAAGTAAATAAAAGAGTATTCAGATCATATTTGAATATAACATGGATTAGATCTGTAATCCACAGATCACCACAGTGAAGGGTAGATTCCCAACACTAGATATCTCTCTCCCAAAAGAAATCCAAAGCTCCCTGCAACTTCTCTTTTGAAAATAACACAGTACAGGAAGATGGACTATTTTGTAGGCTTTAAGAACAGTTTGGCCTGATGCCAAGGTGTATATCTGAAGCTCCAATGATCCAATACACTCTTGCCAATGAGATAGAAGACTTTCACACTAAAACGAAGCACTAGATTGACCTAGATCTGAACATATCTAGCCTCCACTTGTTGCAACATAAAAGGAAAACCAAAACCTCAATAGGATCTACATTGTATTTGGAAGATGAAGCTTGGCCAAATGCCTGATAGTGGACAAGATAAGCAAGACTCCTCCAAGAGCTACTCAATGGAAGAGGTGGGATTCCCGATCAGGAACACCCTAGTGCTAAGAAGCATTATTCTCAGCTAAATAGCAAGAGAATGATATATGTATAAACATAAAATATATTCAGAAATATACATAATCAAAAACCTTCTCTTGTTTCTTCCTCTTCCTTTAATAAGATTGAGATCTTGCAAAACCCTAAACCAACTCAATGATTTAGCTCCTTTCACATATGTAGCCTCCATCTAAAACTGCGCTGTGCATCTAGGAGATTCATTGTATCTAGACATCATTGTTGATTTGGTCTTGATTGATTTGGTAAAATGAACTAGCCTCTTACACACCCTAGTGTGCTTATGTAAATAGCCTAGATTTAGCTTTGTTCACATGTGCCATTGATTTATTTTGCTGTTCTTAGGAGTTTTTATTGTCCTCCTTTACACATTTATTCTTGCAATAAGAAAATGAAAAAAAATTGTATATTCCCATTATCTTGGGCTAATTGGGAATATTCCATAACCAAAACCATTTTTTTATTGACTAATCACATAGCGTTAATCTAAAGGAAAAATTAACCTCTTATTTTTTCACTTTGTTTTATGTATGTGAATCCCAATTTTCTTTGATAATAATCTCTCTCCTCTCAAAAAACTAAAAATTATTTCCAAAATCAAACCGAGTCAACACCATAATGGACCCAATGGGACCTCATCGACCTAGAAATTTTTTGGACCTCCCCCCATTAGAGGGAGGAGTTCCAGGTCTTTCACCATTCATGTGTCAAAGATGACACACAACCACCCTTATTGATTCATCCTTTATCAGGCCATATTTAGTTGGGAACCCTCAAGGGTCACCCAATACCACACCTGTGGAAACCTCTCAGGGTCACCACACACCACACCTCCCATAACCCCCAGAAGGTAGAGGAGCGCTACCCATTCAGGGAGCCAACAAAACACACAACTGGGTACATCACAGACAAAATCCACACATAACCAGAATCTTGTTTTTTCATAGTCTAAAATGGCACTCAACACTCATTTACCTTTCCTAGCATCTCTAAACTTATCTAATCTATCAAATTTAACAAATGAACCCATTGCACACAATCCCATTTGGCCCCCCAAGCCCACGAAGCTCCCTTCGGACATTCCAAAATTCAAAGGGAAGCAAGCGGAAGACCCTTGAAACCATGGAATGAATTTCCACCTATGGTGTTCATCGAACAATATTATTGATGATACTATTTAATTAAGACTATTTCAACGCACCTTAAACAGACCAGACACCAAATGGTATGTGTAGTATCCTTCTCCTTCACATGGAACCTTTAGCGCCCTCGCTACGACATTCCCTACATATTTTCAATTGCCCATCCACCGTGATTCAGAAATGAATTTACTGACTCATTTTAGGCAAAATCCAACCATCCATATCTTAGACCATCTCCATGACTGGCGTCGACGTGGAAGTTTGCGTAAAGCCAAACTCAATGATCAATTTTTACTGGACCTTTTCGTGAAAACTCTCACAATAGAGATTTCAAAGGACATGGAAACTCAAGGACCTACTTCCCAAGAGGATTCCATTAGCAAAGCCCGGTAACTCGAGCTGATATAAACTGAGTCAGGATACATCTATAACATCTAGCCTAATGCCCCATGCCTGAAAAACTTAAAAGAATTTTCAGGGGCATTAAATACTACAGATAGATTGATAGGGTCACTAACCCAAATTCACCTATGAAGCATTATCCCTTACCCTGGTTATGCATATGATCCTAACTAGAACATATCACAACTAGGCTACCATTAGAGTCATCATGCACCTTTTCAGAACATAACCAATAGGGCATCGTCGTACCATCATCAACAAGGAGGATCATACCCTCCCACACCTAGGAACCAGTATGAAACTAGGAATGCTGACGGAAGAGATTCCCCCCAGCAACCATATACAAACCAGGGATAGGGACCTCAATATTCCCACTCCCCATCACAAAACCCACCAATGCAAAATAATGCACTAGTAAATTTCGTGCAACCTTCCCACGCCCAACCACGCTAATCATATGACTAGAAAAATCATAGTAATCCTTCTAATGAAGCAAGGAAAAAGCCAAAAAATAAACAAAAGGGAGATCCTGGACAGGGGGAAAATAACCAACAATTTCCTCCACGATCCCAGGCTAGGGGCAACCCCAACCTGAATCAAAATAACTCCCAGGAGCCAAATAACTCCCAAGGGTAGAGCAAGAGGGATAATCTACTGACCAACCACTCTTGCGTAATTTGTGGTGAGTATGGACATTACACTCATCACTGTCCTAAACTCCCTGAGCTAAAGAAGCTTTAGGGTAACCATGTACAAGGGAGACCTACAGAGAAAACAACTGTAATGCAGGAGCTCTTCCCCCACCAAGGGGTGGTGAGTAACCAACAAGAACAACCACCCCCCGACAATTACGAAAAAAACAAACATGAAATATACATGACTAGCAAGGAAATGTTCTTTCAGACATGGAATCGAAGCTATGACACCCCACCAGACACCAGTACACCAAGGGCTAGCATGAGTGCACCTACAACAACATTGACTATATCAAAAATTCCTATTGAACCTTTGCCAAAAATGGCTAAGTGTCCAACAAGGCAAGCATGACACCGGTCCAAAGTGGCCCATAATTATAGCATCATGGATGATTTAGCACAATCTCTCACTGCCATTTCAACTTTAGAGGTCCTGTAATCTTTACCAAACCAAAGGAAAGCCTTACTTTTCATGTTAGCTGCCATTGACCCCCTCGATTCATGCCTAATGGCTTTTCACTTAGACAAAGCCACCTGTAGGTTTCCTCCATTGGTCGCCTTCTAGATACCGGTGTCAGTCTAGAACATCACTATACACCAATGTATCATTGACGAGGGTGCATCCACATGCATCATGTCAAAAATCATTTGGAAGAAGTTAGGATCTCCCAAACTGAATCCATTGAACATCAACTGAATGCATATGATGGGCGCCCTTTTTCTCCTGACGGTCTCTATCAAAATGTCCCGATTTTCTCGACCGGAAAGTCGATTCTTATAGACATTGAGGTCTTTGACGCTCAGTTGGACTACAATATACTCCTTGGGTGGAGTTATATGTATTCTATGTTTGCAATAGCATCCTTTGTCTTTTGGATCATGATGTTCACCGTCGACCAATTGACGTACCATGACAAGCAACCCATGAGGAACATCGATCTCATTCTACCCTATGTAGACGCATATGCGGATTCGCTGACACAGTACCAAGAATATTGCCTCGACCAATTCAAACTGTCATCTATCATTGGATCATTCATAGGAGATCCCCCTATCATACTAGATCATTCGTTGATATCATAGGGGCCCTGGCTTCCATGAAGTCATCATCAAACATCGAAACCAGCCAGTAGACAAAGACCAGTAATAAAGAAAATGAGGCCACAAGCACAAATTTTCTACCCTATGCCAATCTCCAAAACTCCATTTCTATAACCTCAACCTAGTTTTGTGTCTCAATAGTTCTTGGAAATGGTAGTGTTTCCAAACATATATTTCGTGATACTAGTTTGGTATCTGGTCCCACCCACGATGGAAGGAGGCCCTGGCATCACTTCCACAAGAATAACCCATTAGGGGAATTTTGAGGTCTAAAATGGGCCTCCTACGGAAAATTTACAACCAAAATAAAATTTATAAGAACTAATAAGATTCAATATGATGGTGTCAACCATGGGGGATGATTCACCATTTTTTAAGTAAAAGGGTAAAAAGATTAAAAAATAATACAATAGTAAAACTATTATTTTAACTCATATTTTCAACTTATCTCCCAAATTTTTTACTCAAATTTCGAGTGGGAGTACTCGATGGATGAAAAATTTAATTACTCATCCAAGGAGAACCCATGTTTCATACTTTTGATGGACCCTGCTACATGAAAATCGTGATTGCAATCACAGTTTTTCATGTATTTCTCATTTTTCATGTAGAAGGATCCATCAAAAGTATGAAACATGGGTACTCCTTAGATGAGGAATTAAATTTTTCATCCAAAAAATACTCCCACTCAAAATTTGAGTAAAATTTTTGGGAGATAATTTGAAACTACGAGCTGAAAAAGTAGTTTTTTATTTTTTCCCTCTAAAATTTGATGATGTAATCAAATGTTATTTTGTTATTTCCAATATTATTTTATAATTTCCTTAGGAGGCTTATTTTAGACCTCAAAATTTCCATAATTCCCTATCATTCCTGAGGAGGCGCCATCAGTTAAAGAGACCCCCTTGGCCATATCAGTTAAGAAAACTCCCATAGCAACGTCGGTTAAAGCGACCAAGAAAAACTATAAAAAAGGAAAACGATAGAAAACCCCATCATGCCAATGGAGCTGCAACCTTGTGCATGGTGCGATATTGTAGGCCACCCTACCAATATCATCCTAGAGTTGGACGAATTGAAACCTCTCCTAAGCTCCAAAAGAAATTCCGCGGCCACAAGTTCTAGTAAAAAGGAGCCAGCCACAAAGAACCAAGGCAAAGCATTGCGTACCAACCATGTATGTGCTATCTGTAACAATTATGGAAATTACACCCATCATTGTCCTGAAATACCGTGATATAGGGATACCTTACATGCCCTAGAACAATCATATCAGGAGGATCCCCCCATGTATACAAATGGGGAAGAACCTCTGGTCATATTATACCTTCATGAGGCATGGAAGTCACCAGAAAGACTCTTGTTGTTCCTCCTCCTCCTGTCCAATGTTGTGCACTCTGCAACGAACGTGATCATTTCATCACCGAATGTGTAGCCCTGGAGTTGTTTCAAAGATGGTATCTGATTAAAATAGTATACCATGTTGTGAAACCAGCTCCAAAAATAGAAGAAAAGAGATATCAATGCCTTATAAATAAGCCACTTCGAGGGGGAAACCTCCAATAAATTACATGAATGAAAAATTCTTGGATGATACAAATGACCAAAACCTCCTTAGAAATGCAGCCAATTTTTATAGCATTGCAATCTAATGCTCAGAGAGAGAGTTATGAATATTTTCCCACGATCACATCTTTGAGATGAAATTCGGGAGCCTGCAAAATAACTAACTTACACAAACCATATCTCCGAAAATATTGCAAACAAAGATCTAAAATTTTGGAACAATGTTCCTCAGGCTTTTGGCTTCGCACTATAGAAATTTCAGATTTTGAGACTTTGTATAAAAAACGTTATAGAAAAAATTTTGCAATGACCTGTTTAAGTGAAATTCAGGAGCATGCAAAAAGATCTAACTTCCACAGATCATATCTTTGAAAATATTGCGAACCAAGCTCTAAAATTTTGTGAAAAACGTTCCTCGGGATTTTGGCTTCGCACTCTAAAACTTTCCACTTTTGAACCTTCGTAGAAAAAAAATATATAGAGAAAATGCCACGATGACCTTTTTGGAGCAGCAAAACCCTAGAATCCAAAGCTCTGAGACCAAATGTTGTGAAAGCAGCTCCAAAAACAGAAGAAAAGAGATGTCAACGCCTTAGAAATAAGCCACTTCGAGGGGGCAACCTCCAATACATTACATGAATGAAAAATTCTTGGATGATACAAATGACCAAAACCTCCTTCTATATGTAGGAGTCCATGGGGCCACAATATAATCCTATTGGGGCCACAATGTAATCCTAGCCAACCTAACAATAATAACAATATGGGGGTTACAGGGGTACAACAATAACAATAAGGGTGGCTACACTAACATAATAAGGGACTACACTATTAATATAAGGACTTTACATACCATCTCGACCTTCTAGAGATCCAACATTCGTGTCAGATATGCGATGGCAATCACCCATTACTTCATTACCATTACATCTCTCGATTTCGTTTAGTATTAACTAGTCTATACATGGTCATAGTTCTCCTCTCCCTAGAAGATGACTCAAATAAAAAATTCCATGAATAGGTTGACAACACAAGAGGATGTGACAAGCAGATCCATTCTCTTTTTGTTAGTAGAAAAGCGGTCGGCCAAGGAGCATATAGTCACATCCACCCGCCCTCCACAGAGAAGACCAACTTGTGCATTATGCAATGCACATAACCATTTGGTCATCAAATGGCGAGACCTAGAATCGCTACGCAGATGGTACCCAATCACATCAAAAACTCTGAGCGAAGGGAACACCCAAAAAAGGCATTCTTATCTAGTATGTCAAGGCAACCATCATGCTCAATACTGTACTTATATCCCTCAAGTGTGCCCCCTAATCGACATCATACGTTCATTAGAAATGCAACACTGGCATATAATCAATCCTAAGCTTAGAGAACCTAATGTAAGGCAGACCGACCGTAGCAAACCTACCCCGTATCACTACCAAAACATTGGGCGAGTCAAAAATACACATCGGCCTAATAGGACCCATGTCAAGGCTAGGGTGACATGCGAGCTATGCGACAGAATAAACCACCAGGTCAATTAGTGTAAGGAACTAAAGCACCTCATGAACAACTTTTGCATGGTCTCCCCTATCTCGCAGAAGAACCTCTCTAATCAAGAGAAGATCTCACACTGCTATTGTAGGATCTGCTCACATTTTCACCATACAATGAATTGTGAACACGTCCCAAGGTTAAGAGAGGTAAGAGCAACATTGAGTGTAAACTTCCCAAGAGAGATAGACCTCCAAAAACCAAAAAATTGGAGATGGAAACAACAGAATATTTCCCCCACGCCTGACCACTTTCGAGCATCCCCATCAGGGACAAAGTGTAGTGTTGGTTCCCACACCATCTACTCGATAGGCACCATGGTACCGTGCACCATTTGCATTGGCCATAACCATGAGATAGAGGCATTCCCCTTAATGGAAACATTTAGAAGCCTCTGCACCAATCACAATTTCCAAATCCAGGAAAGTGCGTGTACGCTTGGTACGCCTCATGAGGAACCTCGACTTGTGCTCACGCAAGCTACCACGAAGGAAATGTCTCCCCCACCAAACACCGATGACACAATAAATAATATATGATTCATATCATTTTGTATTAGAACCATGACTCATGTTTTCTTCTCATCATTCATTGGGGTTGAGTCATCTACAACTATGAGAGTAGTTGTACCATTGACAATGCAAAGCCAATCCATCTGCACCCTATCAACCGTGTCTAGTTCCATTGCATCAATGATGGAATCGTATTCATGTCTGTCGACCAACTCCATTAGGACTGAACCACCTCCTCACAGCCTTACGCAGACTCATTCCCCCTTACGATCCTCATTCCACTCAGATGAGGAAATTCTTGAGGACACAAAGGAACCATATTATCTGTGGGATGCAATGCATCACCGCTCATTTTTTCTTCCTGAAACAACGTTTAGCACTAATAGTTTAGGTACCTAAGATATTTACACAATTGAATCAAAATATTTCCTTCCATATGGGAAAATTTATTGGTTCAAAAATCCCATTCTTTCGCTCGACGCATTCGAATAAGGAAACATGTCAAGCATTTCTCCTACCATCAAGGTGAATATCTCTCAAAATCCTGAGAAAGTCGAAGAAATATTGCTGGGGGTAGCATGTTCACTAGACGGGTAACCTCTTACACCCATTTTTTGCAAGAGTATAGAGATATCATCACATGGGACTACTTGGAAATGTCAGGGCTTAGTCCCACTATAGTAGAGCACCACATTGACACTTGGCCTATCGTACCACTGGTATGCCATAAACAACGTCAAGAGCACCCATCCAAGGCAGAAGAAATCAAATGAGAAATCGATAAAATTCACAAAGCCAGGTTTATCTACCCCATCGATTACATGCCATGGGTTTCCAACCCCATTCCCGTCATGAAAAAATATGGCACTCTTTACGTCTTTACCGATTTTTGCAGTTTTAACAAAGCCTGTCCAAAGGAAGATTACCTTACCCCATTCATCGATCAAGTTATCGATGATTGTGCAGAAAAATGCAGTCCTCTCCTTCATGGATGGTTTCTCTTGGTATAATCAAATCCAAATATGGCACACCAACCGATACAAGACCATGTTCACCAACCCATGGGGCACATTCGCATATCAGGTTATGCCATTTGGTGTTAGAAATGCTGGAGCCACTTTCCAGTGGGCCATGGATTATATATTTCATGACTTGGAACACCTCATCCTTCCCTACTTGGAAGACCTCATGGTTCGATCCAAGAAACGATCTGGTCATCTTGAGGATCTGCAACTGTTATTCCAACTATGTTGACAATACAACCTATGCTTGAATCCCCTTAAGTGCATCTTCTGCATCATTGCAGGATGACATATAGGTTTTTTAGTGTCCCAAAAAGGGATTAGAATGGACCCCCTCAAGGTCCAAGCTATCAAGGAGGTACCACCACCTCGAACCCTCAAGAAACTCCAAAGCTTGCAAGGAAAGGCTAATTTTATGAGACTCTTCATCCCATACTATGCCAGTTGCGCTCAGGGATTCCTACACCTTCTTCGTCAAGACATCCCATTCAAATGGGACGATCAAGCCGAACAATAATTTGAGGCGCTGAAATACAAATTACCTTTAGCACCATTGATCAGTCCCCTAAACTACGAGAAATATTTCACCCTATATCTATCAGCATCTAACACCACGTTGGCCGAGGTGTTAATACAGGAGGGCCCTGATGGGAAAGAACACATAATTTATTACGTTAGTAAAAAATTATCAAGCCCCACATTAAGGTATGAGACCGAATAGAAAACTGCCCTAACATTAATACAGGTAGTCCAAAAAATTCACCACTACATTATCTTAAGGACTACAAAAGTCATCGCAGATACCACCCCCATGAGATATCTTCTCACCTGCCCTTTGATGAACCATAAATATGCTCACTGTATAGTTATATTGCAAGAGCTCAACTTACATTTTATATCCCCCAAGATCAAGAAGGCTTTAATTTAGCTGAGTTCATAGCTAACCTCCCAAGTCAGAGCAAAGGATCAGTAGTCAAGGATTCACTACCGGATGAACATCTCTTCCTAGTGACAACTAACGACCCTTGGTACAGAGATATTCTCTTATTCCTACAAACCCAAAATTTCAAACCAAATCTCACCCATGACGTCCATAGGTTCATACACCACCAAGCCCCCTAGTACCTCCTCATGGGATATGTCCTTTATAAACAGGGCATCGACACCATTTTACATCGATACCTCACTCACAATGAAGCTGAGCAAGCCCTTAATGACTGTCACAATGGAGCTTGCGGTGGCCACCTCTTTGGAATGGCGACTGCCTAAAATGTTTTGCAGGAAAGCTATTTTTGGCCCACTTTATTCTGTGACTGCATATTAGTAGTCAAAAGGTGTGAGTGATCTCAACGCTTCGCTCACAAAGAAAGAGCGCCACCCGCTCCCCTACACCCTGTCATAGTCATTGGTCCCTTCTGTAAATGGGGGATCAACTTCATGACTTGTAACAACATGTTGTCGAGAAACCACAAGAATTAGTCTCTGACCATGGAAAACACATCAAAAATGAGGTTTTCTAGGAGCTATCTCATCACCTCATATTCACAAAAGAATTCGCTTCACCATACTACCCCCAATCCAACGGACATGTAGAAGTTGTGAACAAATTACTCAAAAACAATGTTACAACGCATGGTGAATAACTAAAAAACAAACTGGCACCACATGATTTTCTCTACCCTATGGGCATACCACACAGTAGTGAAAACATCAACAGGGTTCACACCCATCCACCTGGTGTACAGGGTCAAAGCAGTGATTCCCATAGAACGAGAGATCCCAAACTTACACGTCGCCATGGAACTCCTCAATGGCACCCAACCTCTAAAGGAACACTTATTACAACTAGTACTCATCGATGAAAGTCAACGACAGTTGCTCCAACACAAAGAGGCCCATAAAAAGTGGGTGAAAGCATCCTTCAATCGCAACATCACCCCTCAACCATTTACTGAGGGGGATTTAGTCCTATGCTATGATGTTATGAAAGAAGCCCTAGGGACCAGGAAGTTTGAAACCCTGTGGAAAGGTTCCTATCTCATAAAAATCCATCTCCTAAAGGAGGCATATATCTTGTCAAAGCTCGATAGAACATGCCTAAGTAACCCCAGCAATGGGCTCTACCTCAAGAAATTTTACCCATAAGGGTCAGGAGGCTTCAACCCTATAGATAACATGAATATAACAAACTTTGTTTTTTGGTCACAAACAGCACATACTTGTTCTAAAAAGCATTGTGGTGCCGCAGATGGATCGTCCCTCCAACCATTACTTGGGATATGCTAATGGAGCATCGAGATGATCTCAAAACCTAGAAGCAGCTGCTTGGGTCATCTATTATCTTGATCGATTTCCATTCTTCACCAACGGAGTGTGCATCAGGTCAAATACCAACAATAAGGAAGAATATGATGCCGTCATTGAGCTCATGAGCGATGCCTTCAACCAAGGCATCTTACACCTACATATCTACCTTGATTCCTAGTTAGTGGTTCACAGTTAAACCAATAATTTGAAGTATGAGATTCACAATTGTTTAGAAAATATTTACGTTCAAAAATATTAAGTTGTCAATTTGATCATCCAGACAACAGATCCCATAGCTAAAAACATTCTAGACTAGAATGTATCTCGTATAAACCATCATACATAAAAACAATAACATAAAAAATATAGATCTCCATAAGTGATACACAACATCCATCAAGTCATATAACCATAAGACACATCATCAAGGGCCGCAAAAAATACATCTTGCATATGTCAAAAATATGTGTGAGTACAAAAAACAAGTCATGTCTCTGAACCGCAGGTCAACCAAAAAATATACATATACATGTCATCAAAAATAAGGGAAGCATCCTCGTCATGGGTGATTTCCTTGAATACAGGGTGTCTCTAGGGTTGAGCCCAACTAGGTGGGCCATCTAGACCCACATCTGAACTCTGTGCCAACAATAGGGTAGCAGCCAAAATGGAAGCCACCACACAGTGAAAATTCGGATGACAACCCCTCTCCCGGGCCATCACTGTCTCGAGCCAGGAATCGTCCAGATCATCAAAAAAACCCTAGGTCCGCATACCCTAGCTTAACCTCTCCACTCGACCCCAAGCATCTTCTAGGTCAATGGATAGAGCCTCGACTGTACCTAACTTCTCTGCCATCTCTTTCATCTGAGCCTCTTCTGCCTCAGCACGAGCAATAGCTGTAGCATCCTCGACAGCAGTCAAGCTACTACCCTCCCCAGAAGGGCCTGCACCATCACTGGGTCCTCCACCCTGAGGTTGCCATGGATCTCCACTCTGCCCCCCAGCCTGGGGATGAGCTCCTCCACCTAGAACTCTCCAAATTGGGTGGTGTCCAACCAACTGAGCAATAGTCCCCCCAACTGCTCCCACATCTGCAAGATAAACAAATATAGTGTCAGTATCACCATAATATACACATCATAAATACTCAAAAAATGTAGAAAAACACAAAAACGATACCTTCTAGTCCCCATGCGTAATGGGTAGGAAGACCCATATTCGGATCTCCCCGAAAGTCCAACCCCTAGTATGGAAATTGGAGGAACATCTGAGGGTTGGCCTCGAACCAGGCTTTTGTGGTCAGATTCCAATAGCGACCCACCCCTCCTTGACCACCTCGAGGCATCATGACGCCAATTGCCTCATCCGAGGGTCCTGATGAAACCCCATAGGAACTTCCACTACGGTTCGCATCAGTACCACCCTCTCAAACATTATGCTACACAAGATGCTAGCATAATTAAATAGCTTAGATCCTCCTCGTACCTTCACTAGCTGCAACACCATACTGTCATAAAAATGATGGGAAAATTCAAAGGAATGTCTGGCCCGAAACTAGCATAGAACATTGATCTGAGGTCTTGACACCTTGTGTAGCGACGATGACCGATTAAATCTCATGATCATGGCTATAGGACATCGCTCGACTAGGTTGGTCACTGAGGTGATAAGGATGCACCACTCTAAAAGTGGTGCGTTGCCACAGTGATGTGCTGAACAGCGATGGAGAGCCACCCTCCCAGGCGAGAGTGGATGGGGTAGTGCCTCACCCTGAGGTAGCAAACTAGTCAAAAAACATATACCCATCTCTAGACGGATATGAACATCATACCCTCACAAAACTATCACCTTGCACCTCCTCCTCCTACATCAGACTAGGTAGTGCAACAGGAGATTTTGCGACTTGAGGTGGTCATTCTCAAGAAACTTGAAGAGAACCCACTGGCCCAATGTCTGACGGTCATTAGCATCCTATGCCACAGCTACACAAATATCCGACCAATCTCCCTCTTTCTCCGCAACATCGTTTTACCAAACAAAAGCACATGAGTGACATCAAAACTTGAAAAATTTTCATTTTTTTTTCAAAAAATTCTTGGGCTTTTCAACGTGCTTGTTTCTTAGACAGGCGCACTGACCACATGTCTGTATCTCAGACAAAAGCAAAAACCATGTGCAAAAATTGCCATAGGCATGAAATATCCGCGCAAATCATCAATTTCCCATGGAGATTTCACGCCTGTACCTTGATCGCCTGCGCGGTCAAGGAAAAAAATTAGTAGGAGCCCATACAAACCTAATTACAGACCCTTACCCAGTAAAACTGAAAACATTAAAATGTTGGATGTTCAGGGGCCTACCTAGAACTAAGAGCGTGAATCCATAGTACACAGGTTGACCTCAACGGTAAAAAACGCTCAACAACAAGCTTTGACCTCTCAAAATCTCAACTCTCAAATGACACAAATGAACTGAAATGAGCCATATTGACCTATATATCGCCATTTTCAAATTATTTGAGGGACCATAGGGGGAGCTGAAAGAGCCCAATTGTGAAATTGAAAGCAACACAGTGACTAGTACCTCATAACGCCCAAAGGAGGTGTCACACATTCATGCCTTTGAAAAAACAATTTTTCAGTTTCGACAAGTATGCCCTCTCTTCTCATTTTTTCATTCAACACATTTGTCAATATATTTTAATGAAAAATATGTTTTCACTTGGGGCGTTAGTTGTAGGTATTATACAACATGACAAACCACCTATTTCCCTAGTCACTGAAGGTTCTAGAGTAGGTATCATTCTATCCTCATCATGATAGAGTCCCAGAGAAGCTATGCAAATCCTGATATCATTTCTCCACAAGAAATCAACCATAGGTTCCAAACACCAGACCATGTTTATCATCTCCCCACCTTGCACATCATAAACATCCTCGTTGGTCAGTAGAGCCTTCCCCTCCATGGCGGCCATCACTCAAGTAGACCATTCATCAAAAATATGATGCCATTGCCATAACACCCTAGTCCGGAAAGCAATTCATGTTCATCCATCCATCATACATTAAGTCAATTTTTACCATATAACGATAAAACCCCTTTCCTAGACTACCATGTTTCACAAGCAGATCGAACACACACCATTATGTCTCGCATTTGGCCTACCATACCTCCATCAACATAGCCCATCGATGATATTTTCCATCTGCTTCACCACCCCCCCACCGAGACTAACCAATGGGGCCCCAACCCTCATCAAAAATACCTTCCTCAAATCATGAGTGAGTTATCATTTTCATGTTGTTGGGGCACCCATCTTCATGTTTGTAGAATCCAAACCCATTTTATATTCTTTTGGAAAGTGTACAAATATTTTTTAGGAGAAAATCCCCTACCCATCCATCCACTTTTCTCCCCTGGCAGCAGTCCCTGATTACCCCTTGTCGGAGATTCACACCTTTCACACAAGCCACAACGACATTCATAACTAACATATAACCACCTAGACGTCCTACCGACTCTAGGGCTTTCCTCATCAAAAACCATTATGACTGCCACCAAATTGATTTTTCAAGCTCCAACCTTGGACCACTAAACTCCCATCACCCATTTTCAGCCATTTCTCGCCATCATGCCTATGTTAACCTATCATACCTGAGATTCTGGTCCCTTGCATCCATATATCTCTTGATCGATTGAGGCTTCCTTTTTGATGACTTCAACAACCATTTTCAAAAAATGAAGTAGTACCTTGGATGGCTCCTCACCTCAATAGGGGCATCCTCGGATGGCACAGTGGGAATCATCATTTCCTATTGATGTCATCGATCATCCTAACACTCGACTACAACAAAAGCTTTCATGTCAAGATGGTATTGTACTTCAAAACCATTGCACTTTTTCAGAATTCGTCGAAGACCCATGCCATTATAAGCATCTCTTTCAACAATGCTTACACGGGAAGGTCCCAGTAATACACCCATGCATACTATGAGAATTTATGCTAAAAATTCCATACCAAGCTTATACATGTGGGAACTAAATTCCACTTATTGTTAAAGAAAAAACACCTTTGAGGGCATCAACAAATTTTGTCATCAACCAAATTAACAAAACACTACCATATAAGTGACATATACAGAGCCTCTATCTATCAAATAGGCCTTAACTAGCGAAAGCATCATGAGCATGGGACATGCCTGCCTCGTAGAAATATTGTATTCATTGTATTATGCTATATCTTGCAGGTTTTCGACATAACATGGTCCTTGTTTTACTCATAGTAAGGGGTCCCCAACCTTAGGTTGTACGCAGATTACTCTCTCTCTCTCTCTCTCTCTCAACATGGGTTATATAGAACAAAAACTATAATGTATTTTGGCTATACAGTTCTTCCTATACCTCACACATTAGGGGGAAACTGTTATCACTCAAAAATCAGACAAGGAAAAGACATCATGAAATGTCAAGAAAAAGTATTTACAGGATGGAAAAAAATTACAGAATCTGAAAATTTTAACTTTCTCTATGGTCAAGAGGAAAAATTATCAAATTGTGCACAGAAGACACTAGCAAATTGTGCTCGACGTGAATTTTTATTCGATAGCAGTGCAAATCTCCGTGACTTTCCCTCAATAAGCCGCGCGGTCCTGGGTATGGCGAAAGGTCACTATCTAATACCACTTTGCACACTTCAGGAAGAAAATTCTCCACTTGATTCCACCCAAGGACAACCACCTTGAGACCTCAAGTGAGCATACAATGGAATCAACCACCACTCTTGGGTCACTATCCAAAATTTTACCAAGAGAGGGAAGAAGATTTTAATTTTACCTATAAAATACCACCATGAGAATAACAATTCAAACACATTGTTATGTTGGCTAAATTTCCCATGATCAAACCAGCAGTGTGTTGTCCAAGAAGCAAGAGAGTGAAGACATTCATTTGTTGGTAATCCAACATCTTAATCCAAAGAGTCCTATTTTTCTTTTTTCTCTACATACATGCTGGAGTTTTAAATTTCTTTATCTTTTAGAAATGTTTTTTCAGGTTATCATTTTCATTTCACCAGTGTCACACTGGTTTCTTTGTTTTTGCACCAATGGTCGTTGTTGCAGCGACTCTCCTCACTGATTTTGTTTTCCTCCCATTTATTATATTTTCTCACTTGATTTTTTTTTTTCATTCACACTTAGTCATATCTACAATCAAACCAACATTATCTATATTCTCGTTTTTCACACTTCCCTTAGGCAAATTTTCCATTCCCTTGGTCGGTTTTCACATTACCCAGCTGGGCACTATGCAATTTTAAGGCTCAAGCCAAGATATTTTCCACTGGAATTGTGTAGGGCACAGTACGTGATGGAGAAAATGTGCATTGCACAATTCCAGGGCTCAGTCTGCATCCCTGGCCACTAAGACTGCACAATGTGCAGTCTCTCCTAGACCACTACCCCGAATGAACTGTGCATTGTGCAGTCTCATGCCTAAAGTTTCGAACCTGACTACTGGGACTGTGCAATTCATAGTTCCCTCTAGCATTCATCCCCTCGTTCCAGTAAAAATTGCACAATATTTCCCATTAGATGCATAGTTTCTTGCTTGAACATGCTTTGAAAGAGTTTTTGTTTAAAACTGATGTTTTCTTTCCATGAGTGTCTTTTCTATCCCATTGGTACAACAATTGTTGAGCACCTCTCCAACAGTCATTGTTACTATGGAACCCAGGATGGCTGCTTAAAAATAAACCATTGAAATTAGTATTTGGGAAGCAGTTGAGAAAGTTTAGGTTAATTTTCCAATATATTGGGACACTTAGTTATTTGTAGAAAATGAATCTAAACTAACATGGCTATAGATTAAGGATGCTTATGCAATGGATTTTGAATAATATTTAGAGGACCGATAGGTTTATCTCAACATTAGACAGTCAGGACTATACAGGGTTGCATGTAGGTATCCATCCTTCCCGTGTGCAGATGTAATTAGCTGGGTTGTCTCACACACTCATGAGAAAACTAAGGCATTGAGAAACACCATGGGACAAAAGCTGGCTACATTTCTAGCAGTATATTTTCATCAGATGTATCATCTTCCCGATCCAGTAAAGATCATAGATTCATTGTTTTATGCTACCCAAAACTATGTGAGCATGAAGGATATTGTCATAAGTTGGGTGAAGGAGCCATAAAATTTTGCATATACACCCACCCACATAGCTAAGACAAGGTCACTTAGGAAGGCCTACCAACTTTTGGTCATCTTATCTTACGAAATATATGCCAAAACAAGCATCAATAATTTCCTGAGGGGTGGGATATCTTACTGAAAAGGTTGGTGAATGAGGGGAATTCATTCAACTGGTCAGATATTTTGGCTCATCAGCTAAGATCCCATGTAGCATGAGCCCGGGATTCTCCCAAGGGTGAGAAATCAAAGTTCTATATGTCTGTATACTTATTGGTTGCGATCTGTGCACATAATAAGTTTCCTAGCATGAACTAGATGTGGAAACCGATAGAAACTACCTTACATATCTATTGCAAGCTACTTTCAGATTGCATCCATAGAGAAGTTATGGAGCAGTTAACTGATCACTTCATCATCCAAATTTACATGATTATCTTTCATTAGCACCCACCTTGCATCTCACGAGGAGTGATGTAGGCGATATCAGAGGTTGTAGATTGGTTTGCCTTATGAGATGGCACATTGATCAGAGTGTTCAAGGGGGAAAAGCCGTCACATCTTTTGCCTAGATATGCCACTAAAAAACCTGTCATGCAAGAAGTATCTTACCATCTCACCACAAGGCTTTCAACAAAAATGCACGGGACGAAGAAGGAACCATGGCCAAAACTTTTGTTGCAGATCAAGCTATACAATATTAAGAACCTAAAATTTGTAGATAATGAATCAAAAGCCATAGTGAAGTTTGAGTTCAGTACAAAATAATTTAATCTCTATGATCTAAGGGGAATTTTCAAGGACCATTGTGCAATAATCTACTACAATTGGGTTAGCATGGCATATCATTGGTCAAAGGAGGAACCATGGAAGATTTTTTATAACTCCTCCAAACCCCGCAGACCAATTAGTATAGCTGGGACTTCACAGGTTACTCGACAAATGACAATATTTCCGGAAGAGAAAGCAGCGGAAGACAACAACCCGTACAAGATAATGGAAATAGGAAGGCTGTTGACAATGCAGAGGACGAGAAAATATGGAAGATGAAAGTAGATCCTATTACTAAACAAGGAGATCTGGTGATAGAATAAAAGAGGAGGCAAAGGCTACAAAGAGAAAAGTAGATGAAGAGAGAGAAGGAAAGCTTGGAGGAAACAGAGCTGAGAGTGTAGATATCAGAACAAAAGCTAAGGGAAGAATGAGAGATAAGGAGAAGAGAACAGGACGAGAAGTAGAAGAAGGAAGAAGAAGGAAGGAAAGGTGATATAGTGGAAGAGATGGGACCTGTACAGGTTGTAGAGCAAGTACAGGATCAACCATGAGTAGAAGGAGTGAGCGAATATATGCATGATCAAGAGCTTGCTCAACAGATTGAGTAGTTGAATGAAGTCGCATACAGGGAGTTGGTACTAAAGCTACAAGATGAAAATGTGGATCTGATGCCTAGTGCACCATTAACCATTGTTCAGACTCCACCACCTCCATCCACGAAGTCAGCCCCGAGTGAGCGAGGGGGGATATTGCCTCTTGATGATGATCCAGTGATGGATGTGTACAATATGTCATTTGATGAAATCCAAAATAAAATTGCACAAGCACAGAGAAATCACTTACCAAATAATCATGCATCACCTACATTTATGAGATAAAGGGTGATAGTGGTGGACACCAGCAAGAATCCAAGTGCTATTATCGAAGCCAACTTGGCCTTCACAGGTGTGGAAAAATATAACACCCAGTATTTGTTGGCTGAGAATAATTAGTTGGCACAAAATCTACAGGTTATCTTGAAAGAGAAGGAACAACTTCACACAGTAGTGTAGAATGCACCTTTTGCATAGGTCTACCTATAAGAGATGAGAAAAATGATATTGGCTGAGGTATCCACACTTGGGCATACTATGAATGATCTCTATGAGGATATGGTGACCATACATAAAGCAGTTGTCTGCTTACATGAATTGCAATGGTAGAGAAGAGAGTTTGTCAAGATCCTCAGGAACGTACAATTTGTTATCACCACCATGAATGAACAACAAGAAACTCACCTCTTTCATTGGAAATATGCAGGCCTCATATATAAGGATATATAAAAAATTTTATTTTATGATGAGAACACACGAGATCCATTAGTTGGCAGACTCATTGAGACTAAATGCAAACAACAAGCCAAGTAGGAGATTGATAAGTACTTTGAGCATCTAAAGTAGATGGCCACCCAGGAGGACTTAGAGTTGAATAGATAGGACATGCAGACCTACATCGGTAGTCCTGTTCGGATTAGAAAAAAAATTCTCTTGGTTGAGAAAGAGGTTCAAACCGGTTCCAAAACATTGTATTCAGATGCTATGGAGGCATGAGTTCACTTCTAGCTTGACACTATTAAGAATTTTGGGGAGACCATAAAATAGTGTCGAGCCTGGCACCAATATGTGATCGAGAAGCATCAATTCGAACTTTCCCAGTGTGAGTTCACCCCAACTCTAGCATCATAGTGTTTTGTCTTGTTAGGTTGTCAAGTTGTCTCTCCCCTATTTTTTCTTATATGGGTATGAATGGAAAATGTAATATTATTTGTAATTATTGTAAAAGTAAAATTCTAATTGTCCATGTTGGAATGTAAAGAGTCATATTGTAATGTAATGAACTATTTTTTAAATAAGTTGAAGAGTCACGAGGGAGTCCAAGAGTCACAAAGGGAGCATGGAAAGACTCCCCCCATTGGTTATAAATATATCCTCATAACCCATGTAACATTATTTTAGGAGCCAATATTTTGGCTAGTCTTAGGTTTAGGAAGAGATTTGGAGTTTTATGTTAACCTTGGCTTAACCATAGCAAAGAGGGAGTATACTTATTTGGAGGAGTAGGTGTTGTAGACTTTGCATTCCACTATTGGGGCAAGTGGCTTGAAAAATTTTGTATGTATGATTGGACTATCACTTTTAATAAAACTTAGGCCAACATAATTTCATGCATATATTGTGAATAAAGTAGGACTACTGTTTTTATACTTGTGATGTATGTTATTTAACTTACACATATGATTATGAACTATTTTGTTTGAATTTGTATGTATCTTATTGAATGTGTGTTGATGTGTTAATCTATCACCTTAACTTGTGGACTATTCCACTTCTTAGTTCGTGTGATGTCATTTTGATCATGTGTTCCTTCTAAGCTTCCTACTACTACAGGCTTCAAAGGGGCACACTTATTTTTCCTTTCATGTGTTGCAACCATAATGCATCACAATTGAATCTCCGTAGGGTCACACACCTTTTATCACCAAAGACAACGTGCACCACTCTACACATTTTGAAAACCAAGGCAGATCATTAACACCCTACTGCTGGAATTGCTACTCCAAATGGTGTGAGGTATAGTTAGGACTTCATATCAGGGAGATCTCTTGAATTTTGTCAGATCCAACACCATCAACATGTATTTATGCTTTTGGAGTATCAAATGCTCATTAATGGGGAAAAATGATCTAGGTGGCTTTAAAAAGGCTCAAAAATCAAAGTCTCCAGTTTTCATTAAAACCATGACCAAAGCATAGAGTTCATATTCTTGAATCTAATAGTGCAAATGAATCCTCAATCCCAGCTTGTATGTGAAATTTATTCTTAGTCAAATTTTCAATCGAATTCAGAAAGTCAAAGTCAAAGTCAGCATTCTGCCATGTGGCAGGACGTACAGATGATGCATGGAAGCAAAGCCAACATACCTAGTGGGACCCACAGAGTTAATGTGGTAGCCCAGTCATAAAATAAGGTGAAACCAGAAGCAGGTGATCTGGTAGAACTACAAGTCGACACATGGAAATTAGGTGATAGAAGTGGCATATGATGTGGACCAATAAGACCTTGCCACATGGCCCAATCACATGGTGCCAGATAGCACCTAAAATTAGGTCCAAGTAGCCTTCGCATGTTGCAACCTACATTTTTATCTAATTCTCATGGTTTGGGGAGTTGTTACAATATGGAAATATGTTTAGCATATCTTATATGGTTTGGAAACTTTATTAAAAAAAAAATTGGGAGTACGTGGGTTTTGAACCTAAGTCCTCCCCAAAAAAAGGTAAGTTAATATGAATATGCGGACCATTATGCCAACCACACAATTTTTCGTATTCACCCTCACACTTTGTTATAAAATTCCATTCGAATGGTTCAAAGGGAACCATGGAGAATACATGAGAGACAGGGCACAGATAGGCAAATGAAGACACAACCTCAAGAAGATTCTAGGAATATTGTTACAAAATATGTTAAGGAATATTCCAAAGAATATTCTCTATGAGGAATCTTTAAGGAATATTGGAGATTCCTTGGGGGCAAAATTTTTGAAGGTGTCATAACTATGTCGAGCTTATACTCATTTGAACTATTTTTTTTTCTGGAGTCAAATTGTGCAGTCCATTTCCTATTTGAGAAACATATTTTTTTTCACTGTCTAGAAGAGAATCTTGTGAGGAATCTAAAATATTCTTGCAGAGACTAGATTTCAACGTCAATGAAAGGGGTCATGTTTATACTCATATTTCATGGTTTTTTGCAAGGAACATGATGGTGTAATTTGTTTCTTCATTTGAGTACTGGATTTTCATATCGTCCCTAGACTTGGAGGTATAAGGTGCATTTTTGCGACTTGTTCATTTTAGTTTTGTAGAGATGATTATTTGATTATGAGATCCATGTATGCCACATTGTGAGAGGATCATTGTGTGCTACTTTATGTGAGATTGTTCCTTTTACTATATTTTACCAAAATTGTGGTCCTAAGGGACCCCATTCCAATAGGCCCCCAACACAATCTTGTGACTCGTTCCGAGTCACAATGGTGCTGGGGTCTTCATCCTTGTTTGCAGCTCCTTGACAACAGTAATTAAGGGAGGTAGGATGCCCGCGCTCTGATCAGGTCCACTCTATGCTATGTCCACTATTTTCTACAATGTCAACCCTTTTGCGGCAATATTGATGCTCTGATAGGTTTGGTTTAAGTTTTTCATAGAAGCATCCAGATCCTGTGACAGCTTCATCACCAGTTCGGCCCATGGCTTCATGTGCTCTGTCACAATATGCTTCTTCCTACACAACTCCTCTACCTCATCGCGCAAGATCTAGCTAGTCTACAATCTAGTTAGGCGTTGAGTAGGTATGAAAGTAGGCAATGTCTCTAGGAGGTCATCAAATGCCTACTCCTTGGCACATAATTCTTGTGATATCTTCCTGACTAGTGGATCCATATACATAGATGTCCACAATACCATAGTTTTTTCGAGCAACGCAGTGCCTTTTTCAACTGTGACGATGATACTCTCTAAAGCTTCCTTGACCAAGGTCGCTCACTGCGCACACACTTCTGGGGGAGTTTATGGCTGTAGCTTGGCTTGCAATGATACTACCTGTTGTTTGAACTACGCCTTTACTATCTGCGCCTCTTCTTGAGAGGCCTTTAATGCTGCTACCAAAATTTTGATCTTAACCTACAGTGCAACAAAAATAGGGATGGCCACTTCCAGTAGGTCACGATACAGTTAATCGATCAAGTGTTCCAAATCAGCTTTATGCGCTACTGCGACCTACTGCATTTTTTGGGCCTAGGGGATTCTTTAGTATTTGCAGTGATCTGCTACTCAGCTTCACTTAGTTGTTGGTGTACGTGTTCCTCCCTACACTACAACTCGTCTGTGATGATATTTTGGATTGTGTGCAGCTTCCCACTAGGGAGTAAGGACAAGTCTATTCCAACCTCTAGGTAGGTCCACACCTGTGCGTGCAACTCTGGTTTCTCTATAGTGACCATTGCACATGGGAAGGGGCAGATACTGCTATCTTTTGTGTTGATGATCATCATTGTAGACCAGATCGCTTGGATCGGCCTCTCTTCATCCATGCTCGCATGGATATTGTTAGTATTCAACAGTAACACCCACAATCCAAATTGTAACACTTCTATAAATGCCTTGTATTTCTCTTCCATGGATGTCCACCTGTCTTCAAAGGCTGGTGCTATGACATCGAAAATCTTATCTAAGTCCTCCTCTGTGAAGGTGACATCTGCAGCATCTCCATCCTTCAAGCCTTTCCTCTTCTTGCGGGCTCCTTTGGAGGTTTTTGCGCCACACTTCGTACTTCTGGGAGACTCAGCTCCCATGCCATGGAGACCATCCATGCCTCCAAGGTCTACCTCGACTTCTCCTTCAAGCTTTCGCTCAGTATATTTCTTTGCTTCCTTCTTGGTATCTTTCTCAGCGTCTTTTTTTTGTGCTTGCCTCTGCATCCTTTTTAGTGCGCTGTTATGCTTATTTTTCTTTCCTTGCCAGCATGGTCTCTTTTCCAGATGTTGAAGCTGTGATGGGTTGGGTGGAACCAAGCCCTTCCTTCCATGTTGTTGGCCCAGTCATAATGACCTAGTTAATCTCTACATTTTTTACCATAAACGACAGGTTGTACCATGCAGGGTCAGCCGAATCCCATATATTGGCGTAGCGTGCCCCTTCACATACACCAAGCTCTGCTTTATGGAGGGTTATGCCCTCTGGTGTCTCCCAAGCCACCAAAGCAATAAAAATTAACAGCCAGGAGTAACATAATTTCTTGCGTTGTTCTTGCGCCTTGCGCACATTTTCCAGAAACTCATGGCATAGGTATTGGGACCAGTTATACCTAACACCATTCTCAAATTCTTCTGCAAGCATGATTATGTGCACAGGGACTATCATAGGGAAACACTTTCACATCATTTTATACCCAAGGACTAAGGTTCCCACGCGCATCGCTCGGTCCTCAATCTACTGCACTAGGAACCCCCTAGTGTCGGTAACATTGGCCGCTACCTTTAACTCTTCTGTTTTCTCACACTGAGCCATTGGATTGGGCCATTACTTGGGTAGGCCAGTGATCCACTTGATCAGCGCAGCAGAAATTGGAATTCTTGCTTGTATCCACGAGCACCATCATGCACTAGTGCCAGCTGCTAACACACGCAAACCACTGTAATAGGGTACCTCCCGAAGTGATGAATCCATATCAAATTAAGGATCCCCAGGTTGCTCAGCCCACGTGCCCATGGCATAGGTTCTAATTTCACCACATCATCATACAACACACATTGGAAGTAGTTTTTAGGGATAAGCTCAGGGAATGTTTCCTCTTTCGCCAAGTCAAAGTCATTGAATTTGATGAGGGGGATCTTTCTAAACATATCTCCATTCACAGGGATGGCCTACAAGATCATTGGTGTCTGAAGGTAGTCCCATACTACGTCTACATTCATGGGAACACACATAAAGGGTCTGCGCAGCTTGACATACTTTGGCCATAATGAAATTGGCTCGATGAATATGGACTCCTCAGTCGCGCTCATGGGTCGCTTCATGGGGTCACCCATATGAGACCCATCCTTTGTGGTCGTGCGTGGAGATGTAATGTTCTGAGGAGATGTTCGTAGCTTGGAGGATGACCCATTGGTCATCTTACCCTTTCCCTTAACTGGCGTAGAGACGACTTCTTGGACCTCTAGTACCACTTCATGAACATCATTTGACCCTGGCTCTGTAGAAGCTGTGAGCGGTGCAGAGCATTCCTCAAATGGCGTGCTCTCAGGATTAGTGGTCATCATTCTTGGGTGAAAGATAAATTCTGGGTTACTCATGTTGGATGCGGGGGTCTCTCAGCGAAACATACAGTGCTTAAAGACAGAATTACGACACAATTCACAGATAAGCTTGGGGCACAACATACTCCAAAAGAAAAGGAATGAAATGTGACCTGTGACCTTCCTTTTATAGGTGATATGAGGTGAAAATGGTTGGATTGTCATTTGTTGGGAACAAATACTGAGAGGGGGGTGAATCAGTATTTAGAGCTGACTAAAAAAATTTACTTTTCCTTCTGTTTAAAACCATATGTTACATTACTGAATCCAACTTGTATGTCCAGAGATCTTATTGCATCATTCATTCATCATATTTTTAGTAAGAATGAACAGAAATAACAGAAAAAAACCATCAAACATAAGTAACACATATGAACACCAGTATTTAAGGTGGAAACCTAATTCGGGAGAAAACCACCGCTGCTGTAGTCTCAGTCTTCAATTTTTATTATAAATAAAACTTTTTACAATTTATGTTGGTGTAGACTTATGCCAACACGTAGGCACCCACTTGCAGAAAGGCTACAACATTTTCTCGTTCTCCAGCCACCACTGGAAGGGAGCTACAACCCCCTCACTGAAGGCTTCGACCCTCAGATCTAATGCAGACCACGTTTCATTCACTTCCACACAACATACCTGGTAGGCCACCAGATTTATTTATTTTCTTCAGAGGTGCATCCTTAATTCAGATCTCTCAGCAATCTGTTACCCATTCCATAAAAATATACTTCAGAGTGAAGTATTCACTCACAATCCTTTCTCATGCATACATTCTTCATGATTTCGTCAATCAATTAAACCAATAATTAATCATCATCTGATCTAGAGATCTTGATCAATCATCATATTCACAAGTGCACCATAGATTCAAATATATCAGAGTTTTTCATACAGATATCTCTAAAAGAGATTTGTTTATTACCAACCCTTTCACATGCAAAACGTTCTTCATAATTCTCATCACCTTATATATTTTTCGCCTTTATTAAAATCTTGGGTCAAAACCATTCAATTACTAATGGTATTCGTGGACGGGGTCAAAATAAATAGTCCAGCAGGGTCTCCATAACTCACACTGTTCCATTGATCTTGGTAATTAAATAATTAATTTAATACTTTTGAACTTAACTTTAGGATTAAGGTTAATCTTTCGCATTTTAACGCTTTCAAACAATATGATAAACTTTTGACCCCGGGCCCACAAATATATTCAATAGCCAATCAAATACGCACACGGTACCATAAGTAAATTTCACGCAAGTTCAGCGTCCGATCACCGTTAGATTAGCAAGCTTCCGGGTCAACGGCGTATATGCATATCGCTCGACCTCCGATGCCGAACGTTAACGTGCGATGTCCCACCGTACCTGTGTTAAACTTTGTGCACCTTCAACAAATGATGACCATCCGATGACCCCTTCCCAGATCAACGATGCTCAACGATATCGCTGGGCATCCTGGGTCGAACTATAACGCACGATGGCACACAGTGACAAGCGGTTTTCCATGGGTCTCCTTTCCACGTGTTGAGTGATTTATGGAATCACTCCCAACTCCTCAAATACTGCTCACTTTGTATAGGTGGTGCGATGAAAACAATAAACCACCTTCACTGTTCACTTGGTCATGGTTCCTCTCTTCCACGTAGGGTTCTGTTGCCTTTTCAATGTATTATTATAATTAAGTTGCGCTTTAAGGTTTTTCCTTTTATTACAGTTCCATTGCTAATTTTGACATTTTGTTCACAATTACAGTTCCATTGCTAATTTTGACGCTTTGTTCACAATTTCGTTTGTGTCTTTATACATTCTTTACACCGGTTGCTGCCTTCCGACCTCGACAAAACACAATGTCACTCTGTCTTCAATTATGCATTCTACTTCTATTCACTGTCTTTGCGTTGTTTGCTGCCTTAGTTCCTTATATACCTTGCTTCCTCTCTGCTTCTTTTCTCTTTCTGCTGGTCTCTTTGTTGCCTCTGCTATCTCTCTGCTTCTTTTTTAATGCTGCTCCTTGCTTCTCGGTTTTCCTTGTTGCTATTTAGATTCTCCTGCTTTGCTACTTTATTTTCCATCAATGAGAACATTTCCAACAATCTCCCCCTTTGGCATTGATGGAAATACTCTTCCTCTGATGGTCTTATAGAAGCCCTTTGTTGCTTTTCCTCCCCCTTTGACATCAATGGCAAAGAGTTTGATCAATATCCTTTGAACCGACAAAGCATGCTCCCCCTGAGATCATGCTGCATCTTCAAACATAATATGACCAAAAATTCATATTTTCATATGACCAACGCTCCCCTTGAGCCTGTACATTCAGAGATGCCTAATAACACCTCACCACCAATTTAATGTTTTGTATTTAAGTAGACCTAATCCTCTGCATGGCAGAGACTACTCCTAGATTTTGTCTGAGATATTTGAACGCTTCCCTGGGTAGAGGTTTGGTAAATATATCAGCAACTTGTTCTTTGGAGGAAACATACTCCAATTTCACTTTTTGTTCAAGCACTTGTTCACGTAGGAAGTAATATTTGATGGGAATTTTCTTGGTCTTGGAATGCATAACAGGATTCTTTGAGATACTGATGGCACTTTTATTATCACACATAATGGAGATAGGAGGTGAACATTTGATTTGAAAGTCTTGTAGGGTTTGCATCATCCAAAGAAGTTGAGTGCAACATGATGCGGAAACCACATATTCTACTTCTGCTATGGATAAGGCAATAGATCTTTCCTTCTTGCTAGACCAAGATACTAATCGGGGCCCCATATAGAATGCACCACCACTAGTGCTTTTCTGATCATCAATACTTCCAACCCAATCTGCATTAGTGTATGCATGAAGAGTAAGATCAACATTCTTTGGATACCATAGTCCAAAGTCTTGAGTTCCTTGTAGATATTTGAATATTCTTTTCACAGCCTAAAGATGAGACTCTTTTGGATTAGCTTGGAATCGTCCAACAATCCCAACTGCATGCATGATGTCTGGTCTTGTCCCAGTGAGATAAAGTAGACTTCCTATCATAGATATGTATTCTGGTTGATTCACTATAGGGGAATCATCATTAGAACTGAGATTAAATCCGGTTATCATTGGTGTACTTACAGGTTTGCAATATTCCATGCCATACTTCAGGATTTGCTTGAGGTATTTTGCTTGTGATAAGAATATGCCATCTGTTTCTTATTGCACTTACAAGCCAAGGAAGAATGTTAGCTCCCCAAGCAAAGACATTTCAAAATCTTGCTGCATATCAGAGGAAAATTTCTGACTCATAGACTCTTCATTACTTCCAAAAATGATATCATCAACATATACAACCACAATCAATAGTTTGTCATTTTCAGTTTTTGTGTATAAGTTGCTATCAGCAGACCCTTTTGAAAATCCTTGCTGATGAAGATATTTGTCAAGACGATAGTACCATGCCCTTGGAGCTTGTTTGAGACCATATAGAGCCTTTTTAAGTCTACAAACAAGTTTTTCATCATTTCCCAAAATGAATCCTTCTGGTTGTTCTATATAAACTTCTTCTTCTACATCACCATTGAGAAAAGCAGATTTAACATCCATTTGATAAACTTTGATTTGTTGGAAGCTTGAAAAAGCAAGAAACATTCTTATGGCTTCAAGTTTGGCTACAGGAGCAAAGGTTTCTTCAAATTCTATACCTTCTTGTTGAGCATACCCCTTGCAAACAAGTCTAGCTTTATTTCTTATAACATCCCCATTCTCATTTAACTTGTTTTTGAATATCCATTTAGTTCCAATGACATTTTTGTCATGAGGTATTGGTACTAATTCCCAAGTGTGATTCTTTTCAATTTGATCAAGCTCTTCATTCATGGCTTGAATCCAACATTCATCTTTGCTAGCTTGACTGAAATTGTGAGGTTCAATAGTGGACAGAAATGCCAGATTGCTAGAAGATCCCACAAGAGTCCTTCTTGTTTGTACACCTGATCCCTTTTCTCCCAAAATTTGAGATTCTGGATGATTCTTTTGAACATATCTGGATGGAACCTTTTTAGACACATCATCTTCAGGTTCTTCACTAGGTTCACTGTTTGTATCATTACTATTTGATGTAGAAGGATATATGTCATCATCATCATCTTCATTTGTTGTTTGTTTTTCTTCTTTTGGAGCTGCTGGAGACTCATCAATAACAACATCTATACATTCAACAATATTTCGAAGTCTTTTATTGTAACATTTATATTCCCTACTCCTAGAAGAGTAGCCTAGAAATGTTCCTTCATCTGCTCTGGGTTCAAACTTGCCAAGTTTTTCATCATTTTTTTTTATAAAACATTTTCTTCCAAAAATTCTAAAATGCTTTACAATGGGAGAATTACCATACCAGAGTTCATATGGAGTTTTATCACTATTTACACGAACATGTGCCTTGTTAAGAATATTTACTAATGTATGTGCTGCTTCTCCCCAAAAAGTATCAGGTGTTCCGCAATCATCAAGCATAGCTCTAGCCCTTTGTTGAACTGTTCTGTTCATTCTTTCTGCTACGCCATTTTGTTGTGGAGTGCCAGCTATAGAAAACTGTCTTTTTATGCCATGTTGTTCACAAAATTCAAGGAATTCATTGGATGTATATTCTCCTCCTTGATTAGATCTAAGACACTTGATTTTTAGATCTAATTCATTTTCAACCAGTGCTTTGAAGATCTGAAATTTTTCAAATGCTTCATCTTTGTGTTTAATCAACCCAATCCAACACATTCTAGAGAAATAATCAATGAATAAGATATAGTATTCTTCACCACGTGGTGAATTTTTCTTCATAGGTCCACATATATCAATATGAATGAGTTCAAGAGGCTTACTTGATGATCCTTCCTTGGTATTAAATTGTACTCTTGTTTGCTTACCGAATTGGCAATATTTGCATATGATATTTTTAGGTAGAGTAATATTTGTAAGATCTCGAACAACTTTAAGTCTGCTTGATTTGTTGATTTGAGAGAAGCTTAGATGCCCTAACCTTCTATGCCATAGCCAGTTTTCTGAAGATTTACTCAAGTAACATTGTTCTTTGCAGTTCTTTAATACATACAGGTTGCTTGGAGTTCTTTTTCCTTTTATAATTGTTTTACCTTTATCAAGATCACGTACCACACATTCTTTTGAACTAAAGACAACTTCAGTTCCTTGATCACACATTTGATTTACACTTAATAAGTTATGCTTTAATCCGTTCACATACATGACTTCATTAGCTTTCACCTTTTCTTTCAGAAAAACACACCCTTTTCCATTAATGACGGCAGGAGTATCATTTCCAAATGTAACATTATTTTCCTTTTCTAGAGCACTATATGCAAGAAGTTTGTTTTTGTCACCTGTCATGTGTCTTGAGCATCCACTATCAATTTACCACTGGTTTTCTTCATCTTCTGCAAATAACGCTATGCCACAATTTTCAACCTGTAATTCCTTATTTTTCCATACTTTGGAGCTTGAGGGAACTTGTTCTTTTGGCTAAAATTTGCTCCTGCATTTATATTATTCATGGCCAAAGTTATTGCAATAAGCACATTCAACTTCATTTTGAAGAGGAGAAATTTTTTTATAGGTATTATTCTTTGGTTCAATATCAATCCTTTTCCTTCTTTCTTCTCTTGTCATGATAGTTTTATATGCTACACATTTGAACAACTTTATGACCAAAATTGTGACATGAGAAACATTGTCCATTGAAGAAGAAATTTATACAATCATAAAATCTCCTTCTTGAATTTACCTGTTGATTGGTGTTTCTTTGAAAGATATTTCTGTTAGTGTTCTTTGAATTGAGATGATCATACTTTACCTGCAAAGATTCTTTATTCCCTTGCTGAGAGGCAGCATGTTGTATACCAGCAGTAACTGCTTTTAGATAATTTGGTGCTGAAGCCTGAGAAGATTCTCCGATATATCCAAGACCTGTCTTTATAAGGGGAAAACGCTGTACCTTGATAATCTCATCTAAGGTTTCAGATCCTTTAGCAAATCTAAGATTCGGAGTATTTACTTTCTCAAGTTCTTTTCCTAGACTTACTACTTCACACTCTAATTTCTCATTGTGTTTCTCCTTTTATTCAAGCTGATTTTTCAGAGTTTCTATGATTATTTTACTCTCTTCTAGGCCAATTTTGAGTTGATTGTTTTCATCAAGAAAATATTTGTCTTCTAGAGCATCCACAAAAGTATCCTTTTCTTCTCTAGATTTTTTTTCAAATGCCATGAGAAGTCTAAGATCTTGTTCAAATTCTTCCTCACTATCAGATAACCCATCATTGTCTTCATGAGTATTGTAACTTTTTCTAGTGTTATAATGATTCTTATTCCTTCTTACTACTTCCTTCCCCTTTTTATGTGTTTCTTTATGAGGACACTTAGCAGCATAATGACCAACTCTTCCACAATGAAAACATTTGAAAGGAAGCTTACCTCTGAACCATCCTGTGCCAAGTTGAAGTTTCTTTACAAAGTTTATCTCATCTTCTTCTGAGATATATCCTGATCCTTCTGGTTTTTGTACTTCCTTCCCTTTTGTAGAAGTTCTAAAGACTACTTCTTTGACTTCAGATGGTCCTCCTCTTCTCATTTCATATGCAATTAGTATGCCATGAAGTTGCACCACAGTAAGATTTTGAAGATCCTGCTTTTCTTCAAGAGCATAAACTTTTGACTCAAATTTTGTCGTTAGTGATCTTAAGACTTTCTCAACCAAAGTAGATTCGGTTATTGTTTCTCCCAGATTTCTCATACGATTTACAATATCATCAAGACGTAAAAATAAATTGGCAATGCTCTCCTCATTATGCATTTTTAGATTCTCATATTGAATTATGAGAGTTTGGAGTTTAGCACTTTTTACCTTTGCATCACCTTCATAACTTAGAATGATTTTGTCCCATATTGTCTTGGTTGTATTCAGCTGCATGACTTTGACAAATTCTGATTCAGTTAGACTTCCCAATAGAGCATTGACCACCTTTTCATTTGTTTCATAATTCTTTCTTTCCGTCGGATCTGTTGGTACTGCAGCTGGATATTGATATCCTTGTTCAACAATTGCCCATACATCTGCTCCTAGAGACTGAAGATAGGATCTCATCCTTGTTTTCCAGAAGATTAAATTTTTTCCATTAAAGAGAGGAGGCCTAATAGATGTTGTTCCATCTTGATTGCTCATCTTGCTTGATCTTCCTTCTAGCGGCTAAAATTTTTCAGAAGGACCTGCTCTGATTCCAATTTTTGGGAAAAAATACTGAGAGGGGGGTGAATCAGTATTTAGAGCTGACTGAAAATTTTACTTTTCCTTCTGTTTAAAACCATATGTTACATTACTGAATCCAACTTGTATGTCCAGAGATCTTATTGCATCATTCATTCATCATATGTTTAGTAAGCATGAAAAGAAATAACAGAACAAACCATCAAACATAAGTAACACATATGAACACCAGTATTTAAGGCGGAAACCCGATTCGAGAGAAAACCACCGTTGTTGTAGTCTCAGTCTTCAATTTTTAGTATAAAGAAAACTTTTTACAATTTATGTTGGTGCATGCTTATGCCAGTATGCAGGCACCCACCTGCAGAAAGGCTACAACCTTTTCTCGTTCTCCAGCCACCACTGGAAGGGAGCTACAACCCCCTTACTGAAGGCTTCGACCCTCAGATCTACTGCGGACCACGTTTCATTCAATTCCACACAACATACCTCGCAAGCCACGAGATTTATTTATTTTCTTCAGAGGTGCATCCTTAATTCAGATCTCTCAGTAATCTGTTACCCATTCCATACAGATATACTTCAGTGTGAAGTATTCACTCACAACCCTTTCTCATGAATATGTTATTCATGATTTCGTCAGTCAATTAAACCAGGAATTAATCATCATATGACCTAGAGATCTTGATCAATCATCATATTCACTGGTGCACTGTAGATTCAGATATATCAGAGTTTTTCATACAGATATCTCTAAAATAGATTCCTTTATTACCAACCCTTTCACATGCACAGCGTTCTTCATAATTCTCATCACCTTATATAGTTTTCGCCTTTATTAAAACCTTGGGTCAAAACCATTCAATTACTAATGGTATTCGTGGACGGGGTCAAAATAGATAGTCCAGCAGGGTCTCCATAACTCACACTGTTCCATTGATCTTGGTAATTAAATAATTAATTTAATACTTTTGAACTTAACTTTAGGATTAAGGTTAACCTTTCACATTTTAACGCTTTCAAACAATATGATAAACCTTTGACCCCGAGCCCACAAATATAGTCAATAGCCAATCAAATACACGCACGGTACCATAAGTAAATTTCGCGCAAGTCCAACGTCCGATCACTGTTAGATTAGCAAGCTTCCAGATCAATGGCGTATATGCATATCGCTTGACCTCCGATGCCGAACGTTAACGTGTGATGGCCCGCCATACCTGTGTTAAACTTTTCGCACCTTCAACAAATGATGACCGTCCGATGACCCCTTCCCAGATCAACGGCGCTCAACGATATCGCTGAGCATCCTGGGTTGAACTATAACGCGCGATGGCACACAGTGACAAGTGGTTTTCCGTGGGTCTCCTTGCCACGTGTCGAGTGATTGATGGAATCACTCCCAAATCCTCAAATACCGCTCACTCTGTATAGGTGGTGTGATGGAAACCATAAACCGCCTTCACTGTTCACTTGGTCATGGTTCCGCTCTTCCACGCAGGGTTCCGTCGCATTTTCAATGTATTATTATAATTAAGTTGCGCTTTAAGGTTTTGCCTTTTATTACAGTTCCATTGCTAAGTTTGACACTTTTTTCACAATTACAGTTCCATTGCTAAGTTTGACGCGTTGTTCACAATTTCGTTTGAGTCTTTATACATTATTTACACCGACTGTTGCCTTCCGACCTGAACACAACACAATGTCACTCTGTCTTCAATTATGCATTCTACTTCTATTCACTGTCTCTGCGTTGTCTGCTTCCTTAGTTCCTTATCTTCCTTGCTTCCTCTCTACTTCTTTGCTCTTTCTGCTGGTCTCTTTGCTGCCTCTACTATCTCTCTACTTCTTGTTTAATGCTGCTCCTTGCTTCTCTGTTTGCCTTGCTGTTATTTAGATGCTTCTGCTTTGCTAATTTCTTTGCCATCAATGACAACATTTCCGACATCATTAAATGCAGTTTACCTCCATAAAAACGGTCAAAAATCCTGGAAGATAACCTCATTAATTGCAGAAAACCCACTCCATGCAATGGTAAAATCCCTTTTTCACCTAGTTTTACTATTCCAACATCTACTTTCTCCCGCTGTGCATTAGCTCTATGATCCTACCTCACCTGCCTATGTCTTTCCTCTGCGAAGGGTGCAAAAAATTGAATTCCCATTCTCTAGCCATATAGTCATTTGGTAGGTACA
This sequence comes from Pinus albicaulis, assembly GCA_034641835.2. Classification (NCBI taxonomy): domain Eukaryota; kingdom Viridiplantae; phylum Streptophyta; class Pinopsida; order Pinales; family Pinaceae; genus Pinus; species Pinus albicaulis. The sequence goes on along the minus strand of CM076576.1, from coordinate 438,267,543 downwards.
TAGTTATCCCTATACACCTTCATTTGACTTCCATTGAAATACTCAGGAAGATTCTCAATGCGCAATATGGCCAAGCACACTTCACCTCCATCAGTGATTTCTTTCACAATGTATGGCCCCAACCAGTGCTTCCTGAACTTCCCTGGGTGGCGCACGAACTGACTATCATATAGCAAGACCAAATCATCCTCTTTAAATGCCTTCTGTCGAATGTTTCTATCATGCTAGGACTTTTTGTGCACCTTCTACACTTGCTGATGAAAATTAGCAATGAACTGATCCTCTTCTAAGGCAACCAATTGCACTAAGAGTTCCTCCATGATGTTAGGCTCAGCCATATTAGTGAATGTTGTGATGCACAGGTTGGGGACAATATATTCCATTGGAATTATTGCTTCCTATCCATAGACCATCCTAAAATGATATTTTATGCTCAACTTCTTGCATGAGGTCCTATAAGCCCATAACACTGAAGGGGTGCACACATCCCAATCATTTTGATTTTCATTATAAACCTTTGTAAGTGCATGCTCCAGGATTTTGTTAAGAACTTCTACTGCAGCATTTGCTTGAGGGTGGTATGGATTACTCTTTTGATGATGGATCTAAAATTCCTCTGTCAGAGATGCAATGGTTTCATTAACAAAGTGTATTCCCCTATCACTCATAAATATCCTTGGAAACCCAAATTTAGTCAAGATATATTCAAAAATGAAGTGTGCAACAGTTTTTGTGGTGAAATCCTTGACCAGCTTAGCCTCGGCCCATCTAGTTACATAATCTGTGGTAGTGATAATGTAACGCAAGATAGTCTTCTTCCCTGGAGGATTGATATGTCCAAAAAAATCTATATCCCATTGATCAAAGACCTCCAGGGCCATTTGTGGTTGCAGGGGAATTTCTTATCTGCGTGAGGGCTTCCCCATTCTCTGGCATACATCACAAGCTCGACAGTATGCATGTGCATCGATGTGCTATGTGGGCCACCATAATCCAGCATGCAACAACTTCTACATAGTAGCATTCCCTGCATAGTGGCCTGCTGCCACCCCTTGATGAGCCTCAGCCAAGATATCCTATCTCTCATGTTCCAAAACATACCTTATTAATACTTCATCTACTACCAATTTGTATAGTTGACCCACAATCAGCGTAAAATCATTTGGACGTGAAATGAGATCCTTCTTTTGCTCCACCGAATATTCAGCAGGCACACTTCTAGTTGTCAGAAAGTGAATAGTATCAGAAAAGTGTACATCAACTACCTTAATAGAAAATAGTTGTGCATAAGGTAATCCCTCATCTAGACTGGTTGAATCCTTCCCATTCTTAATGTGTGACAAGTGATCTGGTCCAACATTCAATCTACTAGGTTTCACAATAATCTCAAACTCATATTCCTGAAATAGCAGCAACCATCTACAAATATTGCTCCCCAACATAGGCCTATTGACCATGTATTTCAAAGAAGAGTGGTCACTAAACATCTTGAAGTTCCCTCCTAGTAGGTAATGCCTATACTTCTATAGAGCATAGACCATGGCTAACCCTTCCCTTTCTATGGTTGAGTAGTTACGCTCTACACTGGAGAGCTTCCTACTGGCAAACGAAATGGGGTGATCAATGTCTCCTTCTCCTGGCTACACTAAAATAGCTCTAAGTTCTATACCAAATGCATCAACATGTACATGGAAGACCTTAGCCGAATCAGGGCATATCAGAATAGGTGCAGTAAACATCTTTTCCTTTAGTAGTTTAAAGCTCTTTTGACACTCCTCATCCCAAAAAAAGGACACATCCTTCTCCAAAAATTTCTCCATAGGTATAATGATCAGGGCATAGCCTTGAATGAACTTTCTGTAATATTGAGTGTGTCCCAGAATGGAGCACAATTGTTTTTCATTAGTAGGGGCTTCTAGATTGATAATAAATGCAATCTTGGCTGGATCTACCATCAATCCTTGCTGACACACAATATGGCCCAAAAATATTCCAAAAGGAATGCAGAATATGAATTTCTTCACGTTAAGGGAAATCTAGTGCTTCCTACAAGTGTCAAGAATCATGCACAGGTTGGACACATGCTTCTTTACTAGCGCAAACACAATCCAATCATCAAAGTACACCTCCAATAACTTATGCATGAATTCTTTGAACACAACTACTACTACATGTGAGAAGATAACGGGTACATTCTTCAATCTAAAAGGAATGATTGTGTATTGGAAAGACCCCCATTCAATTGCAAATGTGGTCTTATTTTTGTCCTCTGCCACAATTCTTATTTGATGATACCCGAAAAATCCATTATTAAAGGAATAAGCCTCTTTTCCTCCCACATTATCCAAGATATCATCTGAGAAAGGAGTAGCGAAGGGGTCATGCACACATGCATTATTTAGCTTGCGCAGATCTACACAAATCATTATCTCTCACTTGGTATTTTTCTCTTGAACAACCATGGGGTTCACCCAATCAGACTGTTCCACAGGCTCAATGATGCCTACAACAACCATATTTTCTAATTCCTCGTTCACTTTCTTTTGATATTTGGGATTTAATCGGTATGTAAATTTATTGATAGGGCAACACATATGGTTTCAAAGTGATATTCATCACTCCCAAATCTCCTACAATTCCCTTGAGCTCAGAGAAATTTTTGGGAAATAGATCTTGATATTCTGTCAATAGCTCCATAACCTTAGCAACCATGTCATCGTCCCAATAATCTCCTATCTTAGCCAAATTGGGTTGCTCTTTTGTCTCAATGTTGACTTCCTTTAGCTTTAGAGGCTTAGTCACATCCACCATCCTTAAGAAGGGCCCTGCAACTGCACGCTCCCCCTCAAACTTAGGGATGTTGATATTCCTCGGATCTTCCTCATTATCTTCTACTAACAGATTCCTGCAGTTGACAATGTCTTTCATATGTGCTTCCCACGCACAACACATTCTATTTGAGGCCTAGACTCATCAAAGATATGTGCTTCTCTATCCTGCAAAGCTTCATCCAATTATTCCGAACCTTTGACCAAGATAAAGGTTGATGAAAAGATATTAGTCATCGTGATCCAATGGCGAGTCCCTCAATGCAGCCTTGTTTCCAAGTTCCGTGTAGTAGTTATTGGTCCCAACTAATGGAGAAACATATGAACCCATTTGTTCCAGGTTTTCTCGTTCCAAACCTCCATTGATATGGCCATGTGTTTGCACGGGTCACCCTGACCATAGAAAAGCTCAGTTGGTGGGGTAACGGGCGGTTTAAAGTGAAACTTCATCATTTTTCTGCATTCCTCCCAATCCTTAAAGCTTCCTTTGTGTGTATCCCACCAATGTGTTGGGGTTGCATGCATAGCCAGATCAAGTTCCCATAACCTTCATTCTTCTAGGAAAACATCTTCCAACTTCTCCAAGAATAATACAACACTATCAGAACCATCAAAATAGGGTAACTGTCTTACCTCTAAGGAGATGCATCGGAAATTTTTATTGATCTTGAGGCAGCATAGCACAGAAAAATCATGCAACCAATTCATCCAATTCTCCATTTCACCATCCGAATATGAGAAGAAAAAAATATCATTTTCCCAATTAAACAAGCCATCAGCCGTAGGGTTAATCCAGTCCTCATCCCACGCAGTGAGCTTGTAGATATGTTAAACATCATATCCTTCACACACTCATTCTATATATCTTTCTCCTTTTTCTAGATCCAAAGGTAACATTACCCTTGTACCATCATTTTCAAAGATCATGCTTCTGCGCTTCAGGTTGATGATATCTCCCATATCGATGGCCCAATCTAGCCCTAGCAACGCGGGGTAAGGGTATGCATCATCCACAATTTTTATTACCTCAAAATATGCATGTACCTTTACTCCAAAAATATATACTAGAACTTGTTGAAGCTTTCCAAGTGGAATGATCTTCTGTTGGTTAGCCATGCACATCTGAATGGTGGACCATTCCAGTTTTGGCTTGCCCATCTTTTGTCGGGTCTGCTTAGGTATAATATTTACATCAGACCCCAAGTCCAAGATGACCCAGTCCATATCATATTCTCCAATTTGCACGATCGTGCACATCTCTCTACCATTTCTCTTCTTATTATTATAAATCTTATTCACAGACTTAGTTTCGGTTTGAGGAAACTCTTCGTCCGCGCAACTATCTATCAGGGCCTGAAGATTGTCTAATACTTTCTGATTGCACAATAAATTAATAAATGCTTGTAGGAAGGGTTTGATTTCATCATTAATCTTTGATTCCATGATAGACTTTGATGTGGACACTCCTGCAGCAGTAAAATCCTTCCTGGCTTCAATAAAAGTCTCCTTTTCCTTCTACAGGTTGAGTCCTTCCTTCTTGTCAGAGGCCTTTCTAAAAAATGGCTCTGCATCAGCCTTCTTTCCCTCATCTCCTTCGGTGGCAGGACCACTACATGTAATTAAGTTTACACTTGGATCATCTTCATACAACTCAGCTTTAAAGATTAGTATGTTTTGAGTAGGATTTTTCTGCTGCCTTTTCTGCATTCTAGCAATTAAAACATGATAATATTCAATAACATGATCAAATTATCTGCAATACCTGCAAGACTTTCGTGCAAGGTTCAGACAATCGTGCGCAGAGTGTCTAGCGTCTCCATAGTTATAACAGATAAATTTTCCTCTTCCCCTACCTACGCCTCCACCTCTCCCCCATCCCCTTCCTCTTGCTGGGGATCCTCCACGCTGAGAGGGAGATGATGGTGAATATGGGTCAGGCTGCTCTCTATAGATATTAGCATTTTCTATCATTAAGTCAAATGTGCAGAAATGGTGCTCATCATGACTACGCAATTGCTACTTCAGCTTGGGCACATAACACCCTAGTCGAGGGAAATGATGTATATCGTTCCATCCTGCTAACCTACAATTAGTGCACCATAATGTGGGAGTACCACTTGGCCCAGCAACATCTCTGGGGCATAGTGGATTTGGCCCTCCCGCTTGCATGTAATTTGAGAACAAAATACACTGCCCTTTGGTGTGGTCGAAACCCTTACAACTTATGCATCATACATCTATGCCAACTTCCTTTCCCCTGTCTTTTCATAGGTTCTGAATCTCAAAGTGCATTGCTTCTAATTGATTATGGATTTGCAGAGTTCTAAATTTATCATCTGCTCTAGTCACAGCTTCCAGTTTCATAGCAACTTCTAGGGCTTCGGCATGAGAATCAATCTTTTGCTAATTCATAGGCCCACAGAGATGTGGCAAGATCATGGCAATAAACAATTCCTTTTTCTTCTTTTCGTCGTAAATAAATCCTCCCTCGTTGATGGTGTTCTTCATTCATTGATCAACCTCCCAAATAGATTCATTTGGCTCTTTTTTGATATCTTTTAATTCTATCAGGCACTGTGAGTAGGACTTTGGCTTCCTGAATCGATGTTTCAGAGCATCCTTAATATGATAAATAGTGGGATCAACATGTTTAGTTAGATATCCCATAAACCAATCTAATGCATGACCTTCAATTTCCATAGGCAACTTTGCCCTCTTGAAAAAATTAGTGCTAACATTTTTTGCAGTCCATACTGCATTTGCAACAAACCAAAACCTCTCCATATCTTCATATCCCACACCCTTGAAGGTGGGTAGCTTCATGTGCACAACCATATCGTCTCCTAGGGTGGAGGAATTGGAGTAGGAGATGATTTACCCTTGCGTGAGTTCGACTGCGAAGTAGATGGAGGGTTGCCTACGGTGAACGTTGCCTCGCCTCTCTCTATATCACTAACAGGTGAATTTCTCAGAGGGTTGTATAGAGATCTGTCCCCTTTCTAGTTAACCCAGTAGTATTTTCCGTTGTGCATAGTACTTTCTAGCTTATTTGGGGTCATTCACTAAGTGTGACTGCACAAAACACCCATTTCACACAATAGCATATTAATCAGCAAAGGAAGGGAGCTTATGAATTTACCTCTCAGTTGTTTGAAGAACCTCCTTTCAGCCTCACAATATGACACAAATTGATATACTGCAAACTATGTTACAAACCCTCCCAAGATGTTGTCAACTGAATGATCTACAATCCAGGTGATGGAATTATCAGTATGCTCTAGCTATTGTATTAACTCAGGTGTCCACTAAGTGACCTTATTGTCCTTCCACCAGGTTTGGAATTCATATAATCTTAAAAACCACTCCTGCAATTCTTGTGCAAATGTCACAAATAAGATCTTGTGAGCCTCTGTAAAAATATACTTATGTTTCCAACCTTCAATAGAAAACTTCTTACTTATGTTCTCCTTAATGGAAAATTCCTTAATTTCCTTCTCAAACCAGTCTTCTAACTCAGGATTTGATGACTGCCACATAACCGATTTCTCTCCCAAAATGATCCCAGTCCCAGAAACAGAACCATTTGTTGGCTTAAGGGGTCCTGACCAAGGTTCAAAGCTAAGGTTAACCAAAAAAACACTCTTACTACTGGCCCTTTCGGCAGTGACCTAATTGCACAGGTCAAAGTCTCACCCGAAGCAGTTGGGGCGGTGTTGGAACCAGGTTTACACACCATGAGAGAGAATTAAATAATGTGGGTGCCTTCCAATCTTGTAATACTAGCGGTCTGACTGCTCAAACATAAACCCTAACTAGAAACCCCAACCAGGAATATCTAGGTTAGTATACACATGTTATCCTACGTGCGCCTAGATCAGGCTTCACAATCCCTTCAACGGTCTTAATATATATCATTCATTTTCAATCAGTAATAGATCTATTCATTCAACGCTTATGTAAGGCATAAGATAGTTATGCAACTGATCCAGTACATATAATGCAGTAAATGGAAATAATAGACAGAAATAGATCATAGATGCATTTGATACTCATAAATATCCCAAAACATTCCTTTATTCATTCATAGTACATAACATCCTTACAGTACTTCAGCTCTACCCGCGCACATAGCCAACGAGGTCTGCACATAGCAGGGCTAAGGTCTCCGTGCACACAGTCAACAGGAGCCTTAAAAACCCAGACAAGTTCGTCTTTCCGCTCAGAACATCATACTAAAAATTAGTTCAGACTTAACTACTACTGTCTTTCACACGATCTAGACTTCTAGTTATATATTTATCCTGTGCACATCTAAGGTCGGCAAACTATGGTTTGCGACCCCTAGTTTCTACCCTTTTTCCCATTACAACTCATGAAGGGGCTTTGACCCACCCCAAAGCCCCTTGACTTCCGCGCATGACTTACAACTTACACAAATACTATATTTTACCAAAATTGCAGTCCTAAGGGACGTCATTCCAACAATGTTAAAGGAGAACATCTTGTGAGTGAGAGTTCTTTATAGGAGAATGTCTCGTGGAGAGACATGCCACTCTAGATAAGGGGGCTCATCATTGTATTGACATATATTACATCATGTACTCATCATATTCTTACAACACTAATGAAGTGGCCAACCCACTCTTGACGGAGGACTTGGAGGCATTGTCCACACTCGACGAACTTCATTATTATATTGTGTGCTTGTGTCTGCTTCATGATTATTTGCTCCTTGTTTCATGCTGATGGTTTGTTGAAGTTTTTTAGAATATGAATTTCTCATGATTTTACAAGAAAGTGTAAGTGTCAGTAAAAGGTCTTATATGATGGGGATTTCTATTTGAAATCACCCAGGAAAAATTTCTTAGATCAACCATGTTTTTCAACCATCAAATGTTATAGAATGTATTCTATCTCCTATTCAACATTCATCCACACTTTGAGTTAAATGATAATTTCCTAAAATGTGTTAGGGCTTCACACAAATATCATCTATAGGGATTCCCTTTATGAATTATTTTAGGCAGAAATTGTCAATTTGGTATTGGTGCTTGTAGCATTGATTTGAGTTTTATTAATTTTGTAGTAAGGAATCACTAATGAGAAGGTTTAGGAATGAAATTTATTGTACAAATTATTTATTATAAGAGTTTTAGAAATTAAATTGGATGAATAAATTATCAAAATTGATAAACAAATTATTCATTAAATAATGGAAATTCCTCAAGGGATCATTGACCGAAAGGTTTAGGAATGAAATTTATTTGACAAATTATTTATTATAAGAGGTTTCTAAATGAAATTTGACGGATAAATTAAATTCATTTTGGAAACAAATTAGTCATTAAATAATGGAAATTCATCCAGACCTATTTTGAAATAGACCAAGCCTATTTTTGTGATTATTATTATTAATAATATTAATAATATTTTTTATAATATTATTTCTAATAGAAGATTAAAATTAATATTAAAAAAATAATTTTAAGTATAATGTAAATATCTTTACAATTACACCAAAAGTAAACTTAAGGCAACCAAAACCCTAGTACAAGAAAACTCGAATCTTAGGCACATGAATTACAATATGGAAAGGTGGATTTATATGTATATCTATTTGGAACACTTTTGAAAAAGAGAATAACAGAAGAAAATATTGAGATCTGAAATACAAATAAAAAAATTACATTAGGGTGGAGATGCAAAGATGGGTTACACTTTCATGAGAAATGTGCTTGAAAATTTCACTCACATACTTGTTCCGCCAAAATTTGTGTAAAATTTCAGCGAAATGTTTTTTTGTCATTTGCAAACTTATTCCGCCATTAATGTTGACGACGTAGATAACTGGATAGTTCGGTCGAAATTTTTTAAAAGTTTAGATGAACATTTTATTATAAATATAGTGGCCCACAAAGTGCCCAAACATTTACTGGAATTTTAGTTTACCGTTACGTATTTCAGTTTAATGCGATTTCAACAATTGTTCCGGGTAAGTTAATATGTTGCAACATTTATATTTTTTTTTGTACTTTTTTGTGTTATTTTTTTTACAAATCTATGTTTTTGCAAGATTCCTCGGCGTTCCTAACATCCTCATCTCCTCAATGTTCTTGGCATCCTCTGCTCCTCGATGTCCTCGGCATCGTCGTCTCCTCGGCTTCGTTTTTCTCCTCAACGTTTTCCAGGTAAGTGATCCACAAATCGTTAGGGTGCATTAATTGTATTTAGCATTGTATTTAATTGTATTTGAATGTAATGTAATGTTTTTGGCATGAAATCAATATAGAGATTAGAGACAATTGTATTGATAAAATGAATGTAAATCGTGTAAATTAATAATGTTCTCTTATTACAATCACATAAGTGGATTCTACGTGGTTTTCTTGATATTGTACAGAGTAAAATGAACAATAGTTGATATTGTACAGAGTAAAATGAACAATAGTTTGTGTTTTTCTTTGGATTGTTGTAGCTTTTCTGAGAGAGAATCTTTTACGTAAGAAAAATCTATACTGTGAACTCTTTTGAAATATTTCCATGTTCATAATAGCGATTTTATTTATTATTCATCTTTGCTAATTGACGAATGAAGAGTTTCACCAAATGAGTTGTTTTTTTTAATTTACATATTTCAAAAAGGGAAAATGCATGTACAATTTTTCATTATAAATAACTCGGAAGGAAATTAGCATCACCTCTCCAAGATACGAAAACTTTGCCAACTTTTTCATAGGAGGGGATTATAATTGGTTTTCTTCATACTATTGTAGATTTTCTTACAGAACAACAGTGATTAAATACACAAGTTCGCTACTTGAGCAATGATCGAGTTTCAACAAACCAGTTTTTGTTTTCCATTCAACTACATTTTTTTTTCAAAAATAGAAAAGTTTTGTACAATAGTTCAATATAAACTATGACTCGGAAGCAGGTTGTCATCAGCTTAACATCTAAATAAAATGCTACCCACCTTTCCAAATCAAAAATTCTGCCCACCTTGCCAAATCATTATCATTATTATACTCCAATAAATGTATAACAAGGAATGGAATGGATGGAAATGAAAATATTGTCAATGGCTTACCTATTCAACTATCATCGTTGACAATCTCAACGAACATAATGATTTCAATACAAGCTTGCTAACATAATGGATGTTTTTCTTATTAGAGAAATAATAGGTTTATAATCCTTAAATATGGGAAAACATTGAAATGAATACATTGAAATAGAGTTTAAGAATATTATATATTCATAGTTTAAATATTAGATGGTAGTTATAATAACATATTTCAATGGAAAAAAAATGTGATATTACTTTAAAAAAGAATTAATACTTTAAATAAAAAAATTATTCATTTTAAAATTATTAATCACATAAATTTTATTAAAAAATTATAATAAATATAAAAGAAATTACAAATATTTATTTTGTTTTGTTTAATTTAATGAGATAGATTTTATCCCTTTTAATTAATAATATATTTTTCAATAAAAATACAATGTTTTATTAAGATGTGAGCAAACCAGGAATTTCAAATAAGGGCTAAGGCTCAACCCTAGAGCAGTCTTTTGGGAGAGCACTAAGAAAGGGTTATTCACACATTTATCTCTTCATATGAGCAATGAAACATGGTGATTATAGTTGTGGATAGAAATACTGCCAATAAAAAATTGTCTTGATAGAATTTCGTTATATGAGAAATTGTACATAACAATATTATAAAGAGGTGAGTTATAATATAGATTAGAGTGTGAATGTTATCATGTAGTACGATATGGATGAGTGTTTTATTCCTAAGTTGTTATATTTTTCATTTTAGAGAATTGTTAATATGACTATCTCAATTTTATGGAGTGATGGTCATTAAAAATTCACTCATTTCACTTTAAAATTTTCATCTATCCCTTAGATTTGTTTTCTCATATATTTTCTCATATATTGACTATCAAAATGAAAATTCTCAATTTTGAACTATCAAAATATACATTTTCCCGGTAATTTCCGTATAACATGTAAAATTTGGCAAGGCCTTTGATAAGATGGGAGTCTTTCTATGTCACACAGATGGAATTTTAAGATAGAGTCTAAGAGTCTTAGTTTCCCGAGGCTATGAAAGTGTACAAAGGTCTACATGTTGAATCGGGGCTAGATTCACATTCTTGATCACATCAACAAAATCATAATATTTTATTTTAATTTAAAACATAAATCCAATATTAAGGTGATGAATAATATCTGGAAATACATGTTAATTCAGGGAAAAAACAAAGTACTTTCAGATGAAGATGTTAGTGTTTAATTACTAAATAAAAACTCATGCATAAACAATTTTATGCTCAGAAAAATAAAAATTCATGGATAAACAATTTTTATACTCAGTAAGCAATGAATTTGGTGTTATTCAAACTCACAATATATAGACAGCTTCACTGTGTAGAAAATTTGCCGGAGGAAAATGCCTTATGTTTTGCACTTCACAACTGAAGCTGCTCCATACACAATAATAAATAACAGCAGTAGTCTGGTTTTATACACGCAGGAAAAATGATACCAATGAACCACGAACTGTTATTTTTCCTCGAAGAGTTTTCAAATACAAAATAGAGCAACTAGAAGTAACGTCAGTGTGAATGGGCACTAGTTAGGGCCGAAACACTAACTGGGCCGAAATGAGTAGGCCGAAATGAGTAATTGATAGAGCACCCAATGCTCTCGCATCGCCTTCCGCAACTCGGCCAAACTATTCTCCAATGGTTCACCGCATTAACGCCATGAACGCAGAATAGATAACACAATATTTTCACTTTCAGACCGTCGTTGTCCTCACAAGCACACGACTTGCTTATCCTTGACATAAACAGAAAGAAAACAATACAGTAAATTTGAAGAAATCTTCCACGCTCTGCTAACTCTAGTTGATGGTGTAAAACTGAAGGGAATGAATTAGTGAGCTTGGGGACCAAACAGAAATTTAATAGCCTAGCTCCCATCAAGCTTCTTTTGGCTATGTGTCAAATGCTCCACTGATCAAGGTAGAGAACTGCAGTGGGAGTAATGGACCACTTCAAAATCTCCCAACAAGAAATTAATGAACTGCAGTTAGTTTCCAAAAATTAAGGAAATCACTTCAGTTATCTTCCAGATATTTACTCCAGCTGTTTCCAGAAATAAAGGGAGTAGGCCTGAATTTTAGCAGTGGATGAGGGAGCGTAACATTCTCCCACTTGGTCCATACTTCCATTCTTAATGTCTCATCTAAAAACCCATTGATAATTTGTATTAAGTAATAGATACATGAATCATGGCGATAAATCCTCTAATGATGAGTATTATCTTCCATGTATTACTATGTATTTATTCTTATTAAAATTTATGTGGCAACAATTACTTAATGAATAAACCCAATGTTTATTCTTGGTCCTACACAGATGTATTTTCTCAAATCAAATTAAAGTGCACATAAATATGAGAAAAACATCACAATAATTAAGAATTTCATTAAAAATAACATTGCTCATACAATGAGAATTTACATAATGGAACCAAGTCCCATATTCATTACATGATCCTTGAATTTAAACGGTGGCATGCCCTTAGTCAAAGGATCAGCGATCATCAACTCAGTGCTAATGTGCTCAATGACCACTTTCTTTTCTTTAACATGTTCCCTTATAGCTAAATACTTAATGTCGATGTGTTTATTTCGACTCCCACTCTTGTTGTTCTTAGCCATAAATACAGCAGCTGAATTGTCACAATATATTCTCAATGGCTTAGAAATAGAATCCATAATTCTAAGCCCAGAAATGAAATTCTTAATCCATACACCATCTAAAGTAGCCTCAAAACAGGAGACGAACTCGGCTTCCATAGTAGAAGTGGCAATCAAGGTCTTCTTGGCACTCCTCCATGATACAGCTCCACCGGCCATCATAAAAATGTATCCTGATGTTGATTTGCGTGAATCAACACATCCAGCAAAGTCAGAATCTGAGTAGCCAATCACATCCAAGTTGTCCGTTCGTCTATACATAAGCATGTAGTTTTTGGTTCCTTGAAGGTACCTCATTACTTTCTTTGCAGCTCTCCAGTGGTCTAAACCTGGATTACTCTGATATCGTCCCAACATTCCTACAGCAAATGCAATGTCAGGTCTTGTGCAGACCTGAGCATACATTGGGCTTCCGACAGTAGAAGCATATGGAATGTTCTTCATTTGTTCCCTTTCAAAGTCGTTCTTCGGGCATTGATTCAAACTGAACCTATCACCCTTCACAATGGGCGCAACACTTGGTGAACAATCTTTCATCCGAAATCTCTCTAAAATTTTATTAATATAGGTTTCCTGAGACAGACCCAAGATGCCTCGAAATCTGTCTCTATGAATCTTAATGCCAATGACATAAGATGCCTCACCCATATCCTTCATATCAAATTTTTTAGAGAGAAATTGTTTCACCTCATGCAGCAAACCCTTATCATTGGTTGCTAGAAAAATGTCATCCACATATAAAACAAGAAAACATATTTTACTCCCACTGACTTTAAGGTATATACATTCATCCATAATGTTTTCTACAAAACCGAAAGAAGAAATTACATTATGAAATTTCAAATACCATTGGCGGGATGCTTGTTTTAATCCGTATAATGACTTCTTGAGCTTGCAAACCAAATGCTCACCATCACTAGAGGAGAATCCTTCAGGTTGTTTCATGTAAACCTCTTCCTCTAGATCTCCATTGAGAAAGGCCGTTTTCACATCCATTTGATGCAATTCCAAATCAAAATGGGCTACAAATGCCATAATTATGCGCAAGGAATATTTCTTAGATACAGGAGGGAAAGTCTCCTTGTAATCAATTCCTTCTTTCTGAGTGAATCCCTTTGCAACGAGTCTAGCCTTGTATCTCTCAATGTTGCCCAATGAGTCTTTCTTTGTCTTAAAGCCCATTTACATCCAATGGCTTTTGCACCATTAGGCAACTCAACAAGATCCCAAACTTCATTACTCTTCATATAATTCATCTCTTCCTTCATGGCATCGTACCATAATTCTGATTCTTTGCAACTCATGGCTTGTGAAAAAGACTGAGGATCATTTTCGGCTCCAATGTCGTAGTCAGATTCTTGCAGATACACAACAAAATCATCAGGAATTTCTGATCTCTTTGGTCTAGTAGATCTTCTTAACGTTGTCCCACCATCTTCCTGAGAAGTATGTGGTTCAACTCGTTGTTCAAAAATTCTTGGCAATTCTTGAACTATCTGATCTACTGGAATGTCGTCAACAGCTTGTGGAACTTCAACAATTGGTTGTTCAACACCAGTTTGTACTTGAGGGGTGCTGTGAACAATAACCAATCTTTCACTTGAGGTGGAAGGTTGAGATTCTGAATGATCCTTCTCAGAAACTATGTTCCTGGTTTGATCGCTCCCACTGATCAAGTCATTTTCAAGAAACTTTGCATTTCTTGACTCCACAATCCTAGTGCTGTGAGAAGGACAATAAAATCTGTAACCTTTAGACCTTTCAGCATATCCAATGAAATACCCACTAATGGTCCTTGGGTCCAGTTTCTTCTCTTGTGGATTGTATATTCTCACTTCGGACGGGCATCCCCAAACGCGCATATGTCGCAAACTCGGTTTCCAACCTTTCCATAATTCAAATGGCGTTTTAGGAACAGCCTTGGTTGGAACTCGGTTTAATATATACACTGCCGTCTTAAGTGCTTTAGCCCACAAGGATTTAGGAAGATTGGAGCTGCTAAGCATACTCCGCACCATGTCCAATAATGTTCGATTCCTTCTTTCTGCTACACCATTCTGGTCAGGTGAACCAGGCATGGTGTATTGGGCAACAATCCCATGCTCTTGAAGAAATTTAGCGAATGGCCCAGGTGCTTGTCCATCTTCTGTGTATCTACCATAATATTCTCCACCTCTATCTGATCTCACTATCTTAATCTGCTTGCCGCATTGATTCTCTAATTCAGCCTTAAATATCTTAAAGGCATCTAATGCTTCGCTCTTTTTATGAAGCATGTAGAGATACATATATCGTGAGTAATCATCTATAAAAGAGATGAAGTATCTCTGACTATGTGAGTCCATGTCTGGACTACATATATCAGTATGTATGATCTCTAATATGTTTGAACTCCTATTGGCACCTTTCTTTGACTTGTTGGTCTGCTTTCCCTTTATGCAGTCCACACAAGTCTCAAAATCAGTAAAATCTATAGTATTAAGTACCCCTTCATTTACCAATCTTTTAATTCTATCTATGGAGATATGACCTAGTCTCTGGTGCCATAATTTAGAGGAATTTTCATCAATAACACATCTTTTAATACCAGTGTGAACATGCATTGAATCATAAGTGACATTGTTTTGTAAATTAATGCAGTAAAGACCATTAGACAAAATACCATTCCCAACACAATCAGATTTATAAAATAAACTGAAGGATGTTTATGAAAAGTTAAAGGAATATCCAAAAGGTACAAGCCTTGAAACTAAAATCAAGTTTCTAGAAAAACTTGGTACATAAAAGGTCTTTTCTAATTCTAAAACAAAGCCACTACTTAAAGTTAAATAGCATGTTCCTATAGCCTCCACATGCGAGCCCATCTTGTTTCCTGATAAGATGCTTTGCTCACTTCCCACCGGCTTCCTTCGGTTTTGCAAACCCTGCAAGGAATTCGAAATGTGAATTGTTGATCGAGAATCAATCCACCATGTGTTAATATTGACATTAACCATATTAGATTCATAACAAACAAACGAGATTGGATTACCTTTGTCCGCAAGCCATTTCTGAAATTTAGCGCATTCCTTCTTCATGTGTCCCTTCTTTTTACAGAAGAAACACTTGGAATCCTTCTTGATATCGGCTTGGGGAGGTATTTTACCTTTCCCTTTCCGATTGGCTTGAGATTTTCCCTTTCCTCGTGTTGCCAGCATTGCACTTTCTCCCATTTCCATCACCAGTCTCTCTTCCTCTTGAACACACATGGTCATGAGTTCATTAATTGACCATTTATCCTTATGTGTGTTGTATGAGATTTTGAAAGGTCCGTATTGGTGTGGAAGGGTGTTCAGGATGTAGTGCACCATGAAAGATTCTGATATTTCAACCTCGAGTTTCTTCAATTGAGCCGCAGTGTCCCTCATTTGCATGATGTGCTCGCGCACACCTTTTACACTGGTGAGCCTCAGGGATGAGAACTTCATGATTAGGGTGCTTGCAAGTGCCTTGTCTGAAGTGACGAATTGATCATCAATGGCTTTTAACAAGTCTCGGACTTTGTCATGCTATTCAACAGAACCACGGATACCAGCTGAAATTTTAGTCTTAATGAACATCATGCTTAAACGATTAGATCGTTCCCATCGTTCATAAAGCGCGATGTCTGCTGCAGTGCTGGTATTAGTGAGTGCTGGTGGTTCATCTTTCCTAATAGCATAATCTATGTCCATCCACCCTAAATGAAGGAGAACTCTCTCCTTCCAGACTTTATAGTTATCTCCCTTAAGTTCAGGGATATCAGTACGAATTTCAAAGAAATTTGCAGGTTGTACAACTGCATAATATTTAAAAAAAACACACGCTTATGTTAAAATTGAGGCATAAATAAAATTTCATGCTTTACCAATGTAAATCATGCTTTAAAATTGAATCTAATGACATAAAAATTGTCTGTGGACTAAATTTTTAATTCAAGCAGATTCAATTATCCTTTTAAACTTTATGATAAAACTTATTAATTCATAACCCCTGTGGGTAAGTTATGAATATTTTATCCTAATTAATTACTTAAATATAATAAAAATTCTTGTGGGATAAAATTTATTATATTTAATATAATTAATTACAATTAATGTCTATTCTTTATGTGATCCTAATCAATCATAATATATAATTTTATTTGATTTGAGATGCTGTGGCTATTCTCTAATCAATTAAAATTATATGAATCACTAGACATTTTTTTTAAAAAATAAAAATTAACTGATAAATTTGCATGAATGAAACTACAATATTCATGCATAATATTTAACCATAGATTTCATATGCTCATTGATAATAACATGTTTTAATTCAATCTCAAATAATTAATTCATGCATAACTAAATATGAGCATATTTTCCAAAATTGCATATAATTAAACTAAATATTATAAGCATAAAAATTAAATAAAAATAGACATATTTCTAAATATATACTTTAATTTAGAAAATCTAAAAATAGGACATTTATCCAATTATATTCATAAATTACCAAGGCAGAGATGTAAAATTGGCTCCGATACCAAATGTTAGTGTTTAATTACTAAATAAAAACTCATGCATAAACAATTTTATGCTCAGAAAAATAAAAATTCATGGATAAACAATTTTTATACTCAGTAAGCAATTAAAAAAATTCTTAAATGCCCAGTAAACACTATATGCGGAATATGAAAAACTGTAATGCCCAGTTAAAATTACATACCTCCAGCCATTGGTGTTATTCAAACTCACAATATATAGACAGCTTCACTGTGTAGAAAATTTGCCGGAGGAAAATGCCTTATGTTTTGCACTTCACAACTGAAGCTGCTCCATACACAATAATAAATAACAGCAGTAGTCTGGTTTTATACACGCAGGAAAAATGATACCAATGAACCACGAACTGTTATTTTTCCTCGAAGAGTTTTCAAATACAAAATAGAGCAACTAGAAGTAACGTCAGTGTGAATGGGCACTAGTTAGGCTGAAATGAGTAGGCTGAAATGAGTAATTGATAGAGCACTCAATGCTCAGATCGCTCTGCAACTCGGCCAAACTATTCTCCAATGGTTCAATCAGATTAACGCTATGAACACAGTAATAGATAACACAATATTTTCACTTTGTACTGTTGCTATCCTCACAAGCACACGACTTGCTTATCCTTGACATAAACAGAAAGAAAACAATACAGTAAATTTGAAGAAATCTTCCAAGCTCTGCTAACTCTTGTTGATGGTGTAAAACTGAAGGGAATAAATTAGTGAGCTTGGGGACCAAACAGAAATTTAATAGCCTAGCTCCCATCAAGCTTCTTTTGGCTATGTGTCAAATGCTCCACTGATCAAGGTAGAGAACTGCAGTGGGAGTAATGGACCACTTCAGAATCTCCCAACAAAAAATTAATGAACTGCAGTTAGTTTCCAAAAATTAAGGAAATCACTTCAGTTATCTTCCAGATATTTACTCCAGTTGTTTCCAGAAATAAAGGGAGTAGGCCTGAATTTTAGCAGTGGATGAGGGAGCGTAACAGAAGATTAATGAAAGTCTAAATTCAAAAATAATTGAAAAAGTAATTGACAAAGAGTTTCTAGATAAGAGAAAATTGAAACTGACAAATGTTGAGTGGAACGTAAAATGAGGGGTATGAAAAATGTAGAAACGTCATCAAAATTTCATTTGATCAGAAGAGGGGATTTGAAATTTCAGGCTTGACTGGACCTATATTAAATTACGGTTATGGTTGACTGAATGGTAAACCGCTAGAAAAAAGTTAAATATTTGACATTGATGGTAAAAACAAATTTAAATGATTTAGTTGATTTCGTACCCTTTTATAGACATTATTGAATTATTTAACACAACCTATGCTTCATTGTTGCTGTGAAGATATCATTTGTTTTCCCAACGTTGATTTTATGCTTATCATCTCATCTTCTCTTAATGGAATATACATTCTTAAATTTTACCATATTTATATTTTACATTTACGGTGAAAATTAATTTAAATGATTCAGTTGATTTTGTACCCCTTTATAGACATTATTGAATTATTTAACACAACCTATGCTTCATTGTTGCTGTGAGGATATCATTTTTGTTTTCCTAACGTCGATTGTATGCTTATCTTCTCATCTTCTCTCAATAGAATATACTATCTTAAATTTTATACAGACTGTATATTCATTAATATACAGTTTTAAATTTTAATAGCTTTAGATAGTGTAATCTTACTGGAGATAAAGATTGAGTCACAAGTTCACAATTTCAAGTGCATGTTCTGCAATTTTGGGCACTTCATTTTCTTTGATTGTTACTCTCTCCATATCTATATTTTCAAAATAAAGTGTCAAAACAAACAAGAAGTAATTGTGCCTCATCCTGTAATCTTTGATGATGTTTCATTTTGTTGGAAAGTTAACATGCGTTATTTAACTATGTGGATATTTACACATCTTGGCTATGGTTTGATTCCCTGGAATTTTCATTGCATTTTGTTGACTAGATACCAGGTATTTATTACAATGGATCCCTTCCACCCATTTATATTTTCTTTCATGATCCTCTCTGAATTTTTGGACACCTCTCAACTAGGTATGCTTCTTTATTTCTCCTTCCACACTTCTAATAGTTAATTTTCCTTGTTACAATGTGTAACAATAAATGCAAGTTCTACAATTTTGGTTACTTTTTTCTTCAAAGTAATTTTTTTCTATACAAATATATAATTCACTACAATATTTTTTTCCTGTACAAATATATAATTCACTACAGCACTGTATGTTTTTACAATAGATGTTTCTCTACATTTTTGTCTTTATGTATTGCAGTATTGTATTTTTGTATAAAAATATACATGTCTTTATGTACAAGTTGATATTCCAATGTTGCATTTTTTGGATAATATTTTTTTATTATTTATGCACTAAATAATCCCGTTTTTAGTAAAACCAAGAACAAATATACGTATATTTGAATTGGTCCCTCCGTGCATAATTTTTTTTTGTGTAGGCAGGAGACAAAATAAAGACTAGCTCCTCTTAGAAGAATACACTTTCCATAAAAAATATAACATAAATTTGAAATTCAATGGAAAATAAATGTGCTTAATTTCCTATGATAATAAATTCCATCGAAATTTGAAATTCAATGGAAAATAAATGTTTTTAATTTCCTATGATAATATATTCCATCGAGTGTTGTTATGACTCCATATCTTAGCACCTGCGGATGACTTGCAACAATATTAATTTTAAATCTCAAAGTCCATGCAATCATTAGGAATGTGTGATTACAATTATTCAATAAATTTTTTTTTGCCTATCATAATGGTGGGTAAGGTATGAATCTTTCTTGGGGACAAGTGCCCCCTATGGGATTGCTTGAGAATCCTATAATATCATCATGAAATGAGGTGATTCCAATTTAAGTTCATAGTCCAATGTAACCACCTCAAATTTGTATCTAGATCATGGCCCTTTCCCTTATTCTTCATAATCATGGAGAAAAAAGAAACATCAAATATTGGATACATGTAGGTTCTGGCCTCTTTCAATGATAGATCACAAGCCAATTCGATAACCTACTAGTGAAAAAAATTCTAGCTCACAACCCAATCCAAGAGCCTGCTAGTAAAAAAAAATGCAGTCCTTTGATTAGTTGGGCTACCATAAAGTTTCTCTATATAATTATGAACAACATTTTTGCAATGAATATATCCATCAACCTTTACCCCAAACTCTAGTCACATTTTAATTTTAGGATAAATGTATATATTAGTAGGTAGTAAATTTATGCTCAACATTTTTTCTATATATTATCTTGTTAGCTCAAACACCTCACCCCTTAATGCCTTTGCATCTCCAAAATAATTATAATTACCAATTTATACCTCCAAAACAAATTAATTACTAGTCTATAGTCATCATTCAAGAATTTATTGAAATCCATCAATCTAGTTTCATTTCCATGTGGATCATAACTACCATAGATGGGAGAATATTTAAAATCAACCACCTATGATTTGGGATGACTACGTGTGAGATACCATTCAAAAAATTCAACATTTTTTATATCTGTACTTGAATATATCCCTCATGTTCTTGGCTTTCATGTCATAATTTTGCTTGGATAGAAAGCATGAGAATATGGTGTATAGTGAAGATGGGTTTACCACACAAGCACTCTACATATTCATTTGAAATATGTTTAAATCCTCAATAATCTAATCCAAAACTTTTCGATTAGCTCCTCGGCATTGCAACCACAATATTCAAAAATATTGTGGGGTTTCACTTGTTGTAGATCTGTGGAAATTCTTTACTTCAAGGTATCGGTCATCTTCTTCGTTTTCATGTCACTATTTTTTTTGGATAGAAAACATGAGAATATGGTAATGGGTTTACCACACAAGCACTCTACATATTCATTTTAAATCTATGTTTATCCTCAATAATATAATACAAAATTAATTTTTGATTACATGTCATACACCTTATAGGGGTCCACTATCACCTCACCAACCATAATAATACATCCCAAACTATGCTTCCTACTACCATGAAGGCATAGTCAACAAATAAATTGTTTTATGCATGGTATATGCTAGAAGTGGAATGTGGCTCACCATTTAATTAATAATAACACATGATGAGCTACCATGACTAGATGCCTTGATGTATGCATTAAATATTGATCTAGTTATGATGTAAATAGACTAGGATGTCTTGTTACTAATTTTCATTAGAGGTAAAGTATTATAAAACTTTTAGCTAAATGAAGTGATGGTCCTAGTGTTTTTGGAAACCATATATCTCATTTCTCCCATAAACTAAGGCATTTGCAATAAATGAATTTAATATTTTATAGAATTTGTTTTATTGAGGGATCAAAAATCCCACTAAACACGGTTGAAAAATGGACAGTATGCATAGATGTTTCTTGTTGTCCCAATCTAGGGAAAGCAGTGATTACATATGTGCTATGAAATATTAAGACGAACACATTCCTCCAAAGGAAAATAAATATACTTGAAATAACAACAAATAAGGAAGCATATTATATTGCATTGATAGAAGGTTTAGGAACATCTACGAAGTATAGATCCAATGGAATTGTAGTTTTCACCAATTTTGAACATGTGTGCAACTAGATGAAAGTCATGTATCATGTTAAGAAGGAGAGGCTAAAACAACTGCATGGAAAAACAAACGATATTGTTAGACAATTTAAATCACTTAGTATAAGAGATTGTGCAAATGTTAATAGGATGTCTAGTGATCTATTGTATGGGGAAATTCCAATTCAAGATTTTTGTGTCAAAGATGAATTAGTGTTAAGAGTTGTTTTCCATAAAAATTTATTGATGGAAACTGTAAGATATATTTGATATGTGTGTGTTTTTTTAGTTATAAATGTGTCGTTTTTAATGACCATGTTTTTTTTTTCAATTATATACCAAGTGTGCCCACACTATGTAAGCACAACTTGGTGAACCTAATGTTTTAGAAAATTTTGTATTTAATTTTCAAAATGTGCATGACTTCAACAAATTTTTGTTTAAATAGTCATGTTAATTTTACACATCAATTTGTGCTTCAAGTTTTGTGTTTTCAATTTGTATTCAAGTTGTGCTCCAACATTTGTGTTTGTGAAAATTAAATCAATTTTTTGAATTCTTTTGAAATCTTTTTAAATAGTAATTTTAAAAATAAATTTAATTGCATGAGGTAAATTTTTAAACATCATGTATATATGTATCTGTAGATATTGATATATATCATGGATGATCACTTTCCATGTGATTCTTCGAGGTGAACATCAATAGAGTCTCATGCATCTACGAGAGAGAGGGATCATGGATTGAGGGATGCCTATCATGACCGTGGTATTTATATTAAATGAGAAAGTTTTAAAATTATATTTGAATATAATCTTCTGCCTGTACATGTGTTATATACATATGGAATTGATTTTTTTTATCAATTTAGTTAGCCAAATTAATTTTTAATAAATTTCATTTTTTTAGGAGTTCGGAGGAAAAGAGTATCTACTCAGTCAATGGAGGGCCATGGTTTATGCTATATATACATACATATATATATATATATATATATATATATATATGTATGTATGTATGTATGTATGTATGTATGTATGTATGTATGTATATGTAATTTTAAATTATAAATAGGTAGAATCATGTGTGTGTGTATATATAAATGAATTGATTATAAATTATATTTTTTTATGAAACTTCATTGTCATTGCATGAGAACCGTGGTGGTGGTACACATTCTCCTCGTGGCCAATCAATGGGTGGTTATGTTGGTTCTCATCCACCTCTGGGTGGGCATGATGATGCTCAGCCATATCGAGGTTGCCATCAATATCAATATTATTATCATGATCATCCTTTTTTTTAATTATTTATATAATTTTTGTATGTTAAAAAACAAATTTGTAGATTTTTTGACATGTTTTTTTATTTATACATAATTTTATATATTGATGTATAGAGTGAAAATGTTCCTCGAAAAAGAGGTAGGCCAAATTGTGTAATTCAAGAATAAGGTTCTACACCAAATACAACTTATCCGTCTCAAATTCCTGATTATTTTCCTTGGGAAACAAACATCCAACAGTGCACATTACAAAAGTACAAAAGTCTTTATTCAAAATTGAGGAAAGAACTTGGGAGTTTGGAGCTCCCTGTAGAGAGTCAATAAAGATTAGAAGTAGTTATGCACTCTCTAAGAAAACTTGTAGATATTCACAAAAATATTAGGAAAACCATGGATAGCTTTGTAGAAATGATGATGCAAAGAAAGGAAGCGGTAATGGGTCCCAATACATGGACCGATTTCAAAAATAGGGTTACAAAACAAAAGGGAAAATATATATTTGATTTCAAAGAAGGGTAGAAAAGAAATATGTTGAAGGTGCAATATGTCAAGCACCCTACTATAGTCCTCCAGATGTATCATAGGCACCTTGGAGCCTATGAAAAACTACCATGGAATGAAGAGGTCTCGTTTATTTTGAAAAATTATTTTATGCAGAATTATTTTTGGGTATGAAACCCAATTATAATGACCTTCCTTTTGAATTATTTGGTCCTGAGAAAGGTCATATATGTGACCGTAAGGGAGCTAAGCATGATACTGAGTTTCCTCGCCCTCAACGACCTTTGCTAAGCTGACCTCCTTGTGTGAAAAGTTTGTGGTCAAATATTGATGCCACTACTCAAATTAGTCGAGAAGCAATGGATTCCATCATAGAAAACGTTCATACTAGACTTGGTGGAATTGATCTTAGTTTGAATAAAAAAAGAGCACAGGCTAATGCACGTGCTAATTTTGTATATAATAAAAATGAGAATATAGAAAACATGAATATTGAGGAGCTTAGAACATATGCAAAGCATTTTCATAATGGTTGGCAAGACTTAATTCTTTATGAGGAAGAGAGTGTGGGATCAATATGTATTAATGGTTAGGGTGGATATTTCAATGTATTTTGTAATTTACATATATACATGTTGGTATGTATGTGTTATTATAACATAGATGTATCATATGTTCACCATTGGTAGTTTACATGCATGTTGAATGCAAATTTTGATAATATAATTGTCCAAGGTTCAGGTTATCGCAATCGAGATGATATTTTGGGAAATGTTAGTGGTTTTTAAGAGTTCATGATGTTGATGTACAATTATTATTCTATTATTATATCAGTATCATGAGGAAATGTTTTTTAAATAAATAATTATGTGTACACATGTATATAATTAAATTTTAATATATTCGGCTTCCGTTTGATGTTTTCAAAATGGAGCCACCCTCTTCTTCCCTGTTAGGAGATGTGCAAAATAATCCACTGTGACAAGTATTCAATTTTCACTTATGTTTCAAGTTATGAATTGAAGTGCAAGTTTCATTTAAAAATGAGATAGATCTTGACTTATTTTACAATTTAAATTTTTTTGAATTTTAGGTTTGCTGAGATGATTGATGTTCTCAAGGGACTTTAGCAATGGAGTCGATGATGGGGATAGGAACATCCAAAAAATTTGGAGGTGTATAACATTTTTTTAATAAATTACATTAGTTTATTCATTTTCATTTGAAATTTTTTAAAATTTCAATATGTATACTTATACATGTATATTGTACAGTTTATCCAGGAGGATTGGATGGAGGGCGAACACGGGACAATGGAGGGTGAACAACATGAGGTATAGCAGGATTTTTTTTTTTTTTTTCATTTTGATTTTTTATGAAGTTCTACATTCTCATTCAATTTAAAACTAAATTTTAATTTTAATACATATATAAATTTATTATACATGTATATATATCCAATTACACACATTGTGCAGGTCCCCCATTCTTTTGATGGGAGCACAAGGAGGCTCTTGGAAAATAAATTTCAGCCAAATTCTATAAATTGATGCACAACAATTTATTTGATAGTATTTTTATGGTACATGTTATATTTAATTTTCTATAACTTGATGCAACATTTTATTTGAGAGCATTTTTATATCTAGTACATGTTATATTTACTTTATTGAATGATATCAATGTCAGACATATTTTAAATCTAGAATTCTTTAAATTATGATTTAGTACATGCTAATTTTGGAGATTATCTACCTTTTGCATGGTACAATTTTATGCATGGTTTGATGGTTAAAACTTGGTCTTACATATTTAAGTTCATGGATATGTAGCAATGATTCAAGTAAATTTTCATTTAGTCTAGTACATTTTTCATGATCATGCTGTTATAATCTTAGTAGATGATTCTTATGTTTTGTATAAAATTGTTTTGTCACTTGTTATTTAAAAAGAATCTACATTGAAATTGCAAATTACAAAAAACATGTGGTACATTATACATTTTGACATGAATCTTATAATTAGGTGTAGATGTCTATTAAAGGTGATATTTAGGTACATTTTTCATGATCATGTCATCTAAAACAATCATAGATGGTTTTACATATTTAATTTCATGAATATATATCAATGATTCACGTACATTTGCATTTAGTTGGTACATTTTGCATGTGATCATGTTGTTATAATGTTAGTAGATGATTCTTATGTTTTGTTTAACTTGTTGTTTTGTCACTTGTTATTTAAAATTAACCTAGATTAAAATTGAAAAGTACAAAACAAATGTGGCACATTATGCATTTGAACATGAATCTTATAATTAGGCGTAGATGTCTATTAAAGGTGATATTTAGGTACATTTTGCATGCTCGTGCCATTTAAAACAATCATAGATAGCTTAACATATTTAAGTTCATGAATATGCAACAATGACTAAAGTACATTTTCACTTAGTTGGTACATTTTTCATGTGATCGTGTTGTTATAATGTTAGTAGATGATAAGATTATGCTTTGTTTAACTTGTTGTTTTTTCACTTGATATTTAAAATGAATTTGCATTGAAATAACAAGTTACAAAACACATGCGGTACATTATGCATTTGAACATGA
This sequence comes from Pinus albicaulis, assembly GCA_034641835.2. Classification (NCBI taxonomy): domain Eukaryota; kingdom Viridiplantae; phylum Streptophyta; class Pinopsida; order Pinales; family Pinaceae; genus Pinus; species Pinus albicaulis. The sequence goes on along the minus strand of CM076576.1, from coordinate 438,241,412 downwards.
GTCTTATAATTAGGTGTATATGTCTATTAAATGTGATAGTTAACTTTTAATATAAAATTTGAAATGAACATGCATAAACACACTATAAAATTGCATTATAAAACATAACCATACAATTTTCATGATGTGAATATGGTTTAATTCTTTTAAAGGTTAAATACATATTTAAGTTCATGAATATGTAGAAATGAAAGTAAATTTTCAATTTATTCGTACATTTTGCATTTGAAATCATTCTTATAATGCTAATATCCAATACATAGATGTCTAAAAACAATCATAAAATTTTAGGTACATAAATGTCTAAGACAATTATATATTTTTTAAATTGCATTAAAAAAATATGGTATACAACATTTTTCATTAATGTACATAGAAAGGATACTATCGATGTTAGTTGATAGTTAAATTTAATATAAATTTGTTTGAATATACAAAAACAAGTATTAGATAAAATTGCATTATAAAAAATGGCCCACAATTTGCATTTAGTGTATGGTTTGATGTTTTTAAAATTTTCACATATCTCAGTTCATCAATATGTAACAATGAAAGTAAATTTGTTATTATATGATTCTTAGATTTTGTTTAAAGTTTTGTCAATTTATTTAAAATTTGAATCTAGTAAAATTGGAAATTACAAAACATGGTACACATTTTGCATTTGAATGAATTATTAATTTTTTGCAGATGTCTAAAACAATAATAACCTAAAATTGCATTATCAAATATGCTAGATACATACATTCTGCATTCATGACATAAAATTAGCTAATGTATTAAAAATTGTGTTCATGTATAAAATTGTTTAAGACTGGAGAATGTATGCATATATATAAATTACTTGTTGGGTGCATGTAAACATAATACCAATAGAATCAATTCCTCAGTACACTTGTACATAACAAAAAATAGACATATAAATCTCTATCTCAATACATTATTAATAATGTACAACTTAAGAGTGCACAAAAATAAAGGCTAACAATTTGTACTTGAGCTCTAATTTCTCAAACATGAATCCAAGGAGAAGAAATTGTTGGGCAGTTCAATTAAAAAAATTATAATGGAATGCCATCCTTAATGATCCATTCATCGTCAGCTTTTAAAATTTTCCATTTCTTAACTTTCAATTTTTTATTTCATTGAACTTCTATCAACTTTATGCACACTGCACACACCAAGCGACTATATTGACAACTTATGATATCAGGTTGATAGTCTTAAAAGTAAACAATATTGTCACTTTGATGAGTTTGTTGGAAAAAAAAACCTTTCACTATAATAGACCCTCTTTCATATATAAACTCGTTATCATCATAGTCTTCCAATAATTTCATCTTTCCTTTAGTGCACCGCTTCAAATAATACTTGACATTTTCTAGAGGTTTTTTGCAGGTGCAACTATTGCAAAAACATCTCCTACAAAATGAAACAAGTACATAAATATATATCATAATTAACATGAAACATTAAATTTAAAATTAGCGTGGACTTGATTTTATTATCTATCTCTAGATCTCTATCATTTGAAAGCAATTGAGATGAATGTCTTTCGGATTAATCACATCATTACGATTTGGTCGACGTTTCGAACCAAATAATGTGGTTCATCCTCAGGACAGGGTGAACCAGATTAGTTGGTTCAAAAATTCAACCAAATCCTAATGATGTGATTAATTTGAAAGATATTCATCTACATTATGGATCACAAAAGACTTAGATCTAGCAATTGAGATGTTACCTTAATCCAGGTGGATATTCGTGGCCACCCACCTATTCCATTTGGACCCCCACGATCGATTCTTTCATTTTTTCACTTTCAGCACAACTTACTATTTTTAGTAGTTTTTGGGGTCCTGAACTTCCAAAGCTGTTTTGAGGCCCTAAATGACGTTTTTTGGGAAACCCAAGTGCAACATGGGTTTATAGTCAGATGTTTTTCACTCAAAATTTGTAGCCCTTAGATATATATTTCTAACAAGGTATGGAGTGCATCAAACGGAGATCGTATGCCAAAGTTACATCCCCGGGAAGATTGATGTACCAATTTACCCAAACGGGGCCCATAGTTTTAGTGCTTCATCTCCTAGGGTTAGTTTTTTGGATGTTTAGGGTTTTCCATTGTTTCTAAACAATAAATAGGCCTTCAAGCCTCATTGTAACACATTTTAGAGGCCTATGGCCACCATGTCTCTTCTCATAGATACACTACCAACAACCTAGCTATTTTATTTCCATTATGTCTGTAACCATATTTCTATTATTCGATATTAATGAAATGAAATATTATTTCGGTTGCATCTCTATGTTTATTTTTATTTCGTGTATTATTTTGTTCCTGAATAAATAAGGATCACGTGTATCAAATCGGTCTACTCTTTCTCTGTTTTTCTTTGCATGTCCCCAACAAGGTCAGGGTATAAGGAGTTAGGGCTCGATCTGGTTGAACCCTTGCAAGATCAGCCTCGCAAACCCCAATGACCTCCCATGGTGGAAGAAAATAAAGATGAGGGAGCAGGATATCCTATCAAAATATTTCTTGAGGAGGCCCTCGAGAAACAGAGGAACGCGATGATGGATAAATTTTCCCAGATCCTTCAACGGTTGCCCACTGGCGACACATCTACATCCAAAAACCACTCTAGAGGTGTCTCTCCTTTCAAGGTACAAGTAAACTTTGACATTCCTGTATTTTAAGGCCAGATAAATGCAGACGTTGTAGATAGATTGTTGAATTTTCTTTAAGGGTATTTCTTGGTCCATGATTTCTCCGACTGAGAAAAGCCTATTTTTTCACTCCTCAAACATGCCCCCCATGTGAAAGACTTGTGGGAAACCTTCCGTGAGCAAAAGGACGAGAGGGAACCCTCTTTGTTCTTGGCCACACCCACTTGGAATTCATTCTGAGATGGCATCAAGGAAAAATATTACCCTGCGGGGAGCTATGAGGACAAGTACATCCAATGGACCACGCTACGGCAACAAAGGGATCAAGATATGCACGAATCGACGACTCTGGTCCATACCCTACACACAAAGTTGGGTATTAAATATTCAGAGAGACATTTTGTGCTCAATTATCCTAGTTGTTCACACATATACATTCAAGACAAAATGGGGTTCCTCGAAATTACTTCGCTTGGCACAAAATATCACTATGTCACCAAGATCGAGAAGAAATTTAAGCAAAAGAAGCGAGACTTTGGATCTGCAAATCTAAAGCCAGGGAAAGGCACCCTTGAACCACAGAACTAGGGGAAAGGCTAAAGTGGGGCTACTCAGACAGCCCCATAAATCTAAATAAGGACATGGGAAAGTGGTGTGAATTTCATAACATCCCCGCTCACAGCACAAACGAATGTTGGGCCAAACAGTCGTTGGTGGCTGAACTAAAGGCAGCTAAATCAAATGCATGTTCTGATCCTGAGTCAGAACCATAGAAGGGAAATGAAAAAGGGAAGAAGATAATTGATTTGGATCCCAGTGCCATCGTTGCCACGACAAAGCTCCAGAGGGAGGATCTCAAGGATCCATAGGAGGGGGAGTGCCTCTTCCATTCACAGATGTGGGTGAAGGGTTCTCTACTGCAATTCCTTGTTGATAACAGAAGCCAAAAGAACCTCATTTAAGAAAAGGTTGTGAAGTGGCTCGTCCTACCAACCATAGCACATCCACAACTGTATACCATTGGGTGGCTTCATGAATGAATAGATATTCACGTCTGCCAGTAATGTCACCTTCTGTACAACATCAAGACATTCACGGATGAGGTACTGTGTGATGTTTCTCCTCTTGATGTATCTGATGTATTATTGGGCCAACCATACTTATGGAGGAAACATGTTGTGTATGAGTCTAGGGCTCGTGCTATTATTATTACTTTGGGAAATAAATTGTACAGGATACCAGGAGGTAGTACCACCTCCTGCCATCTCTTTGACTACTACAAAACAATGTAGTAAGATTGTTTCCCAAACCAGGAAATTTATTTTTCAATACCATTTTCCCACAAGGAAAGAAGAATATTGTTGCCACAAGCTTGAAATATGTCTCCCCAGCATGACAAAATAAGATGGACAAAGGCATGGAGGAATACGACAAAATTTTCTCCTCACCCACAGAGGTTCCTCTACACTATCAGGTCAAGCACTCCATGGATCTGACCCGAGATGTATCGTTGCCTGATATTTCCATATCTCTTGCGATCACACAAAAAAAAAACACACATGTACTGTTTGAGGCTGATAAATAAACCAAATTTACTAAAAGCATCCAGCATGTCCACTTGCGGGTCCATGACATCTTCGACAAATCCAATATCCAGTTCAGCAGAATTTACCTCATCTCATGGAGGATCTCAACGAAATGGGGACCATTGCTTCCTAGTGGTGGAGGAATGATCTATGTGGATATTGTTGGCCGCCCACTTATTTCGTTTGGACCCCCACCATCGGTTCTTTTAGTTTTTCACTTTCAACACAACTTACTATTTTTAGCATTTTTTTGGGTCCTAAACTTCTCAAGACGTTTTGAGGCCCTAAATGATGTTTTTTGGGAAACCCATGAGCAACATGGATTTTTAAATTGATGTTGCTCACTCAAAATTTGTATTCCTCATATAGATATTTCTAATGAGGTATGGAGCCAGTCAAACGGAGATCATATGCCAAAGTTATGTCCATGGGAATATTGATGTACCAATTTACCCAAACAGGGCCCATAGTTTTGACGCTTCATCTCCTAGAGTTAGGTTTTTGGAGGTTTAGGGTTTTCCATTGTTTCTCAAAAATAAATAGGCCTTTGAGCCTCATTGTAACACAGTTCAAAGGCCTGTAGCTGCCACATATCTTCTCAGAGATATGCTACCAGTGACCTAGATAGTTTATTTCCATTATGTCTGTAAGAATATTTATGTTATTTGATATTAATGAAATGAAATATTATTTCCCCTGCATCTATGTGTTTATGTTTATTTCTGTGTATTATTGCGTTCCTGCATAAATCTGGATCGTACCTTCTTTAACAATATCAGAAACTCGATCACCTTCAGATGATACTATAGTCTCCTCTGATTCCATTTCTTCAAAGTTTGCAACTGACATTTTCCCCTTTGTATTTAGTTATATATGCTACAAATTTTTTACATACATATTGTTATCACAAACATCATTGGATTGTGTGTCCTCTATGAAAATGGGACAAAAACAAGAATCTTTTATTTTATCAAATGCAAACACATTTTGGTACTCCTTTGTTTTAATTGAATGCAATTTTTGAGTCCCTTTTACTATTTTAGCGTAATTTTCAATCGATCTATCTACACCTTGGACTCCAATATGCTAAAAAATCTTATATGGAAAATTCAAACAAGAATATAAATATGTTATTTAAACTACAATTTATATATGATCAAAGATAATTAGTGTGATAAATAATGTGTAAAATTAGAAAATTAATAAAAATTAGATCATATGTTAAATCTATATATATGCAACTTAATTTGTATATATTTACATGTACCTTCGTACTTCCCTTGATGGGTTAGTCTCACGGCTTAGTGCAACGATGCACCATTGAACAACTTGTTCAGCCGAGACAAATTGAGTTATAGAGTGATCCATTTGATATCATCGAAGTGCTCATTTTATACATGCCCCTAGAACATCATGTTCTCCTTTTCCATGACCAATCTCAAAGAAATTCCAAGAATGTTTAATGCAGGTTTTCATATGAATATGAAACCACCAAGAGAATGATCGTGAAGATTTCAATTGACCTACGCATCCATTTGACCATATGAAATGTTCATTGAATTTTATTCCACATCCTTTCAATGAGTTATAGATCTTATCAAAACAATGTTATACAAAATTTGTATCATGTGTATGATCATCACTGATATAAAAGCGGCATTCTTTAATAACATGTCAATTATCACTAGTGCTTTCTATATAATCAACAATTTTTTCAGCGTGTCTATATAGAATATGGACAAGCATAGAGAGTTGGTCAGAATGATAGTATTCACTCTTTATTTAATTTCGTGCAACAAATGTGTTATTATCTGCAAAATCAACTAGTGACCAAATGATCCCTGGTGGAAAAGTTTCACGAGATTTTTTGAATTACAAGTCCTGCCATCGAGCTCTACGGGAATGCTTGGTGTATTTATAAATTTATTCCTCAAAACTTCTTCAAAAAATCCATCGCAAAAATTTCTTCTTCTTGTAAATAAATCATTTTGGTACTTGTAGTACTACTTGAACCAATATATGTATGAATATATTCATATCCCTTCCATTTCACTTTTATGTTGGACGATGATATATCTTTTATATCAATAGGATATTTGTTGTGAAATAAAGTCAAATTTCCACAATGATCACATTTTTTTCCAGCAAAACATTTCTTTTGGTAAAATAATGTATTAATTTCTCTCGCACATAGAATTTGGGATATGAAATCATGGATAGTGGTAGAAGGAGCTGAATATTTCCAAAATGTTTTACCAAAATTAAGGAATGCGTCATAATATAATTGAAATTCCACATGATAATGACAACAACAAGTGTCACGTACATTGATAGATTTAATATACCATGGTTTTTGTTGCACAAAAGTACTGATTGAAACATTAATTCCACAATTCTCTTCTATAAACTTGTTGAACAACTCTATCTGAGTGGTGTCCAATATATGTTTTTCACGTTCTTCGTATTGATTTCGTGTTATTATTTGCCGCATCACATTCCCTTCTTTTGGTCAAACACGTGAATTTTTCATCCAATATTCATATATTATTTTTTTAACATCTTCTCCAATTCTATCTTTGTATGATTTCCTGCAAATAACTGTCCAACAAGTGATCTCATCATTTACATCTATTTTCAATAGAAATTTCCGATGTTTGTGCAATGTTTTTTGTGAGTTTCCTAATGATTTTTCCATAGATTTTACCAAATGATTTTATTTAGTACTTGGTGAAATGACTGCCATTCTTATTGCTCTACGTGCATCTAAATCTCTTTTCCTTCTAGATCTTCCAATTGATTTTAGAGCACTATTTATATTTTGTATCAAATTTTCCTTTTTTTTTTTATCTTTCATTGATTTTCAAATACCTAATAGAGTCGCTTCTTTTAATTTATTTGATGTTAGTAGACTTCTCAAAATTTGGGCTTGAACTGCCACATTTCCATTTTTGAAGAATGGGGATAATGCACTTAACACGATACCGTATAACATGGTCATCTTTTTTATCTCCATATATTGTGTCAGTGTCAACATTTTCTAACATCTCACCATCGATATTGAATCTGTACATATGAAATTTAAATGTACAAAATGGTTATAAAATATTCAATAAATAATTAAATTAAAAAATAGTGTTTGAATGAAATTGAAATTAATAAATATGTTTAATTTCAATAATACACGTGATATATATATATATATATATATATATATATATATATATATATATATATATATATATATACCTCATGATTCAATTTATTCACTTGAATTTCTTTCAACATCTTCAACAACATCATCAATCATTGGTTCATTATCTTGTTGACTTTGTCTTTCAACATTTTCAATCTCATCATCAATGTTATAAGGAATATCTCTCTCTCTTTACATTGAAAAATATTTTTGGAATTATTTCATCAAATAAAAATTAAGTTTCACAATACATTGGTTAAATTTTAAATATCATTTATAATATTTACATTTACATGCATGTGTCAACTTCAACATCAACTTGTAGTTGAATTTGATTTTCCCTTTCAAAATTTAAGCTTTCATGTCTCTCTTTTTTGTAATATTCTTTCCCGTATTCTCTATGATCCTCAAGTCTTCTTGTTCAATCATATTTAATATTGTAATTTCTTTTATTTCCCATGATAATTTAGTATGAAGCTCAAAACATTTCCTTCAAAATCCTGCAAAAAAAATCACTATCAAAATTTAGACAGAAAATCACTTTAAAAATTCATAACAAATGACTTAATTTAAAAAAAAATCACTTAATAAATTCAGCACAAAATATTTTCTTTAGCCCAGAACACTTACTTTAAAAAAAAAGTGACTTTAAAAAGTCCGCTAAAAGATGACTTTTAAAAATGAAGCTCAAAACATTTCCTTCAAAATCCTGCAAAAATAACTCACTTTAAAAATTCATCACAAATGAATTAATTTAAAGAGAAAAACTCACTTTAAAAATTATGCACAAAAGACTTACTTCAGCCCAAAACACTTCGTTTCAAAAAAATTCACTTTAAAAATTTTGCCGAAAAATTGTCGTTTAAAAATGAAGCTCAAAAAATTTATTTCCGAATCTTGCAAAAGAAACTCACTTGTAAAATTCAGACAAAAACTCACTTTCAAAATTTAGCACAAAATATTTACTTCAGCTCAAAACACTTACTTTCAAAAAAAGTCACTTTATAAAGTCTGCAAAAAAAATGTCTTTTAAAAATTCAACCCAAAATATTTAGTTTGAAAATTCAATCCATTTAAAAAAATGTCCAAAAATAATGTTTCAGTTTCGTTTATTTATAGAGTTTGGCGAAATTTATTTTTTTGGAGGGGCCTCATCATTTGTTTTTGGGCGGCCGACGGAATGAGCAACCAAAAGTTCCGAAATTTTTTATGTTAATATTGAGGGAACGCGACACTGAAAAAAATTCAGCCGAATAAAAATTTCTGCAACTACCTTGTAGCTCGACTCTAATGACATTTCTTCAAATTTGGAATGCCTAAAATCCATCAAATTTTATGAATTAAATTTTCAGAACCAAGACTAACATTTGCATAATTGAATCTACATTCAACAAATATAAATTTTATGGAATTTCATAGATATTTACTAATTTAAATTAATTTTCTAATAAAATGGGTGCAAAATTTTTTTGAACATATTTATGATTTGGTGAAATCAAAATTATGTATCTTCCAAAATACAATGTAAAAAAATTGAAAATTTTATGGTGCATTACCCTGGTCCACCATCTGTAATGTGTAGTTTTTTTATTTTTAGTTTATAACTAATATGTTTAGAAACTTGACTCTAACCTAATCATATTCAAAAGCCTCTGTTTTTTTGTATTGGTTAAGTTCAAAAAATTCTAGTAATTATGATATGCATCAGTTGGTTTCCTAAATATAACGATACCGAAGTAGAGTCTGTTTAGATTGTTGCAACACTTTTTTTTTCTCAAAAACACAAAGTTAACAAAGAATACACTAGTGCTGAAAGACATGACTTTTAATGAATCCCTTGATTATTAAATAGGAAACGCTCAAATAATTGCTATGTTGACATATCAAATGTGAATAAAACAATTCTAAAAAATAAGTAATAGAAAGCTAATAAAATTTTTGACAAGATTTCTTTTTATTGTAAAATGAAATTCTAAACAAAAAAATTGTTTTGGCTTGCAGAAAGTTGAAGAACTTCTAAAAATGATTTTTTTTCTAAAAAATGGTAAAAATTGTAACCCAACATCAAATTTTCACCCATTAAGAAATACTAAAAATTTACATTGTGATATGTGTTGTCACTCTTAGAGACAGTCTTGAGTTGTAGGAGACCAGTGCCTAGGACATCTTAAAAGCAAGAGGTCATATGGGTTTTCTCCATGCTCTTTAAGGGGGAGCTCCCAGATATAAACTTAGTGAATTATTTGAGAAGTGGTTGTAGATAACAATGGGAACAGAGAAAAAACTGTTAACTCTTATTGTGAGAGAAAGGCATAACTCAGAATGGGCCTGTGGCTATGATGAAGCTCAATTTTTTGCAATAGGGCCGGATGTGGAACCAACGAAAATATCTTTTAAGATAATGTGCATGGACACCAAGAAGAAAGATGATGTTAAGTCACAATGGGGTAGGCCTACCAGGATATAAGAATCTTCCCTCCAGGGACTTAAAGAAGAGAATGATAAGGATGGGAATTATGATACGGAAATTATGTATTGAGCATCATTAAGGTAGCCAATAAACCATTATATGAGTATCATACACGATAAATTTATTAATTAGCCATTAGCAACCCGCATTCTGAAAACATGATAACTTGAATGAAAGTATGGTTAAACTAAATAAGAAGATTAAACCAGAACACATAAGAAGCATGCATACTATTCAGAGCCCCAGTAGGAATCCATTTTGCAACAAGTGATCATTATATTATCTTCTCAAAAAATCTCTTCCAGATATGCATTTAGAGCTAATGCCAAACATTACAAAATGTGATACACAGACTATCCACTCAAAACTTCTAGAGAAATTAGAACCTTTTCTTCCTCTCCAAGTTGGCCTTTTATAGTTTTTACATTGGGCCTCTTGGCTAGGTATTTTCTCAGACAAAATATTCTTTCTTGATTTTACAATTTCATATCCCAATAAAAAATAATGCAATCTAACTGCATCATATCATAGGCAGTACTATTTTGAAACTGAATACAACATAAACGTGATAGAAACATAAAATGCAGATAATACTTTGGGTGAAATCGAGATTTCACCCGATTTTACATCACATTGAAACTGAAACAAAAATAGAAACAAAGGTTGCATGGGCCTGATTATGATATCCTTTAGCGGTTATGAAGAGGAGTGGCAAAGCCCCCTGAGTGGCGTGATCTGACTAAAGAAGTGGAGGAGATAGGCTAGCTAGGTGGTAGTTTCTATGAGGTGGAGGGAGCTAGTGGATTTGCGTATTCATAGCACCTTTTCCAGGTGACCACTACAGGTAGAGGTGATGTGATGAAGAACTCGAAGATGGATTGAAGTTGAGTAAGCTCGGAATAATCAAGGCGGGCTGTGAAGAATCTATTGACCTCATAAAGGAGGAATAATTCCTTAAGTAATGCTTCTACTAAGGTATTTTCCTTCAAGAGGGAGGTCTTCTCTAATGTTATATCTGCCCTGCACTTGATCTCAGTCATTTTCTGATCATAAGTATTTAGGGGGAGCAATGTCCCTAAATGTTGATCCCAGCATGGTGGAAGACCATCCTCCACTAACTTACGCCATTCCTAATGAAATATTTCCACTCCCTTTTTCACGATTGCTAAATATACCAATGTTTTTATGCGTGCCTCCTCTTTCTAGATCATCTTATTAACCTCCATGATGGTCCTGAAATGGTCAACCATTGCATGAGTGCTCAACTCTTCAGATGGGAGTTCGTTGAAATAATTAGTATATCTCCTTGTTGCTACTCCCTTCTTGTCTCCTTCCCTACGGTCGACCTCTATCTATATCTTATACTCTTGGATGGAGTTCTTCTTGTCATTGGCCAACACGATGAACTCTCAATGCTCTTTTACCTCTTTTATGATCTCTGCCAAGACCATTTTCTTATCTTCTACTACTAATATATTTCCTTTAATCTATGCTTTCAAGTCCTTGATATACTTCTCGTGTCCCCGGGCCTCCCTCCGAAGGGTGTCTACCTCCTTCTGGAGGGAAGAGACCATTTCTTGATTCTTTGATTATGCTGCTTTGGCCTCATCTCGGAGCCGTTGGGTGGTGCGTGTTTCATCTTCTAACATTCTCAGGTCTGCTAGAGCTTTGGTTAAATATTCTAGAGAAATTTGTGGATCCTCTAGTAGAAGAACTACAGACACATGAGTACCCCATGCAAGTTGAAGCTCTAACAGCTTCTCTCTTAATCTCCTGATCTCCTCATCCCTCTGAGCGAGGGAATCAGTGAGTAAGGATTTTTCCTTTTCCACTCTGGCTAATTCCTCAGTTCGAATATGTTCAGAATGAGGGACATTCAATTTTCGTCTCAATTCCTGTACCTCTAGCTCTGTCTTGCTTAGAAGAGCCTTTAATGCTGAATTGGCATAAACTCCCTTCCCTCTTATCAAATTTTTGCAGTCCTCCATCTGCACAACAAGAGCTTTAGAATTTTATCTTTCTCTTTGTTGAGTGACCTTCATCTAAGCCAATCTCCCTTTGGCTTTCTCCAGGGTGATTGTATGCTTTAATACTTCAGTTCATAGCATGTCCGCTATGTAGTGGTGCAAATTTAATTTATCGGGCAAGGGGATGGAAGCCAAATTCAAAATTATTTCTAGGGCTTTGTACTACGATCCCAAGGGTAAGGGATGAGAGGATGAATGTTGGACGACCAATATAAGTTGATTTTTATCCATATCTAGGGTTAAGGTGAGCCTGGCAAGATTCTTGTCTACAAAACTGAGAAAAATCAGCTCTCAATTTCTCCCTTGCGGATTTGTTCCTAGCCTTAATATGTTCCCTTACTTCTTCTTTACCCAACGTGACATCCTCTGACAATTTTGAAGGTGTCGAAGAAGAGGTGGAATTGTAGGAGAGATGAAGGCTTGGTCTGTCTTTCTCCTGGCCCCTTAGTAGTGAGGACTCATCATCAGGAATTTCAGTGTCTAGCTCCTCATGGCCTTTAGTCCTCTGTCTCTTACTAGGGTACCCTTCCACTTCATCCTCCGTGAACCCTTGGTTAACTTGTGGATTTTCTTGTTCGATAAATTCTGCATCAATGAGTAAATTGTCTCCTTTTCCTTCAGCGCCTAGGGACCCGACCTGCATCTCTGTATCCAAAGGCCATGAATCACAGTTAGCTTTCCATTCAATAAGGGGCCTAGGTTCATGCTCATATGTTGTGGATTTAATCTTCTTCTTCCTGTATGTGATAAACCACTTAGGATAGTAGTGCCAAACATCTCCCCTAGGGAAATTCATCTCCTCCAACATCCTTTCCACAAAGGATAGGGTGTACCTTGAGTTAACGGTGAAAGGGCCTACAATATTTGGGAGCCTAAAGATACAAACATTGTTCGCGGGCACGAAATGGGCTTGGTCGACACTTAGGACTTAACAGATGAACTGGAGGGTGAAAATCCTGATGGAGAGGAAAAATGGAAAGTGATAAGTAGGCACTTCAGCACCATAGACCCTGATCTCGATGTGATCTTCAAATAGGTACCAATCACCGATACAATCCGTTTCACTGAACTAGAGCCATTCCTTTTGCTGAGGAAATATTATGGGCGACGGGTTGTCATGTATGATAGCATAGGCTCTGGACATGAAATCCGTGAAAAATTTCGCATACCCCTTCCCCTCTGAATGTTGGCGAACTGCCAGAGTCCATTTGAAAACAGATTTGGGTTCAAAGTTCCTCTTGGAGAACCTGTTCAGGCCTAAACCCCCGAACTTATCCTCATGCTCAAATAGGAATAAGTAGAAAAATAGGGAGTAATATTTGAAAGAGAAAAAGGATGAAATATCTTGGAATTGGGCTTTGATAGCCGATGCCACAAAGGTGGGGATATCTAGAATAATCTCAGCCTACATCATGAGCCATAAAAATCATAAACCTGCCTTAGTCACCCTATCGACACTTTCTAATCCCAACATTCCCAATATGACTGATAAAATAGTCTATATAGTATCACATAATAGTGACAGTGGAATAGACTCTACATGAGGGAGAGTGGATAGGTGTGAATTATAAATGAGTTCGAGGAAAGAATTTTGCTTCTCCAGGGGTTGGTTCGAGAAGTGGTAGGAGAGAGTGACTTCAGTTAACTTGAAACAATCATTAGGGTAATTTTGAGGTCTAAAATGGGCCTCCTAAGAAAAATGTACAACAAAAATAAAATTTATAAGAACCAATAGAATTCAAGGTAATGACGTCAACCATGGGGGGTGATTCACCATTTTTTAATTAAAAGGGTAAAAAGATTAAAAAATAATAAAACTACTTTTTCAACTCGTATTTTCAACTTATATCCAAAAGTTTTTACTCGAATTTTGAGCGAGAGTACTCGTTGGATGCAAGATTTAATTCCTCATCTAAGGAGTACCCATGTTTCATACTTTTGATCGACCTTGCTACATGAAAAATGAGAAATACATTAAAAAAAGTGATTGAAATCACGTTTATCATGTACTTTTCATTTTTCGTGTAGCAGGGTCCATCGAAAGTATACAACATGGGTACTCCTTCGATGAGAAATTATATTTTGCGTCCAATGAGTACTCTTGCTCGAAATTTGAGGAAGAACTTTGGGAGATAAGTTGAAAACACAAGTCGAAAAAGTAGTTTTCTCATTTTTCCCTCTAAAATTTGATGATGTAATCAAATCTTATTTTATTATTTCCACTATTATTTTATAATTTCCTTAGGAGGCCCATTTTAGACCTCAAAAATTCCCTAATTATTGGGCGAGAGGATAGCATAGGGATTTTCTGATGATATGAGGAGTAATCTCGAGGATCTTGACCCCTCAATCAGAGAGGAAGATGTCCTTACGCTCGATGTAGGCATCACCCAACCAGGCGATAAACTCCAGAAACAGAAGGTTTGTCTAGGAAATTTGGTAATAAAGCCTCGAATCAATGAATCTGAACACATCTTTTCCCCTTCACTAAAAATCAGAGAGCTCAGCCCTGGTATGGGCCACATTGAAGGGGTAAACTGGGTCACAAAGCTGTGAGTGGGCATCCATGAGTGGTTTGGGGCAAGGAGTTGTCCTGACCTTGCGAGCTTGAGGGGTTTTAGGGGCAGAGCATTTCATTTTTTCCACGATAAATAGAAAAAACATTAAAATGGAAATAATGAAAGGGACACGATGAAATACCTGAGGTAGCAGGGAAAGCGACACAAGGGTGAAAAGCAGCCAATACATGAGTTTTTTACCCATCTGACAGAGTGAAATGTTGGTAACTGACCAGCAAATTCAAGGAGCTGAGAGTAAAAATCGATGTGGAAACATGGTTTTTTCTGGGTAATGAGGCAGGGTGACAAATGTAGCATTGAAGTCATTAGGACACTGGCAAAGTGACATGTGGCACGTGGTGGTTGGCCGACAGCGACCGAGTAGGTGGGGCCACGTGCCAGACATAGGGGTACCGACCTTTGTACCCCAACTGAACTTACCTTACCTTGAAACATACATGTGCCAGTTGTGTGCTGGTGGGACCCTCCAGTTTTCATTGAGTCGAACAATGTGCTAGTGGGATCCTCCAGTTCTCTCTACTGAGCCAATCTATAATTAGGTCATTGTATGAGATTGGGCATAACTTTGCCTTGAAGAATCCAAATCAGGTCAGACCTGTGGAATTTGAAAGAAGGTTCAAAGTGCTATTACAAGGCCTAATTTCAGATATTGAAGATCTGAAATCACAAAGATAATTCAATTTCAATATTGAGCTTCTCAAGAGCAAGAAAAAGGGGTGTATTTTTTTTCCGAATTGCATAAGTCTTGTTTGAAGAATCAAATTGAATTGATTCCAAGGGAATATTGTAGAATAGATATCAGTATCAAGTTCTAGAATGCCCCCCTAAAAATAATTCAACACCCATTAAGCCTTCAGAAAGCTCTACTATGGCTCATGAAGATGAAGAAATGCGACATGACATATCAAAATTACAAGAGAAAGTGCACCAAATTTCGCTCTCGCAAAGAGGAACAAAAAATGAAATTGATTTTTTGAAGAAAAGCATGGAAGTTAAGATGGATGGTTTGAAGAAAGGTGTGGAAGCTACGATGGATGGTTTAAAGAATGGTGTGAAAGAAAAAAACGAAGGTTTGAAGGAATACATGGAAGGTTTGAAGGAAGGTTTGTCAAATTTGATACAAGAAATGATTCCTAATGGTGAATAGATAGTAGAGGAAACTCATGATGAGAAAAAAATAAATGTTAATCATGATTTCATAAACTCTAATGTTGGATTGAAGAACCACCATATTAGAAATATGGATATGAGGAATTTTGATGGCAAGGATCCCGTAACATGGATACTATAGATGGAGAAATATTTTGATCTCAATAATGTGAAAAACACACAAGAGGTACGCATTGCAGCTTTACATTCAGAACAAAATACATTTGTATGGTATCAATGGCTTTGCGCCCATAAAAAAAAATGTCACTTGGTCAATTTTTATGGAGGAAATGATTGGACATTATGAGGATACAAAGAGCAAGACCTTCTTTATCCAATTAATAAATCTCAAACAAAACGGTTCAGTGGTGGAGCACATTGAGGACTTCCAAAAATTGAATATAAGGGTAAGTGATATTTGAGAGGAACACATGATTGATGTCTATATAGGGACTTTAAAGGATAACATCCAACATGAATTTCACGTTTGGGAATATGATTCATTGGAGAAGGCATTCAAGTTGGAAAGAAAAATTGAATGTAGAATTATGGCGACAAGGAAGCCTACCACTCACATCTATAAAGATGGAATTTTTGCTACTCCTAGACTTCCACAACCTACAAGGTTGACACCACAACAATTGGAAGAAAAAAGAGAAAAATGGATTTTATACAGTTGTGATAGAAAATACACTAAAGGTCATCAGTGTGCTGAGAAGAAATTATTTTACATAGATTTTGAAGAGGAGGAAGAAAATGAATAAGAAACTTCAAAATAACAGGATATATACTAGGAACCGACCCTAGAAGAAGAAGAAATGAGTCCAACCATATCGTGTAATGCATTGGCAAGAATTACGACTCCTCAAACTCTC
The DNA here is from genome assembly GCA_034641835.2 of Pinus albicaulis. Lineage (NCBI taxonomy): Eukaryota > Viridiplantae > Streptophyta > Pinopsida > Pinales > Pinaceae > Pinus > Pinus albicaulis. The sequence goes on along the minus strand of CM076576.1, from coordinate 438,224,863 downwards.
AATATAGTATGACATATCAAGAAGAAAAAGGTAATAGTGATTATTGATTCGAGTAGTACCCATAATTTAGTTCATTGTAAGGTAGCCAAGGAATTGAATTATTTCCTATAGCCAACACCAGAATGTCAAGTGATGGTTGCAAATGGAGGAACTATAAATTGCTATGGAAAATTCCATAATATCAAGCTAGCCATGGGGGAATATGTATTGATTATTCCAATGCTTTTCATATGATGCCAGGATATTGGGTTTAAACAGATCCTAGCATATATAAACTCGTGTGCTTCCAAGAGGCATTTCAAATCTCAAGAAAACAAAATTGCAGCTGCTTAAAATGTACATAAATAAAAGAGAGCTTATACAAACACAAATATACTGATATATATATACACAAGAAAATCTTTGGCCAAATATTATAGTGGTTGGCCTTTCGGCTCTCAGCCCTTTGCAAAAAGCTCTCAACCCATTCCTCACTCTCTCTAGACTTCTCACTTCCTCACTTGTTTTTCATGCTCACACAATCCTCCTATTTATACATAAATATGAATTTATTCCATTCCATAGATTCCTCCACACAAGTCTAAACTAAAATCTAATTTAGATTTATCTTATTTTGGACTCAACTAAGTCCCTTTTATGGAATTCCTAATCCCTAGATTATCTACCTAATTCAACTACATTCATATCCTTAATTATTTAAGGAATATTTACAATAATCCTCACATTTATATTTTCTCTCTTAATTTATCAAAAATGATAAAAATAATTAATAAAATAATTAAAACACCTCACCCCCTAAATTACACAAATGAATAATGAAAATTTATCTTTGATGCTCTTGCATCAGACTCCCCATGTAAAGAAGTTTCCATAGACTCCTGTCTATGAGGTCTGTCGCTTTTCTGTAATAATGCAACAGCCACAAGTCCTGAAGACTTACTACCTCTAGAATTCCAAACTCTGTTCTTTCGCTAGTCCTTCAAAGTATCAACTTGATTTGGCAACTCACCACTCACTCTGTTAGTCAGATTCCATTGCCTTTTCCAACATTTTCTTTCGCCAATTCCTTGGAGTAACTCTTCTTTGTCGAATTCTTTCATCTCCAACTGTGATGAACACTCAATTTTTTGCAATGAAGAATAATAAAGAACTCCTTATTGATTACAAGTATAGTCTTTGATTTCTTTTATAACAATAATTTCCTTATCCGGTGATGTACCTACATTCATCAACAAACTGTTAGTTTTAAAAAGATAATAACTTTCTGCCTGTTTTGATGCTTCAAGCACCAATCTTCCATCATCAAATTTCTGGATTTTAGTAGATCTTGTTTTCAACTGTTGGCTGCTTTCATATTTATCCTGCTGGTTCACTATTTTTGTTTCCTTTATGTCCCTATGGACATAACTTTCTTACTGCGCCTGATCTTCCATCTCAACTCCATATAATTTCTGCTCAATTTTTCTGATTTTGACATCATATTTAATGTATCCTTCTATACCTACAACCACGTTATTATTTTAAAAGTTATAACATTCACTCAACTCTATAAATGTTAAAACAATTTCACCCCTATCATGCGCAGTAACTGAAATCTCTTCTGGATCAGATTCTGCAGGCTTCATTTCTCCCTCAAGTTCCTTAAGCCACCATTCCAAGAACTCGATTTCCTTTTGAAATATTTCTAGCACTTCATCACAACATTCATTCCAAGCTTCATTCTTCTTCTGGAAATCTTCCTGAGTTGTCCTGGTTTCAGCATCATCACATTGTAAAATTCTGTCAGAAAATTCATTAAACAAATACATTTGTTTACCTCCTTGGAATATCTCTTTGGCATTTCCATTATGCTACTAATCCATAACAGCTTCAACTGGTTGTCTTACCCCCAAAAAGAATTCATTTATGATTTCTTCTTGCTACAACAAATCAATACCTTCCTCCTCTGAAAGGAATTCTACATCACACTTTACCTCAAGAGTTTCATTCATTTTTGTGACAGTTTCGGGGGACTTCTCACCATCTCTCACACATATTGCAAACATACATAAACTGTGAGATTTAAAAATGCAAGGCTTCATAGCCTCATCTTCTTCTCTTGCCAACACATATTCAGATTATTCTGAACTATTCCAATAGTTCATGAGATCTTCATCATTGATCTCTTCACCTATAATTTCACCCTGTTCCGGGCCACAAATGGAAACTTCCATTTTCAGCTTAGCCTCTCTAAGTTCTTCACATCTCATCATCTACTCGACCTTCCTCAGCTCTTCTGCCAATTGTATGTTTACCTGTTGTTCTCTCTTTGCATGTAGTCTCTGCCACTTTACCTTCTTTCTCATGGTCCTACCATGTGCCTAGTCTTTCACATTTCTCTGCAACAATTCCATTAACAATTCAAGGTGACCTGTTATCTCAGCCTTCTCCCACTCATAATATTTATTAGTCAACTTCTCACATATTCCACTTACCTTGGCATTTTTATTCTTCTTTCTTCTGTTGTGGTCTTCATCAAACCTTTGGAAATAACTGTCAACAGTCATATTCTCCTCCTTTGTAAACTTCATCTGTTCACATGTGGATTTTATTCAATCCTCTTTTCAGTAAGTCCTCACACTTGCCATTCAACAATGCAAGCTTTCTTCCAGCACTTGACCACTTTCAATTCTCTATTTTGGAATCAATCTCTGGGAAACTCTCTTGCTTCAATTTTCTGTAAACAACACTTTAGTAATGCCTGTGTTACAATGACCAACTCTCTGGGTGTCGGGCTCTGTCGATCATGCACCCAATTACATTCAAACCTTTGCCTTTGGTTTACGACTATTTGACTTCACACTTTACATCAACTTTTAATCTTGGATGGAAAAATACTCAATCTTAACTCAAACTATCCAAAATTTCATTTGACCCTAACATCTTTTTTGTCTTCAAGGCTTGACTCAATATTTTGATAGTGGATATTTTGACTTAATTCAAGTTATACAATCTACCCACGAACATCGACCTTTAATACATTCATGATGTAAATATTCACTCTCTCTCATACTCCATTCTTTATAAAATATCACAAGTCACCAATTACATCATCTCCCATTACATGATACTTTAGCCTTTAGATTGAAATGTAATTCACTTTTCCCCAAGATTTATTTTTTAAATAAAGTAAATCATTTAATTTTCGCCTTAAAATACCTTTTCGAAATGATGTATCATACCTTATGCTCCCTTAACCTTCTCTTTGCAATTTAAACTTTCTGGACTTCACTCTTCTGTGTCGTCTTTATCACTGTGAATATTTGCATGCCCTTCATACAAATTTATCATCATCTTAACGCAAACAGTTTCCCTGTCCTTCCATGCAACTCCTTATTTGCAAACTCGCTCTCCATAGTTCACCTTTCTATCACTTTCTCAATACATGATGAAAACCTTTAAAAACAGTTTGTTTTGATAGACCACAATTGTTACATAATTGTTTCAATCTTACTGCAATTTTAAAGGTTACATCATACGCTTACATCAGGTACATATACCTTCACAACCATAATTTCACTTAAGACTTATCTAACTTTACTTTAAACCAATTTTACTTTGAGAAAGTTTCCAATGTGAACAACTTAATGATTTGGGAATGCTTTTTCATGGAATCATTACACACACACCCTCATACCTTGATTCATTTACCATGCTTTTGTTGCACAAATTTTTTTGTCTTGTGTTTCTTCCTTTTCTACATCCTTTATGTCTTTGTATTGTTCTCTCGCCTCTTCCTCCTTTCATAGAACACTTGTGTCGCATGCTAGATGTATTTCTGCTTGATGGATCTGGAGCTTGAACTTCACATGCTACTACAAAATTTTACATGGCCCATATCCTATCATGAGCTGACACTTGTATTTGAATTTCCTTATCTCGGAGTTCCAAATCTATTTAGCTGGATGCTATTCTTATTTCCAAAAAATGCTCATAGTTGTCGATCTGATTATTTCGTTAACCAATTCCTTCCTTTCTCCATGCGATCTTTAGAACTGACAATGTCTCACTTACACGCAGATAAAAAATGATCTCTAAATTTGATGAAACATAAACTTCAATAATTTGGGGACTTGCATAGGCACTGATGGGCCATCAAGATATATGGTCGAATTTATGACAACAGGTGCAAGGTTTGTTGGATGCTTCTGTAGTAAAATGTGTACTATTCATCGTGGAGATAATACCTGAATTTTGGAAGGTTAGGGGAATGGTCCCTCTCAGATATCTGAATGGTTGCTCCAATCACCCTTGAAAATCGAGTCTTTTAAAAAATAGGATCTTTTTCATTTTCTTAATACGCACTTCAAGCTGTGCCCCGTCACAATTGATCCTAGACTTCCTATAATTGTTCCATTGCATTCACCCCGGGCATTACAAACATGAGAGACACTTTTCCACTGCATTGGTTCAAGAAAAATTATTTCTAAGCATCTAACTCTCTTGCTACGTATTTGCTCACTCCTTCATCTGCAAAATTTATAAAAAAAAATATCCTATCCTAAACTAGTATATTATGATAGTTATCATGGTGGTTCCGCAGTGCCTTTGACTGTGAGCACAATTTCATGTGATTTCCATCAATCTCCAACTGATAGGACGTCTTGATTTCCCAGATTTCAAAGTTTTGTAAAATCAAATTTTGATCCAGTTGAAATGAAGAACGCTATATCCTCCTTGATGCAATTACCTTGGATTATCGGATCCATGGTGGTGGTTACTCTCAGACTCTTTACATGCTATGCAATCTCTTTTTTTCCTTTCTACAATATTTCCAAATAAATTCTTAGAGATCCAAAGATTCTCTAGCAACATAAAACATCTATCTTGAGCGAGGTTTATATCTCCACCAATGGCTTCAAAACAGTAGGTCTGGTCTCTCAGCAGCGTTATCTTCTCATGCGCAACAAGACTTGCGATGGTGGGCGTGAATGGGCAATGGCTCTCGACACTCTCTCAATTCTCTTCAGCTTCTGTCTAGACTTCAATTCTAGGACTTCCAGCTGCTTATTTCTTGTCTTCTCCGACTCTGAAAAACAACGACAGCTTGACTGGCGGCTCATAGCATTGTTCCAGTGACTCACGGTATGCAGATAGGGTTTTTTGACCTTGCAACAGTAGCAATATTTTCCGATGGCTTCAGATGTCAAATCCACACTTAAGTGTGTAGACCCACGCTTCCTCTCTACAGTAGTGGATGCCTTCGTAGATCTAAGGCTTGATCCAAGCACTTTCAAACCTCTAGCGTATCCACAATTTTGTTGCACAACTCCCAACAACTGACTCCTCCTTCTCACTCGTCGTGTATGAGACTCTAATCTCTCACATAGACAAATATCTCATATAGACAAAGCACAAGAGAATAGGTGCAAAACCAAATGCCGAATTCTCTTCTGATAAAAATAATCACTTAACTAACAAGACAAAATCATCCACCAACAATCCAAAAAATACTTTTATTCTTCGCAGGATTCAGGGCCATACCAGCAAATGTGCCACACGACCCACATTAACAAATCCATCCTAACAACATTCAATTTATGCCTCACAATTCATTGGAGTAATCCCCAAGTGCTACGACATCATGAACCTTGAGCTCAGTTAAAGTTTACAGTGCTCTTTCTTCTCGTGGCTTGAACTCTCATACAAAAAAGATTTATCTCACAACAAACTCAGAACTCAGTGCAGCGATCTATCACACAATGAAATCCATGACACCAAAAACTGAACTCTAACCATGGGCTCCGATACCAAATGATGCCAGGATACTAGGTTTAAACGGATCCTAGCAAATATAAACTTGTGTGCTTCCAACATGCATTTAGAATCTCAAGAAAACAAAAAATTGCAGCTGCTTAAAATGTACATAAATAAAAGAGAGCTTATACAAACACAAATATATTGATATATAAATACACAAGAAATTCCTTGGCCAAATATTATAGTGGCTGGCATTTCATCTCTTGGCCCTTTACAAAAGGCTCTCAACCCATTCCTCACTCTCTCTAGACTTCTCACTTCCTCACTTGTTTTTCATGCTCACAAAATCCTCCTATTTATACATAAATATGAATTTATTCCATTCCATAAATTCCTCCACACAAATCTCAACTAAAATCTAATTTAGATTTATCTTATTTTGGACTCAACTAAGTCCCATTTATGGAATTCCTAATCCCTAGATTATCTACCTAATTCAACTCCATTCATATCCTTAATTATTTAAGGAATATTTACAATAATCCTCACATTTATATTTTCTCTCTTAATTTATTAAAAATGATAAAAATAATTAAAACACCTCACCCCCTAAATTACACAAATGAATAAAGAAAATTTATCTTTGATGCTCCTACATCACCATCCCAATGGGAGGGGCTGATGTCGTACTAGGAGTACAATGGTTACAATCTTTGGGGACGGTAGCTTTTAATTTTCAAGAAATTTTCTTGAAATTTTTTTCGAAAGGAAAGGAAATCAAATTACGGGGTATCAGAGGGAAGCCAGGAAAGATAATAGGCTCTAATGTCATGGTAAAGCTTTTGAATAAATAAAAATGAGGCGTAATTGCACAATTATGCTTACTAGAAGTTCCAACATCAAAATCATCTATTTGTCCAGATCTTCAAAAAGTCTTGGATAATCATTCCAAGGTGTTTGAAACTCCCAAAGGACTCCCACCTATTCGTGATCATGATCATGTTATTCATTTGATTCCAGGAATTTTTCCTCCAAACATTAGGCCTTACAGATATCCTTATGGCCAAAAAGAGAAAAATTGAACGTATGATTGCATAAATGTTAAAGGCTGGTATAATTCAACCTAGTCAGTGTTCTTTCTTTTCTCTAGTAGTATTGGTGCACAAGAAGGATAGATCATGGTGCATGTGTCCAGATTATAGGGAGCTCAATAAGCTCACTATTAAATATAAATTTCTCATTCCTATGATTGATGAACTATTGGATGAATTACATGGAGCAATTTATTTTACCAAGTTGGATCTTCATTGGGGATATCATCAAATTAGAATGAAGACTGAAGATATTCTGAAAGCAACATTTCAAACCCATGAGGGTCATTATAAATTTTTGGTCATGCCTTTTTTCCTTACCAATGCACCTTCTACATTTCAAGGTTTGATGAATTACATTTTCAAAAACTCCCTTAAAAAATTTGTGCTAGTAATTTTTGATGATATATTAATATACAATAGGTCTTGGAAGGATCATGTTCAACATGTTGACAGGGTGTTCAAAGTATTGGAGAAGAAACAATTACATGCAAAAACATCCAAATGTTTCTTTGGAGTACAAGATGTGGAATATTTGGGTCATATTGTATCTCATGAGGGCGTTAAGGTAGACCCTAACAAAATTAAATCCATTAAGGAATGGAAAGTCCCCACAACCATAAAGCAGTTGTGCAGATTTCTCAGGTTAACATGGTATTATCACAAGTTTGTTAAGAATTATGGGAGAATAGTAGCACCTCTAACAACATTATTGAAGAAAGATGCATTTTCATGGACTCCTTAAGCAACTAAGGCCTTTTAACATCTTAAAGAGGCAATGTGCCTAGCACCAGTCTTAGCTACGCCAGACTTCACAAAAATGTTTATTGTGGAATTTGATGCCTCAGGAAATGGAATTGGTGTTGTTTTAATGCAAGAAGGAAGACCCATTTCTTTTGAAATTCGTCCAATCAAAGGAAAGTATTTAAAAAAGGCTATTTATGAGAAGGAAATGTTGGAAATAATACATGCACTAAAGAAATGGTGACCTTACCTAATGGGAAGACACTTCAAGGTAAAAACTGATCATATAGTCTTAAACACTTTTTGGAAAAAAGACTATCTTCTGAAGAGAAACAAAAATGGGTCACAAAGATTTTGGGTTATGACTTTGAAATCATCTACAAAAAAGGGAAGCTAAATGTTGTTGCAGATGCACTCTCAAGAAAGGATGAAGATGTGGAAGCATTACTCTGTGCCATTTCTATTATCCAACCAGATTGGATAACTGAAGAAAGGGATGAATGGAAGAAGGATGAAGAAGTGTGGACACTCATTCAAAAGTTGCAACAAGATCCTAGTACATATAATACATTTAGTTGGAAAAATTATTCCTTAGGGTACAAAGATTGCCTATATATTTGCAAGAATTCCCAACTAAAAAAAATATTCTTTTGGAATTGCACACTTCTCCTTTAGGAGGACACTCGGGATTTTTTAAAAATGACTAGAGGGTGAAGAAAGTTTTTTTTTGGGATGGCCTTAAATTTGATATTAAAAAGTTTGTGGCGGAATTTCTGGTTTTCCAGCAAAATAAAGTTGAGACAATTAAGACCTCGAGTCTTCTACAACCTTTATCCATTCCAAGTCAACGTTGGGAGGATATTTCAATGGATTTTATCACATGTTTACCTAAGTCCGAAGGAAAGAGTGTCATCATGGTGGTAGTTGATAAACTTACAAAGTATGCATACTTTTTTGCATTATCTCATCCATTTAAACCAAGTACAGTTGCTACTGCATTTATGGAAAAAATTCAAAAGCTACATGGAAACCCAAATATTATTGTAAGTGACAGAGATCCCATTTTTACAGGAAATTTTTGGACCGAATTATTTTCTTGTTTGGGTACTCAACTAGCTCACAGATCATCTTATCATCCTCAATCCCATGGTCAAACTAAGATAGTGAATAAATATTTGGAAGGATATCTTTGTTGTTTTGTATATGATAAACAAGCACAATGGGTCAAGTGGTTACCTCTCGCTGAATGGTGGTATAACACTTCCTTCCATACTGCAGCAAAAATGACCCCATTTATGGCACTTTATGGATATCATCCACTGTCCATCACATCTTCTTTAAGGGAAAATTCTAGGGTTCAAGAAGTGGAAGATCACATAGAGCATCAAAAAGAAGTTCTCCAACTCTTAAAGGATAACTTAAATTTGGCACAAAATTGAATGAAACAACAGGTAGATCAACATCGCAGTGAGAGAATTTTTGATGTAGGATATTGTTGGGTGTGGAGCCTGATTATATTTTTTATTTTGTATCACAACATTGGGCCCCTGTACCTTAATGTGGTGGCAACGCTGCCCGTAATTAAACGCTGCCTTGAGGGGGGTCCTCGAAGCTAAAAACAGATGTAAAATTTCCTTGTAAAAGTATAGTAATTTCTATTCAATCTGGGCTTTTCATTAGGCGGATGATCTGATGGTAGAAATTATGTTTAGTTTAGGGTTTTTTTTCCCTAGAAAGAAAACCCCTCACTTGTATGAGGGTATTGTATTTCCGCTGTGTGTTGTATGTGTATTCTCAGAGCGAGAAAAAAATAGGGAGTCTATGAGAGAGAATAGAGGATATTACAGTGGATCTGTTGTAGGTTGTGTCTCTTCATTTTGCTGGATAATAGAAAGGAAGGACTGGCTGTTCGGGGTGGACATAGCCCAAATTGAGTGAACCACGTATATATGTGTCTCTCTAGTTTTATGTGTTTTGTGTGCTTGTGTTTTCCACATATTTAATGTGTTGCATTGATTTGTAATATATAATTTTCTAATAGAGACTGAGTATTTTTATGGCTACAACCATATAAATAAATTCCCCTCAAGAAAGCTAATAAAGATAATAAATTATCGCCAAAGTAATATGTTAATTACAAGGTGTTGCAAAATATTTGCACTATGGCATATAAATTGGAGCTTGCTGCTTCTTCGCGAGTGCATCCAGTTTTCCATGTTTCATGCTTAAAGAAGGTTATAGGGAAAAAACTTCTAGTTCAAACAATATTGCAAAAAATTGATGAGGAAGGAAAAACCATATTGGAACTTGCAGCAGTCATGGAAACAAGAACTTGACAGCTATGAAATCAATCATTTTAAAAGTATCTCATCAAATGGAAGAACATACCAACTGAAGATTCGACATGCGAGGATGAGAATTTTATACAAAAGCACCCAGAGCTACTCAAGCATTAAGGACAACACTTTTTTGAAGGAGAGGAGCATGTTAGGTCCCTATATCTCTAGTATAGTCCCTTATTGTTGTTAGTGTAACCCCCTTATTATTATTTTTGTACACCTGTAACCCCCATATTGTTATTACTGTGCCCTTACATTATTATTGTTAGGTTGGCTAGGATTACATTGTGGCCCCATGGACTCCTGTATATAGAAATTAGGTTTCTTCATTTGTATAATTGAAGAATTGTTCATTTATGTAATGTATTGGAGCTTGGCTCCTTCAAGTGGCTTATTTCTAAGGCATTGATATCTCTTTTCTTCTATTATTGGAGTTGGTTTCATAACACCTTGCTTCTTATTTTCCCAACGTGACAGCCTGTGACAGTTTTGAATGTGCCAAAGAAGAGGTGGAATCGTAGGAGAGCTGAAATCTTGGTCTGTCTTTGTCCTGGCCCCTGAGCAGTGAGGCCTCATCATCAGGAATTTCGATGTCTAGCTCCTCAAGGCCTCAAGTCCTCTATCTTTTACTGGGGTGCCCTTCCTCTTCCTCCTCCGTGAAACCTTGGTTAACCTAGGAATTTTCTTGTTCCAGCACTTTTGCATCAATGAGTACATTGTCTCCTTTTCCTTCAGCAGCTGGGGACCCGACTTCCATCTCTGTATCCAAAGGCCATGAATCATAGTTAGATTTCCATTCAATAAGGGACCTAGGTTCATGCTCATATGTTTTGGATCTAATCTTCTTCTTCTTGCAATTGATAAACCCCTTAGTATCTTGACCCCCTGAGTGGAGAGGAAGGTGTCCTTATGCTCGATGTAGGCATCGCCCAACCAGGCAATAAACTCTTGGAACATATGGGTTGTTGGGGTAATTTAGTAATAAAGCCTTGAATCAATGACTCTGAGCACATCTTCACCTCTTCGTTGAAAATTGAAGAGCTTGGCCCTGGTATGGGCCACATTGAAGGGGTAAAATAGGTCGTAGAGCTATGAGTGCGCATTCGTGAGTGCTTCAGGGCTAGGAACAGTCCTGACCTCATGAGCTTGAATAGTAAAAGGGAAATAATGAAAGGGACATGACCAAATAACTAAGGTAGCAGGGAAAGTGGTGCGAGGGTGAAAAGTAGCCAGTACTTGATTTTTTGACCCATGTAATAGAGTGAAATGTTGGTAATTGACCAAAAAATTCAAGCAACTCAGAGAAAAAATCATTGTGGAAATAGGGTTTTTACTAGGTAATGAGGTAATGCAAAAAATGTAGGGTTGACCTCGTGAGGACGCTGGAAAAGGGACGCATGGCATGTGGTGGTTGACTGAGAACAGCTGGGTAGGTGGGGGTCATGTGCCAAACACATGGGTACCGACCTTCGTACCCCGAGAAAACTTACCTTACCTTGCAACGTACCTGTGCCAGTTGTGTCCTGGTGGGACCCTCCAGTTTTCGTCAGGTCAAACAATGGCCTCCGTCTCCTGTCTTTCTCCCTTAGAACCGCTTTGATTGGCAGAGAGGAGAGCTGATGTCATCTCTTCTGGCGGGTCGATTTCGATCACCCCTGCTCTCTTGGATGTCGTCGGAAACAACTGTAGGCCACTAGACTTGGTGGATGGCTCCGCCACTACCGTGGTAATGTAGCGGCTCTAGAAGAGGAGCGATCATGGCAGCGCCTTTTCATTCCCAGCTGCCAACAAGGCCGCGACGCTTGCCTTTTTCCTCTAACTTTTCCGCTCCCTATCCCTTGAACAGATAGCTTCTTCGCACTATGTTTTTCAATTATGGGGTCACAAGCCAACATTGGCTCCACTTGGGGATGGCACACTCATTCTCTAGTGTTTTGAGAACTTCACAGACCAACTACTTGTGTTCTCGTTAGCATACCTAGGACAATTATCAAAAGATTCAGATAATTATGATTAAAAGGGAACATAATGGAAATGCATGCAAAAATAAAAGATGATATACGTACATTTTGAAGGATATATATAATGGGCCTTTGCGGCCAATGTCAGTGCTAAAAATAGGGCTTGAGAAATTGCCTGTTCATAGGTATTTCAATTAGATCCCCTTTCAAATTTTCCAATGTAAAGGTATTATTTCCTTTGACATCTACCACCCTCAAAGGCCCGAACTAGAGTAGATAAAACTTCTCGTGTTTACCTTTGTCCTACTGCCTGACATCCCATCACAGCACCAAGTCCCCTACCCAGATCTCCTTGTCTTTTGCTCATTGATCGAAAAGGAATTTCATCTTTTCCTAATAGTCAACCAACCTAATGTTTACCTGTGCCCATGTCTCCTCTAGTTCTACCAAGTGATTCATCCTCCTGACGAGGTCATTTGGTTCCTCCTCACTATCTTGCAAAAATCTGGCCATAGGTAGAGTAAGTTGAATGGGGAAAACCATCGTCGTACCATACACTAGCTCATAGGGTGACTTTCCGGTGGATCTTTTGTTGGTGATGCAATTCGCCCAAAGCACAAATTTAAGATGGGAATCCCAGTTCTTTTGATTTTCATTTATAGTCTTTTTAACAATCCTTACCAAAGTCTTGTTGGATGACTCCGCCAACCCGTTCCCCTGTGGATAATAAGCCGTGGAGTGTCCCAGAGTAATATTGTAATGTTGACAAAAGTTTACAAACTTGGTTTACTAGAAGACTTGAGCGTTATCAGTGATGATTTTAGCTGGGCACCCAAACCTACCTATTATGTTTTCCTCCATAAATTTGATCACCACCCTATCTGTGGTGTTTCTTGTAGGAACAACTTCAACCCACTTGGTGAAGTAATCGGTGGCGGTGAGAATCCAGGGGTGTTGGTTACTAGAGGTTGGGTGGATCTCTCCAATGAAATCGATGTCCCATTGTCTGAATGGCTCCTCAAAATTTATTGGGATCAATGGGAGTGGTGCAAAACTTTGTTTCTCTGTGAAATTCTGACATTTATCACATGTCAGGACGTGAGTGTGTACATCCCCAAATAGCCCAGGCTAGAAAAAACCTGCTCTCAGGATCTTATGGGCAGTAGATCGCCAACTGTAATGCCCGCCGCATACACTTGTGATGTATGACATCAGCATCGAAAGTCTTCAAATCCTGATAAGAGTAGGCAAAAAAAAATTTGTATGCTTCGAACAACTGGATGTATTGCCCCTGGTATTCTTCAGGGACTCCCTTAGATATATTTGCCACTTTTGGATCTTCCTCTGTCTCGATATTATATCATTGACAATCTCGTCCAGAGTCATTTTACTGGGGTTGATTGGGATTTTTTTTTATAAAATAGATTTTCCAATGGCATGAGGCCTCGGGGAATGATATTTCCCTTTAGTTTAAAAACACAGTGTCTGGCCAATGTCTCCTCCCATTTGTTTTGTGGCTAATTACCGGGCCCTTCATCGACTGAATCGATAACAAAATTGGAGAATTCTGGAGTGCCATAAAAGCGCTTAACCTGTTCTTCATCCTCAAAGACTTGCCAGTGAATTCCATTGTCTAGGATGGAGGGGTGATATTGTACCTTGACCTCATATTTGAGTAGGGAATTCCATGGCAGGCAGAAATTATTGGTTGCAACAGTTAGTGAGTCAGCCATCCGATTCTTGTCCCTCGGCATGAACTGTATATTAAAATCCAAGAAAATATTTTCTACCATGTCCCACACCTCATTTCTATAGGCTCTAAGCCGTGGATGTTTAGTTTGGCACTGATTCCTGACTTGCCTTACCATTAGCTCTAAGTCTCCGAAGACCGTTAGATTTTGTAAGTTCATATTATGTGTTGTCTGTAGTCCTAGTAGTAGGGCTTCATATTCGGCCATGTTATTTTTGGCTTCAAACTCTAGTTTGAAGGAGAGAGGAACTAAACATCCTTTGGGTGAGATTAAGAGCACTTCGGCTCCATTCCCTTCTTGGGAATTGGCCCCGTCAAAATCTATAGTCCAGATCTTGTCCTCGCCTTTACTCACGGGCTCTTTTAGTTTTAGAGGGCGGAATTTAGCTTCTTGCAGGAAATATTCATCCTCTTCGAACATGAGACAAGAAAATTTACCCTCTTTTCCATATACTAGGGATTTCATCGAGCCATCGGCTTTAGTGACCATTTTCATGAACCTGGATTCATGGTATAACCTCCTTTCCTCCCCACCAAACACCAAAATGGTCACGTTGGTGAGATCCAACTTAATTGACCTTCCAATCTTTGAACCCCAAGATCTAGACATCAACGTTCTGAATCAGGCTGGGATATCAACTACTACGATATCCATTACCAATCTCTTAGCTGAGATCTGGGATAGATTTACTACTAGGTATTTTATCATGCCTAGGCACTTCACCCTCTTGGAATCAAAAGAATATAGATCTTTATAGGGTCTGGTAATATTCAATCCCAACTACTGCATGACTGACAATGAAAATTGATTATGTGAAGCCCCATAATCTAGCATGCAGTTCTGTAATAGAAGGTCATGAATAACTAGAGACACATAGAAAGGGGGAGGGCGGAAACATGAAGCTGGGTTACACTTTTGTGAGAATCGGGGGCCGAAATTTTTTTTTGGCAATAGTTCGGCCGAACATTTTCTAAAGTTCGGACGAACTCTGTAATAGTTCGGCCGAACTTTCTTTGAAAGTTCGGCCGAACTCATGATTCCGTTTAGATTGACGACACACTAACGACGCGGGCAAACAAAATTTTTGTCGAAGATTGGAAAATCGGCAACAAAAGTTTGGCCGAAATATGAGTTCGGCCGAACTTTTACTTTTAAAATAGTTCGGTCGAACTAATTCCTATAAAATAATCGCTCGTGAAGCTATTCTATTTACCATTTTGATTATTCCCAGCTGTTGTTCGCACGTTTTTGCTGTTGTTGCCTACTCGTCCCTGTTTCTATTCGTGTGTTTTCGCTATTGCTGCCTTCTTTCATCGAGTATGAGTTCTGCCTGCCTGCCTGAGGTTGTATTTATTATACTAGTTACCAATATTATGATTAGAACAAAATACCATCACTAATAACTAAGAAGGGTTACAAAGGTGTTACATATGGCTTATATGACCGTAACAAAGCACCTATGAAAGCTGATATCAGTACTCTTAGAACTCTTATCCTTACTGATGACTCTTTTCACTATTAGCTTAGAACTCATACCGTTAGTATCCCTGATTAAGCTTATCCTGGAATCGAGTGTTATAACATATTGAACCTAAATGGGTTAGTTATACAAATCACTTAGCTTACTCGTATAGTATATGTAATCATGTATGCATAATCACTTACATTAGACTAGTACGAGCTTACTATACACCTCTTGCTTCATATCACTGATTATAAGAACACAGCTTCATCATATAGTCTTTTTAACAATCCTTACCAAAGTCTTGTTGGATGACTCCGCCAACCCATTCCCCTATGGATAATAAGCCGTGGAGTGTCCCAGAGTAATATTGTAATGTTGACAAAAGTTTACAAACTTGGTTTACTAGAAGACTTGAGCGTTATCAGTGATGATTTTAGCTGGGCACCCAAACCTACCTATTATGTTTTCCTCCATAAATTTGATCACCACCCTATATGTGGTGTTTCTTGTAGGAACAAATTCAACCCACTTGGTGAAGTAATAGGTGGCAGTGAGAATCCAGGGGTGTTGGTTACTAGAGGTTGGGTGGATCTCTCCAATGAAATCGATGTCCCATTGTCTGAATGGCTCCTCAAAATTTATTGGGATCAATGGGAGTGGTGCAAAAATTTGTTTCTCTGTGAAATTCTGACATTTATCACATGTCAGGACGTGAGTGTGTACATCCCCAAACAGCCCAGGCTAGAAAAAACCTGCTCTCAGGATCTTATGGGCAGTAGATCGCCAACTGTAATGCCCGCCGCATACACCTTCATGAAACTCAGTCATCACCTCATCCACTTCCTGTTCTGTTAAACACAATAAAAAAATCCCAGTTGGTTCCCTCCAATACAATTACCCATTCACGAGAGCATACTTTTGCAACCTTAATCTCAAGGTGTGGTACTTCGCCTTATCGTAACCGAGAGGACACCTCAAATTCATAAGGTATTCCACCACATCCTTATACCATGCAGAAATAAGGTAATTTACATGTGTTCTTTGCGCTGATGTTTCTATCCCAGGTTATACTTCTGCACCTTATGGTGCCTCCCCGCCTTCCATAGATATATTTATCCCCAAGGCCTAGCAGTTGGATTTTGATAGGATTTTCGCCAGTCCTTGTCCTTTAATGAATTTAGTGGGCTTGATCTCTAGTTCATACTCCTGGATCTTGGAATTCCATTAGGGGAATTTTGAGGTCTTAAATGGGCCTCCTCTAAGGAAATTTTAAAATAATATTGGAAATAATAAAATAAGATTTGGTTACATCATCAAATTTTAGAGAAAAATGAAAAAACTACCTTTTCAACTCGTATTTTCAACTTATCTCCCAAATTTTTTACTCAAATTTCAAGCAGGAGTACTTGTTGGATGAAAAATTTAATTCCTCATCCAAGGAGTACCCATGTTGCATACTTTCGATGGATCCTACTACACGAAAAATGAGAAATACATAAAGAACGTGATTGTAATCACGTTTTTTATGTATTTCTCATTTTTCGTGTAGTAGGATCCACCAAAAGTATGCAACATGGGTACTCCTTGGATGAGGAATTAAATTTTTCATCCAATGAGTACACCCACTCGAAATTTGAGTGAAAAATTTGGGAGATAAGTTGAAAATACGAGTTGAAAAAGTAGTTTTATTATTTTATTATTTTTTAATATTTTTACCCTTTTACTTAAAAAATGGTGAATCATACCCCATGGGTGAAATCATCATCTTGAATCATATTGGTTCTTATAAAGTTCATTTTGGTTGTAAATTTTTCTTAGGAGGCCCATTTTAGACCTCAAAAATCCCCTAATGCACTTGCCCCTCTTCCCCTCACTATCTCCTTGTATTAAAATGTCCTTCACTGCTGTCGTGGGAACATAGGCATTTATGGCCGATTGTAACACATATATACAAAATGTGTTTAGAGATTCAACTAGAGCATATGCCTGCTTTTCCAAGATATTATAATCTAACTCGGTGTCCCACAAGACCTAGCTGAAAAATGCAATAGGATGCTCGTGCCCGTCTTTATTATTCTGTAGCAATACTGCCACCACTGTGTGAGGGGAGGAAAAATAAAAAATCATGAAAGGCTTGCTATAATCGGGACTTGCCAGCACTGGAGCTTCAGCGAAAGCCTATTTGATTCTGTTGAAAGAGGCCCTTGATTGGGGAGCCCATTTCACTTCCTTATTTTTCTTGAGAATTTCAGTAATGTGACGAACAATCTCAGCATAATTGGGAATGAAACTTCTCAGGAAGTTTATTCTGCCCAAGAATACTTGTATTTCATTTTTATTTGATAGGAGAGAAATTAAATTTATCACCTCTACCCTTTTCGGGTCGATGTTCACTCCGTCCTTAGTTACTATGTGCCCCAGTAGCTTTCCTTCTGCCAGGGTGAAGATGGATTTTTGGGGATTCAAACAAAGACCATACCTGCAGCATTTTTCGAAGGTCGGACGAAGATGTTCGATGTGGTCAAAATCACTCTTCGATAAAATAGTGATATCGTCCAGATAAATCACTACGAACTTATCTCGATCTCCTACAAAGGCAATATCCATTGCACGTTGGAAAGTAGCACCTGTGTTGATTCGACTAGAAGGCATCCATGCATACATGAAGGTCCCCCACGGTGTGGTAAATGATGTCTTCTTCTAATCTTCAGGGAGCACCACCACCTAGTTATATCCCGAGAAACTGTCCATCATAGACATGTAGGAGGATCCCACCACCTTTTGAAAAATATGGTCCATCTTTGGGAGAGGATAATTGTCTTTGAGTGATGCCCTGTTGAGATTTCGGAAGTCCACGCATAATATAATTTCTCCATTTTTCTTCCTCATCGGGACTAGGTTGGCCACCCAATTTGAATATCTCAGAGGAACAATGATTTTTTACTGTGGTAGCTTCTTTATCTCTTTTTCAATTGCTAGGAGGAGTAGAGGATTGATTTTCATCAGCTTTTGCGTATGAGGCTTGGCATCCACTTTGAGTGGTATTTTGTGATGTATGACATCAGCATCGAAAGTCTTCAAATCCTGATAAGAGTAGGCAAAAAAAAAATTGTATGCTTCGAACAACTGGATGTATTGCCCCTGGTATTCTTCAGGGACTCCCTTAGATATATTTTCCACTTTTGGATCTTCCTCTGTCTCGATATTATATCATTGACAATCTCGTCCAGAGTCATTTTACTGGGGTTGATTGGGATTTTTTTTTATAAAATAGATTTTCCAATGGCATGAGGCCTCGGGGAATGATATTTCCCTTTAGTTTAAAAACGCAGTGTCTGGCCAATGTCTCCTCCCATTTGTTTTGTGGCTAATTACCGGGCCCTTCATCGACTGAATCGATAACAAAATTGGAGAATTCACCAACGATTGCCATAAAGCGCTTAACCTGTTCTTCATCCTCAAAGACTTGCCAGTGAATTCCATTGTCTAGGATGGAGGGGTGATATTGTACCTTGACCTCATATTTGAGTAGGGAATTCCATGGCAGGCAGAAATTATTGGTTGCAACAGTTAGTGAGTCAGCCATCCGATTCTTGTCCCTCGGCATGAACTGTATATTAAAATCCAAGAAAATATTTTCTACCATGTCCCACACCTCATTTCTATAGGCTCTAAGCCGTGGATGTTTAGTTTGGCACTGATTCCTGACTTGCCTTACCATTAGCTCTAAGTCTCCGAAGACCGTTAGATTTTGTAAGTTCATATTATGTGTTGTCTGTAGTCCTAGTAGTAGGGCTTCATATTCGGCCATGTTATTTTTGGCTTCAAACTCTAGTTTGAAGGAGAGAGGAACTAAACATCCTTTGGGTGAGATTAAGAGCACTTCGGCTCCATTCCCTTCTTGCGAATTGGCCCCGTCAAAATCTATAGTCCAGATCTTGTCCTCGCCTTTACTCACGGGCTCTTTTAGTTTTAGAGGGCGGAATTTAGCTTCTTGCAGGAAATATTCATCCTCTTCGAACATGAGACAAGAAAATTCACCCTCTTTTCCATATACTAGGGATTTCATCGAGCCATCGGCTTTAGTGACCATTTTCATGAACCTGGATTCATGGTATAACCTCCTTTCCTCCCCACCAAACACCAAAATGGTCACGTTGGTGAGATCCAACTTAATTGACCTTCCAATCTTTGAACCCCAAGATCTAGACATCAACGTTCTGAATCAGGCTGGGATATCAACTACTACGATATCCATTACCAATCTCTTAGCTGAGATCTGGGCTAGATTTACTACTAGGTATTTTATCATGCCTAGGCACTTCACCCTCTTGGAATCAAAAGAATATAGATCTTTATAGGGTCTGGTAATATTCAATCCCAACTATTGCATGACTGACAATGAAAATTGATTATGTGAAGCCCCATAATCTAGCATGCAGTTCTGTAATAGAAGGTCATGAATAACTAGAGACACATAGAAAGGGGGAGGGCGGAAACATGAAGCTGGGTTACACTTTTGTGAGAATCGGGGGCCGAAATTTTTTTTCGGCAATAGTTCGGCCGAACATTTTCTAAAGTTCGGACGAACTCTGTAATAGTTCGGCCGAACTTTATTTGAAAGTTCGGCCGAACTCATGATTCCATTTAGATTGACGACACACTAACGACGCGGGCAAACAAAATTTTTGTCAAAGATTGGAAAATCGGCAACAAAAGTTTGGCCGAAATATGAGTTCGGCCGAACTTTTACTTTTAAAATAGTTCGGTCGAACTAATTCCTATAAAATAATCGCCCGTGAAGCTATTCTATTTACCATTTTCATTATTCCCAGCTGTTGTTCGCACGTTTTTGCTGTCGTTGCCTACTCGTCCCTGTTTCTATTCGTGTGTTTTCGCTATTGATGCCTTCTTTCATCGAGTATGAGTTCTGCCTGCCTGCCTGAGGTTGTATTTATTATACTAGTTACCACTATTATGATTAGAACAGAATACCATCACTAATAACTAAGAAGGGTTACAAAGGTGTTACATATGGCTTATATGACCGTAACAAAGCACCTATGAAAGCTGATATCAGTACTCTTAGAACTCTTATCCTTACTGATGACTCTTTTCACTATTAGCTTAGAACTGATACCGTTAGTATCCCTGATTAAGCTTATCCTGGAATCGAGTGTTATAACATATTGAACCTACATGGGTTAGTTATACAAATCACTTAGCTTACTCGTATAGTATATGTAATCATGTATGCATAATCACTTACATTAGACTAGTACGAGCTTACTATACACCTCTTGCTTCGTATCACTGATTATAAGAACACAGCTTCATCATAGAGCTAAAGATCACATGGTAATCATAGTAACATAATACGGCTTAATACAGGTATACAACTTACATTATTTATTAGTTATGATATGCAATTGGAACATACACTTGTTCATAGCTAATAGATAAGGTGTCACTTACTCTACAAGTTATGATCATACCATTGTATTGGCCTAATCAATGACACACATAATACTAGTCTAAACAAGTAGTAGTGATTATTAGTCATATACATGGATTCAACTCTATGGATTAACTAGTTTCACCTGTTACATTACCCTTACTTCTTGTGATGTATTTATTACAAGAACTTTTATTATTATAAGTAAGCAGCTCTTATCCTTTTCATTATTATGGAAATACTTATGATAAACACTTAGCACACTAGTAATAGGAATCTATCATATACGTGTAACTCTTGGTTAAAGGTTAAAGGTAAGTCATTCCACTCAATGGGATTAGTACTTATAACAATCCTTACATGCAGTCCAAGTAATGAGTAATCTGCAGTTTATATAGTCTACTAGTCTAAACGTATGTTTCCTAATCATCATGTTTGGTTTCTACTTAGAAAATGATGTTAGCTAAACTAATGGAAATCAGAGTTCCATGAAGAACAGTAGTCCTTGTACAAGTGAGCTTATGACATGTACCAAAGTAAGCAGTAATACTAAGCTTATAGGGTAGTTATGGTTCCATTACCATTACCTTTATACGAATATGTTATATGTTTCTACAAGGGATACTGAATACAAGATAAGCTAGGATAGATCACTAGTCAATGGTAGTCATTCATCTTTATTGAAACCAATCACAGTATTCATGTTACTTACTCTTAATGGGCTTGATAGGGCATTACATAGAACCCATGCTTATACGTATTATGTATATAAATCATTAGGCTAATGCTTAACCCTTTGATAAGCTTACATATCTACTAGCTTAGTTTATGAAACTATACCAATGCTTTTATTTGATTAGTGGATAGAGCAATTCCCATAATATAGATGATGAAGTAACATAAGCAAGGATGAAAGCTTATATAAGATACAAGCTCTTGCATAACACATGGTATCACATGAAGAGTTCAGAGTGATGTGTCCAAGTCATTAACCATCGTAATGGGGTTAAGTATAGATAGCAAGTGTAATCATAAAGGTTACATCACCATGTTCTACTCATTCTTATATCACTGATAGATATAAGCGTAATCATAGTATTAGATACACCAAGCTAATGGTATACTCATATCTACTGTTCTATTACCATTGAATGTATAGAGCTTTGATATGCTTGTTATTACTTACGATTTCATGAAGCTAACTAATCATGAGAAGCTTGTAATGTTCGTATATCTAATGATAAGGCAAGGGTTTCACATACGATAAGCACTATGATTCCCATTACTTCACCTTTCTCAAGCTCATATGGGATTGTAAGTTATGTATAAGTTCCAAGTTAGAGCTAGAGACCTGTATTGATTAAAGCTAAGGTAATGATGCAACTATGATATCACTCATACCAGCTTGTTGTTTTTTCCATATCTCTACTTAATGGCATTGGTTCTCATGGCAACATTATATGTCACAATGGTAATCAAAGTAAGCTCACTCGGCATGACCTATGAAAGTTTCAAGCTATAACCACTTATAAGCTATTAGGTCAAATACGTAAGCATTTATATCCATAATAGAACAGTATTTATATTGTAATGAATCTAAGTATATCAATAACATATGAGCTATATGCCCTTCCATATGTGTGCCCTGTGCATTTCCCTCTCTTCCATGTCCATATCATACGTGAAATACATGACCCAATATGAGAAAGTAGGCAATCAATGAAGCTAAGTAGTACTGTAATCACCTAATCAATCATAACCTATAACCTTATGCTTACACCTTGTTAGTTCTATATCATAGGTCATATTAGATATAGCTATACTGTGAAGTGTTCTAATAACTCATACCACTAATAGCTTATACTTCCTGATTATGGGAATACTAGTAATAAAGCTTACCTTGTTATGGCTTATATACACTATTCCAGTCATATCTAGTAATCAATAGAGCTCATAATCTAAGGATGCTTACTTATACACGAGCTCTCTACAATGGCTTTAACACAGTGATTCATAGGATGGATAGAACCAATACCATTGACTGCTACTAATGTGATATCAACTACACCGGTCCATGTGTTCTACATAATGAGTATTAATAATCTTACCAAGTGCTTATCTCACCAGACTAATGGTTGTAATTGATTATGTATTAGTATGCATGTATTTAGAACACATATTGAATAGGTAGCATACCTATATTGAATCACAAGCTATCTTAGTAATATGAGCTTATTAAGATATGGTAATTGTACTCATTAGGTACAAGTAATCAGTATTCATTACTAATTAATAGCCATTGTACAATCCTAATCAAACGAATAGGGTATAGTGTCACACATATCACATAAGTACAAGCTTGGTACTCATTAAGCTACATACTCATCTAAATAATGGTAAGAAAACCATGCTTTGGAATAGAGTCATTACATTAAACCAATCGCATTATATGTGTAATCTATATAAGGTATGTGATAGTAAGCTTATGGTGATAAAGCCTATTCTATAAACATAGGTAATCACTTACATAAGGATAAACAAGAGCTTTAATACTTATAGTAATAACATGAGCTTTACACTTATACTGTAATCTCTCTAAGCTCTTATCTCATTACATAGGTGTGACGTATTCTCCCTAATAATCATATTGTATATATATACAACCATATATATTACTCTCCTTCATAGTATAGTGAGTAATCACTACTTATGGAGATGCTTATATAACGGACTCTTCAATTACCTATGTTTCCAGTTTGTTAATAATATAAAACACTATCCCTTATAGAGATCTATCAACCTAATGAACACACTACGTCATACATACTTAACACTGATAGTTGAGTCCATATCATGTTGCTTACTCTATCTATTGCCTTTGAGGGTTACCATCTATCGATTCCCCTTGTATAAAAGGGTGTCAACTACAGCTAACAGAAAAACAAAAACCCACCATAAATTCTTATGATATCTCACAAAAACACTATGAATGGTGCAATAATAGACAATTAGTGACAAACAACTCACATATGTCCCTTTACAACACCATAGATAGCCAAAAGAAATGGAAATAACCTAGGGAAATAAGCCCAAAACCACCATAGACATGCACAATACACATAGGTGTAGCATCCACTAACAAAGCGGGCCATATCCATCACATAAAAAATATATATGTGACCAACCTATGACTCCATATTTTGTAGACCAAAAGGATTACAAGTACCCTGCATAAAACAAAACTAGAATTTCCAGGAAATCACCATACTACACCACCTACCATACATGCTCATTGGTCATTTTTCGAAGGTGAGATATTTTCTAGAACCCTCGCACTGTATCGAGGAGGATCCATTAAGTCCCCACCATCTAAATCACAATAAATATGGCTCTCCACATGCTCCAGATACAAGTCAATCCTCTCCACGAAGAACCTTTGGTTCTTGAGCATTCTCTTGAATTCCTCAAGTGAAGAAAAAATATTATATCTCTCCATGTGCTTATCCGGAATGATACTTCCTGACAAAAAAAATGAATATGTTTGAAATTTTTATTACTTTTTAAATCCCTCACCATATCACAATCACCATGTGGGTTTTTTCTGTAATTGCTTTTCAAGAATTATTTTCTTGCTTTTGTTTCCCACCCCATGTGTGTATTGTGAATAATTTCATGTGGCTACTAGCAATGGTGGGACACTGGCAGTTTTCAATGCTATCTATGTTCCCAGTACTTCCGATGGTTGGCCAAGCGTTTTTGCCGTCATATCTACAGGCTATTTTTACTAATTATCTGCTATTTTGTCTGCTTATATTTCTTCCTGAACTCTTACATGTTTTTTCATGTCTAACTGGCTAATGTTTTTCCTTTTTCTATGACATTTCTATTGTTCGTGTTATCGACATGGATGTTTTGAATTTTGATCATGATGGGATGTGGTATCAAACCCCCAAATTATGTTTCCCACTGTTATCAGTGCCCCTCTTTCTTAGATTGGCATTGTATACTGCTGGCGGATATGTATTTGCTTCTCTCGCTACACAACTGAGAGTATGTATTTAGCATATGAACTGATTAATACATCAGCGTTTTTTTTTTTTTCTGTCTGAAAAAAAAAAGCAATGGCGGGACACAGGTTGAATTTTGTAAAGCGTATGCAAAAGTTCTAAAATTTATTCCCGTACCCAATAGATTCAGTATATGCTTTATGGATCCTCCTTTCAAAAAATTGATCAACTGTTACATTAATTGCTGTGATAAATTGCTGTTGTTTGCTGTGTTAAATTGTATTAGTTAGTTTACCTTGATTTTCACAATCTTCAACTTGGTATCTGCAATTTTTTTTCTCCAACCTTTCTAGACTCTCAGATTTTCGCCACATAACAAACCAAGACAAAATGAAATAATACATCCCAAAAAATACCATTTCAAAATAGAGAAAATCAGTTATCCATGCCCCTAAAGAGCCCAAAAAGTGACAGTAGAAGGATCTGCGGAACAATTCATACAAAAATGGACATCAAAGTTTTTACTGTCAAAGTAACAACACATATTAAACCTGAAATCTAAAAACATGGCCTCCCTGAACCCCACTGTACTTAAATGATGGGGATTGAACCTTCAGCCTGAAGACCCTGCATGTTATATAGCTGGTAATTAATATTTCCAAAAACAGCCTTCATCCCCTGCTTTGAAAATTCATCTACAACAGTATTCTTTTCATGATATATATGTTGATAAGTAAAACCTGCAAAAACAGTTTTTAAATTCTCAATTCTGCAAAGCCAATGTTCAACCTCCTTATTTCAACCTCCTTATTTGCACATTCATATTCAACAATTTTTTATGAACAAATGAGACCAATTGTGTCGTGAATAATTCCATCAAATTTAATGTATGCATTGTATGTTCTGAAGACTCCAATGTAATGGATGCATTGTATGTATTTTTTGCTTGTATATTTTTATGTTGTTTGTCATAGTAATGTCATATAGTGTATGAAGTTTTAAATTGTTTTTAAATTATTTTTATTATGTGTTGTATGTGATTTTGATTGAAAATGTTTCTTTTTTATTTATTAATTAAAAAAAATTATTAGAAAAATTATTGCTTTAAGCCTTAGAATTTACAATCAAAATTAGAATTTTTTTTTTTATCTAAACTATTTATGAAAAGTTTAATATTTTTTTATCTTCTCTACCATGTCCTTTTTACATATATCTAGAATAATATTATTTGTATAGTTTCTGTTTTTTTGTAATATTTTACTACCATAATCAAAATCTATAGAAATAATAATCTAACATTATAATATCTTGAAATGGAGCTAGCCAACTCAAATATAGTATTTCAAATCCCTGGCTAAGTTATATGAGGAGGCTATGTGTTACATATGGTCTTGAATGAGCATTTGGACTCTTTAGATATATATCTAAAGAGTCCAAAAGCTCATTCAAGACCATATGTAATACATAGCCTCCTCATCTAATATATAAAACTTTAATCCATGTGCTTAAACTTAACATTGACACAAATGGAATTTACAATTTTACTCACTGCTTTATGATAGAAAAATATGTGGATGAATATTTTCCACATATCCAAAGTCAAAAGGGATAGATTAAAAATGGATGCGCTCTGGTCATCTATAAAATATAAATTAAAGAAGCATGACATATTAGTAATGCAAATTAGATATGTGTACCAATTATGTTCATATAACACAACAAACAGATGATTCAATACAAATGTCACATAGAAGTCATATTTATCTCATGGGCCTTCAACTTAAATTATATATATAGCATTACATTAAGCTATAGGAGATAAATCAAAGAAGCATTTGAATGTAAATTAAACATGTGTAATAATTATGTCCTTTAGTTTAATAAATAGATAATAATTTGCAAATGCGATATCTAAGCTATATTTCATCTAAGTAGCTTTCAATTTAAACTTATATCTAATGTTAAATTATAGAAAAGAATAACAATAATCCAAACTTCAAAAAAATATTTAGAACTTTAGTATAAAATGTGACATATAATTTTCTTGTGTGGAAAAACATAGTTATCGAGAGTTCAAAACTCATGCATTTGAATAAGAAATGGGTATACAAATGAGCAAGTAGATTTTTTCTAGAAATGAGGAAGTGAAGGTTGATAGAGAGCCACACAAAATTTCAAATTCATACCTTAACAAAATTGTTAGATCCTTTTAAAGAAAACGTGTCATATAATCAACTTTCATCGAAATATATGATAAACTCAACCCAATTTTATGAAAAATAGTATACCATTTTTTACATTTCACATAATACAAATAGATAAATCTTACTTAAGTATTGTTATAAATATTCAACTACCCATAGAGAGATGGCCAAGTGAGTGAGACAGGGCATCATCACAATAAAAAAACCAAGTACAAATTGTAGTAATCCTAGAATCATGCTTTACAAAAGGTAATTTATTGGGGAACTCATGACTTGTACTATAGATAAAAAACATTTACCCTTACCAAAAAATATATGTTAAAAATTGACAAACTACATAAGTTTAAGCTTAAGGGGATATAATCCTTCTTGCCTTCCATATAGATAATGAAAATGATTGTTCCAAGTCTCATGTTGCTTTTCATGTTACTTTATAAACCTTGATTGGAAAGAAAAATAGGAGGGCAAAAATGTAAGAAATATAAAACATAATGAAACACAATGTAAGAAATAGAGAACATAATGAAACACACACATACATATCTCTAGACAATCAACACAATTATTTTCTTAGGAAATCCTTATGGGAGACAAGCAACCCTAAAGAGTAATGATGCTCTAGACTCGTTTTCCCTAGGAAATCCTTATGGGAGAAAAAAAACACTAAAATGTAAACATTCTCTACTCTCTCTTTTATGGTATGGAAAATATGTTTAAGTTAATCTCTCTAGAGTTAGCTAAGACTTTTGGCCTGTAAGGTTGCTATTAAAACTTAACTTCATACATTTTTCTCTCTAACTTCACAGTCCTAGTTGTATTTTCAACTATGGAACAAAATACAATAACACAAAATGGAACTCTTATTCCTCCTAGTGGCGAAGTATTTAACATAGTGTGATAGCCAACTAGGTGTAAGATTTGACTCCGTCAACCATTAACGAGGTTTGTGATTTTAGACCTTTTAGAGTCTTGTTAAAATTCCACATGTAGCTAGCTTGCTATGCATGAGTAATGGGGCTAAAATGTCATTCTCTCGTACCATGGTGGTCAACATGATATAGGTCAACTTACTAAAGGCATAAATTTTGAATGAACTTCATTTGATGTTTTTCTTGCACCATTGGATATATGTCTTTAAGTGTAGAATAATGGTCAAGATTTCGACACAAGGAATAATCGTTTGACCCCCAAAAATGTCAAATTTAAAACCTCAAAATGACTCCAAAAGGTTTTGGATCCCAATTCTCCACCCACCATTAAAATGACCCTACAAGTTGATTCTTTCAGTTTTTTCACTCTATAAGCATCAAAATATATGAAAAATAATATAATTATCCAATCTAGATCATTTTTTAATAATTTGTTAAAATTATGAGTAACATATACATCATGGAATTTAAATGAATAACGTTAATTCATTGAACACCCTTCTACATTCCTTGTTGATACTTTGAAAGTAATATGTTTTGAAAAATAATTTTTTTATGGATTCTATTTTCCACATTCTCTCAACCATATCAAAAAAATAATATAATTATCCAATCTAGATGATTATTTAATAATTTTTTAAAATTATGAGTAACATATACATCATGGAATTTAAATAAATAGCGTTAATTCATTGAAAACCCTTGTACATTCCTTGTTGATACTTTGAAAGTAATATGTTTTGAAAAATAATTTGTTTATGGATTCTATTTTCCACATTCTCTCAACCATATCAAAAACCTTCTTATAATATTTGAAACCTAAGGTCTTTCCCATACCAAAGTATGTTCTTTTAAAACATGTTTTCTTGGCGATATGGGTGATTTAGAAATGATTGGGAGAGAGAAATTCCTCATTTAATATGTACAATATGTTTGGTTCATGCAACTAAGCCAAGAATTTTAAATTCAACTGAATTTTAATATAACCAACTAAATCCTGCAAAAAAAGAATAAAACAATTTATGTTAGGGTTGTGGATTCGGGCATTGAAACAACAGACCATGATATTTCAAATTTAAAAATAATGGTTTGAGTCCTAGGTAGCTTAGAATTCTATTTGTTTTCAAAATAAGGATGCACTCCCATTTGATTCTCATGATTAGTTTGTAATCATGAGGCTCTCGCTCAAGAGTGGACCTTCCCAAAATCTTGTGACATCTTGTCACAAACAAAACCATAAAACTGAAAAACACATCAGGCAAGAAACATAGCTCGCTGACATATCATTTTTCTCCTTCAAAGAAAAAAAATTCACATCATGTGAATATCTCCATGTACTCTTACATATTGGTGTACAAAACCATCACCCAAACACAAGTCGACAAAACATGCCTATTCAAACAACTGACTCTCAAGTCAAATAATAGCTCATGTACAAATTTCCATATTTGTTGCATTTAAGTGTGTCAACATAACTCTACTTTCAACATATTGCTTCATGCAACATACACCATACTTTGAATTTGCAAAGAAATTCATGAAACATCAAAATACATTCAAGGCCTTAATTGGATAAGAAATCTAACCATCTGTTAGCAAACCATTTCAATGGCACTTCTTTTAGTTGCACTTCATCATCATGTGAATCATCCTGACCCTCATCGATTATGGAATCCTCTTTTCCATTCTTGTCGATATCTCTTTCCACCTTATTCAAATGTTGTGGATGACTTGTTGGATACAAAGTCCAACACTTGTCTACAAG
Organism: Pinus albicaulis; assembly: GCA_034641835.2. Taxonomy (NCBI): domain Eukaryota; kingdom Viridiplantae; phylum Streptophyta; class Pinopsida; order Pinales; family Pinaceae; genus Pinus; species Pinus albicaulis. Next base: position 438,195,413 of record CM076576.1, on the reverse strand, counting down.
GTGACCTTTCTTATGGCAATGAGTAATAAACAATTGCATCTCATTTTCAACTTCATTTTCCTTGTCCAATGGGCCTTTGATTTTTTGCCTCGTTTATTTAGAAAGTTTCAATGTGCATGGATATCTTCTTCCAACATCTATAAAAATTATGGTTATTCAAACCATAAAAGGAACATGTGCAATTTCTTTTCTATATCTTATGTGAATATTTACCATGTTTATCATAATCAAAGGCAATTTGATTAAAGGAAAATTTATACCTTGAACATTCACTGTTGTCGCCTTCTTGAGGAGGTGAATTTGATGAGGTAGTGGCTCTCCTCTGAATACTAGCAATGAATTCAATGACTAGATAGAGCTTTCAACATCCTCTTCTTTTACATTCTCATTAGCTACATGTTTATTAACATCTTCTTGCAAAGTGGGTGTCAAACTTTTCCATTCATCATGAACACAAACTTCACAAGCTTGAGGTATTGAACACGAAATAAAATTCCTTCTTGGAACAGCTTCATGTGCATCCTTGGCTTTGGATCATTCTCCATCATGTTTTCCATAACCAAGACCCAAATAATTAGGCCCTTCCTCAACAACATTTGGCTCAACTATGCGTTGTACTCAACTATGCCTTGTACATGTTTGCCTTTAACCCTTTACTTTCATAGCACATTTTCATCAAAAATTTGGACCTTATTCCTCTAGTGTGTCTCTCAAAAGCACATACACATTCATTTTGAGAGGAAATTGAAGACATAAACCAATAGCTAATTCTTATAACTAACCTTGACTAAAATGAGCTAAATTTTACTTTGATACCAACTTGATTTGAATATGGAAAAACTAGTTTTATTGGGCTATCTCCCTCATTAGTTAAATAAAAATTTGTTTAGGATCGTCTAAAGTTAGCCAATTGGGAAGGGGTTTATGTGTCAAGCTTTAAGTGTATTTTGTGAGAAATTTATGAGTTAATTAGCTTTTAAAAACTCATGTGTACAACAAATAAAATGCAAAATTTTTATTTAGGAAATTTTTTTTCCCTCAATCCAGATTTTGATCATTGGAATGTATGTAAGAGGAAGAAAGAGGGAATTCACTTTTCAAATTCTAGACCTTGTCTAAACCAAAATAAACTAGAGGTTTGGTTTTCAAATACATTCACTTATTTGGAAAATTTCTAGCTACCAAAAGTCCATATGCCAATCTACCTCCAAGAAATCCATTTATTACACCACTGGTTAGTTTTTTGTCTTCCTATATTATTTATCAACCTCTTCTAGTGATTCTTGAAAGGTGGATACTTAAATCCTTCCTAAAAATTTGAGCTCTAAAATGAGAAGACATACAAGGTCATTTTAAGTCATTCTTCTATCCAATTATAAAAACCAAGTGAATATTTCTACATATTGATTTATGTCCCATAAACTGTACAATATATGTGGAGTTGCCTCGCCCTAAGCGAGATGTTTAACAAACATAATAATAGAGAAAAAACTAGTGATGTCACCAAAATATGTAGCCTCTTCAAGGTATCGTATCCTCTCATCAAGGTCAAGAATCTATCCAAAAATGTCGTATGGAAATGATGGTTTAAGAAACAAAACTAGACAAAAACCTTCAGTGAGAACAACAAAATCTAAAACCTCTTCAAGGTCTTCAATTTTCTCGTAAAGTTAAATTACATGTCTTGATCAAGTCCAACAACAAAGAAACATTCAGTGACAACACCAAAATCTAAAACTTCTTCAACATCTTCTAAACCATCTTCAAAGTAAATATTGTGTGCATCAAATTCCTCAGCAAGGTCATCAATGGAGTCATCAAAACTACTATTTCAAACTTCAATGCCAAAAATAAGTCGAAAGAATTCAATTTCTCCTCCAAAACCTTCTTCTCTAAGCAAAGCTAGCATGATGTCATCGAGAAATTCAGTAATTCCACGAGGAAATTCTATCAAAGTTAAAACAAATCCTTTTCATCCATATTTAATGCCTACTTTTTCAGGTGGAACACCTCCAAATTTAAGGACCAAAATGACATAAAATATGTAACTTTACCTAATAGGTCTAGACCTAGAACCCCCAACTTTGCGTGACATGTACAATTGAAGATCTTATATGGTAACTAGTGTGAGAAGAGAGTCATGGTCACTGAGTTGAGCAAGAGAAATAGTTTGGTATGACAATCTTACTTTTCATAGGTCTAGCAAGAAGACTACCAAATTACATGGTAATGGCATTCAAAATGTGAAAATTCCCATTTCACTTGGAAATAAGATGGTAGAGAAAGGTATAGATGAAAGGAGATATCCATATATGGTAAAGAAATCAAATAGTTCTATCAATTCCACCTTGCAACTCTAAGAGACATTGAATTAAATTTCATCTCAAGACAAGGCTTTGAGAGGACACTCTCAAAGCCAACCTTCATTATGGCTTTGAAACACATGGTAAGTATCAAGACTTAGCAACCTTATTTGCATAATTTTTTCTAGCATGGACCTTAATGTCATAGTCTTATTTTGCCTAAAATGAATGCAAATTTCCTTGCAATTTGGCTTGCAACATTCATAATTCATGCTCATGGAACATGATTGTGTTGCAATTGTGATAACATCTGTTGTATGCAAAAGCTAATAAAAAATGATCGAAAATGACATTTTTGCTCTGTTTTTTTGAAGATTTAAGGAAAATTACACCGAGTAGCTTCCAACCTCATATGACTATCATGTCAAACTATCTCAGGATATTGTCCAAGTAAGAGCCACTTAAGCAAGCAATCTAGTATACATGACTCCAATTTCAATTAGCAGTAATGACAGTTCTATGTATGGTGCAAACATTGCTCCAGATCCTCAACGGGGCATGTTTGATGACAATAATTTGGGGAGTGAGAGAGGGAGATGGTAGGAGAAAAAATTCAAGGAATCCACGGGAAATTGAAAAATATATAACTAATAAGGTGGAAGACATTTGTAACATAAGAGAGAAACCTGTTAGGAAATGGGTGAAGTTGGTATTACAAACCCAATTGGACAACCTTGAGGAGAAAACATTTCTGCCACTTTATTTGTTGGCATAACCTAGTAAGTGTTATTCACTAGCATGTACTTTGTAAAGGCCTTGACCTAGTTCCCATTCAACTCCATCCACCAAGTTGTAGAGGATTCCAAGCCTAATTTCATGAAAAGTAAGTTGGGGATGATCACATTGACCTGCTTGATGACGTGTCTATGAAGATTAACTACCTTGAACTATTTTTTTTGCGTAGGGAAAGAGACACATTCCCATGTCTGAGCATGAAAACGTTATTTGATATTTTTAATGCCTCTAGTGTTTACTTCTACAAGTTCTATAGGCAGAGTCTGTAAAGGGCCAGGTAGCCTCTAGATCTCATCTTTTATGAAAGGTGACATATCTAGTAAATGCCCCTACAGTCAATCTCTAGAATGGATCTAAATAGAAGTTCTTCATTTTAATATCCATAAAACACAAAAAATTTAAGGTAAACTATGTACATGTGTCATTTCTCCCACAAACTAAAGTGTATAAGTGGTAAATTTTATACCAAGTGTGCTCCCACCATGTTAAGCGCAATTTGGTGAACTTATCATTTTTATAATTTCTTTTTAGATTAAATTTAGTTTCACACATGATCAATTATTGCTTTGAAAGTTGTGTTCTACATAATTTGTGTACACTAAATTACAAATTGATTTTTTGAAATCTATTTTGTGTAAATGTCGACCAATAGATATATATCATGGAGGATGAACGACGAAGATCATTCGAATCCTATATGGAGGTTCAGGCATCGGGGGATGTTCACGGTATTTAAATATAATCTAAAATCTCCATACATTTGTGTACATATGGAATTGATTTTTTATTAACTTTGTGAGTTAAATTAGTTGTTAATAAGTTTCATATTTTAATTTTTAGGAGGTAAGAGGAGAAGGGTTTCTACTCCATCCATGGAGCGTGGCCAAGGTTCAACCGACCGAGGTATGAGTGGTAGTAGGTTGCGGGAAGGGGGTGATATTTATTCCCCCGAAGGCCAATCAACGGATGTTGGTTCTCAATAGGGTCATTGTGGGTCTTGTTCTCAGCAGCGTCATTCTGGGTCTGGTTCTCAGCAGGGTCATGTTGGAGAAGATGTTAACCAATAGCATCAAGGTTTCCATCAATTTCAATATTTTTTCATTAAATTTGTACAAATTTTTTTACACGTGTTTTTTCTAATATACGAAATTATATATATATTGATGCAGAGGCCGAAAATTTTTGAGCTAGTGGTCAAAATAGACGCAGGGCAGCCTGCTACATTCAAGAAGAAGGTTGTCAACCCAGCACAACTTATCCGGCCGAGATTACTGATATACCATGGGAAACCAACATGGCGGAATGCACCTTACAAAGGTGTGAAAGCCTTCATGCAAATTTGCAAAGAGATCTCGTGGCTTTGTCTCTACCTGTTGAGAGTCGACAAAGCCTTGAAAGAGTTACACATTCATTGGGTGAAATGGTAAATGTGTACAGAAATCTTGGGCCAATGACTGATTCATTTGTAGAACTGATGAGAAAGAGAAAAGAAACAGTGATGGGTCCCGATAAATGGGAGGATGTAAAACAAAAAGTTACAAGAGAAGTGGCCAAGTCAATGTTTAATTATAAGGAAGGGCCAAAAATAAAAATGTTGAAGGTGCAGTATTTCAAGCACCCAGACAAAGCTCGTTATTTGTATGATCGGCATCTTGCGGCCTTTGGAAGGCTTCCATGGAACGATGAGGTTCCTATTTATTTTGCACAAATGTTTTATGTAGAATTTTTTTTGGGTATGAAACCCAACTACAATGACCTTCCTTCAGAATTTTTTGGCCCGAGGAAAGGTTGATTATATGACCGTAAGGGCGCTAAGTGAGATGTGGAGTTTCCTCGCCCTAAGCCGCCATTGGTGAGTCCAACGTTTCGAGTCGAAACTATGCGATTAGAGATGGATGCGACTTCTCAAATAAGTCGAGAAGCAAGGGATGTTATGATCGACAATGTTCATAGCGGATTGAGTGAAGTCGATCTTTGTTTAAATCGACAAAGAGCGCGTGAAAATTCACGTGCCAATTTTGTTTATTGTATAGATGAGGAGATTTACAACATGAATGTTGAAGATCTCCGAACATATGCAATAAATTGTTGCAATGGTTTGCAAGACCTAATTTTTCATGAGGAACAGGGCACCGGAACGGTATGTGTTAGTGACCTTAGGGTTTGAAATTTTTTTTACATATACATGTGTACAATTTGTAATAAATGCATGTGTATGTACATGTATACATTTATTTGTATGTGTACATTAGTCTAAAAAAAATGTATGATTATATGTTAAAACACCATTTGCAGTTCTCAGGCATGATGCGTGACGAAAATGTTAATGTCATGTTCGGGACCTCTGGTTCAAATGATGCAGATGGTTCTGACCATCATGATATGTTGGAAAATGTTAGTGCTTTTTAAGTGACTCTAAAATAAATAATTGTTGCCACACATGTACATGTATGTATATATATAATTTGATAAAATGTTTTAATAGGTACTGATTCCGTCTGATGTTTTTGGGATGGCAGTACCTTCTTCTTCCTTGGGAGATGTACCTTCTACTTCCTTGGGAGATGAGCCACAAGTATGGAAAATGTTTCACAAGTTTAAAATTTATGTTTAAAAGTTATATATATATATATATATATATATTATATATATATATATATATATATATATATATATATATATATATATATATATATTACCTCAAAAAGTTCCATTAAAAATTGAGATATATATATATATATATATATAGAGAGAGAGAGAGAGAGAGATCTATATTTTGAGTTATTTAAAAAAAATTGAATTTAGGTTCCTATAGAAGATTTCTTTAATCCGTGGACTCTAGCGATGGAGATAGGAATTGTTGAGATTGCAACAAGATGACGAGCTTAGTGGAAAGAATTCGCCTTCACTAAGTGGGCCCGCATGCTATTTTTGGCGCAAAGTCTATTTTTAGACTATGTCTATTTTTAGACATATGGATCATGTTCTATGAGTTGCAGGATGCTATTTGTGGATGGTTGTTCAAGTCGGAAAAAATATATGGACTTCTATTTTTAGACATATTGGGCGGAATCTATTTTTAGATTGCCAGTCTAAAAATAGATATGTCGAATATTATTAGCTCTTAATAATATTTGGAATCTAAACATTATCTTATTCTCTTGGAGCACTTCAGTTAAGTGCACAGATGTGGCACAGGAGCTGACAGAAGGAATTACGCTATTCCTGAGGGTTAAGTGGAGCTATTGCATGGAGACTTCGGTTAGAACTCATGTGAGAGAGTTTGGTGGAGTTGATTGAGGAAGTTAATGGAGTTGTGTTCAGTTTAACTAATCTAAACATAGTTGAGCTAGTTGTATCTAGTCTAACTGATTGATACACTAGTGAGAGTGGTGTGAATTAATTATTAATTAATTTACTAATTAATAACTCATTAATCAACTAAAGAATACATGGATTAGCAGATTTTGTGATAGTTTGATGGAGATTTGGTGAAAGGAGGTAGGTGAGGCAAAGTGCATTCTAGTTGCAACCATGCGGTACATGAGTTTGCACCATGCATTGATGGAGATGCCAATGAGAGTTGCGTTGCATACACGAGGGTGGATTCAGACAGTTAGATAGCTATTCACATCTTGGATTACTTGCCCCTTGATGGCGGTAATAGGTAGGACCTTGATTAGACACGTGTTTTATTTAGATTCAGCATGGTAAGCGTAATAATTGGAGTTATGCGAGAGTGTGTGAAGTTTGTACAATGATTGTTACATGATCTATATCATTATAATATACAGATAGTTGGGGGTTTTCAGCTTTAAGCTTTCCCATAAATACGGTGTTTATATGTGTGATTGTTTATGGTTTTAATGTGCGCATGCGATTGTTTATATTTCCGCAATTAATGATCAATAGTAGAAGAGGTTATGTATTATGCATGAAGCTCAAATAGTGTGTGATCAGGATAATCTCAGTGAATAATTTAACAGTTATTCAAATTTCTACATGGTATCGGAGAGATATTGATCATTGGAGCAATTGCAAAACATTGAAGTGGTTGAGTTTTGTGCTGGTGGAATTCGAATTTGCAGCAATGTTTTCTTGGTGTCGAAGTTGAGATGTATTTCAATGGAATGTGATTGGAGTATGCCCTTGAGGGAAGCTTGAATTATATTGCATGGAAGGACAGGATTGAGGCGGTGCTAGATGACAATAGGTTGAAGGGGTTCATAGATGCAGAAATTTCAAAGCCTACTTCTATTGATGTTGCCGTACTTGACGCATGGAAAAAGAAGACAGCAAAGTGTCAAAGGATTCTGTTGGAGGGCGTGAAGGATCACATAGTGTCCAAAATTCATGGTAATGTTTCTCCATTCTTGATGTGGAAAGCCTTGACATATTTATTCCAAAGAAAGAGCGACCAGAGGAAGTTGGCGCTCAAGGATAAACTCAGAAACATAAAGATGGAGAAAGGTGACAGTATGCCCAAGTACCTCACGAAGTTCACCCAATGCAAGGATGAGATGGGAAGCATGGGGGTGGCTGTAGATGACGAGGAATTGGTGAGCTTGGCTCTCCTTGGGCTTCCGAAGAGTTGGCACTCCTATCAGGACTCTGTCAATGGTCGGGAGAAGTTGCCAGGATGGGAGCGACTTTGGTCGGATCTTGTGCAAGAGGAGATAAGGCGAAGTACCGGGGACGGATATTCATCAAAGAAATATGATGAAGAGAATTGCGCTTTGGCTGCCAAATCAAAGAAGGGGAAGAGCAAGAAAGCTTCTCATTCCGGTACGAAAGGCAAGAAGCAGGACATGTCCAAGGTGAAGTGCTTTCATTGTCACCAACACAGACATTATGCCACAAATTGTCCACAGAAGAAGAAAAATAAGCAGGCTGCTGGATCTACAGCTAGAGAGGCCTTAGCCTCACAGTTTGAGCTAGATTTTTCACTGATCACATGCTTGGTCTCAAGTTTGATGGGTTCAGTGTGGTTTCTAGATAGTGGTGCGTCTTTTCACATGACAGGAGATCGAGATTTGTTTACTGATATGGATGAGAAAGATCTTCGAGTGCACATCGAGATGGGCGATGATGGTAGATACAGTGCGACCGGTATCGGTACCATTTCCTTTTAGAGGTAGTCTGGTAAACCCTTCGTATTGAAGGAAGTGATGCATGTTCCAGGATTGAAGAAGAATCTTATCTCTGTGGTGATGTTAGAAAAAAAGGGATATGATGTTCTCTTTAGCGAGGGAAAGGCTTTCCTGCGCAGTAAGGCAACTGGTGAGACATGGAGGATAGGGGTTCGAGTTAAGAACCTTTATCAATTGCAGGTAGATGACTGCACAGCAATGGCAGGCAAGGCAAAAGGAGTGGTGAGCCAGGATGATGGCGAGTTGTGGCACCGGAGATTGGGCCACCTTCACCATGGAGCTTTGAATATACTACAACAGATTTCTAATGGGCTTCCTAAGGGTACTCTTGCGCAGTCAGATCAGTGCAAGGGATGTACCTTGGGAAAATTTGTGAAATCCACCTTTCACGAGAAGGATAGTCACGCCACGATGATCCTTGAGAGAATTCACACAGACATGTATGGACCTTTCTCAGTAGCTTCGACAACAAAGCACAGGTATTATGTGATCTTTGTTGATGATTTTTCTCGTAAGTGTTGGATCTTCTTCATGCAGAAGAAGAGCGAGACATACTCAACGTTCTGTGAGTTCAAGGCACTGGTTGAGAAAGAATCCAGGAAGGAGGTGAAGGCTCTTAGGAGCGACAATGGTGGTGAATTCATCTCTGGTGAATTCAAGGACTTTTGCAGCGCGGAAGGAATTCGAAGAGAGCTCATAGCACCTCATAACCCACAGCAAAACGGGGTTGCTGAGCGGAAGAACAGAATGATCATGGGTGTTGCACGGGCGAGGTTGCATGATCAGGGCCTTCCCATACACTTGTGGGCTGAGGCATGCAATACTGTAGTATACGTGCAGAACCGTTGTCCTCACAAGATACTTGGCATGAGTACACCCGAGGAGGCGTTTTCTAGTAAGAATACTGATACTTCCCATTTGAGGATTTTTGGTTCACCTGTTTACATTCATGTGACGAAGGATGCCAGGAAGAAGTTGGAGCCGACTTCAGAGGTTGGGATATTTGTGGGGTACAATGATACGCCCCACAACTATCATGTGTATTTTCCAGACAGTCGCAAGACTTTTGTGTGACGAGATATCAAATTTCAGGAGGAGAAAGCCATGAAGTGTTCTCTTAAGAGGGAGCCACACTTGCATGCAGATGAGGAGCTATTAGTTCCTAAGGATGAGCCTTAGGATGTGGATCAGCCACAAGATGAGGTTCATGGAGTGGAAGAGACCACTCATGCAGCGCCAACCATCAGAGGGCGGAAGCACACTACAAAAGTTGAGAGACTGGCTCAAGATGCAGAGAAGGTTGTAGGAGCACCTACAACACAGCGCAGACAGAGACAGTCACCTGATCGGTACACTGGATACATGGCTCTTGTGAGAAAGTGTATCGTGACAGAGCCATCCTCTTTCGAGGAAAGTGGAGGATCATGGTAGATGGCAAGGTGGAAGAGTATGATTCAGTTGCCGACGATTACTTAGGTGTCCAAGTAGGAAGGAAATGGGTGGTGGGTTGGGGTCTGGATCTACAAAGTGAAGCATCGTGACGAGTGTGGAGAAGTACAAGGCAAGATTTGTTGCCCGAGGCTTTTCACAGATTAAGGGGATCGATTATGAGGAGACCTTTGCACCTGTCGCAAGGTATTCTTCCATACGGACGATTCTTGCTCTCTCAGTGCAGATGGGGTGTCACATTCATCAGATGGATGTGAAGATTGCATTCCTCAACGGATTCATTAAGGAGGAGGTGTACATAGAGCAGCCCGGAGGTTTCTAGATCTTCAGCAGTGAGTCGCATGTGTGCAGGCTCAAGAGAGCGTTGTATGGGTTGAAATAAGCACCTCATGCTTGGTACACATGGATAGATAGTTATTTCACCAGAATTGGATTCTCCAAGAGTGAGGCGGATCCTAACCTATACCAGATTGTGGTGGAGGGTAAGTTGTTGATCATTGTACTTTATGTAGATGGTTTGATTTTGACAGGTGATGAGATGTTGATACTCTCATGCAAGGAGGATCTTGCAAAAGAGTTTGAGATGAAGGACTTGGGCCTCCTTCATTATTTCCTGGGATTGGAAATTTGGTAGTGCAGTGATGGACTGTTTGTTTCTCAAGGCAAGTATGCCCGGGAGATACTGGAGAAGTTCAACATGCATGGCTGCAAGCCTGTTGATACTCCTCTTCCTGGAGGTTGGAGGAAGGAGGATGCTACTTTGGCGGAGGTAGTGGATGCCACTGTTTATCGACAGTTGGTGGGGTCGCTTATGTATCTGGTCAATACATGACCCGACATATGCTATGCTGTTAACCAGATTTCACAAGCTATGGTTAAGCCAACCAAGCTCTTTTGGAAGGCGGGGAAGCATGTATTGAGATATCTCAGAGGCACATCGGGATATGGATTATGGTATAGACAATCGGATGAGGTGAAGCTGTGTGGCTTCACGGATGTAGATTGGGCAGGGAGCCCAACGGACAGAAAGAGCACATCTGGAGGGATTTTCAGTATCGGGTCGATAGCAGTTTCTTGGTACAGTAGGAAGTAGAGATCCGTGGCACTCAGTTCAGCAGAGGCCGAGTATATGGCAGCGAATTTGGCTGCATGCGAGGCTATATGGATGAGGAAGATCCTGGTCGGGTTGTTCGGTTCACACTTGGATCCTACTGTGATTTATTGTGATAATCAGAGTTGCATCAAACTCTCAGTTAATCCAGTATTTCATGATAGATCTAAACACATTGACATCTGGTATCATCATATCAGAGATTGTGTGCAGCGGAAGATCATGTTACTTTCGTACATTCCTACGGAGGATCAGGATGCTGATATCTTGACGAAGGCGCTCACCAAGAGAAAATTCAAATACCACAGTGGCAGGATACGGGTTGCAGATAATCCATATATTTTTGAGAGGGAGTGTTGAGATTGCAACAAGATGATGAGCTTAGTGGAAAGAAGTTGCCTTCACTAAGTGGGCCCGCACGCTATTTTTGGCGCAAAGTCTATTTTTAGACTATGTCTATTTTTAAACATATGGATCATGTTCTATGAGTTGCAGGATGTTATTTGTGGATGGTTGGTCAAGTCAGAAAAATAGATGGACTTCTATTTTTAGACATACTGGGCGGAATCTATTTTTAGATTGCTAGTCTAAAAATAGATATGTCGAATATTATTAGCTCTTAATAATATTTGGACTCTAAACATTATCTTATCCTGTTGGAGCACTTCAGTTAAGTGCACAGATGTGGCACATGCAGCTGACAAAAGGAATTACACTATTCCTGAGGGTTTAGTGAAGCTGTTGCATGGAGACTTCAATTATAACTCATGTGACAGAGTTTGGTGGATTTGATTGAGGAGTTAATGGAGTTGTGTTCAGTTTAACTTAGTTAAACATAGTTGAGCTAGTTGTATCTAGTCTAACTGATTGATACACTAGTGAGAGTTGTGCAAATTAATTATTAATTAATTCACTAATTATTAACTCATACATCAACTAAATAATACATCAGTTACCTGCATTGCATAGACAGTTTCAGTGGAGACCAGTGAAGAGGTAGGTGAAAGAGCAAGTGTGACTATCAGTTGTGACCATACTGGTGCATGAGTTTGCACCACACATTGATGGAGATGCCAATGAGGATTGCGCAGTGCATACCAGGTGGATTAAAACTTAGTTAGGGCCATTATTCATCTTGGATTGCGCAGTAGAGGCAGGCTAATAGGTGGAGCATATTGGAGCATGTGTTTTGTTAGATCTGAGCTTGTGTAGTGTGTAACAATTGGAGATTGTACTGAGAGCTTGTGAGGAGTTTGTACAATGATTGTTACATGATCTCTATCATTATAATATACATATATTTGGGGGTTTTTAGCTTTAATATTTCCCATAAATACTATGTTTATATGTGTGATTGTTTATGGTTTTAATGTGCCCATGCGATTGTTTATATTTCCGCAATTAATGATCAATAATAGAAGATGTTATGTATTATGCATGAAGCTCAAATAGTGTGTGATCAGGATAATCTCGGTGAATAATTTAACAGTTATTCAAATTTCTACAAGAACATCCACAACATTTGAACAAGTTGTCTTTAGTTCCTTTTTTTAATATTATTGAAAATAAGTTTATATATGTACATCTGCATTTTCATTTGAAATTTTTTAATTTATATATATATATATATATATATATATATATATAACTGTACACGTATATTGTACAGTTATATATATATATATATATATATATATATATATATATATATATATAACTGTACATGTATATTGTACAGTTTACCACTGCAGATGTTCCTATGGGAGAACCTGTTCATCAAATGGAGAGGGAACCTTAGGAGGTATTGCATGATTTTTTTTATATATTTTGTTTTTTACATGAAGCTCTATATATATATATATTCTCATTCATTTTTAAAACATCAAATTTTAATGTTCAAGTACATGTGCATTGTGTATGTAGGTTTCCCATTCACAGGATAGGGCGCGAACTGAGACCCTAGTAGGGAAGATGCTAGATCTGTCTCCATTTGATGGAAATGACTTACAATAGATTTGATTTCAAAATTTAGATGGTTTTAAAATTTGTTAAACTTGATACAATTTGATACTTGTGAGATTTACAATTTTTGGACATATTTTACTACATTGTTATTACATAATTTGTTTTACTTAATTTTTGGATGGTTTTAGTACTTTTGGCATGTGAATGTGAAGTAATGTTGTCATCTATAAATTAATGTTGTCATTTGAACTACATTTGGCATGTTATGTAATGACATGTGTTATAATTTGTTTTGTTTTTAAAATTTAAGTTTTGGATGCTTGGAGTACATTTGGCATGTGAAGTAATGTTGTGATCTATATTTTTTTGTTAAATTAAAAGTTAAAGTTTTGGATGGTTTCAATCTACATTTGGCATGTGATATTTAATGTTAAATTTTTTTATTGGATAGTTGAATTATAATTGGCATGGAATGTGAAGTTTTTAAAACTCAAGTTTTGGATGGTTTCAATCTACATTTTGCATGTGATATTTAATGAACTTTAAATGTTTAATGTTTTAATGTTGCACAATATATAATCAAAAGGTTTTTAAAAATTAAATTTTTGGATGGTTTCAATCTACATTTTCACATGTGGTATATAATGTTAAATGTTTCTATTGGATCTAGTTGAACTATAATTGGCATGGCATGTGAAGTAACGATCTATATATAATTTAAAGTTTTTTAAACTCAAGTTTCGAACGGTTTCAATCTACATTTCGCATGTGATGTTTAATGTTTTAATGTTGCACGATATATTATCAAAAAAAATTAAAATTTAAAAGTTTTGGATGGTTTCAGTCTACATTTGGCACATGTGGTATATAATGTTAAATGTTTCTATTGGATAGTTGTTCACTATAATTGGCATGGCATGTCAAGTAATGTTTTTACAAATCCATTTTTTATGGTTGAAGTACATTTGGAATTTTAAGATTTCTTTTGATCTCTCCATGTAGTTTTGTTTGAATGAAAAAATTTCCAATAGGAAGAACATAGCTTTTCAATGCAACTAACCATGTATCAATTGAGCTCTAATTGAAAAAAGAGTTTAAAGAAGTAGATATATGAACAAATTATATTTTTAATTTTGATTGGAAATATAAGTCTAGTACATATATATGTTTGTTGAATTTGGGTCAATGTCGTTAATGCACTCAAATAGGTAGCCTTTTCGATTTATTTACATTGTTGAAACTTTTTACCAAAAAATCCAACTATTTTTTCATCAGTTCACATAGAAAAACTACTTGGAACAATTAATTGTGTATTCTAGAACATATCTATCCAATACAAGTAACATTTTTCATCAATGCACATTGAACATATCCGACCATTGGACAAGCAGATTTTGTACTAGATTTTCAATCAGGATTAGAGATGTGGGTAAAATCCCACCAAAAGTCGGAGAAGTGCTCCGAGTCTCTTGTCTGAAAGGAATTTTCATACAAAACTATACTGTAGATTATTTATTTACATTGTGTCCATACATTTTACCAGAAAATCCAACTAGTTTTTCATCAATGCACATAGAAAAAACTAGTTCTAGTTAATTGCATTCTAGAACATATATATTGAGTACATAAATAATTTTTCATCAATGCACATAGTAAAAATAGAACAATTAATTTCATTCTAGAAAATATATATATCCAATACATATAACATTTTTCATCAATGCACATGTATAGAAAAACTACTTTCAGTTGATACTAGAGCACGTGCTTGTACCCAAACAATTTGTACATGTGCAAACACTTGCACAAATAACATAAGCAACTCAATTTTTAGTTGAGTACTGGAAGTTCTAAAACATATTTAATTCAAAGATATTCAATTGTTGGACAATTCACTCAAAAAAATTCTAATGGAATTCCATCTTCAATAATCCGTTCATGATCGGATTTTGACATTTTCCATCTATTAATTTTCGATTTTTTCTTTGATTGAACTTCTATCAACTTTATGCGTGCTGAACACACCAAGTGACTATATTGACAACTTATGGAATCAGGTTCATATTCTTCAAAGTAAACAAAGTCTCCACTTTGATAAGTTTGTCTGAAAAAATAACCTTTCAGTATAATAGACCCTCTGTCATACTGAAATCCGTGATCATTATAGTTTTGTAATAATTTCATTTTTCGTTCAGTGCAACGCATCAAATAATACTTCACATTTTCATCATTGTCAATAGGTGCAATTACAGCAAAAACATCTCCTGCAAAATAAAATAAATTTAACAAAATTATGCATATTTAAATTTTTTTCTAGATCTTTAAATCATTAGAAAGTAATTCAAATGTTACCTTCTCTAACAAGATCAGAAACTTGATCACCATTGGATGATATTGTAGTTTCCTCTGATTGCATTTCTTCAAACATTGCAACAGACATTTTTCCCTTTGTACTTAGCTCTATATGTTTCCAATCGTTCACATACATTCTTTTTTCACAAACGTCATTGGATTTTGTGTTGTCTATGAAAACATCACAAAAACAAGAATATTTTCTTTTATCCAATGCAAACACATTTCTGAACGACTTTGTTTGAATTGAATGCAATTTTCGAGTCCCTTTTATTGTTTGAACGTCATTTCCAATTGATCTATCTACGTCATTTGATATCTTCGAAGTACTCGTTTTATGCATGCTCCTGCACCGTCATGTTCTCCTTTTCCATGGCCAGTCTCAAAGAAATTCCAACAATGTTTAATGTAGGTTTTCTTATGAAGACAACACAACCAAAATAATGATCGTGCAGATTTGAATTGACCCATGCATCTGTCTGACCATATCCAATGTTCATTGAATGTTATTCCACGATTTTTCAATGAATCATAAATTTTTCCAAAACAATGTTGTACAAAACATGTATCATGTGTATGATCGTCACTGATATAAAAGTGATATTCTTTAATGATATGTTAATTTTCACTCGTGCTTTCTATATGATTGACATTTTGTTCAGCATGTATATATCGAATATGGACGAGCATGGAGACTTGGTCAGAATGATAGTATTCACTCTGAATTTCTTTTTGTGGAACAAATGTGTAGTTTTCTGCAAAATCAATCACTGACAAAATGGTCCCTGGTGGAAAAAATTCATGAGATTTTTTTAATTGCAAGTCTTGCCATCGAGCTCTATGGGAATGCTTGGTCTATTTGTAAATTTCTGCCTCAAACTTTCTCAAAAAGTCTATCAAAGAAATTTCTTCTTCTAGTAATTCAATTCTTTTAACACTATTTGCACCTTGAATCGATGTATCGATATATTCATATCTCTTCCATTTCACCTTCATGTTGGACAATGATTGATCATTTATATCAATATGATATTTTTTTTGAAATTTAGTCAAATTTCCACAATCATCGCATTTTTTACCACCAACACATTTCTTTTTGTAAAATAGTTCATCGCTTTCTCTTTCACATAGAATTTGAGATATGAAATCACGGATAATGGAAGGAGGAGGTGAATCCTTCCATAATGTTCTACCGAAATCAAGGAATGTGTCATAATATAACTCAAATTCCACATGATAACGGCAACAACAAGTGTCGCGTAGGGTGATAGGTTTTACATACCATGGTTTTTGTTGAACAAAAGCACTAAGTGAAACATGAATTTGATGATTCTCTTCTTTGAACTTGTTGAATAACTCTATTTGAGTGGTTTCCAAGAGATGTTTTTCATGTTCTTCATACTGATTTCGTGTTATTCTTCTTCGCATCACATGCCTTACAGTTGGTGAAACACGCGAATTGTTCTTCCAATATTCATATATTATTTTTTTAACATTTTCTCCAAGTCTATCTTTGTATGGTTGCCTACAAATAGCTCTCCAACAAGCGAGTTCATCATTTACATCTATTTGCAACTGAAATTTCCGATGTTTGTGCAAAGTTTTTCGCGAGGTTCCCAGTGCTCGTGCCATAGATGTTACCAAACGATTCTCTTGAGTACTTGAGGAAACCATTGCCATCTGTATTCCTCTACGTACAATTGAAACATCTTTCTCTCTAGATCTCTTAATTGACTTTATAGCACTACTCATATTTTTTATCACCTCTTCCTTCATTTTTTTATCTTTGGTTTATTTTCGAATACCCAATAGTGTCGTAGCTTCTTTTAATTTCTTTAATGATAGGAGACCTTTAAACATTTGAGCCTGAACTATCACCCGCTCATTTAAGAAATACTTTTCAAAAATGCAGTTAACACGATATCGTATAACATGGTCAGGTTTTTTATCTCCATATGTGTGAGTGTCAACATTTTCTAACATCTCATTATCGATAGTGATTTCATCTGTACATATTCGAAAAAATAGTACATATTCAATAAATAACTAAATTATTAAATATATCTAAAATTTCAAATATTTTTCAAATTAGTTCATCAAATAAAAATTAAGCTTCACATTTTACATTAGGAAAATTTTAAATATATCAATAGAGCATAATATTTACATTTACATACCTGCTTCAATTTCTGCTTGAGGTTGATTTTCTTCTTCAATATTTTGAGGAATATTTCTGTCTGTTTACATATAAACAAAATATTTTTCAAACTAGTTCATCAAATAAAAATTAAGCTTCACATTTTACATTAGGAAAATTTTAAATATATCAATAGATCATAATATTTACATTTACATACCTGTTTCAATTTCTGCTTGAGGTTGATTTTCTTCTTCCATTTTTTGAGTAATATCTCTGTCTATTTACATTAAAAAAAATATTTCTCAAATTAATTCATCAAATAAAAATTAAGCTTCACATTTTACATTAGGAAAATTTTAAATATATCAATAGATCATAATATTTACATTTACATACCTGCTTCAATTTCTGCTTGAGGTTGATTTTCCTCTTCAATATTTGAGAGGGCTTCTAACTTTCTTTTGCGAGATCGTCTCGTCTCTTCTCTACGTTCCTCAGGGACTCTTTTTCGATCATATTTTCTCGCACAAGTTCTTTGATTTCCCATGACAATAGGGTAAGAAGTTCAAAAAATTTCCTTCAAAAATTAGACAATAACTCAATTACAAAAAATATCACAATAATTTAAAAAAATTCAGTTTAAATTTTTTGCAAAAAATACTTACTCCAATCCAAAACACTTACTTTAAAAAATTCGAGAGAAAAATGTCTTATAAAAATGAAACGAAGCTCAAAATATTTACTTCAACTCAAAACATGTACATACCTCCAAGAAATGTCTTTTGAATGTATGTCCAAGAAATTTTTTTAAGTTCAAAACATTTTTTTGCAAAATCAGGCCGCCTCCAAGAAATGTCTTCCAAAAAAATTCTTTAAACCCAAAACAATTCTTTGTAAAATCAGTTTGCTTCCAAGAAATGCTCTTAAATCCAAACTTTGAAGAAATTTTTTTGAACCCAAACTAAGATCTTTGTAAAATGAGATGAAATGTGTGAAATGTGTGAAAATTGTGAATGATTTCGCGGTAATTATATTGCCACGAAATGTGTTTTAGTAGGGGCTATGCAAAAATTTCCGGCCGACGGAAAGTTATACCATAGTTCGGCCAAACTTTTGATTAAAATTTCGGATGAACTATTAAGTCTTTAGATTTAATGAGCCGTCGGCGGAAAACATAGTTCGGCCGAACTTAGATTAAAAGTTCAGCCGAACTAACACATCACCAATTATGCAAAAACCAGGCTCTGAATACGGTTCTGCAACTTTGGACTGATTAAATTCCATGAAAGGTTGTTAATTAACTGTTGGAACCAAGACAAACATTTTCAGAATTGAATCTACTTTCAGGAAATATAACTTTTATGGAATTTCATAAACGTTTACTAATTTTAATTATTTTTAAAATAAAATAGGTGCAAACAATTTTTCAGGGTCATTGTGATTCAGTGAAATCAAAATTTTGTATCTCCCAAAATACATTGTAAAAAAAATTGAAAAAATTATGGGGCATTACATTGGTCCGTCGTCTCTAATGGGTAGCTTTTAGATTTTTAGTTTATAACTTATATGTTAAGAAATTTCTTGCGACGTGAAACATATCCAAAAAACGCAGTTTTTCGTTTTGGACCAGTTCAAAAAATTCTAGTAATTATGATATGCATCCATTGAATTTGTAAATATGACAAAACCAAAGTAGACTCTGTCTAGATTGTTGTAACACATTTTGTTTTCTCAAAAACACAAATTTTCAATGAATACAACATTGCGTCATAACATGACTTCTTATGAATCCTTTGATTGTTAAGAAACACACACTCAAAGAAACGCTAAGTTGACATATCAAATATGCATAAAAAAATTTCAAAAAATAAGTAATAGAAAGCTAACAAAATTTCTCACAACTTTTATTTTTATCGCAAAATGAAATTCTACACAGAGAAATTGTTATAGTTTTCTCCACTCTTCTACATGAGGTCCAAAGACTACCATGGGTCTTTCCTCTTGGAGATTTACGCTATCCAGGAAGGGGCCTATGCCATGGGGGAGCATGAACTAAGATACTTGAGCTTTATATGAAGGTTGTTTAAGGAGTTCGATTAGGGGAACCGAAATCTTGACTTTTTCTAACTCTTTCTAGAGGTTAAAGGCTGTGGAGTTCTTTTATACAATCACTTCTTTAGGTTGTTCAGGTAAGTTTGAGGCTACAGCAGAGGCCCTAGAGTTTGCAGAAGGATCGGAACCTAGCTTTATGGAGGAAGACATAATAGCCTTATGATGTACAGATTCTTCCAAAGGCTTTTTCCCCTTATCAGCAAAACTAGAAGGGGTTTGTTCTCTTGGTGTTGACTCTTCGTCTTGTTCTTGTACTCGGGTTCTCTTTCTAGAGGACCTGAGATCATACTTCTTATGGAGTTGAGCTTGCATGAAGTCCACAAATTTCCTGCAGTAATTATCAATATCCCGATCCTCTGGGGAACTTCTTTCTCTTCTAGCTCTTCTTGGAGGGTAAGCTTGGCTTCTTCATCTTCTGAATAAGAAAGGAACTTATCTTCTTATCTGTTGGGGGCTTCCTCAGGTTGTCCTTCTACTTCCCCTTCTAAATATAGGAGAGGTTGGATGTGATCTTGCTGCTCCTTCCTTTCACACTGTAACAATTGTAAAGATGGCTTCCGATACTAGGGATTAAACCCTCGATTAGGGACCATCTAGTTGGGATGAGGAGTAGAGTTCTTAGCCTCCAATTCAAGCTTCACCAGCTTATTAGAGAGGTTCTTGATCAACTTATTCATCTCTTCAATCTTATACTCCAATGATTCCCTTTCTTGATTAGAGGTAGAAGCCTCCTCCCTACCCCTTCTCCTAGCCTCATGCTCTGTCCTTCCTTTGAATTTTCCTATAGAAGAAAATTTTTCTTCTACCTCTAGTGCAACAGTTTGGATCTGATCTATGGATGTAGAATTTCTTTCTCTCAAGGTGAATCCAAACTCAGGCTCAAACTCTCTTGCAAAAACTACTTTGTTCACTGCTTGAGGAGGATTTATTTTAGCAGGTAGATTTTTGTAAAGCTTATTGAACCTTTTTATAAATTATGTTACATCTTCATAGTGTTTTTTATTTAGGGAATTTAACTCTGTGAGGATGTAACCGTGGTCCCTCTTTTCTCCCCATTTTTGGGTGAATAAATTCTTCATTTCCTCCCAAGTGCTAACTACGTTATTAGCAAGATATTTGAACCACTTACGAGCTTCTCCATCCAAGGGTTAGACGAAGAGCCTCAACACCAAATCCAAGTGATCCACGTTGACATTTTCAGCAAAAGCGCAAAATTCCTCAATATGCTTCTGAGTAGAAATATTGTCTTCCCTGGTGAACCGAGGAACGAGATTTAGATAGTCTTGAGGCATATCATGAAAAACTTGAGGCATGATCTATGGGGCATATTTTTTAAGAAGGAATCCTGGTACAACCATGAGGGGTGGTGGTGGTGGATTCTGAGGATGATTTGGGTGTGGTACAATAGGTATATGCTGAGAGGGGGTTTGGATATTTACCTGAAATGAGTTATGTAGTATGGTAACTTCTTTGAATTCCTCGGCCTCTGGAGTGGGACACAATTGAGGAAAGCAAATATCCATGGATTCAGCTTCATCTTTTATGTCAAAAATGTCTAAAGCATAGCTCTCTAGGGGGTATTCAAGTACACAGGCTGTGGAGCCAGGGCGAGAGACTTTGACTTTCTGAGATGAGGAGAGTGAATCTTCTAACAAGAATGTGGGTAAGTCAGCTTGGATGGGTTTCTTTTCTTTCCATATTCTCTTGAATATAATATTTTCAGGATCAGATACATAAGGGGTCCTTATCTGAGAGGTATATGACCTAAGATGAGGCCTGGTGTAAGCCAAGATTGTAGTTGATTTAGGTTTAGATAATAATGGAGTTAGTAATGTGAGGGTTGTGCAACTCTCAACCCTTTGTGCTCACCTAATTGAAGGGTGAAGATAATGTCGTATCCCAGGGAAAATATTTTCAAATACGTTCCTCGATAGCGACGCCAAAAAGATGTTGTCTCTTTTAGAGACAGTCTTGAGTTGTAGGATACCAGTGCCTAGGACATCTTAAAAGAGGGAGGTCATATGGGTTTTCTCCATGCTCTTTGAGGGGGACCTCCCAGATATCAACTTGGTGAAATTGTTTGACAAGTGGTTCTAGATAAAAAAGAGATCAGAGTAAAAACTGTTAACTATGATTGTGAGAGAAATGGATAACTCAGAATGGGCCTGTGGCTGCGATGAAGCTCAATTTGCTGGAATAAGGCCGGATGTAGAACCAACGAACATATATTTTAATATAATGTGGATGGACACCAAGAAGAACAATGATGTCAAGTCGTAGTGGGGCAGGCCTACAAGGATATAAGAATCTGCCCTCCAAGGACTTAAAGAAGAGAATGATCAGGATGGGAATTATGAGACATAAATCATGTACCGAGCATCATTAAGGTAGCCAATAAACCATTATATGAGTATCATACACGATAAATTCATTAATTAGCCATTAGCAACCAGCATTTCGAACACATGATAACTTGAAAGAAAGTATGGTGAAATTGAATAAGAAGATTAAACCAACACACATAAGAAGCATACATATTTTTCAGAGGCCCAGTAGGAATCCATTTTGCAACATGTCATCATTATATTATCTTCTCAAAACAACTCTTCCATATATGCATTTAGAGCTAGTCCCCAACATTAAAAAATGTGCTACACAGAATATGCATTCAAAACTTCTAGGGAAATCAGAACCTTTTCTTCATCTCCAAGTTGGCCTTTTATAGTTTTTACATTGGGCCTCTTGGCCAGATATTTTCTCAAACAAAATATTCTTTCCTGATTTTACAGTTTCATATCCCAATAAAAAATGATGTGATCTAACTGCATCGTATCAAAGGAAGTACTCTTCCGACACTGACTAGAATGAAAACAAAAGAGAAACATAATATGCAGATAATACTTTAGGTGAAATCGATATTTCATCTGATTTTACATCGCATTGAAACTGAAACAAAGGACGCATGGGCCTGATCATGATATCCTTTAGCGGTTACGACGAGGAGTGGTAAAGCCCCCTAAGTGGCGTGATCTGACTAAAGAAGTGGAGGAGCCAGGATGGTGAGGCAGCTAAGGTGGCAGTTGCTACGAGGTGGAGGGACTTGGAGGATTTTTCATATTCATAACACCTTCTCTAGGTGACCGCAGAGGGTAGAGGTGTTGTGCTGAAGAATTCAAACATGGATTGAAGCTAAGTAAGTTTGGAATAATCAAGGCGGGCCGCGAAGAATCTCTTCACTTGAGCAAGGAGGAAGAATTCCTTGCATAATGTTGCTAATAAGGTATCTGCCTTCAAGCAGGAGGTATTCTTTAATGTTATATCTTCCCTGCACTTGAGCTCAGTCATTTTCTAGTCATAATTAGTTAGGGGGAGCAACATCCCTGACTGTTGATCCCAACATGGTGGAAGATCATCCTCCACTAACTTATGCTATTCCTGATCGAATCTTTCCACTCCCTTTGTCACAATTTCTAAATATCCCAATGTTTTTATGTGTTCCTCCTCTTTCTAGATCATCTTATTAACCTCCATGATGGTCCTGAAACGATCGACCACTCCATGAGTGGTCAGCTCTTCAAATGGGAGTTCGTTGACAGACTTGGCATATCTCCTTGCTGTTGTTGCCTCCTCATCTCCTTCCCTACGGTCGGCCTCCAGCTGTACCTTATACTCTCGGATGACGTTCTTCTTGTCATTGGCCAACACGATGATCTCCCAATGCTCTTTTACCTCTATTATGATCTCTACCTAGACCATTTTCCTAGCTTCTACTAATGAAATATTTCATTTAATCTATGATTTCAAGTCCTATATAGACTTCTCGTGTCCTTCGGGCTCCCTAAAAAGGGTGCGTACCTCCTTCTATAGGGAGATACCATCTTGTGGTTCTTTGAGTATGCCGCTTTGGCCTCATCCAGGAGCCGTCGGGTGGTGCATGTTTCATCTTCTGACATCCTCAAGTTTGCTATAGCTTTGGTTAACTATTTTGGAGCACTTTTCGGGTCCTCCGGTACAGGAACTACACACACATGAGTACATTGTGCAAGTTGAAGCTCTAACAGCTTCTCCCTTAATCCTGCAATCTCTTCATCCCTCTGAGCGAGGGAATTAGTGAGGATGGCTTTTTCCTTTTCCACTCTAGCTAATTCCTCTCTTTGAATATGTTCAGAATGAGGGATATTCAATTCTGTCTCAATTCCTATACCTCCAACTCTATCTTGATTAGAAGAGCCTTTAGCACTGAATTGCCATCAACTCCCTTCCCTCTTATCAGCTTTTTGCAGTCCTCCAGCTGTAGAGCAAGAGCTTTAGCATTTTATCTTTATCTTTGCTGAGTGACCTTCATGTAAGCCAATCTCCTTCCGGCTTTCTCCAGGGTGACGGTATGCTTTACTTGTTCAGTTTGTAGCGTGTCCCCTATGATCTGGTGCAAATTTAATTTATTAGGCAAGGGGATGGAAGCCAAATTCAGAATTATTTCCTGGGCTTTGTAATGGGATCTCGGGGTAAAGGATGAGAGGTTGAATACTGGACGGCCAATATAAGTTGATCTTTATACATATCTATGGCTAACGTGAGCCTGGTATGATGCTTGTCTACAAACTAAGACAACTAAGCTCTTAGTTTCTCTCTTGCGGATTTTTTCTTGGCCTCGATCTATTCCCTTGCTTCTTCTTTTCCCAACGTGACAGCATGTGATAGTTCTGAAGGTGTCAAAGAAGAGGTGGAATTGTAGGAGAGTTAATAGCCTGGTATGTATTTGTCCTGGCCCCTTATCAGTGATGCCTCATCATCAAGAATTTCGGTTTCTATCTCCTCAGGGCCTTCAGTCCTTTCTCTCTTACTGGAGTGCCCTTCCTCTTCCTCCTCCATGAACCCTTGGTTAACTCGGGGTTTTTCTTGTTCTAGCACTTCTCCGTCAATGAGTACATTGTCTCCTTTTCCTTCAGCGACTGCGAACCCAGCCTCCATCTCTGTATCCAAAGGCCATGAATCACAGTTTTCTTTCCATTCAATAAGGGGCCTAGGTTCATGCTCATACGCTTTGGATTTAATATTCTTCTTCCTACATGTGATAAACCCCTTAGGATCATAGTGTCAAACATCTCCCCATGGGAAATTCATCTCCCACAACATCCTTTCCACAGAGGAGAGGGCATGCCTTGAATTGACGGTGAAAGGGCCTACAGTGTTTGGGAGCCTAGAGATATACCCCTTTTTCGCAGGCACGAAGTGGGCTTGGTCGACACTTAGGACTTGACGGATGAACTTGAGGGAAAAAATCCTCATGGATAGGAACACTGGAAAGTGATAAGGAGGCACTTCAGCACCATAGATCCTAATCTTGGTGTGATATTCAAACATGTACCAATCACCAGTACAATCCGTTTCACTGAATTGGAGCCATTGTTTTTACTCACGAAAAATTATGGGTGGGGAGTTGTCATGTATGATAGAATATGCTCTGGACATGAAATCTGTGATGAATTTCGCATACCCCTTCCCCTATGAATGCTGGCGAACTACCGGAGTCCATTCGAAAATAGATTTTGGTTCAGTGTTCCTCTTGGAGAACCTATTAAGGCCTAACCCTCGAACTTATCTGCATGCCCTGAATCAATGACTCAAGCCCTAAATCAATGACTATGAACACATCTTCGTCCCTGCGCTGAAAATCGAAGAGATCAGCCCTAGTACGGGCCACATTGAAGGGGTAAAATAGGTCACAAAGCTGTGTGTGGGCATCCATGAGTGGTTCGAGGCTAGGTGCAGTCCTGACCTCGCGAGTTTGAGGGGTTTCGGGTGTGGAGCGTTTCATTTTTTCCATGATAATTAGAACAAATAGTAAAAGGGAAATAATGAAAGGGACATGACCAAATACTTGAGGTAGCAAGGAAAGCAACGTGAGAGTGAAAAGCAGCCAATACTTGAGTTTTTTACCCACCTAAGATAGTGAAACGTTGGTAATTTACGAGAAAATTCAAATAGCTGAGAGTAAAAATCGATGTGGAATTAGGGTTGGCGGGGTAAAAATTTTAGGGTTGACATCATGAGGACATTGGCAAAGGGACATGTGGCAAGTAGTGGTTGGCCAATAGTGGCCGGGTAGGTGCGGAACACATGCCAGATAGAGGGGTACCGGCCTTCATACCCCGACCGAACTTACCTTACCTTGCAACGTACCTACGCCAGGTGTGTGCTGGTGGTACCCTCTAGTTTTCATTGGGTCGAACGATGGCCTCTATCTCGTGTCTTTCTCCCTTGGAACTGCTTTGATTGGCCGAGAGGAGAGCTAACATCATCTCCTTCGGTGGGTCAATTTTGGTCACCCCCGCTATCTTGGATGCCGTCGGAAATGACTGTAGGTCGCTAGTCTTGGTGGATGGCTCCGCTGCTACCATGGGAACGTAGCGGCTCTGGGAGAGGAGCGATCATGGCAGTGCCTTCTCATTCTCGACCGCCAACAAGGTAGTGACATTTGCCTTTATCCTCCAACTTTTCCGCTCCCTATCCCTTAAACATATAGCTTCTTCACACTGTGTTTTTCAATTATAGGGTCACAAGCCAATAATATGAATGTAATATTTTTTAAGGTTTAACACTATATTTCACATTAAAAACTATCAAAGCCTCATATCTTGATATACATGACCTATTCCTTTAAGGTTCTAAACTATTTGCGAGTTTACATAGGTTAAGGGCTTAAGATCGACTCGAAATATGATGCTAGCACATGCATAAATCATTGTTAGTATTGATATATGTACTTCTCTAGTGTGTATTAACATAATAATTTCAAAGACCTCGAACATTGAAACCAAAGAAAAAAATATAGTACCATAAAACTCTTATTAGTCCCTGCTTTCGGCACTGCATGAACTCTAGCGAGTGGTGACTAACCATTAATCATTGGTTTGACCAAAAAAAAATATTTACCAAAATCTATCCAAAGTTTTGGATTGGTGATTTGGCTTCATGATAATTTAATGAAAGTTTTGGTTTCGACCTCTTATCGAAACCTTCAGCTGTCCCAAGGCAATGTTCAATATCCAAATATTTTCTTATCCAAAGTCTGAAAGGAACTTAAAGACTTTCAGAAATTATATCTTAACTTTTTGAATTAAGCACTTGAAGTAATTCTAACTTCTAGTTATCATTATATATGAAACAATAAATGTTAAATATTTGAGATATAATTTTCGAGATATATTTCATTACACTACTGTAACAATGGTATGTGTTTCTAACAGCTTTCCAGCTTGTCATTTCTTCTGGTGATACCTGCCAACAACTCAACTTGTCATTTCTTCTGGTGATACCTGCAAACAATTCTGGCCACCTGCCACCACCTTCCACCTCTGGTTGGCAACTGCAAAGACGTTGGTTCTTCTATGAGTGAATAACCGTAGAAGAGTACTATATAGTCGCACTCTCTAGGCTCTTGAAGAGTAGTTGAATGATCCTAATGGAGAAGCCAACAACAACCCAGATGGAGAAGGCTACAAACTATTTTGGATAAGCCGACAACAAGGCATACAGAGAAGGTTGTGGAGACCACCTTGTCGCGATGCTGCCACTGCCACCTCCATGCCCATAGCGAGGGAGAATTGTTCGTGCCAGAAGAGGTTTCTGAGGACTCTTCTCTTCATCTGCATCAGAGGTAAATCATTATAAAATTCTTATTGTTAAAATATTCTCAATTATAATCTAATATGAGTCAGTGAACTATCAGTAAACAAGTAATTTAATATTGCTCTACTTTATGTTTGTATTTACAGAATATTAAATAGAGGCATTTGGAGAGTGGAGCTTTGGCGGACAGAGCCTTGAATAATCACAAAGAAGGAAGCCAGGGGCAATTTTTTACAAGTGGATATTCGATTTCCTATTGGATAATTTTTTTATTTTCAGGGTCTGGAAATGAATGAATATGGTATATTCATTCCAACGAGCTCCCTCTGCATTTATTTTGTGTACAATTTATGATAATAATTTATCAAAGGGCTTCATTAAGTCTCTGATTAGAATTGATGCAGGAAATTGTTTGTTTCTTAGCCCCATCTAACTATGAACCTACTAAGGGATAAAAAATCTACTCTACACAACTATTTAAGAATTTAATATTCATTCATTAATTTTGTGGGTTTTCATTCAGATTATTGTAATCAAATTTCAATATATCTATATTTTTTTATACAAGTTCAGGATTTCCCATTATGATACTCGGAACTTGTTTTCCTTATATACTAGTAAAATTTTGTAAACAAATTTTTTTCTTCTGATTTGAACATTTTTTTTTGTTAATCAAAATTGTTTTTTTGTTTTGTTTTTGTGTTTATAAATCAAAATAGAGTGAAGCTATAATTGACAACAGGCAAGCCCATGCTAGCAAAGTTGGCCACGGTCACCAAAATCGGTAGAGCTAGCATTAACAACAGCAAGCTAATATTGCTAGAAAAGTTGGCAAGGGCTAATATTAAGCTAGAATTAGCGGCTCTCAAGCAATATTAGCGAAGTTAGCAAGGGCCCAGTTATTTGTTTCCATTGTGTATTTTCGTGGCTATCTTCTCTGATCAGGTCTAGGCGTAACGGAGGATTATTTGTTCTGAATTGAAAACAAGACAACATGAGAACATGAGAACATGAGCAGAAGCCAACTTGAACTGATTCTATAAAACAATTACATTCGCTTGTTGTTCGTTTCGAAGTCAAAAAAAATGGGGCTTAATTTTCCAGATTAAGTGACGGTCCAGAGGATATAAATATTTCGAAATAGATGTGATGGTTCTCCATTATAAACAACTCTAACGGAGTATTGAGTGAATATTGTCTTAAGTTGTACATTAGACAAGTTAGTTCTTCGGAGAGTAATATCTAATAAGATAGGAAGAGATCTTGAAAACCAAGCCTTAAGAGAGACTGCTAGCTTATTATTAGTTTCGAGTTAGTTCATCAAATGCATCCCACTCACCTTAGCATCAAACCGGAAAGAAAGTTTCTTACTGGAAGGATTGAGGTTCTTACCGGGCATTCGCACCTGGACCACCAAGCTAGCAATAAGTCCTTTCATAGCGGGAATAATTGGACTTTCAGGGAATTTAATCGTACTATCACTCCTTCTCGTTAGGGACTTCCTTACTGTCTCTGGATAGATTGATTGAGAAGAGCCTCATGTGGCAAACCCGGACTGCGTTACTACCGGGCAAGTATAAAAATAAATTCATTGCCTTTTGTCTAAAGCGAACCCTATCCTGATGGTTCTTGGCGGCTTGTATCTCGCCTTCCTTTGGTCAGGCGAGTCAATTAAGGTTCCTCGCCAGAAGGATGTTACTAGAGTCAGTTATATGTATGAATTCGTACTGCTTCCATGGTTTCTCGATCTTCTTGGTCAAGGCTACTAGTTGCTCTTGGCTGTGACTCATAGCTGCTACTCCGGGATTAGATGCTCGCATATTATAAGCTAAAATCCCCGAAGAAAAAGAATAGCAATTTTACTCCAAGTCAAAGGTCGTGAATAATAATGAAGTAGCTTAAATAATAAGAAATAGGGTTGAACTAATAATGTTTCAACATAATGAGACAAGGGCATATGGCCTGCGTTCTAGTACTACATGCATACTAGACAATTTTATTTGTTAACGTATATGGTTTTTATGTGTTCAAACAAATTGTCGACATGCATGTAGTGTTGATACGTCATATTGACACGTAGCTTTGTTAAAATTATGTGTTGTGTAATTTGCGCATATGTTGTGTAATTAGAA
The DNA here is from genome assembly GCA_034641835.2 of Pinus albicaulis. NCBI lineage: Eukaryota > Viridiplantae > Streptophyta > Pinopsida > Pinales > Pinaceae > Pinus > Pinus albicaulis. Next base: position 438,166,272 of record CM076576.1, on the reverse strand, counting down.
TGAAGAGTGTCGGTGGATTAACATATTTTATGTCTTCTTTTAATGAAGAGTTGATGTTATCTACTTAGCAAGCTCAATTCACTGTATACTAACCTGACATATTTTAGTTTCACCGGATCCGCATTACTTATTTTATTCATTCAAGTGGACAAGGGTTGGGCTTCCGACCCGTCACTATGAGAAGGTTGTTTCGAATAAATGGCATATACAACATTTTCTATCATTTCTAAATGAATGAATAGTGATAAATGAAAAGACTATCCAGCTGGAAAGAGAAGGAATGCATTTGCATTGGAGGGTGATGCTCAAGAGTGGTGGTATCAGGGATTAGTTGTTATGGGGTGTTAGAGAATTTCGTCTAATTATTTTACCATGTTTTTTCCCTTTTCATAAAGTGTTTTAAAACTGTCGAATTTTCTCATAAATAATTATAAATCTTTAGGGAAATCACATAGGGAATTTTTGGAACCGACGCGTATGTTATGGATTACAGAAGCTTACACTCTCAATTTCTCATAAATACTTAACACATAACAGAGGAATTTCTTTCCTCTTTCAACATAGAGATTTCATAAATAAAAATTGCAGATTGAGCATAAAAAAAACATATTCATAGAGTGAACACTCTATTTTTCATTAACAAAATTTATTTAATACATTCTTCAGAATTGTTGTTCTAGTTTTTCTCCATACGCTGCTCCACTATTGCGCACACACTATCTTACAGACTCTTACACAACATATACTCTACACTGCATACACTCTACACAATACAGGTCATAAAAGAAAATTATCCTAAGTTTAAGAACTATATGAAATAAAATTATATAACGGCACATATTACAAACCATAAGACACAAAAAATTACAATAGGTCATGCGATGGGTTTATCGCATGAATTGGCGTGTCAAATGAGGTCAGCACCGGATGGTGCGATAAGTGAACGGTAAAAACTTTGCAAAGAGTTTTTGCATCAAACTTTGTGCCGACTGACGAGGTGGAAAAACAATACGACGATGTGCTATTAGTTGAGGGATATGGTGAGTTAGCAGTGGTGGGGTCGTGCTATCGTGCGGTTGCGAAGGGTGAATGACATAGTCAAGAGGGCATGTGATAAGCGTGTAATTGGTCGATGGTGGTGTGACGTGGTATTGGCGGGGTCCACACATCATGTGGATGCGAATGGTAGACGTGGGAGGTTTTAAATTCAAATGAATGGCATGGTGGTTGCGGGTAGGTGAATAGGCTTATAGCACGGGGGTTTTCATGGTTCAAACCATGATTTTCAAATCCGGAGGGGATATGGTAGTGCGGTTGATTGCAAAGGTTTTAAACAAAAATTCAATGCACAGGTTGAGTGCAAAACCAAAAGGAAATTTGTTGCTATTGTGTCCTTCAATTTCAAATCAAAATTGATATTTTGTCATGTTGGTTTAGGTTTCAGTTGGGAGTAATTTACAACACTCCCCCTTAATCACAATTGTTGTTATCTTTCAGTCACATACATTTTTTGAGATAATTAAAATGTTTCTACCCCAATGGTTTTGTCAAAATATCTGCAAACTATTATTCTATTCTATAATGCTTCAGAACAACTTCTCCATTGTTCATCAATTCTCTAATATACTGATACTTTGCATCAATGTGTTTTTTTCTTTTATGAAACTATGAATTCTTGGGTAAGGCTATTGCTGAACTATTATCACAATAAACTATTGTTCCTTTTACATGTTCATGGCACAAATCTCTTAATATTCTTCTCATCCATACTGCTTGACATGTTGCTGCTGTAGTTGCCATATACTCTGCCTATGCTACTGATAAAGTCACAATTGGTTGTTTCTTAGAAGCCCATGAGATGGCTCTTGATCCCATATGAAAAACATATCCAGAGGTACTTTTCATGTCATCTATACTTCCAGCCCAATCACTGTCAGTATATCCAATTAACTCAAATTTTTTTGAAGAGGTGTATAAAATACCATACCCCTTTGTTCCTTTCACATACATTAGAATTCTTTTTGTTGCTTGACAATGTGTCTCCTTTAGCCTTTCCATAAATCTAGAAATTAAACTTACAACATGCATAATATTTGGCCTAGTTGCATTAAAATACATAAAGCTGCCAACTATGCTCTTATATGAACTTGGATCTACATCTTTGATTTTGTCTTCCTTGCTTAATTTCAATCCCATCGCTGTAGGAGTTATTGCTGCTTTGTAATCCTACATGTTAAATCTTTCCAAAACTTCTTTCACATATTTTGCTTGAGAAATAAAAAATTTATTTTCATTTTTCTCTACTTCTATTCTTAAGAAGTATCTCAGCAATCTCATATCAGTCATCTCAAATTATTCTTTCATGACTTTTTTAAAATTTTCAATGAGGTAAGCATCATTACCTGTGAATATCACATCATCAACATATAAAACAACAATGACCATCTTACCATCATTTTCTTTGATGTATAATGTGGGTTCTCCTTCACATTTCTCAAACCCATTTTTCAGTAGATAGGCATCTATTCCACTGTACCATGCTCTTGGTGCTTGTTTCAGTCCATACAGAGCTTTTTTCAACTTGCATACTTTGTGCTCTTTACATTCATTTTCATAGCTCAGAGGTTTTTCAACATATACCTCTTCCATCAAAACTCCATTTAGGAATGCTGATTTCACATCCATCTGGTAAACTTTCCACTTGTGTTGTGCTGCAATAGACAACATTGCTCTTATTGTTTCCATTCTTGCAACTGGTGTAAAATTTTCTTCATAATCTCTTCCCTGTTGTTGCCTGTAGCCTTTTACAACAAATTTGGCCTTGTGCCTTTCAATCTTTCGTTCAGCATTGCTTTTGGTCTTATAGACCCATTTCACTCCAATCAAGTCTTCCTTACCTTTTGGGAGATAAACTAATTCCCATGTAATGTTTTTCTCTATTGCATTAATCTCTTCATCCATAGCATCTATCCATTTCTTATCCTTTACTAAGTTTTCAAAATGAATAGGATCTTCTATATGACAATATAATGCAAATAAAGATTTCATACCTTCATTATTTGCCTCTTCTTCATAGATTTCATTTAAGCTTCTAAATCTGGTTCTTCTTTCACTTCTTGAACTTGTGCTTCTGGAAGCACTCAAATCTGCTCCTTGTCATGTGCTTGGATAAGCACTTTCATCACTTCTCAAGGGTGTTTTCATGCCTGGTTGAGGTGTTCCTTGTTGTGCTTGTGTTGGTGGAGGTGGTGCTGCTAATGATGTATTTCTTCCTTCCATTTCTTCCTCACCATCTTCTTGAGACAAACAAGCTTTTACATTCGTTGTTTTCTCAATGCTTCCATCCCAAGATTCTTCCTCAATGAACTGTACATCTCTGCTTACAATAAAATTCTTGGTATATGGGTTATACAATCTGTATGCCTTTGATTCATCACTATATCCAACAAATATGCACTTCTCCCCCTTACTGACCAACTTCTTCCTTAGCTAATCTGGAATATGTGCATAAGCCACACATCCAAATACTTTCATGTGGGTGACAAATTGTTTTATGCCACTCCATGCTTCTTCTGGAATTCTGTTCATCACACTCTTTGTTGGGCATCTATTCAAAACATATGTTGTACAATGTACAACTTCAACTCAATATTCATTTGGAAATTTTTTTTCCTTCAACGTACATCTTACCATATCCATGATGGTTCTATTTTTCCTTTCAACAAATCCATTTTGTTGTGGCGTATACCTTGCTTTGAATTGCTTATGAATCCTATTTTCTCTACAAAAACGCAGAAAATATTTGGAGATATATTCTCCTCCTCTATCAGTCCTCAAAACTTTTATATGCTACTCACTTTGATTCTCAACAAGAGCTTTAAAGTGGCAGAATTTCTCAAATACTTCACTCTTCATCTTAAAGAAATACACCCATGTTTTTCTTGTGTAATCATAAGTAAAAGTTAACATATAGTGGTTGCCTCTTAAAGAAGGTGTTTGCATTAGTTCACAAAAATTAGAATGGACTATTTCTAAGGGTTCTTTTACCCTTATGCTCTTTTCTGATGAAAATATTTTTCTATGTTGTTTGCCCAAGATGCAACCTTCACATAGGCTGTCTGGTTTTTCTATCAATGGTAATCCCTTTACCATACATTTTTTGTGTAACAAATTTAGGCCTCCAAAGTTGAGATGTCCAAATGCCAAGTGCCATAGCCAATTTTCATCTTGTGCTTCCTTTTAGAATGTCTCTTGTGTCACAGCTGCCATTGCAACTCCTTTCTTCAAATATGTTCTCATCTTGAGAGGAAACATTATGTTTCTTGTCATCTTCACTTGTGCAATCCTTTTATTTCTTGGTGGTATGTCCATGATGGTACATACATAATATTAAAAGAATACATTGTAGCCTTTTTGAATGAGTTGTCCAATGCTTAAAAGGTTACACTTCATACCAGGTACATAATATACATCTAATATGGATTTTCTTTTTCATTTCCTTCTCAAAAAACTTACTCTGCCTTTTCCCATGACAGATACTTTGTTGTTTGTTCTCAATGTTACTTGAGACTTCACATTTTCATCCAAGATGGAAAACATAGAAATTTTTCCAGTCATATGGTTGCTACATCCTGAATCTAGAAGCCATATATCTTCATTCTTTTCTTTAGCCATATTACATGCTAAAAACATATTTTCTTGACTCTGAGTTTCTTTAGTAAAGTTAGCATTGGATCTATTACTCATGTCACTCTGTTTCTCTCTACATTCATTGGCATAGTGTCCATACTTCTTACAGTAATGACATTGGACTTGGGATTTATCATACCTCTATCCATGTGCTTGATTTTTTCCACCTTGTTGGTTGTTGCCTTGGCTTTAATTCTGACTTTGATTGCCTCCCCTTCCACTTGTAATTGCATGGTTGTCTCTCCCTCCTCTATTTTGGCTTCTGCCTCTACCTTTTTCTCGGTAGTTTGATCTTCCTTAACCTCTTCCTCTTCCAAAGGACATTTAGGTCTTGAAGACATGCTCTAAAGATGAGCTTGTTATTCTGTTCAACCTTTCTTCATGTGTCATAAAAATATGCATGTTGCTCATCAACTATAAATCTTGAGAGATCCTTTGTCTCTTCAATAGTAGTGACTATCACATTGAATATTAAGAGTAAAATTCTCAATATTTTCTCCACTATTTTTCTCTCTTCAACTGTCTCTCCATGAGATCTCATTTGGGTAACCAACCCAATCAATTGTGTGAAGAATGAGTCTAATATATAAGACTCTTTCATGCAAATGACTTCAAAGTCTCTTCTCATTACTTGAAGCTTTGTTGTATTTACTTTTTCCATACCTTGATAGGTTGTCTGGAGGGTATCCCATGCCTCCTTGGACTTTTTTGTTGCTGCAATTATTGGAAATATACTTTCATGCACTGCTTGATAGAGATAGGAGAGGGATTTTGAGTCCTTCTTCTTATTACTCTTCAACAAATATTTGTTTGCGTGTGTTAAGGCATTATACTCATTTTTATCAGCTCATTCTTCAAATCCATTTTCAACCATTTCCCATAAGTCTTGAGATGAAAATAGGGCTCTCATTGTGATTTCTCAATAATCATAGTTCTTCTCATTGAACTGTGGGAGCTGAGTACTTCCCATACTCGTGCTTGTGCTAGTTCCCGCTATTCTTTATTGTGTAGAACTATAAAACTTGACTGTGTAACTTAAATAATACTTTCTCACTGCTGAAAAGGTAAAATTTGACTCTTAACACTTCCTTTACAACTCTCTGGACTGTGTTTTTAAATAATCAGTAACTCTATTGTATCTTTTAAACAAACAATAAACCTTACTGTGCAAATACCTAACTTGCTGAAACCTTCACTCTGCTAGAGAAATGCTTCAAAAATATTCTTCTTCCTTCAGCTTCTTCAGCAATTGTTGAGAGTCTGGACTGGCTCCGATACCATGTCGGATTTTCTAATAAATCCTTAATACAGAACACAGGAATTTCTTTCCTCTTTCAACACAGAGATTTCATAAATAAAACTTGCATATTGAGCATTAAGAAAAACATATTCACAGTGTGGAGTGAAGACTATTTTTCATTAACAAAATTTAGTTAATACATTCTTCAGAACTGTTGTTCTGGTTTTTCTCCATATGCTGCTCCACTATTGCGCACACACTGCCTTACACACTCTTACACAGTAGATACTCTACACTTCACACACCCTATGCTCTCACAGAACATTTCTCTACACTCTATTTGTATTGTAAACATATATGTATATATGTTTACAATACAGGTCATAAAAGAAAATTATCCCAAGTGTAAGAACTATAAGAAATAAAATTATATCGTTGCGCATATTACAAACCATAAGACACAAAACATAACAATATTTCATGCGATTGGTTTAATGCATGAATCGGTGTGTCGGATGACGTCAGCACCGGATGGTGCGATAAGTGAACGGTTAAAAATTTGTGAAGGATTTTCGCATCAAACCTCGTGCCGACTGACGAGGCAGAAAAACAATGCGATGATGCACTATTGGTTGAGAGAGATGGTGAGTTGGCAGTGTTGGGGTAGCGATATCGTGGGGTTTTGAAGGGTGTTGATGACGTAGGCAAGAGGGCGTGCGATAAGCATTTAATTAGTCGATAGTGGTGTGACGTGGTATTGGCGGGGTCCATACATCACGTGGATATGAATGGTAGATGTGGGAGGTTTTAAATTCAAATGAATGACGTGGTGGTTGAGGGTAGGTGAATAGGTTTATAGCGTGGGGGTTTGTGTAGTTCAAACCACGATTTGAAAATTTGGAGGGGCTACGACAGTGCAAATGATTGCAAAGGTTTTAAACAAAAATTCAATGCACAAGTTGAGTGCAAAACCAAAAATAAATTTGATGCTGTTGTGTCATTCAATTTCAAATCAAAATTGATGTTTTGTCCTGGTTGTTCAGGTTACAATTGGGAGTAATTTCCAACAAAACCTAACATACTCTTGGTAGGTGACCACACTTGTGATTAAAATCGTAGTAGTTACCATGACCCAAGACACTCTCTAAATCACCCTCCTCGATTGATTCAAAAAAATCACTAGAAATAAGTGTGTGGGGTGTTATGATTTCATCTGATTAACTTACTAGGGTAAATTGATATTTCTCATGTAATTACAGCAGCTTTATGTATTGTATCTTAGTAACTGAGTGGAAATGTATTGTATCTTAGTAACTGAGTGGAAATCTATTTTGTAAAGTTAACATGTTGGAAATTGTTTGCCCAATAATTTCGCAAGAATTTCGCAAGTTTTCAGATTTAATGGGTTAGTTGGGTAACTTAACTTGGTCCCACACATTTTAACAATCAAAGATTGTTTTATCCTGTTTCCGAGGCTGCGCTTCTCCATTTGGGTGCACTATCGAACTTTCATTTGGATGAATACAAAATGTATATCATGTTTTTGTGCATGATGGAAAACGTATACCTAGGTCATCGATTCAGATCCAGTCACAGGATTGTTTACTTATACATCTAAGATTGTAAGGAGAGGAGCTAATGAAGGTGATTACATAAAAACACCATATAACTTGAATGGTTAATATGATCTATGTTCTGTTGTTAGTTACTGAGAAGGATAAACTGAAAATAAACTATTATCACACTGCATTTGAAAGGTGATTGAGTATGCTTGGGCCAGAAAACAAAGTTTCGATGTTAATGTCTATGTGAACCTGCATTCCAGTGAGCAAACCCAAATATTAAAAATAAGAAAATAGGAAAGCTACCTTGCCTCAGTAGTTGAAGTCCAGAAGGGGCAATGAAGTTTTTTTGTTTTACACTGTATTCCTTTTGGCTAGGCATTTCATCAAAAAAAAATTTCAAAAGCGACGTAGACTTGCACTTCTTATATTTCCAGGTTTGAAACCCTAGTTTGAAATACCTTCGGAGAGAAACCTAGGAACTCTTTGATAATGGCAGCTCGACATATTAAATTAATTATATAACAATATTACAATGAACAAAAATCCAAAATAAGTTATATATCATACAAAACTCTCCAATAATCTCCAATAGATCATTTCATATCAATATAATTATTACAGACAATTCGATCTTAGAAGTGCAAACATAATAATTTATGGCTAACATAAGTAAACATGTACCTCATGCATACTCCATCAAGAGAAATGCCAAAGATCTCGATATGCCCAACGAGCGCATGCCTCCATTCCAATCTGCATTAGAATTTTATCATTTCTTTGACTAAGATCACTCAACCTAATTGTGTATGATATCTGATGAAAACACTCTTTATCTTCTTAGAGAAAATTGAACTGCAAATTGCATGTTCCAGAAAGTGCCTTTATATCAAACATTTACTGTATACTTTATATTGAACTTTTACTGAAATTGCAGATTGAAATTGCATATCGTAGTCACCTTTGTTTAATTATGTGGAAGACATCCCTTCCATTTTCATGGAAATGAAGCAAAATGTGAAGATTATTTCTTGATTAACAAAGAAAAACATATACAAAATATAGGCATTGGTATGTTTGTAATTTTCCTTTTCTATTTAGATATTATAATGGATAGGGTAACAATCCAAAACATCCCGTAAAAGTGAAATTTGCCTTAATGAGCTATTACAGACGGTGTTGTTTTTCTTAATGAGTTATTACAAACGATGTTGTTTACTTTGAATGATGGTCATAATCTTACTTGTCTTTATGGATAGTAACTGAATTCAAATTCAGTTTGAGGGCAATTTCTTTTTTCACTCGTATTATGTTCAATTTAGGTGTACTGAAATTAAAAGTAATGTGTTGTAGAATATAGATTTAAGTGTTAAAAATTAAGGCACACTTATACATGGAAAGGGATATTGTTGTTTATCTCAATCAGATTGCAATATAAATAAAAAACATTTCAAGATTGCAATATAAATTAGGACAATCATATTTATCAATGTGGTGCGATAAACCTATATCCACAATCCACCACATGTATTTCACCAAAATAAATATTATATATTTATGAATATAATTATCAATATATTTTATTTATTTACTTATAATATATTAATAATATTAACTATATACATACTATATATTAACCTAAAATATATATATATATATATATATATATATAAAAGAATATAATATATTAGAATATATAATATTATATTATTCAATAGTAAAATATATTAGCAATTGCCCCAGCTGTGCTGTAAAGAAATAACATAGGAAATAGTAGTATAGAGAAAAAAATATGAATTATTTTATTTAAAAGAAATTATGGGTTTGTAGAATTGTTTGGATAAAGAAATTGGTTTTTTTATAACCTAAGGAGACTCTTCCTATACTAACAAATACTTGTTGAAAACTTGGTATAATATCTTCTATTTCTGATTCATAACCGTTAAAGAGAATAATATTAATAACATTACGAACAAGATTCTTTTAACCTACCTCTTTAAGTTTAGTCTAAATCAAGGAAATTATAAATGAATCTTTGAGTTAGTTTAATTAGTTTGTAATTCAAATAGATTGATGTTGAAGCCCAATTGAGTTATATTGAATTAGTTATTGAGCTGCCCTCCATTTAGAATCCAGATATAGAAGTGAAAAGGGGGTTTGTGGTGAAAAGGGGAACTAAATATGGACAACTAGCTTCGGGTTAAAACCTTATGCTGAACATATTACTCTTAACTGCACATCTATTAAGCACATAGATGGAATAAATTTCTTGAGGTGTAAATTCATACTCAAATTCATTAATGATTTAATATAAACCTCCTTGCAAATGAATAGAGGGGTAACAATATTTTTAATGTAAATATCACATTTATAATTCTTTTATATATGTATAATTCCGAAGTTCTCTTCTTATCTCTATATATCCATCCTTATATTAAGCCAACATTTTATAACTTTTAATTTTATTTATATTTATATTTGGCAATTTTGACTAACATATAGAATTACTGTAAGTATTATAATATTTTTTAATAGAAAGATAAGCCTAACATTTTTATCATAATAAATTGTAAATGCACCTTAATAATGTGAATGCATCCCCAAATTCTCAAAAAAAAATTAGCATACAGGTATAAAAATACTATTAATAGGACAACAGAAATTGTAAAGGGCTTTCCTCACTTTAAAAAATGCAAATATATCCACTTCCGAAAAGAAATTACCCCAAACAAATAGAAAATAAAGATGAATATGAGGCCTGCCTATTTTAGTCTAAAGGTCCAAATTAACACACTTGGAAGAGAGTAAAAATAATGGCTATTTTATATTGCCTGCTATTTTAAGTTGTATTTAATATAAATTTGGCTATTTTAAATTTATTTAATATAAATTTGGCTTAAAGCCAAACGATTTTGCATTAGATAATGGAGGATTTAATAGTTTATTAAATTTTAATGTTCTGGAATTTTAAAGAATTAGCATTGGCAATATACAAGAAGATACAACAGGAATGTAAATCACTGCTGAAATGCAAATTTTTTTACAATTTTTGTACTCATTAATCTTACACGTTGCGCGGAGGAAGGAGGTGGAGTTGCGGAGGAAGGAGGTGGAGTTGCGGAGGAAGGAGATTCGATAAAGTTTATGCTTTGCTAAAACCAGTTTAAATTCGTTATAGTCAATTTCATTTTATGTTTTATATATTTGGAATATGATCACATGAATAAAGCTGAGTTTATTAATAGAAAATCAATAATTAATATAAAACAGAGTTGTGCGTTTTTAACCTCAACTTATATCAACACATAAAGGTACTAGTTCAAATAATTGCTCCATATGACCAAAACTTCCATTGATAAGTATTCATGAAAATAGCTTATCAGTTCAATTACAATAAATATGACATGCTCACATACTTAATTTCTAAGTAGCTGTTCACACACGGGAATCTCAAAATACCTAACTCTGGCTACTTAACCACAGATTCTTGGCAGATCTTCGTTATCACTTATCTAACACATCGCGCAGGCTAGATATTATCTGAAAATCTGCTTCATTTGGCTCATTAGTGGGAATTTGAAAATCTGCTTCGTTTGGCTCATTAGTGGGAATTTCCCTTCCCCTCGTTATAACTTCATTTTCCCTTGAAGGCAAATCACTGCCGATTCTAGCAGATCCTATTACAGTAACACCACGAAGGCTACTGACAGTTTGTGAAGCACGCTGCTTGCTTTAGCTTGGTCCGTTAACATAAGTCAGAACCCTTGGTATGATCTGTGGGTTTCTAGTTGGATTCGATATATTTTTCGCCTGTGCCACCAGAATCAAAGAAAGTCCTTTACTTTGTAAATATTTCATTGCTGCGTTCATATCCTTCTGCGAACAGTATTCTCAAACTCTACACTATCTAGTGATAGTGAAGGACTAGCTTGACCCACAGCCATGGATGGGTGACTGTTACATCGCTAAGAAAACCCACAAGAGATGGCATTAGCAAACAATGATACACAGGTAATTTCTCTACTTCTAGTGAAAACCCACAATTAAGCGTGTACCTCATCTAGAACATTCACAAATTATGGCGCAACTGCACCTGTACCACCAAGTTTTGTTGTGCTCAAATCCTGCCAAACATTTTTGAGAACAAAAATTACTATCATAGGCTTCAAAAACTCAATATTGCAAAACATGTGTGTCAAAGTGAAAACCTTTATTCGCTGCTGATTCGAAGAAATTTCCGATCATACGAGAGCAACTGGGACCTCCTTGCAGCCACGCAGAATCAGAATTTCATACTTTTGCTACTCAGTTGGAGGTGAGATGGCCTCGTAGCATGCATAAAATATCTGAGCACCTTTCTTTCCCTCTACACTCAGATATCCAGATTCCGTGGCCAGCACCTCCCTAGGAAATTCCACACTGGCCACACCCACAACATCCCAACATATTATTGCTACCAGTTGTGCAACCACCACAACTGCTACTGCAACTATAATATAATTTCCGCGTATTCATCGCGCCCGCCTTCTACAATGTTTCGTTTCTCCTCGACGGCTTCATGGTTTTGTCGGGTAGGTTTTTATCAATTTTTTTATGTAACCGTATTTTGTAACAGTATTTAATCCTAAGGTACACATTGTTTCAATCATCTAACACGAAAATCAATGATGTACATTGCTACATGTCATAGTTTAGCAAAGTTTTTTTCAAGTAAAAATGCTTTACAGCGTAATAATAAAAATTTATTATTAAATTATTTCAATAAATTAATAGTTTAACTCAAACTATAATATAATTCAAAAATAACATAATAATAATATTTTATTAATATTTTTAATAAGTGTATATTTCTTACTAATATCTTAAATGATTATTAATATTTTAAACCAAAAGAATTAAAAAACCCAAAGGGAAACGAAGAATAAATATTAATATTCTAAATCAAGAAATAAAAAAACCCTGAGAATAAATAAGTTAATCTGAAGAGATTAAAAAACCGTAAGAAATAATATTTAAAACCCAAAATCCTAAGAAAGTAATAAACCCTAAGAATTAATATATTAAATTCAAGAGATTAATAAAGTATATGAAATAATATTTAAAACCCAAAAACCTAAGAAATTAATAAAACCTTAACAATTAATATTTTAAACTCACGAGATTAATAAACCCAAAAGATTATTAACAATACAAACCAAAAGAAGTAATAAACCCAAGGTTTAAATATTATAAACCAAAGGAATTGGTGAACCCAAGAGATAAATATTAAAAACATAAGGGATCAATAAGGCCAAGGGATCAACATTAAAAACACAAGATATTAATAAACCCTAAGAATTGATATTTTAAACTAAAAAACCTAATAAATTAATAAACCATAAGAATCAATATTTTAAACTAAAGATATTAATAAACCAACAGGATTATTAACATTATAAACCAAAAGAACTAATAAACCTAAGGGTTTAATATTATAAACCAAAGGAATCAACGAACCCAAGAGATAAATATTATAAACCTAAGGGATCAATATTAAAAACAATAGAGATTAATAAACCCTAAGAACTAATATTTTAAACTAAAAAAAACTAAGAAATTAATGAAGCCTAATAATTAATATTTTAAACTCAAGAGATTAATAAACCCAAGGGGTGATTAACATTATAAACCAAAAGAACTAATAAACCCAAGGGTTTAATATTATAAACCAAAGGAAACGGTAAACCCAAGGGATAAATATTAAAAACCTAAGGGATCAATAAGGCCAATGGATCAATATTAAAAACAATAGAAATTAATAAAACCTAATAATTAATATTTTAAACTCAAAAATCTAAGAAATCAATAAAGCCTAAGAAATAAAATTTTAAATTCAATAGATTAATAAACCCAATGGATTATTAATATTATAAAACAAAAGAGCTAGAAAACCCAAGGGTTTAATATTATAAACGAAAGGAATTGTGGAGCCCAAGGATAAATATTAAAAACCTAAGGGCTCAATAAGGCCAACGGATCAACATTAAAAACACCAGAGATTAATAAACCCTAAGAATTAATATTTGAAACACAAAAACATAAGAAATTAATAAACCCTAAAAATTATTATTTTAAACTCAAGAGATTAATAAACTCAACGGATTATTAATGTTGTAAACCAAAATAGGTAATATTATAAACCAAATGAATTATTAAAATCATAAAGGTAAGGAACAAATAAACACAAGAATTTAATATTATAAACCCAAGAAATTAGTAAACCCAATGGAAAAATGTTGTAAACCTAAGGGATAAATATTAGTATTATAAAACAAGAAATTAATAAGCCCTAAGAATTAATATTTTAAACTCAAGAGATTAATATACCCTAAGAATTAATAGATTAAATCCAAAACCTAAGAATTTAATAAACCATAGTATTTAATATTTTAAAGTCGAGAGATTAATAAACCCAAGGGATTATTAATAATAGAAACCAAAAGAAAAAATAAACCCAAGGGTTTAATATTATAAACCAAAGGAATTGGTGAACCCAAGGGAAAATTATTAAAAACTTAAGGGATCAATAAGGCCAAGGGATTAATATTAAAAAAATAAGATATTAACAAACCCTAAGAATAAATATTTTAAACTCAAAAGCCTAAGAAATTAATAAACCATAACAATCAATATTTTAAAATCAACTCATTAATAAATGGAAGAGATTATTAATATTATAAACCAAAAGAAATAATAAACCGAACGGTTTAATATTATAAACTAAACGAATTGGGGAACCCAAGGGAAAAATATTAAAAACATAAGAGATCAACAAGGCCAAGGAATCCATATAAAAAACAAAAAAGATTAGTAAAGGCTAGGAATAAATATTTTAAATACAAATTAATGAGAAAGTCACATGATTAATAAAGAGATTAATAAATCTTAGGAATCAATTTTTTTAAATAAAAATGATTGATAAAGTCACATGATTATTAATATTATAAACCGAGGGCAATAAACATGGTTTACCATGCTTGATTTAAACAATGAGAGAATTGTTGTCAAAATGCGACGTTGGACCAACTATCACCATGGTTGGCCATGGTTGATTTTCATATTGAGACAATATTTGTCAGAATGTGACATTTGACGATGGATGGCATTGATCGACTATGTCTAACGCACATTAACAATGGTTTCCCATGCTTGATTTTCATATTGAGTCAATGTTTTTCATAATGTGACATTGGATCATGCATTAGTATTAAATTGTAGGACTAACATTTAAACCCCAATATTTGGATTTAATAAACTGAAGGAAATATTATTACGAACCAAAAGAATTCGAAAAATTAAGGGATCAATGTTATATACCCAATGGATCAACAAATAGAGGGAAATATTAATATTATAAACATAAAACATCAAGAAAGCAAAGGGATTATTAATATTATAAACAAAAAACATCAATAAAGTGAAGGAATTATTAATATTGTAAGCCCAACAGATTAGTATTAGAAATAAAAATTATTAATAAACTCAGGTGATTAATAAAGTTGAAGGATCAATAAAATTAATAAAAAATATCAAAACCAAAGAAATTAATAAACACTAAGAATTAAACCAAGGGATTATTCATATTATAAACCAAAAGAACTAATAAACCCAAGGGTTTAATAGTATAAACCAAAGGAATTGGTGAACCTAAGGGAAAAATATTAATAACCTAAGGGACCAATAAGACCAAGGGAACAATATTAAAAACACAAGAGATTAATAAAGCATACGACCCAATATTTTAAACACGGAGGAATTTTAAAGTCATATGATTATTATTATTATAAACCGCAAGTGATCAATCAACCTTACTAAATGTTAATATTATAAATCAAATGAATTAATAAACTAAAGTGATATTCAATTCCACCATCAGTGAAACAAAAAAAATAACATTGAAATTAACATATGCTTTTTGTTGTCTTTACATAAATAAATCCCACTACAAAAATGGACTTGAAACTCTCCATCAAAGGTCATTTATCAAATATCCTCTTTGAGAACACAACCAAACCGACCACAAAGCAACACTAATTCAAATCAACAAGATAATGATCACGATACTTAATGCTTTCCAACCAATCCCTGCTTTTTTTCTCCCAGCCTCCCTCATGTGCACATGCAACAAGTATTTTACATTCATTTTCTTTTCATCTAGCACACGAACATGGTCATCAATAAAATCAGGATGGAAGACATGTTTTCTATCTAACTTTTTCCAAAGCTACGAAAGAAAACGAATGAGTCTAGAAATATTTTCCACCACTTGATTATAATAGATGCCATCATTATTATCCATATCTGCATTTGAAAGGAAAAACGACAAAATGAAAATTAATACACAAAGAGATAGAAACATATATATATATATATATATATATATATATATATATATATATATATATATATATAGAACACCCAATTTGTATTGTTGTTAAAAAACTTGATTTTAAAAACGGTACGCTATAAAATAACCTAATGCTACATGAACCAAATGATATAAAATTTTTACAAATATAAAACTCATTAGAAATACATATTGTACACATGAAATGAGTGATAAAATTAAATGAGTGATATGACCCTTATTACAATAATCAACAAGAAATCACAAATTTTTAAACTTAATGTTTAAAATCAAATATTAATAATGTTAGTAATTCTATATTTGTATTTAAATTAATGTTAATGTATATATTAATTTTAGTTTAATATTAATATCAAATATAAATATTTTGTCATTGACCCAAACCACAACATATTTAGCAAACCAGATTGATAAATATTGTTAGTTGCATGTCATAGGGATATGGACTTCAATCTTGATTTTTAATGATTGGCTCATATAATTGGTTGTATATGTCTCAATGTTTCACTGTAAACAAAAGAACAATAGTGACTTAAAAAAAGGAGGTAAATTGAAAAACATTAAAAACAATGTAAGAACTTTCTCAGATATTACTATATTGGATCTGATGAATGTATTCATTTCATTAATACATGAAAATAATTATTATACTAAATGCAAATAGAGTGGACAATAAAAACAATTAAAAAACATTCTATAAATATGTCACAATACTATTACTTGCATTTCATAGTGATATGGAATTCCATCTTGATTTTTAATGATTGGCTGATATAACAGGATTTTTTAATCTTTGAATGGTTCATTGTAAGCAAAATAACAAAAACCACTTTAAAAAAATAATAAAATTAAACAAAATGTAAAACGATGTAAACAACTTTCCAAAATATTACTATGAATTTGATGAATGTATTCATCTCATTAATATATCAAAATCATTATTGTATTAGAAGTAAATAAAGAGGACAATAAAAGAAATTCAAAAAACATTCTATAAAGTGGTAAAAGTATTAATATTTGCATGTCATAACAATATGGACTTTAATTGCTCCTCTTATTTCTTCCTAATTGTAACATATTCACTATCTTTCATCTTGGCATAACGTTGAAAAGAGAAAGGTGGTGCAATGCGTAAACCATCTATTGATTTCACTCTTGATATGGCTGTGAAGGTCAGGCGTTGCTGCCCTTTATTCTCAATATTGATTGATGCTCGTTCTAAAGTCAAACCCTATGACTTGTGGATTGTAAGATCCCATGCCATCTTTAAAGGAATTTGTTTTCGATTTCCTCTTATCACTGGTGTGATAGGTACAATGTTTGGATTTCTTGCATCAAAGGGAACACCAACATACTTATCAAAAACAATAGTTGTGAACATTGAAAGCTTAGGTGGCTTAGAGGTAGACATATAAAATATTTCCTTCATATACCCAAGTGAACCATTCACCAAACCAGCTTCAACCCACAAATTACATGTCAACATAATACCTTCGCCATGACACAACAAAACTTCACAGTCCAGTTAATCATCATCGACATCATTGTTTTTAGAATGCCTTGAATTCACAACAATACATCGTGCAATTGTAGAATTTAATGATTTCAACATATGCCTGTTATGGAAGGACACCAAATTATTTGTTGGAAACATGTGAACTGTTGCTTTAAATAAATCCCTTTCTCTAGGATGCAACCTCATATCAGCGCACGACATAAGAAACTCCCAATCATCAAGAACAAGCTCTGCATTTCTTATGTTATTGAGGAATCTACGAAAACAATATTTTTTCTCATTATTCCCTTGTTGGTGAAATATTGTGTCAAGAGTGACAATCATGTTGAATTTTTTCCACAATACTTTTCCTGCTGTATTACTTGCATACAAAAGCTTACCTCTCACAAGAGGTAGCTTGGCAAGGTCACCCACAAGGATGATGGATCTGCCACCAATGATTTTTCTCTAGAAATGCTTCTCATAATCGAGCATCTATTTGCATGAATAACCTTGATCCTAAAAAGCTCATATCTTCATATCTGTAATCAGAATTTTTAGAGTAGAGTGTATTTTTTTTGCATGTATATTAAAAGCAGCTATTCCTGTTGGGGCAAGAAGAAGCAAAGGAATTTTTCCATTACTTGGAAAATTAGAAAGAGCTTCAAAGATACAATCATTAGGGGAATTTTGAGGTTTAAAATGGGCCTCATAAGAAAAATGTACAACAAAAATAAACTTTATAACAACCAATAGGATTCAAGATGATGATGTCATCCATAATGGATGATTCACCATTTTTGGAGTAAAAAAGTAAAAATATTAAAAAATAATAAAATAATAAAACTACTTTTTCAACTCGTATTTTAAACTTATCTCCCAAAAATTTTACTCAAATTTCGAGCGGGAGTACTCGTTGGATGCGGAATTTAATTCCTCATCCAAGGAGTACCCATGTTGCATACTTTCGATGAACTCTTCTACACGAAAAATTAGAAATACATAAAAAACGTGATTGTAATCACGTTTTTTTATGTATTTCTCATTTTTCGTGTAGTAGGACCCATCGAAAGTATGCAACATGGGTACTCATTGGATGGGGAATTAAATTCCGCATCCAACGAGTACTCCCGCCTCGAAATTTGAGTAAAAAATTTGGGAGATAAGTTGAAAATATGAATTGAAAAAGTAGTTTTTTCATTTTTCCCTCTAAAATTTGATGATGTCATCAAATCTTATTAGATTTTTTCCACTATTATTTTATAATTTCCTTAGGAGGCCCATTTTAGACCTCAAAATTCCCCTAATGCGATAAGGAAAGGCTTTCTAATGCATGTAGTTCCTTGAACAATCATAAGAAGAGCTTCACGAATCTCATATTCAACAAAATGCCTTAAAATAATTTCAAAAGAAAGTCATCGTTTTTCTGTCAATGAATCTGGAGAGGCAAATGTTCTATTTGAAAGGTCAACAAAATCACCCCTTGATATTCCATTCCTTATAAAATTAATAGCTTCTTCAGCCACATCATCAAAAATAGTTGTACTTTTCCAATCAAAGGATATATCAAAATCCCTTCGACCAAGGGTGTGAAGATCATAAACATTCACATTACTTGGTGGAACCAAAAGAGAGAAAATTTTCCATTCTTGAAAATCGTCTTCAAGATTCATTTCCTGGTTAGAAAAGTCACCATCTTCTCCATCTTCAATATTTTCAACAATTGATGGATTTCGATCAACATGACATGCTCGATAATGGAAATTCCTCCAATTTTCAACAATAATTTCAGCTGAAAGCCCAATCTCCATAGAAATGTCATGAAATTACTCGCACAAGAGCAATTATGTCTAGAAAAAGGTTTAAAATTCATTTGAATCGTCACTAGGAATAAAATAAAACTGTGGCCAAACCCGAACAATTGCATGAACATCTCTAGGCTTCCAGGGATCTTTTTTACGCTTGCTATCAAATGTCCAAGATCTTGTTGTTTCTATCAAAGATAGATGTTCAAGGAAAAAAGTCCTCTTCTGATCATGTTGAACAAAATTATTTTTAGATGACCATTTCATGCCATCCCTTGATATTTTCCTGAAAACATTTCTGCCAACATTTCACGAAACAAATTTTCGACTACAAAAAACAAGAGGTAGCTTAAGCAACATATGGCAAGTTTCTTGTGCTCCAATTTCATGGTCAACAATAATTTCTACAAGAAACCTTCTGTAATCACATAAAGCATGATCCTCAAAGGAAATAGAATTTGAAATTATAGCTAACATATCATGATAACTTGTAGACCTTTCCTCTGCTTTTGATGCATACTTAGCAATATATTTCAAGACAGCATGGAGAGAAAGCACTGGTTGGCAATCAACATTTACACGCCAAATTGTTAGAAGTTCAATGTTATGTACATTGAGCCTATCGTCATTTCTTTTCGGGTCATTTTTTTTCTTCCTTAATCATCTATGAACAATCTTGATTCTTCAGAAATATCCCATGGAGAATTGTACCGAGAAGCGAGAATAGTGCCCTTTTTGCGCAAAAAATAAATCTACACTACACCTTGTGTGCCTTTGGACACGGCTCAACAATTCTTCATAATCATTATGTGGATTGCAATACAAAATATGATCAGTACTCAATAGGAAAGGGTCATCATTGAGACTTCTTGGAACCATTATATTGCAACAATGTATTTCACGTGGATTCCATGCAGTCACATAATTGTCAAAGAATCTCTTTGCAAGTTGTAAATCACAATCATTTAACCACTCCAGTATTTCCATGTCAGGAGCTTTTTGCAACCATAGGAAACAATGGATATGTGTTGAAACTCTATGTTGCCACTCATATCTGAAGAAAATTAATACAGAGTTACTACAAAAAATATAAATTGAACCATAATAAGAAATTTACAATGAATATAAAATAAATTCAAAAAAACAGATCTGTACGAGAAGTCTTTCGCTTTAAGATATTTTTGGATAACTTCCCCTCAAAATATATTGAATCTATGGTGCATAGATGTGGCAAAAATACGAGGGTACAAGATAACATTCTCAATTTTCATACAATGCTCATTTAAGGAATGAGAAACTGAGGGTACAGGCATCAGGCTATGCAGCTCTGGCCACTTTGTGTCAGCCGCACTCAAAATAAAAACAAAGATGGACATCCCAAATAAGTAATCATGTCAGTCAATTCAGCCCAAAATTTAGTCCAGTATTCCCTTGTACCTCTTAAGTAAGAACCAAGCCGCATAAGATGCTCAGCCAAATTATTATCTGGTAAATCAAAAAGTTGGTGACGCAAGTTTTCAATTGTTGTCGGTGAGTTATCATGAAAATTTTTCTTCACAAAAACTAAAGCAGTTGCTTGGCTCCGATGCTGCATTATCATGTTCAATAGGTAATATCAAAAGTGAGGATCGCTTCCAAACCTCTGATCATAGTATCTAATAATATGCAATTCATACTCATGAAGTTCAACAGTAAAAATGTGTGGTTGCAACCAATCAGCATCACCATTGGGGAGCAATGTGGAGAATTCCATATCTAATAAGCCTTCAATATTATATTCATTCACTGAAGATGTTCTAATACTGGGCCAATCCATTTCTTGAACATGTGAAGAATCAACATTATCAAGAAATTCTCTAATTTCTTCCACTTCTCTCCATTCATTAGGTAGGCGAGCAACAAAAGAAGAAGGATGAGAGGGAAAATTATCAAGAGGCAACCCTTCATTATTAGCTGCATTGATCTTAGATTCTTCAATATCACAATCAACAAATTTAAGCCTGGAGGAGACATCTGTTGATCTTTCGGGCAAAGCATTCACTGAATCATAGTCAATTACAAAATCTCGATAATAATTATCATGTTCAATTTTGAAAAGAAATGCATCCATAACTCGAGATATTTTGACATAACATTCATAATATTTAGACTGAGTAGCATGTCTCCTAACAATTAAAAATTCAAGATCTTCAACATGTCGGGGAAGACTTTGTGAAATTGTAGAAATATCTTTGGGAAAGCTAATTGTGTGTCCGCTATACTTATATTTCCCACCTCGAGCATGTGTCACTTGCAAAATAGGATTTACACGTGCTATTAACATTTCTTCAACTTGAGTAAGAACTCTTAAAATATGAGGTTTCTCACTAGGATCCATGTTATTATATCCAAAAAAAAGATATGAACCTCTTGCATTCTTACATTGTCTGCAAACAGGTCCTTTAGAATCTCTCAAAACCTGGATTCCAGGATATGATTCTTGGAAAATGTGGCACATTTGGACAACTAACAAGTTATCTATATTTTCTTGAAATCTTTTATGCACTGAAATCATGTTTTCATCAAAATGAATATGATTTGTATTGGTTGGAATATGTGGGGAATGATGTGGAAGAGTATAATTTCTTCTAAAATGTACTTGATTTTCAGCACCATGAGATTCCCTTCCCAAATTTGAAACATGTGGAACAGATCTATGACATGGTCTTTCCAAATTTATGGTTTGTGTTTCTAGAACCTGAGAGGATGATAAGTTTTCTTTAGAATATTTTTTTTTTAAATTTAATTTCCAAAGAATTAGAAATGAAAAAATGAAAAAAAATCAAATTCATTCATTATTTACATTTGTTTGGTTATGTGGATTAAGGGTACAAGATCGTTTCTCTTCACTTCTAACATTAGTGGATAGAATATTTGGGGAGTTAGTTTCTATGCCTCTATTTAAATGATTTGTTTCCTATTTAAACAAACTAAAATTCATTATAAAACTAAATATCCAACCGATAAATATTTAAAATTGTACAACTAACAATAAATGAAAAAAGGAGGAAAATATCAAATTCATTCAACATTTACATTTGGTTGGCGATCTGGATGAGCGCTATCAGATGGTTCCTCTTCACTTATAACATGAGTAGATGAAACATCTACGAATTTAATTTGTATGCCTCTATTGAAATGAGTTATGTCCTGTTTGAAGAAAATAAATTATGCAATAAAATTCATGTCCATCCTACTAAAAATTCAAAAAACTAAAAAACAAATCAAATAGATTGAACATTTACATTAGTTTTCCAATTTGATTGTTGAGGAGAATGCAATGGAAGGTTAGGACAGGCTTCATCTTAAATTCTCAGATTAGTAGATGGAAGAATTGGGGAGCTAATTTTTAGACCTCTATTTAAATGAGGTGTATCCTATTCCAAGAAAATAAAATACCTTATAAGTTTAGTAAAAAGAAAAATAAAATAAAGGAATGTAATAAAACAACCACTATTGCAGCAATTGTAAAAATATCATTGGGTTACCTCCATTGTTCCACGCGAAATGCTATCAGGGATGACTGATTCTGTTCATGGGAAAACATTATTTTGAGAAGGGAGATTGGAAGATATGATGTTTCGACCAACTGGCTCCAAATTATCAAACAAATGTCTAATCAAAGTATCGTCCAAGTCATCACATACAATGTCATCATTGCCTCCACCATGGATATTTTGCAACCTTTGGCCTTGCTCACAAGATGCAATTGTGGAGACAGAAGGGTTAGGGTGAAAATTTGCATCCATGTTATAAATATGCTGTTCTTCCCTACTATGAGATGTTTCCCTAATATTATGAATATTTTCAAGAGAGCATCGAAAAAAAAATTATGCTGACGAGGAGAATATTCTGGCAATGAACTATCAAGGGGAAATTTTATTTCCATGATATCATCCATAGTACGATAATTACGAGGAATCATAAAATCATTTTGAAGAGTTGTTTCACTCGTTCTTATATGATACGTAGCTCTCCTATTCTCAGTTATTGTGTCCTTATTTTGTTGATACCGTAAATGACGAATTCCATTAGACCTGTCACACGATGCTACCGTCTGATTCCTTTTTCTTATACGCTTGCTTGTGCCTTCAGATGACATGTCTACAACGAATAATAACATATTTATAATGGAACCATAAACATGGAACATATAATATATCCGATATAAATAAATAAAGAAGAATGAAAAAGGAACACGTTTTTTTTCTTTTTCCAACCACATAAAAACATCAAAATCATATATGGTATTTTTCCAACCATATAAAGTTATGAAAACATAAAATTATTTTTCCAAATGGCTAAAAAGAAAAATGGATTTTTTCAAATATCCAAAACAAAAAAAGGCTAAAATTGCATGTATCATATTATAATTGTAATGGGAAACCCATGTAACTGGAAAAAAATACTATAAGAATTATATGAATTGGAAATATATTTAAATATTTGGAACTATATACCATCAAAATATAAATGTAAATACTAAAATGTACCTAAATATATAACATTGTTTGAGAATCAATGAGAAAAAATTAATGCAAACACCATGTATAAAATAAGTAACAGTAATTATAATTATAAAAACAAAGAAAAATGGATAACATCCAAACACATTCAAATGCAATTAAGAGAACTAAAGGGGACAAAAAAATAAATATTTTCAAGAAAATTGCAATGGAATTCAATATCCAACATCCTATACATACACATATAGAAGACACCCCCTCAGAATGGAGCCATATAAATATCCATAGAATTGTAATTTTAAAGTCTTAGCATACATACCCAAAAGTATGTAAAGTGAAAAAAAATGAAAATATTTTCCACAACGACAGAGAGAATATAAAATGAAAATATATATAAGAAATCTTGACATGAATAATAGCCTAAGACTCCATGTCCATATCTAATGGTTGAATCTCATCAATAGAATCCATACAGAGAGAAATTGCATAAAAAATTCCAGACTCGATCAAATTGTTGCACTCCTGCAGCATTGGAGACCAAAACCCATACATCTGTTGATTAGTTGAATTATCAATACTAGTTGGAAAATAAAGGCCATTCGTCATGTCATATAATAGGAAAGTAACTTCACTACAGTTGCACATAACAACCACACCTTGGAGTGTTCGAAATGGAAGATAACCAGGACATTTGCTATTTATATCTATAGAAATTTATTCCAACAACTTCCATCTGAAGCCCCAATCATATTCAAAGTACTCAATTCTTCGTTCAACACACAGGTGACAAAATTGGAAATTATCTATTTCTTCAATTTACCGTACATAAGTGGAGCCATCATTTGATAAGACAGATCAACTGATTCTTGCATATTGCCAATGACATACACCATATGTTAGTGATTGGAACAAATGAAAAACCCCATTCATTTTTTATTACATCAAACTAGTAGATTGTATACCCATATCAAGGATAATCTTCATCCTTTGTGTCCAGATAGAGCCAAAACAATGTAATTTTATAGAACACTCCATTATGAGGGGTTGAAGTTCCACCAAATGGAAGATCAGCCCTTCGCCAAACCCTATCAAGACTACTGTAAACATAAAATTTACATTGTATTCTATCATAGATATGTTTTAGAACAACCCAATCATATTTCTTTCTGCTTACATTTTCCAATAACGAAAAGAATCCCCAGTCTCCAATTCTTATTCGCCTAATTTTTTTTAAGGCCTTTGTAAATGGATTCATTACAAAATAATTTCGTGAATTGGAGAATTATTTTGGTAAGGATCAAACTACCATTGGTTCAACAGTAGATTCTACTTTGTATCTTGAATCTATGAATTACAAATGAAAACGAGACACGCACCCATTCTAATTAAGGTATTCAACAGCAAAATAAGTGTCATAATTATTGAGGAAATGAACCATAAATCCAAATTCATTTGTAAACACATGCTTGCAACCCAATAATAAAGAAGAGTTTTGGAAAAAATTCTTCCATTGCTTACAAATTGTGCTAAACTTTATGAGAACCAATAAAGGCAGCCAGAGGAAGACAATTTCAAGAATTTCAAATGGAATACAACTCCAAATAGATGGATCCATGATAAAACAAGGAAAATAAAACACACATGATATCAACAAAAAAAATTTCAATTAATGGTGAATAAAATTGAAATTAACATACATAAAGAATTCTCCATCTAGTAAAATTCATAGATACATATTGTATAAAATCATATGAGCCATAATAGCATTATTACAATAGTTAAAAAGAACTCACAATATTATAAACGTAATGTTTGTAAGTCAATATTATTAATCTTAATAAATCTACTTTTATGTCTCTATTAATGTCTATGTTTAATATTGATGTAAATGTTTGATGTTCAATATAAATATTAAGTTAAAAGAATTTTTTTAATATTAAAAAGCTTTATCTTATAAACCTAGCTTTATAAAATAACATAATGCTACATGGACCAAATGATATAAAAATACAATTGTTTTCTAATTCTAATATGAATGAACCTAAAAAATCATAAATTTAAATTCTAATGTCATAGAACTTAAGTAAACCTAAAGTTATCAATCCTATTCTTTATTGAAATATGTAAATGTGAAATTTACTTTTATATAAATTTCTACGTTTAACATTAACATATGTATTTATTATTAATATTAATATTAATTAATATAAATATTAAAAGAGATATTGATATTTAAGTTTAATATTAATAATTTCTTATTTACTTTGAATTTTTTATATTTATTATTAATGTTAATATGAATGTATGTTATTAAATTATTAATATTAATACCAATCAATATTAATTTTAGTAATTAATATTCCTTTCCATCCATGGTGTTTTAAGAACTGACCAACGACCTGTTTCACTATGGAGCTCATGAGAGTTCGTTCTAATCTTGGCTATACTAATTTTCTTCTTTGAGCTAGTTAAAACAGAGAGATACTTTTGATATTCTAAGGTGGGGTTAATGACCTCCTTATAATACCTTAATTTTCTTTTAACTACTAGATCTTTCTCACACCACATTTTTTCTTTGAACTTAGAGGTAACAATTTTTTTAATGTTATTGATGTTTTGCAATGCAACATTCTCATCGATCTCCCAATTGTTTAACCAGGACTTGGTGTCTTTATACCAACCTCATTTAAACCTTAGGTGGTTTTGGCCGTAATTTAAAGCTAGCTTAGGAAGTCTATGGTCTCCTATGATATTGAGCTTCTACTTGTACAACAGAATTGTAGTCATAGCTTGGTTCTCGATAGGGGAAAGACCCACTTCTATAAGGAGAATAGGATAGGGTGTATTGCTTTTAATTTTAAGGTTATACATTATAAAACGCTTCTAGATTTGTTCAATCTTTCTCCAGGATTCTCTGGAGATGCTGCAACCCCAAACCTCACATCCATATAAGATAACAAGAGTGACTAAAGTTTCAAAGAGGAACTTCTTTCTATCCCACATTACGAGGTTTGTCGTTTTACAATTATTTTCAAGACCAATATTATAAATATAATGTTTATAAGCGAATATTATTAATCTTAATAAATCTATTTTTATGTCTCTATTAATGTCTATGTTTAATATTGATGTAAATGTTTGATGTTCAATATAGATATTAAGTTAAGAGAAATTTTTTTAATATTAAAAAGCTTTATCTTATAAGCCTAGCTTAATAAAATAACATAATGCTACATGGACCAAATGATATAAAAATACAATTTTCTTTAATTCTAATATGAATGAACCTCAAAAAATGTAAAGTTAAATTCTAATGTCATAGAACTTAAGTAAACCTAAAGTTATCAATCTTATTCTTTAATGAAATATGTAAATGCCTAATTTACTTTTATATAAATTTCTACGTTTAACATTAACATATTTATTTATTATTAATATCAATATTAAAGTTAATAATAAGAAAACTTAGAAATATACAGTGATACCTATTATGTGTATTATACGAATTTCCCTTTTTGTATATAGATGAATCTCACTTATACATCAATATTAATTTTATCAATTTTTATATAATATATTATTTAATAATTAAAAATATAATTTCATAATTATAATAAATATATATTAATTTGATCTAATTTAATTAAATTATAAAAAAAAATATAAATATAAAAGTATGAAAAAATAAACATTTGAAATTTTATTGATATAGGTTGCAATAATAATATAAATTGTATTAATTGTATTGATGATGATGGTGGTGGTGGTGGTGGTGGTGGTGGTTAATGTCCACTGTGACCAATATTTGGTCTATCGGACCTAAAGAAAAGAGTTATTTATTTTGATTTAAGATTTTATTCCTATGCTCGAAAATCTTGGAGAGAAGTCTCCCGAGATCACTATAATTTTGACATCTTAAAAGGATAGGAAGGTCAGTATTGCAAAAAAGATTATGAAATTGAGCTCTAATGTGGTTGTACGTGGGGCACTCTAAGAGGAAGTTATTTTCATCCTCGATGTTCATATTCTCACAGAGATGGCAAATCATTTCCATCCATGGTGTTTTAGGAACTGTCCAATGACCTGTTTCACTATGGAGCTCATGAGAGTTCATTCTAATCTTGCCTATATTAATTTTCTTCTTTGAGCTAGTTAAAGCAGAGAGATACTTTTGGTCTTCTAGGGTGGGGTGGATGACCTCCTTATAATATCTTAATTTTCTTTTAGTTGCTAGATCTTTCTCACAGCACATTTTTTCTTTGAACTTAGAAGTAACAAATTTTCTAATGTTATTAATGTTTTGCAATGCAATATTCTCGTCGATCTCCTAATGGTTTAACCAGGCCTTGGTGTCTTTATACCAACCTCTTTTAAGCCTTAGGTGGTTTTGGCTGAAATTTAAAGCTAGCTTAGGAAGTCTATGGTCTCCTATGTTATTGAGCTTGTGCTTGTACAATAGAAGCCTAATCATAGCTAGGCTCTCGATAGGGGAAAGACCCAATTCTATAAGGAGAATAGGATAGGGTGTATTTCTTTTAAATTTAAGGTTGTATGTTATAAAACGCTTTTGGATTTGCTCAGTATTTCTTCAGGATTCTCTAGAGATGCTACAACCCCAAACCTCACATCCATATAAGATAACAGGAGTGACATTACGAGGTTTTTCATTTTACAATTATTTTCAAGACAAAAATAAGCTTTCCACCCCCCATTAATCCTTTTCTGAATGCTATAGTTTCAGTTGAGCTTGTGATGGATATCAATTCCTAGATACTTGTAAGAAGACACTTCCTCCAAGTTACTATTATACATAAAATTAGTGTAAGTGTCCTTCTAGGATTTGATAGTCATAAATTTTGTTTTGTCAGTGTTAACAGACATACCCATTGTAGAGCAGAAACCCTTAAGAAGTCTAAGTTACTTATCAATATCAGATGGGCACCTTGTGAAAAGAATAATATCGTCAGCATAGAGAAGAATGATGATGACTATCCCAGCTAAGATCATGCCAGCACATCTTGCTTCCTCTAAACAACCTTCTAGCTTGTCGATGTAAATGTCGAATAGGGTAGGGGAGACGGGGCAACCTTGTTTAACTTCTATATTACACTGAATATCTTTCGACCACCCCTCATTGCTCTTTAAATTGGAAATTACATTCTCGTATAACCTTATAGCGGCTGCTCTTAGCTCGAAAGGGAAATTTAGCTCTTCTAATCTATTCCATAGGTTGTTTCTAGGAACTGTATCGAAAGCCTTTCTAAAGTCCACAAACCAACAGAAGAGATTGGATTTATCATTGCGGCATTCCTCCACAATGATCCTAAGTGTAACGAGGTGGTCCATTGTTGAGTGTTGCCTTCTAAAACCCACTTTTCCTTTTGCCCGCTTACCTTCACTTTCAATCCAAATGCTCAACTTCATTTCCAAAATAATACCATATAACTTGGCTAAGAGAGGGTTGATCATAATTGTCTGATAATTAGAGGGGTTATTTGTATCCCCACTTTTAAAAATATAGATAATGAGGCTTTGAGTCCAAGGTTTAGGTAACCCTTGCTCATGGAAAATTTTAGGGGCTAATATTCGCAGGTAGGCTATTTTTCCATGATTTTTCCAAAAAAAAAATTCGCCAATTTACATTTTTTATAAAAATTATTCGCCCAAATTTTACAATATAAAATTATTTTATGTTAAAATTCACCAAAATTATATGGAGTTTATATATAATGTAATTATAAATTTGAATAATTATGCAAATACATCAGTAAACATTTTATACTTTGCATATTAGGGACTAGTGAGATTCACCAAATTTTTAAACTTCAAGATAATTTTCCATCCTTAAAATTTTCCTTGCCCTTGCTCGACCGCTTGGTTGAAAAGCTTGTGAATGTGGGGGATGAGGACACGACCTCCAATTTTTAAGATTTCCACCTGGTAACCTTCAATGTCTTTAGCTTTCCCATTTTCCAGGCGTTTAACACCAAAATAAATGTCTTCTAATGAAAAAACTTCTTTCATTGTGAGTAGTGGTTGTTGATTAGTGCATTGGGAACACGTCTATGTTCAACACAAACATGAATTAGGTGCACCTTTTTTAAACACAAATGCACAGGCCCCAGTCCGGTGGTGGCTGCGGCCTTAGGGCTAATAGATGTGCGCACACATATTTTTAAGAAAAGGCTGCACATTGCGTGCACTTGTGGCTACTATAGGCACACGGAGGTAACCATAAAGGGATATTTTTCTTTATTTTAGCAGCTTAGGGGGTTGTGAGTGATGTTTTATTTTCCTGATGGCAGGATGATTTAGAGAGAGAGGAACCAGGAGTCCCTATGTATAGAGGTGGTATGGAACAAGTAAGTGAGCCAAAATTTGGCTCAATGGGGGTTACTAAATTTTCTTTAGAACCTGATCTTGAGATTGCAGGATAGATTCCTACACTTTTTTATTACATTTTGGGATGATGACCAACAAATCATGGTGGTACGAAGAGCCGATCTTTCTATATCGGCCCATATAGATGTTTACTTTGTGACAGTGTTGCTACCTCATTCATAAGGTTTATCGTATCCATTGCCAGCTGGGCATGTGCATCTCCGTAGATGGGTGACGACAGACATGTAATATGGGCCCAACTACTTCGAGAAGGGTTGCATTAGCGTGCCTTCCATCTTGGATCTTGCTGAGTGGGTTACGATCACTATTATCAGTCATTTGGTGGGGTTATCTTCCCCCCAAAAAGTATGAGGGCTGAAAATAATGGTCCTTCAGTGGTTGCAAGTGGGGCATTTCTTTGATTGGGCTCGATTTTTTTACAGGGTTATGACGTCCCAACTTACACAGGTAAGTCATGGCGAGCTACGGTGTGTTTTCTATTGGAGTATTATATGTAGCATTATGTAGAAGAGGATCATTATGGTTCAAAATTTTTTGGAAGTGCCTCCCTAGCTAGCGAGATACCCACATGTCCGACGGTGGGCATCGTGTAGGTTTTAACCCTGTACATAAATTATCTACGAACGAATATTTAAAATAGAAAATAAACAATAATGAGAGCTTAAAACATAAAACAGATAAACATAGAGATTTTCCCCTGGATCCCAAATCGGGACGACCAACTTGATTTTTCATTATATTCCTTTTTAGTGTTACCACACATATATATACATGTCGAAGCATACATAAAACCCAGTCCATTAACCCTGGATTAGAACGTAACCGTATTTCCCTTAACCGGATCTACAAAATACCAGGGGACTGTTAGTCATCAATAATTTTGATCTTATTCAAAGATGACTAAGTTGAAAATCTCATATTTCTAGAAACAATATTTGTAGAAACATTGTGAGTTCTAGAAATCTCACTGCCTTAATTATCCTAAGTCTATAAATTCACTAAAAATATTCACTCAAAACCTCCAAGTTATCCTACCATCTCAAAAATGAGAGAAACTTTTTTTAGGCTATATTCCCCATTTTTCACCTCCATCTCCTCTGCCAAATTTTCACTCATTTACACCTATCCCAATAGTTATTTTCCCCTTCAAAAAAAAAGGAGCTTTTTCCGCTTCATTAAACCTCCATTTCCTCTAAAAAAACCCCTTTAAAACATTATAAACACCCTTATTTGGTTTAAAAACACCTTATTCTAACCTATCAGAAGATCAGAAAGGCCTAAAAGAAAAAACCCTCTTTTAGCCTTATATCCGCCTATTTAAAAATATCAGGCCTTAAGCCCCTATGGGCTTAAATCCCCAATCCCTCTTCCTCATATAACCAAGGGATCGCAACCATTAGCTAAACGTAAGCTCCTCTCATCCGAAGTTCCCAGTCCTATCCTTCCCACAGGACCATCTTCGCACTTTATCTTTAGCCCCCTTCATCCATACTTCATCCTGCACCAGTTGCTTTGTCCCAATACAATCCCCACCATTGATCATACAGATCTAACAGTTGTCAAACTCTCATGACTCCTCTCCTCCCTCAATCATCCTCCCATCCGTCTACTCCGGGGAGCGATCTCCACCGTCGATCACCCCCGATCTGACAGTTATCATCCAACCTCAACTTTCCATGCCGCTACCCAACGAGAAATCTTACATCACCTGCTGATCCCACCTCCCATTACTCCACCATCTGTCCAATCCTGTTTTGACATCTATCTCCCATTATTTTTCATCCACCAAACTTGCACCCAGCCTTTGGGCTCCACCCGCGCCATCGATCTTACTCCTTGAGATCTAGCGGCGCAGATTGCAAATCGCGCGCGTTTGATCGCCAAGGTTTAACACCATTTTTCCATGCGAAAAAAAAGTGGTTTTTCTCGGGACGCGTGGTGATCGATGAATGGAATCACGTGCTCCCACCTCAAAACCACTTACCACCCTTTTTCTGTGCGAAAACTACCGTTTTTCTCCCAAAACCACTTTCCTCATTTTTGCGCCAATATTTTAATTTATTCCCATTTCTTCATGATTCCACCATGGAAGCCCTCCTCTGCATATTCCCCGTGCTCTGTGAACACTCTAACACCCACCCCGAGCCTCTGAAACGCAGTTTAACCGAAAAAACGCAGGTTTTATTTAATGTTTTGGTTTATATGTGCAGGTTTAATGGAGGCCCTAAATTACAGGGACATCCCATGGTTAAGTTTACAAATGACATGGCCTTGGATGATGATCCAAAAGACCTAGAAGAGAAGAAGAAAGGGATCCAGGGTTCAAAATCCATGATCTATCAATGTCTCATGAGCATTGATCCCTTTTGAAACCCTCCAGCGCACCAAAAGTCTCTTGCATGCAGAATCAGAAGAATCGGTAAATTTTGAAGATCGAAGGACGAAGACTAAGATTAAAGCTTAATTGAAGATTAAGGGATAAAACACAGTTAAAAATAGATGGATTAAGGTTTAAGGAAATCAGTAAATTGATAAAGTTAGCAAAGTGATTAAGAAGACTCAAAAGTAGATCAGTCCTCTAAACCACAGATTAATGATCAAATCCAGAAAGCTAAGGCTAAAGGCAGCCTAGAATACATCAACAAAGAGCAGTTATTCACTCAAAATATCTAAAAAGCCACATGTAGCCTACTCTCTACCTACAAAGACTAATCAAACAGTTATTGCACAAAAGAATATATTTAAACTGTTAGAATAGTTATTGTAAAAAATAAGGATAAAACCTTAAAAGTCAATCTTTTCTCCTATCTTTCTCTTAGAATTTAATACAGAGTTATTAAAATAGAGAAGTAGTTGCAGCTATTCCTACCTTATGCCTTGCATGGTCTTCAAGGTTAGGAAATTCTCTGTAGTTAATAACACTTAAACCCTAAAATAGTTCCACCTCCTCATTTGCAGCATAAATAATGCATCCGAACTCATTGTAGGTGGGCATTTGATGACTCTTTGAAGTAATACACAGTCTTATTGAAGTTGAAAGAAAAATGGTGTTTTGGAACTTTTGGATGTCTTGACCTTTTTGTTGATGGAGAAGGCTGTTTCATTGGATCCCTGAGCTTGGTTTTTGGTGAAGTACACTAAATCTATTATTTTTATTTCTCATTTCAATATGGTTCATCATTCTCTGTTGTAGTAGAGTAAAAGTTTTAGGCTAAGAAAAGTCTTTTGAAAGCACCTTAGTTCTGTTTACTCTCCACTGTCTTAATGTTTTCTTCTGCTAAGATATTCTAGAGAATTCTTAATTTCTCTCTATAACCCTTATTCTTGTTTATTTCTTAAATAGTTCAATACAGTTGGTCTCAAAGATGATTTATGGTTTTCCTTGCTTACTTGTTGCCACTTAAAAATTGTTTCTGAAGACTCTCTTCAAAGTACCATTGTTTAAAGTCTGCCAAAGAGGTTTTCTTCCAATCATACCCTTTTTACTTGCTTCAAAAATTGTTTTGAAGGTATTTATAGCTACAATCTAAGATTTCTAGGAGTTCCCTCTTCTATGAATGCAGTTATGTGTGAAATTTTGAATGTTTTCTTATCCTTGAAGGTGAAATCACTAGAAGTTAAATGAGTTTCTCACCTTCTATATTTCATTGGATAAGTTTGTCTTGAAATTATTATTTTCTGAAGCGTGGTTTGTAGAATTTATGGTTAGCCCTATCTATTGAATGCCTCTTTATGTTCAGATAATGTTTTAAGTACCTCTATTGAGAATTACATATAATTAAGGATTCTTAATTGCCCTTAGTTCTAATTTTCATTCTAAAACCATTGATGTCCATTTCATTTCACCTAAAATACCTTAAAGATCCACTATCCAAGTTATATTTGCCCTTTGATACTCCTGATCTATTTATGAACTTGTTACAACTTCCACTTGACTCCATTTCCCAATAAATTGGAAATTTCCTCTTTCTATCTATGCTTCCTAGATCATCATGTCCAACCAAACAATCAAACAATCTCATGCTTAATAACTAGCCTAAAATCAACCCTTAAAAATCAAACAAGTATTATCTTTGCAAACAATTGAGAGATCCCTCTCTGAGACTAGGAAGGCTAGGTCCTAGAGCTCTAAAGACTGGTTTTGATGTTGCCTTGTCACTTGGTATACCAATCTACCAAATCACAGGACTACAACATAAGGGCGATCACGGTGGGGCCTCTGAGTACATATTTTCCTCAATACCTCTTAAGACTCATTAGTCCTTCAGTTACCTCAGAAAATCAGCTGATAAGCCATAGATTAGACTCTGTTTGTTTCACCACCTTAGCTAAGTGATGAAATCAAGTATAGGACACTCTCACAATCCATAGAACCATATAAAAACTCAAAAAACCCAAACATTTCCGATTGGTCTTTGAAATACTTATTGGTGGTGGACCATAAAACATTTTACCTTCAAAAAAGCTAAAAATTTCCACCTGGAAACTCCACTAGCCCCAGTAGGCCTATTACCTCACTAGTACTCCTGATTTCCTTAGGATTGTGTTAACCAGACCTAAAAATTTTTAGAATTCTAGTCCCATATTTTAGAAGTTCATTAAACACTAAGAGAGGTCAATCTTTGAAAAACAGTCCTTAAGCTTTTTTAGCCTCTCCAAATTTTGAAATTGAAATCTGGCTTCACATAGGATCTATACCAGATCTCATCCAGACTCTAGTACTCCTACAATAGTTGATGACCCAGAAAATATTTTGTGGCAAACTTATAAAACTAGAAATTGAACTACTGTTAGGACTATCCAAAGAACAATATATGTCCCTAAAAACCTTACAGTCTTGAAAGATCCTCACTTTGACTTGCCTCATACAAAGAAATTATTTAGAACCAAGTCATATAGTGATATTAAACAAGCTGATCTTGAGCCCACATATTTACAGCAGAGCTCCAGTAGAGAAGCCTCATCTTCTACTCCACTTGATTCTCATTTTCTCCATCACTTTAGTTCCTTTCATAACAAATCTACTCAAAATCAGTTTTTTAGCCCAAGTGTTTCCTCCGCTCCCATTCACACACCCACTATTCAAAACACTCCATTTCAGCCCACATTCCCTCTTCTAAACCCACCTCTTGTAAATCCACCATTTTTTCCTACCATGGCAGCATGGTATTCTCCACTAGTGTTACCACAATCTCTGGTTCCCTTACCAAATGATTATCAATCCAAAATTCCCCATTTTACTGGAACTAAATCTACTACTGCCAAACAACATGTAGATAAAATGGATGATGATTTAGATTACATGGAAATAGAAGAAAAGACCATTAAGATGAGAATATTTCCCCAAAGTTTAGGAGGAGAAGCCAAGAAATGGTTTAAAAACTTAACTCCTAATAGCATAAATGATCTCCCTTCTTTATATCAAACATTCATAAATAAATGGGAAATTAAAAAGAACCCTCTCCAAATCCTTTTTGAATATAACAACCTTAAGAGAAACATTGGGTAAAGTGTCCATGATTATTGCACTAGATTCAATAGTGTTTACAATGCACTTCCCCCAAACATGAAACCTCCACTAGGCTTGGCCTTAGCTAAATTTCCTGAAGGCTTTGATCTAGAGATGGCCTACTAGCTAAGAGAAAGAGACCCCTTGACCTTAGAAGATATGAAAAGGGGAGCCATAAGTGTAGAGGAAAATCTGATTGAGAAAAGAGCTAGGCTGAAATCAGAAAAAAGGGTTACATACAAAGATGAAACAATGGCCTCAACCTCATCATCTGATACCAAAATTGACAACTTAGTGAGGGTAATGGAAAGGATGCTTGAGAAAATAAATTTAAATGACAAAATTCCTCCAAGAGAAAATCAAACCAACCGCCAAAACATAAATAGAAATCCTAATTTCAGAAGAGACCCTATGCAAGATAGACAAAGAGATAATGATCATCAAATTAGGCCTCCCTGTCAGCAAGTCTGTGTAGATCAAGAGGAAGAAAGGGAAACCAAAAGGTTAGAAGAAAATCATGTAAATTTAATATGATCTAACAGTGAGAATGATGATTTTCTCACTGAAGAAGAACAAGGGTTCTTCTCCTCATAACAAACTAACACAACCTATGAGAATTATGAATATTATAGATTGGGGTTTGAGAATGCAATAATGGAGGTCCACAAACATTATGATTTTAGAAGCAAAGGGAATCTAGAGATTTACAATGACAAAAACACTAATACTGTTGTTAGGAAAACTTCATAAAATCAGCCTAAAAAGACAACAAATAATACCAACATAGTGGCCAATAAAACTGATTTAAATAAAGACAAAAACAGGCAACAAAGTGTTGAACAAAGCTGCCCTAGTACCTCTGCTAGTGGCCCTAACAAATTTGTCCTAAATAACAGTCCAAATAAAATTCAGCAAATCAAATTTGTTGAAAGAACTATGCTTGAAAAAACAGATGTAAATATGTCAAAAACGATAATTCCTTTCGACCTTGAGGGTGAGCTTTCCAAGATCAAAATTAGCATACCTCTAGCTGAATTAGTAACCCAGGATGTATATAAAAAAAAAAATTTGAAAGCTTTGAATATAGGCAGTGATACTGATACTTTAAACTTGAGAGATGACAAACCATAATTGTTGTCTGGTCCTGGAGTTGAAGGAAAATACCAAGAAGGGGTTGTCCCTCCCTTCTATGTTAGCTTGAACATACATAATAAAATCTTGCACAATGCCATGCTAGACTCAGTTGCTTCCCATAACCTTATGCCCAAAGTAGTAATGGAAAGCCTAGGCCTAGAAATTACTAAACCATATAAAGACCTATACTCCTTTTATTCAAGCAGAGTCAAGTGCTTGGGTCTAATCAGAGATTTATGTGTCAACTTGGCACAAATTATGGCCAAAAGTATGGTTATGGACATAGTAGTAGCTGACATTCCCACAAATTATGGCATTCTTCTATCTAGATCATGGGGAGCCAGGCTTCAGGGAAGCCTTCAAATGGACATGTCTTATGCCACCATCCCAGTGTTTAATCAAACCAGAAGATTATATAGGGATTCTCATATGAAATACATGTTGAGCAACATATATAGGCCCAACAACACTCCTGTCTACTCCATTCACTCATATTTGGATTCCTTTATACTATATAATGAGGATGAAATCAGTCAATAAGAAAAGGAAAACAAAGAATAGTTCGGTCCACCAAAAAAGTCAAATCTTCCCTCGACTCAACTACAAAACAACTCAAACTGTAACAGACTTGAACAACATAAAGAAAATGAAAATGAGACAGAAACACCTTGGAAAATGAGCTTTGATGGCTCTTGTAGCAAACTAGGTTCAAGGGCTGGTGTATGGATACACAATACAAACAAAGGATATTCCTATAAACTAGATTTTCCCTACACAAATAACATTGTAGAATATGAAGCCCTCCTCCTTGGCCTACATCTACTCAAATAATTAGAAGCTAAGAAAATATCAATCCAAAGAGATTTTGATCTAATCATCAAACTAATAAAAGGGGAGTATTCAGCCAAAAACCCAAGATTAAGAGAATATAGGAATGCTGCCCTTGATCTCCTGAAAACCTTTGAAAAATACGAACTCACTTTCATACCAAGAGCTCAAAATCACCTAGCAAATGAGCTTGCCTTTGCTGCTAGAAATTTCCAAATACCACAGATTAATGAACAATTCAATGTAAAAATAAAAAAAATGCCTGCAGTACCTGACAATGAAGACTATTGGCAAGTGTTTGAAGGTGACAAACACATAGATGAATTTTTGCAATCAAGAAATGATTTTTCCATACGAACACCTACTTCAAGCCATAAAGAAAACTATTTAGATAAACAAATCCCTGAAACAGAGCTCTCCTATTCTGCTGATATAAACTAATTTGAACATCTTTTTAAAGAAGAAATAGTTGATAATACAAACCAAAAAGACTTGGAAGTTTTACAATGTAAAAATGATACAATTCCAAGAGGTCTTACACCATTAGAGCAGCTCTTTGATTTAAATGAGGTAGCCAAAGAACCAAGAATGGAGCCTATAGAAACAAATATAGAAGAACATAACATAGGCAGCCTAGCAGAACCCAAAATGATCAAGCTATCCAGCACTCTTCCAGCTCATGTCAAGCAACAATACATAGAACTTTTCCAAGAATTTAGAGATGTGTTTGGATGGGGATACAAAGATCTGAAATTATATGATACCAGCATCATTCAACACAAAATTCCTCTTAAGGAAAATCAAAAACCTTTCAAACAAAAACTAAGAAGGATAAACCCTGTTTTATTACCTTTAGTTGAGAAAGAAATCAGGAAAATGTATGATGCTGGGATTATAGTCCCCCTTAGATACTCAGAATGGGTTTCCAACCTAGTATCTGTTAGGAAGAAGACCGGGGAAATCAGACTTTGAATTGAATTTAGAAATCTGAATAGAGCCTCCCTAAAAGATAACTATCCCTTGCCAAAAATGGATCACATACTTCAAAGGGTGGTTGGGTCTAAAAGAATATCACGGTTGGATGGGTTCTCAGGTTACAATCAGGTGCTAGTACTCCCAAGTGATCAACATAAAACTTATTTCACTACACCTTGGGGTACATTCATATATGTCAAAATGCCATTTGGTTTGATGAATGCATGGGCCACCTTCCAAAGGGCCATGGACATAGCCTTCTCAGAAGATATTGGCTATTTTATAATCAATTACCTTGATGACATTACTGTTTTCTCCAAAACTGATGAAGAACACTTGATTCATTTAAGAAATTTTTTTGAGAAATGTAGAAAATATGGTTTGTCTTTGAATCCCAAAAAGACATTGTTTGGTCTCCAACAAGGAAAAATTCTTGGCCACATAATTTCTGAAGAAGGAATCAAAGTAGACCCTATAAGGATTGATTGCATATTGAAAATCAGTCATCCTAGAAACCTCAAAGAATTGCAATCTTTCATTGGGAAGATAATTTTTTTAAGGAGGTTCATCCCCAACCTTGCTGAGCTATTAAGAAATATCACAAACATGCTAAAGAAAGAGATAGGTTTTAAATGGACAATACAAGCTAAATAGTCATTTGAACTAGTGAAACAAGCTCTTACTCAAACACCGATTCTTATCAGTCCTGATTTCACCAAAGATTTCTACATATTTTCTTTTGCATCTGCACATACAATACCTACATTATTACTACAAAAGAACACTATGGGGCAAGAACAACCAATATCCTTTTTTAGTAGGGCCTTAAGAGATGCTCCACTCAAATATAACATCATGGAGAAACAAGCCTTAGCCTTGGTAAAAGCATTGAAAGACTTTAGAGTCTACATTTTAGATTCTCACATCATTGCTTTTGTCCCACATACTTTTTTCAAGGACATTCTAATTCAAGACCCTGATGGTAAAAGGGGAAAATGGATTGCTATTATTCTAGAATATGACTTAGAAATCAGGCCCACCAAACTAATCAAAGGGCAGGGATTAGCAAAACTCATGGCTGAGTCAAACTTCCAAGCTTTAGATATGAATATGGTTGATATTTTGGAAGAAACAGAAGGATTCACAGCTCCATTCATTAAACAAACCTTTGTGAATTCACCTTGGTATGCTGATATCATATATGTACTTCTCTATCTAAAAACCCCCCCTCTGTCAAAAACTAAAGATAGATTTAAAAAAAAAATTGCTTTGAATTATTGCATATTCGATGGGGTTCTATATTGGAAAAATGTTGTTGGTATACTGCTTAAATGTTTGCTTGAGATGGATGCAGGAAAAATCATGCATGAGCTACATGAGGGAGAATGCGGGGAACATCTTTATTGGAAGACCACAGCAAATAAAATCCTCAGATCTGGTTACTATTGGCCCACCCTTTTCCCATATACTCAGAAACTAGTCATGTCCTTCCATAAGTGTCAATTTTTTTATGGCAAGAAAAAACTCCTTCCTTTACCCTTACATCCCATCAGTGTTGAGGCTCCCTTTCAACAATGGGGCTTGGAATTCATTGGGGAAATCCACCCATATTCATCAGCCCAACATAAGTGGATCTTCACTGCCACTGATTATTTTACCAAGTATATAAAATCCATACCTTCTAGGAAAGCTACTGACTCTGTCATTATGAAGTTCCTTGAAACCAACATACTATCCAGATTTGGTTGTCCTAGAAAAATTATCACAGACAATTTTGTTGCCTTCAAATATAAAAAAATGGTTGATTTTTGCTATAAATACCATACCACATTGGGTCATTATACTACCTATTATCCCCAAGCGAATGGATTAGTTGAATCCTCCAACAAAAGCGTCGTAAATATTATCAAAAAATTGTTGGAACAAAATCAGAGAACATGGCATAGTAATCTTATTCATGCTTTATGGGCTGACTGATTAACCACCAAGAAATCAATAATTATGTCTCCCTATTAGCTGGTTTATGGCATGGATGCAATCTTTCCAACATCTTTAGGAGTTCCAGTCATGAAGCTCCTCCAAGAAGTACAATCTGAAGAAAATGATATGCAGAGAAGGATAAGTCAGACCATTCATTTACAATAGTCCGGAGAGGAAGTATACAAGAGAACACAAATAGTCCAAGAAAGCATCAAGAAATTATTTGACAAAAGGACTAAAGAAAATGATTTCCAAGTTGGAAATATTGT
The DNA here is from genome assembly GCA_034641835.2 of Pinus albicaulis. Taxonomy (NCBI): domain Eukaryota; kingdom Viridiplantae; phylum Streptophyta; class Pinopsida; order Pinales; family Pinaceae; genus Pinus; species Pinus albicaulis. Next base: position 438,125,472 of record CM076576.1, on the reverse strand, counting down.
TCTCAAGTGGGATTCCAGAAGGGAAGAGAAAGGTAAACATGGTAAGTTTGAAAATATATGGAAAGGGCCCTATATCATTCATTCCATTAGGGGTCATAATGAATTTTTTTTGCAAGATTTGAATGGAGAATATTTATTTGGAGGTCCTGTCAATGGCAAGATGCTCAAGCACTATTTCTGTCAAGAATCCTAGTTTCAAAGTTTTCATTCATTATATATAACATTTCATAAAGAAGTCATGGAAAATACAAAAAAAATAAAAGAAAAGAAAATCAAAAGAGGGCAGATTCAAAAGAGGTACAACCCCATACCCAAAAAGAGAATTTTCTAAAAGTTTGCAAGTCTAAATGCCACTGTTGATTCAAAATGATATCTTGTTCAGTAATCTAGCCTAATCATGGCTAAACATTCTTTAAATTTATGTTGATAAGTTAGTAGAAACATTGATTGATAAGTTCATTTTAGACGACTTATTCAGAAAAATATGGATTAAGAGATTGAAAAGATATTGGTTCCACATGCTCAAAACAGAACCAAAGAGATAGATAAGGATGCCTTACAAAGGAAAAATCGTGGACTTATCTTTCTAATTTATTTTTTATGCAAAAATAATGTTTGTGTGTAGCTTGTTCAAAATTCCACAACCATGGTTGATCAGACTGTCTAATCCTGATTTGAACTGTTAGCCACCTATGAATTTTTTGACAAGAAAACATGTGGCTAAAATGATTTGGAGCCTTCAAGAAATGCATTTCCTCTGAAAACATATAATTCTTGAAGCCTCCCTGTGTCTTTTTCCCTTTGAAGAATCCTCACTACTATTTCCATTTAAAAAGCCTGACTGTCTGTGAAAGAATTTTGCTCAAAAATTCCTCCTTTCCCCCTTATTTCATTCCCACAAAACCCCATTTTTCATCCCCTTTTCCCCTCAAAAATTTCCTCTCAAAATCCCTCACTAACCCTCTAAACCACCAATTTCCCCTTTTAAAACCTTATGGCTCCCTTCATTCGGTTTGAAAACCCCTTATTCCCTCTACCGGAACCCTCCTTTTGGCCTTAAAAAGAACTAAATTTAAGCCAAAAGACCCCCTTTTTACATTATAGGCCTAAGCCCCTTTCGTCTAAGCCCTAACCACTTCCCCACAATGTAACCAAGTGCCATAACCTAGCACAAAGGCCCCGGGCGCTTATTGCAATCGGAGCATTCATGTGAGGGCATTTTCTTGGTTACGCTTATTTTTCCTGATGTGATGAGCTTTGGTCTATTGAACTCCACTTCGAATCCCCACCATTGATCTTTCAAGATCTAACGGCCAACACTGATGCCATTCTCCACCCATCGCTTCTTTTTATTTACCTCCCCGATGGAATATCAATTGTTGATCTCCCCGCTAGATCCGACGGCTGGCACGTAATCGCAAATTGCGCATCGGAAGATCTTTGAGCACCACCCTTTGTCTTTCCCAATTGCGATTCTCCGATATTATCGCAACCGTTGATCTATTGAGATCCAATAGTCCAGATTGCATCACTACACTCTCATTTTCCCCCGTCCTTCTCCCCGCCGATTTAATCTCCACCGTCGATATTTTTCCGGATCGGACGGCTAGCGCTCAATCACACCATCGCCAATCGAATGTTTTGAATGTGTCACCCTCTATCTTCCCCGATTGCGATCCTCTGATCCAATCGTGACCTTTCATTCAATCCAGATCTATGGCTCACATCGCATCGCGTCTCCGCCATTTTTCTTTCATCGGCCTTCTTCAAAGTTTCACTAGAAGATCTCCGTCGTTGATCTCCTCCTGAGATCCAACGACTCACAGTTAATCGCCCTCCGCCCACTGGGTCCCATCGTTAAAAGGCCCTGCTTTCATACATTTTTCTCCATTTTCTTTGTAAATCGTCCAAGCACTAAACTTTGGGTTTCAACACGAAAGTGTTAGTTTCTCCGCCTAACTTATTATTAACACCTCTGTTCATGAATCCTGGCTGTTGATCACCATTTCATTATCTAATCCAACGGTCTACGACCCTTATTACACCAGGCCTCCACAAAAAATTCTCCTTCACTCCCCTGAATTTTTATAATAGGTTTATTGTAATTTTGTAGGGTTTACAGAGTGGTAATTTCACTCTGTCTCTACGGTCACGGTCACTGTGACTCAGAGCACAGAGATGATCATCGCTGAAGTAGTAGAGAACATCAGTGAAGGAGATTAAAGGATTTAGGCTCTTGATTGAAGATTTAATGCCTATAATCTTGTGATCAAAGGAAGAAGACATAGTTAGAGACCATGAAGAGAATTAAGAGGCCTAATAAGGCCTAAAGCACACAAAAAGGTCATAAATGTGCTTTTACATCAGCAGAATGATTTTTCTTCGAAAAGGACACCTCCCTACAGCATCTCCATGCTTCCTCGAGCCCCTAAAGGCTATTACACTGACAGAAGATTCTACAGCACTGTCAGGATAGCAGTTATGGAAGTATGGAGATTAGCAGACTTTCTATCCCTGTCACTTATTTCAGAAGGTGATACAGAGTACCTTGCAGCTAGAACGAGAATTCAAAGAACACATCCGAGGTCAATATCGACCTGAAAAAGACTCCCAGACCATACTACAGAGTACCTACAGCGATGAAAATCCATTAAGCAGAGTGGGCTCAGCCTTTTGCCTCCACTCTGTCTTAATGAGTCAATTTAATTCACATCTACTCCTGCTATTTCATTCTCCTATAAGAAATCCCATAGAACATATTGTAAAGGTTGTTGTTGTTGGTTGACAGGGATTCTATTAGTTGTAAAACTGTTATTGGGGGGAATTAGCTTGGTATTTTGTAATTTAGTAGGCTGGGAGGAGAAGTTTGGACTGTAACAGCCATTGAGCTCAGAGTATGTGATTAGTTTTGCACATCAATTGAACAATAAAATTTCACAGGATCTTGGTCTATATTACGGGTTATGTTTTCCTTACATATTTCATGTTTAATCATACTGTTCATTTATTCTCTGATAAGAATCAGTAAATCAGGCTTAGGATATACCCTTGCATGGTACCTTAATGCCCACTGCTCTTCTTATCTTTGATGTTTTTTGCTGATAGTGTATCTAAGAGAAAATTCATATAATTTAACCAGTCAAAGATGTTGTTCTAACTCATGCTTACTAATGTATGAATTCAAGGTTTGTTTCTTAGACATTCTTTCTGGGTTTAAGCTGCAAGAATTGGGATACTGAGGATTTAGAGTTAGCCCTGTCCACTGGGGTCCTTTTCAAACAGATTGGCCTCTCTAAGATCCCTTCGAGCTGGTTTCAAAGAATTGAAGGTTAAAATCCCTTCTTTGATCTTAGGCCCTGCTCTATGTTAAATATTAACTCTTTTTTTCCTTTGAGAGTATGCTAAAAGCAGGCTCTGACCTGATCTTACGCTGCCCTTTGTGCCTTCATTGAGAGTTACCTCTGAGTACGTCAAAGCAGGCCTAGATTTAAATGATATCTGACCTGATCTCCAGACTGCACTTGGGTTTCTTTCATTCTTTCACCTTCACTCCTTAATGTTCCACATAACCATCTATCTAAGAGATCCTTTAGTATAGATGAATTGCACTATGGAAGCCTGGTTAGTTGTTATGCAAGTAATCCCCTTTTCATGACTCCATAGCCCAATGGATGATACTTTCTTGATCTATCCTCTTTTACCGAAACGTCCTGCTGCTTTGTTCCTTCCATTCCATAACCTTCTCAGTTAATGATCTCCAACCTCAACAACCAACCAAATCATTTTAAACAACCCTTGTGCTTCATTACTAGCCTAATACTTCATCTTGAGCTTTGAAATATACATCATTCTTTGTATTTATAGATAGATCCCTCTCTGGACCCAAGAGGGCCATATCCTGAGGTCCCAAAGTGGTTTGATGTTGTCTTATCTTTTGGTATTGCCAAATATGCCAAAACATAGGAACCCCAACATAATGGCGACTCCGTTGGGGAATAGAGACCCGTTAGCTTAGATTGGTATTTAATTGCTGATGGTGAACAACAACCTGCTTCAAACATTAAAATTCATCCACCTGGCAACTCCACACTCCATAACTCTCAAAATACTCCACTGGAGGAAGAACCTAAAATATGGCGAGACCTCATATAAGGGTAGAACATTTAGGCTGGATTTGGTTTAAAGAATTCATTGCTTTTATCTACAATTATGTTCTGTCCTACTTTAAGCCTGATCAAGTGTACAAATATGAGATCCACATTGAGTATGGGAAATATCTCAAACCTAAGTCTTCAGACCATGAGCAGACCCTTGCTCCCATGAAAGACCTTGTGGAAAAAGAGCCTCATGTTGTATCTCCCACTCCTAGAGAAACTTCGAGCAGCCATGAGCCTCCTGTTGCACTACCTAAACCCACAAAGGTCATAGAAATATATAAGCCTCTGGTTTTGCCTCTTATCTTCCAACCCCTTCCTGTAGGACTTACAAATAAGTTTCCCCTATTTGATGGAGAGAATACAAAGATCACTGCTGAGCAGCATTCCCAAAGGCTTGAGGATTTACTTGACTCATATGAAATAGAAGAAGATGATGTGCGTATTAAAATTTTTGCCTTGTCATTACAAGGAAATGCTAAGAGTTGGTTTAAAAACCTTCCAGCTACAAGCATCATCAATTTTTAGCAGTTCGCTAAATTTTTCCTTGATAGATGGGTAGTCCCGGTAAATTTCTTCCTCATCCTAGAAGAATACCAGAATTTGAGAAGACAACCAGGAGAGATAGTACAAAACTTTTTAGCCAAGTTTAATAAGGTATACAATGCAATACCTTCTAATATAAAACCACCTTTAGGATGGGCCCTATTGCACTATCCAAGTTCTTTTGACCCTGAGGTGGAATTCCATATAAGAGAAAGAGAACCTTTGAGCCTCGAAGAAATTCAGAAAATAGAAATTACTGTAGAACACAACATAAAGTGTAGGGAGGAAAGATTAAAAGCAACAAAGAAGGACCAAATAGAGCGAATAGCGCAGATCTCTTTAGAGAAAAAGCTAGAAATACTGATAAAGACTGCCAACACCTTGCTAAACATAAAAGAGGAAGAATATGAGGTTGAAACCATAACTGATGATCGGAAAAGACCTTCACCTTGTCCTCAGAACAAACAAACCAGATCACTGCAAGACATAAGCAGCATGCAGAGTATGTATGATGAGCAAGATTTTAAATCAGAATACGAACTTACAGATGATTTTGGAGAAAGACTTGTTGAGAATCCAATGGGTTTGATGGATGGCATTGCTTCTAAATATGATTTCTCTAACATTGATTTGTCTGATGATATTTTTTTCCAAAGAGAAACTAAGCTTACAGTACCATCATCAGTGGATTCATGGGAGGAGGATCAGGACCCGCAACTTTAGGAAAGCAATGGGCCAATCCAGGATATCTGTGATACTGATGATGAAAGTGTTGAAAGCCTGAGAGCAGACGAAGATTCAATGAATATTCACTATGTTATATACTAGATCATCAGTAATGATTTCCATGAAGATGGAAGTTAGCATCTCTCCAGTGCAGAGGATGAGGAAGAAATAAATGAAGAAAATCTTGAGCAAGATGAATATCTTGAGCCTTCTCCCGAAAGGGTTGAGGTAATCAAAGAAACCCCCACTCAAGAATATGTTAATTTTTTCACAGAGTTCAGTTCACTCTAGCAGAACCTGCCAGGGTTAGAAGAGGACAACCCTGCCATGCATGATGAGTCCTCCAGATCAGGCTACAGTGAATATGAGGGAGATCTTCTTTCCCAAAGACATCTTTGTCTTGATCTAGTGGAAGAGGAAGCAATCCTGGTTGAAGCCTTCCTACCAAATATTCATAACTAGGTATCATTTCATGATCCTTATGTTCATTTCCTTCAAACACTTGAAGAAGGATCAGAGGTCATTTTGAGCAGCATGTTGCAGACAACAAGAAACATTTTAAAAGCTTCTGCTAAGAAACAAAGAGAATGGGAGTGGCCCTGCCTATCCAGAATGCTTAAAGAGGTGAGCAGGAAAGACTAGTCATGGGATCATCTGATTGACTGGATGTATTGGAAGAGAGTGTTTATAAGCTAGACTTGTAAATATTTTAGGTAGAGTAGGGTAGGTAGGAAATCTCAATAAAGCTCATTCTGTGAGCATTAGTCAGTTGTTTTTAATTTCTGCAAAGTGTCAGTCCGTGAGAATTTTTTTCTTTATGCCATGGGCCCACAGCAAGCCAGATAGTCTAATCCTGGCTTGACTGTTTTCCAATTTCTGTCTTAGAATGTAGAGAAGAAGCCTGCTAGACAGTTTAATCCTATCAAATGTTAGTTTAGGTAGAGAAGCTATGAGGCCAACTGTTTAATCTGGTCTCATGGAGAAATAAGGGTATAAATAGAATAGGTTTATTTTCCTGTTTGTAAAAAATTGATGATGTAGAGGGTTTGCAAGTCCAAATGCACCCAGAAGAAAAAATGTTAGGACAATAGTATGGGTAGGTAGTTGTTTGGGAGAATATTATTGCTGATATGATGTCTTCATGATTTGTGGCAGCTGATCCAAGAATGAAAAATATGTGTCAAGTACCAGGCATCTAGCCTACTCCAAAGATTATTTTCTGAATTCTTGACACCTTCAAGAAGATGCCATCCCCATGTGGAGCCACTGTTAGCCACCTATGAATTTTTTGACAAGAAAACAGGTGGCTAAAATGTTTTTGAGCCTTCAAGAAATAAATTTCCTCTAAAAACATATCATTCTTGAAGCCTCCCTGTGTCTTTTTCCCTTTGAAGAATCCTCACTATTGTTTCCATTTAAAAAGCCTCACTGTCTATGAAAGAATTTTGCTCAAAAAGGCCTCCTTTCCCCCTTATTTCATGCCCACAAAACCCCATTTTTCATCCCCTTTTCCCCTCAAAAATTTCCTCTCAAAATCCCTCACTAACCCTCTAAACCACCAATTTCCCCTTTTAAAACATTATGGCTCCCTTCATTCGGTTTTAAAACCCCTTATTCTCTCTACCGGAACCCTCCTTTTAGACTTAAAAAGCACTAACTTTAAGCCAAAAGACCCTCTTTTTACATTATAGGCCCAAGCCCCTTTCTTCTAAGCCCTAACCACTTCCCCACCATGTAACTAAGCACCGGAACCTAGCGCAATGGCCCTGGGTGCTTATCGCAATCAGAGCGTTCACATGAGCGCATTTTCTTGTTTACGCTTATTTTTCCCGATGCGATGAGATTTGGTCTATCAACCTCAGCTTCGAATCCCCATCGTTGATATTTCAAGATCTAACGGCCAGCGCTGACGCCATTCTCCACCCATCGCTTCCCTTTATTTACCTCGCCGATGGAATATCAACCATTGACCTCCCCGCTAGATCCTACGACTGGTGCGTAATTGCAAATCGCGCATCAGAACATCTTTGAGCACCACCCTCTGTCTTTCCCGATTTTGATTCTCCGATCCAATCGCAACCATTGATCTCTTGAGATCCAACGGTCCAAATTGCATCGCTGCCCGCTCATTTGCCCCTGTCCTTCTCCCCGCTGATTTAATCTCCACCGTCGATGTTGTTCCGGATCGGATGGCAGGCAATCAATCGCACCATTGCCAATCAGAAGTTTTGAATGTGTCACCCTCTATCTCCCCCAATTGCGATCCTCCGATCCAATCATGACCATCCGTTCAATCCAGATCTATGGCTCACATTGTATCGCGTCTCCGCCATTTCTCTTTCATTGGCCTTCTTCAAAGTTTCACCAGAAGATCTCCACCGTTGATCTCCTCCTGAGATCCAATGACTCATAGTTAATCGCCTTCTGCCCACCGAGTCCCACCGTTAAAAGGCCTCGCTTTCATACATTTTGTTCCATTTTCTTTGTAAATCACCCAAGCACTAAATTTTTAGTTTCTCCGCCTAACTTATTATTAACACCTCTGTTCATGAATCCTGGCCATTGATCACCATTGCATTATCTAATCCAACGGTCTGTGACCCTTATTACACCAGGCCTCCATAGAAAATTCTCCTTCGCTCCCCTAGATTTTTATAATAGGTTTATTGCATTTTTGCAGGGTTTAGAGAGTGGTAATTTCACTATGTGTCTACGGACATGGTCATTGTGACTCAGAGCGCAGAGATGATCATCGCTGAAGTAGCAGAGAACATCAGTGAAGGATATTAAAGGATTTAGGCTCCTGATTGAAGATTTAATGCCTATAATCCCATGATCAAAGGAATAAGACACAGTTAGAGAACATGAAGAGAATTAAGAGGCCTAATAAGGCCTAAAGCACACAAAAATATCATATTTGTGCTTTTACATCAGCAGAACACGTTTTCTCCGAAAATGACACCTCCCTACAACGTCTCTATGCTTCCGCGAGCCCCTAAAGGCTATTACACTAACAGAAGATTCTATAGAACTGTCAGGACAGCAATTATGGAAGTATGGAGATCAGCGGACTTTCTATCCCTGTCACTTATTTTGGAAGGCGATACAGAGTACCTTGCAGCCAGAACGGGAATTCAAAGAACACATACGAGATCAATATTGACCTGACAAAGACTCCCAAACCATACTACAGAGTACATACAGTGATGCAAAGCCATTAAGCAAAGTGGGCTCAACCTTTTGCCTCCACTCTGTCTTAATGAGTCAATTTAATTCACATCTACTCCTGCTATTTCATTTTCCTGTAAGAACTCCCATAGAACATATTGTAAAGGTTGTTGTTGTTGGTTGATAGGGATTCTATTAGTTTTAGAACTGTTATTGGGGGGAAGTAGCTTAGTAGTTTGTAATTTAGTAGGATGGGTGGAGAATTTTGGACTGTAATAGCCATTGAGCTCAGAGTATGTGACTATTTTTGCACATCAATTGAACAAGAAAATTTCACAGTATCCTGGTCTATATTACGGGTGATTTTTTCCTTACTTATTTCATGTTTAATCATATTGTCCATTTATTCTCTGATAAGAATCAGTAAATCAGGCGTAGGATATACCCCTGCATGGTACCTTAATTCCCACTTCTCTTCTTATCTTTGATGTTTTCTGCTGATAGTGTATCTAAGAGAAAATTCATATAATTTAACCAATCAAAGATGTTGGTCTAGCCCATTCTTACTGATGTATGAATTCAGGGTTTTTTTCTTAGATGTTCTTGCTGGGTTTAAGCTGCAAGACTTAGGATACCGGGGATTTAGAGTTAGCCATGTCCACTGGGGTCCTTTTCAAACAAATTGGCCTTTCTAAGATCCCTTCGAGCTGGTGTCAAAGCATTGAAGGTTAAAAGCCCTTCTCTGATTTTAGGCCTTGCTCTATGTTAAATCTTAACTATGTTTTTCCTTTGACAGTATGTTGAAAGCGGGCCTGGAGTTAAATGACCTCTAACCTGATCTTAAGCTTCCCTTTGTGCCTTCATTGAGATTTGTCTCTAAGTATGTCAAAGCAGGCCTATATTTGAATGATATCTGACCTGATCTCCAGACTGCACTTGGGTTTCTTTCCTTCTTTCACCTTCACTCCTTAATGTTCCACTTCACCATCTATCTAAGAGATTCTTTAGTATAGATGAATTTCCCTATGGGATCTTGGTTAGTTGTTATGCAAGTAATCCCCTTTTCATGACTCCATAGCCCAATGGATGATACTTTCTTGATCTATCCTCTTTTACTGAAACGTCCTGCTGCTTTGTTCCTTTCATTCCATAACCTTCTCAGTTAATGATCTCTAACCCCAATAACCAACCAAATAATTTTAAACAACCCTTGTGCTTCATAACTAGCCTAATACCTCATCTTGAGCTTTCAAAGATATATCATTCTTTGTATTTATAGAGAGATCCCTCTCTGGACCCAGGAGGGCTAGATCCTGGGGTCCCGAAGTGGTTTCATGTTGTCTTATCTTTTGGTATTGCCAAATATGCCAAAACATAGGAACGCCAACATAAACCATGCTTTAAATTTTCATGTCAATAGCTAGAGAATCAAGATTCCCAAACAGTTTAATCTTGGAAATCAGTTAGTATAGGTAGGGAATAAAAATAATTCAACAGTTTAATATGGACTCTTGGAAGAAATAAGGATAGGGTTAGATAGTTTATTTTCTGTTTTAAAAAAATAAAATAAAATGCACTTGAAGAAGAGAAAATTCTAGGAAAAGTAGGAATGGGTAGGTAGAAAGACTGTGTGAAAAGGATTATATATTGCAGATTGTCAAAAATTTGTCTTTTTCAGAGAAAGATCAAGAAGAAAAAGAAGAAATATGCCCAATGGATAAGGCATTAATATTCTGAAACTCAGATATTTCATAAACTGAGGTTTTGGACACCTTGAAAAGATAGCTACCCTCCCCAAGTGGAGCCACTGTTAGTCATCAATATTTTTGATCTTATTCAAAGATGACTAAGTTGAAAATCTCAGATTTCTAGAAACAATATTTGCAAAAACATTGTGAGTTATAGAAATCTCAACGCCTTCATTATCCTAATTCTATCAATTCACTGAAAATCTTCACTCAAAACCTCCAAGTTATCCTACCATCTCAAAAATGAGAGAAATTGTTTTTAGGCTATATTCCCCATTTTTCACCTCCATCTCCTCTGCAAAATTTTCACCCATTTACACGTATCCCAAAAGTCATTTTACCCTTCAAAAAAAAGGGCTTTTTCCTCTTCATTAAACCTCCATTTCCTCTAAAAAACCCCTTTAAACCATTATAAACACCCTTATTTGGTTTAAAGACACCTTATTCTAACCTATCAGAACATCAGAAAGGCCAAAAAAAAAACTCTCTTTTAGCCTTATATCCACCTATTTAAACATATCAGGCCTTAAGCCCCTATGGGCTTAAAGCCCCAGCCCCTATTCCCCATATAACCAAGGGATCGCAACCATTCACTGAACATAAGATCCTCTCATCTGAATTTCCCGGTCCTATCCTTCCCACAGGACCATCTTTGTGCTTTATCTTTAGCCCCCTTCATCCATACTTCATCTCGCGCTAGTTGCTTTGTCCCAATACAATCCCCACCGTTGATCAGAGAGATCTAACGGTTCTCTAACTCCCACGACTCCTCTCCTCCCCTAATCATCCTCCGATCCGTCTACTCTGGGGAGCAATCTCCACCATCGATAACTCCAATCTGACGGCTATCATCCAACCTCAACTTTCCATCCCGCTACCCGACGAGAAAGATAACATCACCCACTGATCCCACCTCCCATTACTCCACCATCCATTTAATCTTCTTTCGACACCTGTCTCCCACTATTTTCCATTCACCAAACTTGCACCCAGCCTTTGGGCTCCACCCATGCCGCCAATCTCACTCCTTGAGATTTGTAGGCGCATATCGCAAATCGCATTTGTTTGATCTTTGAGGTTTAACACCTCTTTTCCACGCGAAAAAAGCGGTTTTTCTCAGGATGCATGGTGATCGATGAATGGAATCCTGTGCTCCTGCCTCAAAACCGCTTACTACCCTTTTTCTGCCCGAAAATCGTTAGTTTTCACCCAAAACCACTTTCCTCATTTTCACGCCGATATTTGAATTTATTCCCATTTCTTTGTGATTTCTCCATGGAACCCCTCCTCTAGATATCCCCCCTCCTCTGCAAACACTCCGACACCCACCCCGAGCCTCTAAAACAAAGTTTAACAAAAAAAACACAGGTTTTATTTAATGTTTTGGTTTATATGTGCAGGTTTAATGATGGCCCTAAATTATAGGGACATCCCACAGTCAAGTTTATAAATGACATGGCCTTGGATGACGATCCAAAAGACCTATAATCGAAGAAGAAAGGGATCCAGGGTTCAAAATCCATGATCGATCAATGTCTCATGAGCATTGATCCCTTTTGAAACCCTCCAGCACACCAAAAGTCTCTTGCATGCAGAATTAGAAGAATCAGTAAAGTTTGAAGACCGAAGGACGAAGACTGAGATTAAAGCTTGATTGAAGATTAAGGGATAAAAAGAAATCAAGAACAGATAAAGTCGTGTTATTAAGAAGACTCCGGTGCTGCATTAGTCCTCTGTGCTACGCTAATGATCAAATCCAAAACGCTAAGGCTAAAGGCAACCTCGAATACATCAACAAAGAGCAGTTATTCACTCAGAATATCTAAAAGGCCACATGTAGCCTACTTTCTACCTACGAAGACTAATCAAATAGTTATTTCACAAAATAATATATTTAAACTGTCAGAACAGTTATTTTAAAAGATAAGGATAAAGCCTTAAAAGTCAATCTTTTATCCTATATTTCTCTCAGAAGTTAATACAAAGTTATTAAAGCAAAGAAGTAGTTGCAGCTGTTCCTACCTTATGCCTTGCATGGTTTTCAATGTTAGGAATGCATTTGCTCTGTAGTTAATAACACCTAAACCCTAAAATAGTTCCACCTCCTCATTTGCAGCATAAATACTGCATCCGAACTCATTGTAGGTGGGGATTTGATGACTCTTTGAAGTAATACACAATCTTATTGAAGTTGAAAGAAAATTGATGTTTTGGAACTTGTGGATGTCTTGACCTGTTTGCTGATGGAGAAGGCTCTTTCATTGGATCCCTGAGGTTGGCTGTTGGTGAAGTACTCCAAATCTGTTATTTTTATTTCCTATTTCATTATGTTTCATCATTCTTTGTTGTAGTAGAGTAAAATTTTTAGGCTAAGAAATGTCTTTTGAAAGCACCTTAGTTCTGTTTACTCTCCACTGTCTTAATTTTTTCTTCTGCTAAGATATTCTAGAGAATTCTTAATTTCTCTCTAGAACCCTTATGCTTGTTTATTTCTTAAATAGTTCAATACAGTTGGTCTCAAAGATGATTTATGGTTTTCCCTGCTTACTTGCTGCCACTTAAAAACTATTTTTGAAGTCTCTCTTCAAAGTACCATTGTTTAAGTCTGCCAAAGAGGTTTTGTTCCAATCATACCCTTTGTAATTTCTTAAAAAAAAAAATTGAAGGTCTTTATCGCTGCAATCTAAGATGTCTAGGAGTTCCCTCTTCTATGAATGTAGTTATGTGTGAAATCTTGAATGTTTTCTTATCCTTGAATGTGAAATCACTAGAAGTTAAATGAGTTTCTCGCCTTCTATATTTCATTGGATAATCTTGTCTTGAAATTATTATTTACTGAAGTGTGGTTTGTAGAATTTATGGTTAGCCCTGTCTACTGAATGCCTCTTTATTTTCAGATAATGTTTTAAGTCCCTTTGTTGAGAAGTACATATAATTAAGGATTATTAATTTCCCTTAGTTCTACTTTTCATTCTAAAACCATTGATGTCCATTTCATTTCACCTAAAATACCTTAAAGATCCACTATCCAAGTTAGATTTTCCCTTTGATACTCCTGATCTATTTGTAAACTTGGTGCAACTTCCACTTGACTCCATTGCCCAATAACTTGGAAATTTCCTCTTTCTGTATATGCATCCTTGATCATCATGTCCAACCAAACAATCAAACAAAATCATGCTTAATAACTAGCCTAAAATAAAACCTTAAAAAGCAAACAAGTCTTATCTTTGCAAACAATTGAGAGATCCCTCTCTGAGACTAGGAAGGCTAGGTCTTAGAGCTCTAAGGACTAGTTTTGATGTTGCCTTGTCACTTGGTATACCAATCTGCCAAATCACAGGAACAAAATAGGGCCGAAAACAATCATGCCCCAAAACCATGTGCAAACCCATGCACAAAACCATGGGCGGGTCTACCCACTAGAAAATAAGAACCAAAAAAAATTTCGGGTTCGCTGCCCTGGACCCTGACAGGGGGGCTACCACCCCCCCTATGACCCCTCTGTACGTTGCGCCCAACGCAACATACAGCGAGGGCTATCGCCCCCCCTATTACCCCCCCACACATGACTAGTCATGGAAAGAATATAACACAAACAAAACACGCCGGTGATGTCGCGAACGAGTGGTGGTGTTGTGGGGTATTATTGAAATGCCACCGTGGAGGGTTGGTTTAATTCCAACCCTCAGCTAATATTGGATTACCCATATCGTGGTTTAGACATTTTGGGGGATCCAGACATGGGTCTTCCTCTCAGAAAGCACCCATGATGAGGATGCTCCCCTATTTTTTGATGACATATTTTTGTCTGGCTATGAGCTAGTGGATTTTATATTCATTTTTTAAGACTTAGACACATAATTTTTTATGTATATATGCGAGATGTATTTTTGTTTCTCCCATTTTGTTTGCATGTTGATACTTTATTGTGTATTTCATGTATTTGATATATATATATATATATATATATATATATATATATATATATATATATATGCGAGATGTATTTTTGTTTATCCGATTTTGTTTGCATGTTGATACTTTATGGTGTATTTCATGTATTTGATATATATATATATATATATATATATATATATATATATATATTCATGCTTTTATGGTTGATGGTACATAGGTGATGCATTCCAATATAGGACCTGGTTAGCTATGCGATCAAATATGTGATTGTCATGTCTTGGTATATGTGTAAATGTGATGTGAAAAAACTTTGAGCTAATGTTTGTGCATGCAAATATTTCCTAAAGAAGTGCAGTTCACACACCTAAAAGTTTTGATTTAACTTTGATATAATCAGCTGGGAATCAAGGAAGATATTCAGATGATGGATAACTATGAGTGAGGAACCAACCAAAAGGCCTATGATGACATGATATACTACTTGATTGTTGGTATCTGACCTGAGACAAGGTCCATTAATGAGGCAAGGTGTCAGATCAAGAGAGTATATGGCCCAGGTTTCAGAAACGAGGTTTTGCGACCATCGAGAGGTGCCATCAAAAAATATGTAATTATATATTGGTGGATGTGTTGGGTGTGTGAGAAGCAGGGGTAAGAGGGGGATGGACAACCCCCCTATGCTTCCACCTGGTGCAGCACAGGGGGTTCATCCCCCCCTGCACAAGTTCGGGTGAGTGGCCTAGGAAATTTTTGTTTGACCCTATATTAGGTGGGAAAACCTGCCTATGGCTTTGTGCATGGGTTTGCACATGGTTTTGGGCATGATGGTTTTCTTCCCATGGTATTTTTTAGATCCAGTCAAGGAAGCTACGGTTATGTTCTAATCCAAGGTTAATGGATTGGGGTTTATGAATTATTTGGCATGTATATCTATGTGTTGTAACATTGAAAAAATATAATGAAAAATCAAGTTGGTAGTCTCAGTTTTGGGAACCAGGGAAACTAACTGTGTATATTTGTTTTATGTTTTATGCTCTCGCTATTGTTTATTTTATATTTTTGGAATTTCAAGTTCAATGGGAAGCAAAACCTCCACCCCATAGATTAATTGGAAGGGTGTAAAATGTTTGGATGTTTTGACCATAGTGTGGTAGGCCCATAGGGCTAAGAAACCAATTTGGTGCCAATTTGTTTTGTGATTTTTCACCATGCACTATAACATTGTTTTGAGGAATTTGATGAAATATTATACCTGACCATTGGATTAGGGGTAGTATGGTGATGTAAACTCGTGAGAAAAACCAAGGTGTTGGGATAATTCATAGAATATATTTTTTTCTAAATGTTTCTTGTGATCATATACAAATTCCTTGGGGACACCGAATTGTGTGATGACATGGTTGAATAAAAACCATGCAACATTTTCTACAGTGTTTTTGTATGTGGGCATGGCTTCTTCCCACTTGGTGAAATAATCTACAACCACCACTATGTATTTTTGGTTGCCAGATGATGGGGACTGCATGTCATGAAGTTTATGCCCCATTTGTAGAAGGGGCCAGTGATGGTGACGTGGCACGGGGGAGTTAGAGGGGCCCATGCCTTATGATCATATCATTGGCATCACACACATATTTTGACGGCTTGGATGTAGTCGTGAAAGAGGGTGGGATAGAAGTATCCAGTACGTAGGAAGTTTTGAGCAGTGGCCATACCCAAGAGGTGGCCACCACAAGTCCCAATGCGACATTCGTTCGAGACTTATTCGACTTGGTCGTGATTTAAAAACCTACGAAGGATGGTATCGATGGATATTTGATGAAAAAATCCCATAAAAGGCGATAACCGGGGGCCTGATGGAATGTATGCCTTTGGTCGCCATGATTGAGCTCAGGTTTGAACTTTTGAGTTCGTAAAAAGAGGAGGATGTCACCATACCAAGGGTTTTCCATTGATACTAAGAAAATATTTTCATCTGGTAGTGCATCATTAATTGGGGATCCTTGGGTCTCTCTTGGGATATCAGTGATGAATTTGGTGAAGATGACTACCTTTTTTCTGTTCAGGGAGTCAAAATTTAGATCAAATTTTTGCATTATAACTACCCATCAGTCATATTTGTGATTCATCACATGATGGGTGAGAAAATATCACATAGGGTTGATAGATTCTACGATGGTGGTAGCTCGAAAGATGATATAGTGTCAAATATTTTTTATTGAATATACTAGGGCTAAGGTTGTTCTTTCTTCTGGCTCATACTTTAGTGAAGGCTCAGATAAGTTCACGATATCATAGTAAATTACATCTTCCCTATTTTCTAGTCCATCCTAGACTAACACCCTAGTGATGGCAATATTTGATGCCGATAGATATAAGGTGTAGTCTTTATTGTGGTTGGGTGGGCTAATCAAAGGAGATGAAGATAATGCATATTTTAAAGCTTCAAATGATTTTTTATCATGTTCATCCCATTGGAAAGGGGTGTCTTGATGAAGGAGATGTAGGAAAGCCTATGCACAAGTAGCTTAGTCAAGGACAAAGCGTCATAAGAAATTGGCCTTACCCTGCGGAATTTGTAACTTCTTCAATTTTTTTGGAGGTGGTACTTCTTTAATTGGCTTGACTTTAATAGGGTTGACTCTAATACCTTGCTGGGAGACTATGAATCCCAACAATATTTCAAGTTTGATGCAAAAAACACACTTGAGATGGTTTAGGCATAGGTTATATTGTTGACATCATTGAAAAACTAGGTGGAGGACTTCCAATTAGCCAGCATGTTTCTTGGATCATACATTAAGGTTGTCCAAATAGGTAAGGATGAGATGAGAAAAGTTTTGAAAGATATAGTTCATGGCCCACTGGAGGGTGGCGCCAACATTTTTAAGACTGAATGGCATAACATGGTATGTGAAGGTACCACAAAGGGTAGCCAATATGGTTTTGTATCGATCCATATGGTGAATCTGGATATAATTTTATATATATAATTTATCCATGAATTATAGCACCTCATGATCGGGGCAAGCATCAATAACTTGGACAATGAATGGTGTGGGATAATTGTCTTTGGGACAAACTTTGTTCAAATCTCGGAAATTGGTATAAACATGGATGATGCCATGTTTTTTCACGACAGATATTGGGTTGGGAACCCAAGACATGTAAGCGATCAGATATATGAATCCATCTTTGTGGATTTTATCTATTTCTTATTTGATTATTTTTTCCTTAGAGTGTAATTGAATTTATTTCTACAAGATGGGATGGGTGTCAGGTCATCTGTCAATATGGTGTTCCTCAATTTTGGGACTGGTGCCTGGAATCTCTGACTAATCCCATGCTAAAATATCCTTGTATTCTTGAAATAAAGAGGTGTATGAGGCTACTTATTCCTTAGAGCATGTTGCCCCTAGGGAGGTTTCTTCAACCTTGCTAGGTTTTTTTGAAATATTTGCGTTAATGGTAGGTGAAATATTTGACATGTTTCCTTCCTCAATTGCATTAGACACTAGGATGGGATTTTTTAACCAATATATTCTCCTTGATGGCAGGAATTATTTATATTATATGTCGCTAATATCATGGGTTGGTGTTTTGGTAGGCACAAACACTTTTTCAGGTAGAAAAAACAAACAGTGGTGCATGGTGTCCCATGAACATTTAGGTTCTATCATGGCCTATAGAATATATTCATATGAGTGAAAAATATTATCCAAATTTGAATTTGTTTGTTTGATAACATGAGGAGGGAGATAGGGCCTCTAAGTATTGGTTGACAAGAAATAATAATATTCAGTGGTTGATGTCATAAAACCAAGCGAAGTTGACAATGTGCTTATAGGATGTGTTTGCATCGCCGGTGTTGTTACTACTGGTAAGGTAGTTTTAGTGGCCTTGACACCAAAAAATGATGATAATACAACAGGAATCATGGTTCCCATGGATGATGAGATTAATCGTATATGATTTTGTGTGTCGTCAACATTAGGTGGTGGAAGAATTTCATAATTCTTGGTTTATAGTGAGTGGGAGGGACTTCGTACAACCTTGTTGACGTATAAGGAGAAAAGGTTTCCTCTCCAATAGGAGGTTTCCATTGAATCCTAAGATGAAAGGTTGTTTGTAACATAGGGAATGCTTATGTACTAGGAGAGTTACTGGTGCAGATATGGAACACAGGGTAAGTACTAACCACGTATATGGTATGCGAGTTAGTACTACTCATAGCGTTAGACAATGATGCTTGGTTAGGGTCATGAGATAGGGAATTTTTGAGTGATTTCCATCTCTAAGTCTTAGTACTAGTGTGGTGTGACATCCTAGGGTGGGCTTGGTTTAATGTTGCTCGAGATTCTCTCAAACGAAGAAGATATTGATAGTTCTTCGTGTGATGAAATTGAGAGCATATGTGACAATAACAACATCTGATTTTCTCTTGGTTAAAGAGGTGAATTTGGGGAATGGGGGTTACTATTCAAAAAATATCAGTAAAATTTCCCAAATCTCAGCATTCGTTAACCAAGTGATTGGTTTTATCACATAGGGCACATGGGAGGGTTGGTTTTGACCATGCAGTTTGAGGGCATTTGATATTTTCCCATATCTAGTTTAGTGACAGTCAGAGGATGCTGGTTGAATTACTACCATTTTTTTCTCCTCAAACACGCACAAGGTAGATCTAGATGCTCTGTACCCTATGGTGTGGTGTTGTCTAAAGATTCGATGTTTGAGCCAAATAATTCATAGTTTTCAACAATGAACCGACACATGAAATCTAACATAGAGAAAAATAAAGAAAGGTGGGGACAATGTCACACATGATTGTTACTTGTGCAATATAACAAGTATGGAATTTGTGTCTAGATACATTAATTTGGTAAACACGATTTATTGGGTACCATCAATTAAATTCGCTTAATTCGGGGAATTGGGTGATCGAATGGTCAAATTCATTGCACAAGGCACAAACTAGGGTGAGGTGTAGGATTTTTTTTTCTTCTTGTATCCTATTGAGTTGGTTGAGGTGGGTACAAGAATGAAGCTATTTTTTCTCGTATGTAAAATATTGTCTTGGATTCATCATCAGTTATTTGCATGGTCACTACAGATGGATCCCGAGAATTGGATTGAATGTGTGTGTGTAATTCATCTCTATATCGAGTGTTTTTGGAGAAATGATGAGTATAATGCCCATATTTTGTGGATGATATGCATGCATGGTTGGTACGTAATGCCTTTTTGTGAGCAATTATGACCTTTTCTCTAATAGGTAGAGTTGGGGTCACAATATGTTTTTGGGCATGTAGGAGACTTTTTAACTCCTCTAACTTGGGGTAGGTGTTGGTAGGGTGGCGAACTACACAACATAAAGCACAAGGTGGAGATATCTAAGAATCTTAGGAGTGCCCACCTCGTTCCCTTTTTTCTTATCCTTTTGAGTGGCATCAACTTGTGTGGAAATATGTGCTTCCTGATTTATGATGGTCTCGTGGGAGGAAATAAGAATGACACCTATAGAGGTGATATCTGAATTTCCTAACATGGAAAAATGGGCCAAATACCATACCTGTATCGTGAGAGCCATATTTGGAAATGTAAGTGTTTCCACGACTTGGTTCAAGAAAAAACCAAGCAGAGCATATAAAAAGGGGGTTTTGGTGATGGAATATGGGAGGAATTTTGAGTCAGTAGCGATGATACTCTTGGTATAGGATGATGGTTTTTGACTTAGTTGTGTGCTTGATGAACTCATCATGCACACTGTAGCTACTGTAGTTTCTAGAGCCTCCTCTGGCAACACAAGGGGTTCTCCAAGATATGTTCTGAGGAGAGTGGATGGTTTGAATTGACTGGGATAAAAATATGTGTATGTTGTAATAAACTATTGAGGCAATTCTACATATGACAGAACACTGTCAATGGCGGTCACTGGATTATTTTGTAATATGTGAGCTGGTGAATAGTAATGATTTTCCCTTCATGGGGGAACATCATTACTCTAAATGCAGATCATGCTACTGCAGTCATTGCGTACATATAACTTTGACCAAGAAGGATGTTATAATTCAATTCCACATCCAATACATCGATGTCAATTAGCACATTATTTCTAGTAAGATGTACGGATACATATTGTTATAGACCTATGGGGGCGGAAGGGTACCCGTCATATGCTCTAAGCATAATTTCATATACATGTGGATGCTCCTTCATCCATGATGCAACGATGAATGGTGATGTTTTGGATCGAGACCGACAATTGGAAGGTGACTAGAGAAGGGAGTTGTGAGCTCACTTTATCTAGGTCAAAAACCATTAAGCGAGAATCAGAAGGGTTGATTGCACCTAACGTTGACATTATGGATTTATGTTGGGTCGGGCAAGATTGTAGGACTTTTAATGTTGACATAGTTGAAGGAGGTGGATCCAAGTCATTGACTATGTTATATCTATAAGTAGCCTTAAAATTACGTCTTACTTGCATCAAGGGACCTTTTAAAATTTTTGGCATAGGTTTTATATGCATCCGAGGAATGGTAAACGGTGTTATAGGCATGGTTATGGTTGAGGTATATGGGTCGGTATTTGGGAGCTTCATAGTTTCTATTTCACATTTGCCGGAGAATGTATTATCCTTCCATGAAAATATCGCAGTTAGATTTATTATGGGGGTTCCCTCCAGGAGTGTTTTTCTGGGGTGGTTGATGTTGTTGAACGTTAACCACTCCCTGGTGCAGGGAAGGGTCCTGCAGTATTATATTTTTTTGTTTTTTCCTTCCCTAACCCCTATTATCTTGAATCCTTTTCAACTCTGGGAGTTGAGGAAAATGGTGAGTATAGTGACCATATTCCCCACATATGGCATAATAATGATTTTTACTAAGACAAGTGTTCTTGTTTTTCCTTTGCGAGTTGTTGTTGGTTTTTTCCTAGTTCTGATTTTGGTTGGGTTTTCCCCCATCCAACATTCGTGGGGGGATTTGTTGATTTCTGCCCCTTTGGCCATCTTCTGCCTTTGGTTTCCTCTTTCACTTTTTCTCAGCAACATTTCGTGGATTTTCTGTATTCACTTGGTCAAATGATGGTTTTTGTTGAGCATGGGAGGCTTGAACTAAATTAACCCTTGTGTTATTTTGCATTGGTGGGTTATTTTTCTGTTGTGCAGGTAAAGGAGAATATTTGTTTCCTTTGCCATAGTTGGTGTATGAATTATGGAAAGAGGAAATTAAATCTATGTTCCTAGAGGAGTATTGCTTTCCTTGTACGGGAGGGTATGGTCCTACCTATGCGGGTTGATATTAATTAAACCTTCTAACTGTATTTTGTATAGGTTCAGTTTGATCGAGGTAGTATCCTCTATATGATGTGTTTTTCATAGCATCAAAATATTGTCTAATGAATGAGTATCCAAGATACTTGTAGGTTTTCCTAGGTTGGGTTTGGGTTATGGACCCTATCAATCCATCAGCAGCACTAGATGCCCTTGGTGTCTCTTTAAAATTTTGCAGGTGTGGGGAATTTGTAATAACATGATAAATATATCCAATATGAGTGTATATAAGCTATAAATATTGATCTTTTATAATGGCTTCTTCCTCGTTATTAAGGGATTATTTTTCCACGTATTTTTGAATTTCCGATGTGAGAGATCTCAAAAAAATGTCCAAGAGAACTTTATCTTCAAATTGTGCTTTGGAAAAGCTACGACATTTTTTCCACTGATGGATATGATCTTATATGTGTGTGTCAGGTGCTAATTTGAAGTGGGTGAGAAGTTTCAATCCTGAGTTGTGTCGAATCAAGAGTTGCAATAATGTAAGGAATGTTGTTGTTAGAGAACTAACACTTCCATGTGACACAGATGGTTGGTAAATGTATCATTTAATTTTTGTCCCAGTAAGGGTGTGTTTCAAAAATTGTAGTTGAATAATGTCATTAGTAGTACTATTCAAGGAACACCATGACTGAAAGGTCATGACATGGTTTCTTGGGTATTCCCCTTGATTTCCCTCAAATTTTTCAATGTTAGAAGGGAGTTTGGTGGGGATAGTTGGCCATTGTTGTCCATGTGTGATTGGGTCATTGGTTAGATTAGTTAAATTTGGTAGGTTTAAATAAGCTAAGAATGGTATTTGTGAGTTATCCACCATCACGAAATGATTTTGAGTAGCTATATGCAAAGGGGTCCTTTGTGGGGAAGTTTGAGGAGAACTACCTTGATGGGTGCTCCTTGGAATATCCATAGGAGTGGTGTGTGGGATTCCCAAAGGGATAGTGATTAGTGATCCTTGGGTGGGTTGTGAAAGGTGTATTTTCTGGGGGTGGAGTCCCTAGAAAAGTTGCACTGATAAAGGAATATCTTATAATGGTGGTTCTGTGAAATCTTCTACGCCTAAATGGAGAGAGTCCTGGCACACCACCTGTTAATGGGGGGAGGTTTAAAAAATGTCTAGATCGACGAGGAGCTGTGGGCTCCCCTATGGTGTCGAGTAGTGTGTAAGTTACTTTATATATTAGAGGGAAGGATATATATATCAATATTATATAATCACATACATAAAACAAACAGGAAATGGAAAGGTTATTTTCCTTTTAGATTTTAAGATATGTGATCAATCAAGCAAAAAATAGTTTTCTTTTATTTATTTGTGTATGATAAAAAATCCTATGTATACGTAATCATCCTTGCCACTATCAAAGTAATTGCGCCTTGCGGAGATATCTTCAGATGGTTCTTCGGGAAACATCTCGATAGAATTGGCGGCGCCTTCCAGAAGTTGTAGAATCAACCATGGTAATGGAAATTAGGATCAAGTGCTACCTGAAGAGGATACTCCAATTGCTCCACTAATTGAGTTTAGTAAAGCAAACAGGAAAAATGAACAGAGAATAAAAAATGTAGAGGTGAATTGAATTCACTAAGGCTTCCAATCACCCAAGAAAAGAGAAAATACAAGGTTGTTTTTAACTTTCTCGTGACCGAATGGGTTTAACCACACACAAACGTGCACATTTCTATTAGAGCAAAATCCTCGAAGGCGAGAAAAAAAATAAAACTCAATTTCATGGGCTTAAAATAGGTCCTAGTGGTCCTGCAAAAATTCCAAAGAGGTGTTGAGCGCCTTGTGAGTGGTTATGTAAGAGGATGTCCTACAAAACATTTGTTAGACTAAAGAAAAGAAACCAGTGGAGTCGCCAAATTTTTGTTAGTGTTTTTGTGGAAATGGAGTACAAAATAAGACCTCCTTAAAATTTTGTGTTATTAGTGGACATACTTAGATAAAACAAAGAATTTCAAATAGTAAAAACAATGCATCTACAATAATAATCTAAAAAAAGAGAAAAATAAAAAATAATGCTTAATTAAGCAACAAGTCAACATAATAATGGAAAAAGACTACCTTTATTGATTGTTGGTGGTAGAATATGAATACAATAGAATACTAAAAACACTTGAATAGGATCCTTTGAGCTATGGTGCTCAAAATATTTAGCAAGGAGGTCCCTTTCCGTAGTCTCTTTCCAAGATTCTCCTCTCTCTTAAACGAAGTGTGAAGAATATATAATGGTGGACTCTTCTACTCTCACTAAGATGTTGGATTTCTAAGAAGAAATATGGACAACATTCTAGTGCTCTTACTTATTCTTCTTAATAATGAAATGAGGTGTTTCCCTGATAGCAATTTGGCCAGCATAAAAATATCTCGTGTTTTGGTTCTCCCATGGCCTGTTTATATAGAAAATTTTGAACCCATATTCCTTCTCTTGGTTCAAGGATGATAGTGACTCATGAGTAGGACAATATAATTCCATTGAGGGTTTCATATATTTAGGGAAACTCCATGTTGGTTTTCGTTTACTGTAAATTTCTAGGAATACTCCCCCCAAGTGTCGGAAGTGGTCCTGAATTTCTGAGTTCACACTTTCCTTTGATCAAGCGAATTTCGAAGAAAAATCATGCAAACACTCATTCAATCTTCTTTCCTGGTGCATGATCCAAATTTTCCCTTCATAACCTTAGGGGAAGTTTAATTTTTGGAATTGCCATAATGTCTTCAACTGGAAATCTTCATTTGTACCTTTTACTAGACAACTTTAGGTGTCTTTTATATTGTACTATTTTCCAGTGTTAACAAAAATGAATAATCTATGAGTCAAGGATTTTATTCAGTTATGCAACAAGAATTTGAAATTTCCTTACTTCGGGAACTAACATACTTTCTTTGTCTTCGATTTGAGTAAGCAAAGAATGGTATCTTTCTCTCACAAACGAAGTACCTCAAGCAGATTTTGAAGAAATATGGAATGGAAGATTACAAGCTTGTATGGACAGCAATGGTAACATGATGTAATCTTAGTTCACATGATGATTCCCCCTCAATGAACCAACCAGAATAAATATCTATGCTCAGGAGCTTTCTCTACCTTACAGGCATAAGACCAGATTTTATGCATGTAGTTGGGATTGTTGGACGATTTCAGGAAAATCCTAAAGGAACACATCTCCATGCAATTAAGATAATATTTGGGTATATACAAGGAACTCAAGTTTTTATACTATGGTATCCCAGAGATGCATAGTTTTCACGTCATGCATACACAGATGTACTTTGGGAAGGTAGCATTTATTATGGAAAGAGTATTAATGGAGGAGCATTTTATTTGAGACCTCGCTCGGTATTATGGTTCAACAAAAACCAAACCTCCATTTCATTATCTACTACTGAAGCTAAATATGTTGTTGTTTCATATTGTTGTACTCAACTTATATGGATGATGCAAACATTGCAAGACATTCAAATCACTTGTACTCAACCTATACTTATTCTGTGTGATAACAATAGTGCCATAATTATTTCTAAAAATGTTATCATGCACTCAAAATCCAAGCATATTCCAATAAAATATCACTTTCTAAGAGAATAGGTTCTTGAATAAAAGGTAAAACTAGAATATGTTCCCTTAAAGTAAAAAGTTGTGGATATATTTAAAAGGCCACTTCCACGTGATTCCTTTGAATATCTCGGACATAAAATAGGAGTGGTCTTTGCCTCATCACTTTGTTAATTATTCTGAAAGACCTTTCATGTTCGGAGGGAGCTGAGACTGAAAATTATTACAGTTTACTTTTTGTACGTAGATCACAGGAAGGAGAGTCGCGTGTATACGTGAGTTTGGTTCTAGATAGTAGTGTATGTTTCTTTATGATGAATAAACTATGGGATATACTCAAGGAGAGGTTTTGTTATATTTTATTCAGTTCTTATTTGTCCCTCTAGTTCTGGTGTTGATTGGTTAAGGTCTCTTAATATTTAGATGTCAGTTATAAGTGATATTGGCTTATGATGATTTATGAGTTACTAAAATGAAACTGTCATTTTGAATTTACTGTTTGATGATTTGGATGTGATGGGACCTAAGATTGAATACTTGGCACTGGTTTATGGGGAGCATTTTCTATATTTATAGTGGTGCATTGTGGACATTATGATTTCTTGAGAATTCTTTGTTACATGATGGTGTTCATGATTGGTGATGTTGTTGATGACACATTTACTACTGAAGTTTTGGGTGATGAATATATGTTTCTTAAGGAGATTATTATTGTATGATTGTGTCCTTACAACTGTTATTCTTCTTAAGTTACATGATTCTTGTTTTTCATGAGCTACATGTGAAAAATATTCCATGGTGATGTCCTTGGTTCTCCCATGTGTTGGAGATACATGATGATGATATAGGATCCTATATGGTATATGATGGTTGATAAATGTTCTCATGATGTTGCTACCTCACCATTGATGTCTTCGGTATCAGTTATAAATTTAATATTTATCTCTTGATGTACATTTCATGCAAATAACTATGTTGTTATAATTGTAATATTCAGTCATGTTTGGACTATTGGAGTCCAGTCAATTATATATGTAATCCAATTATTTTGGGCACTTGATGTAATGTTGATTCAAATCTGTAACCCCACTGTGTTGGGTGATTGATGTAAGCATGAGTCCATGGTAATAGTAAATGCCATATTTGGTTTTGTCATAGAGTCATGTACTTCTTTTTATATATTCTATAATATTCAGCATATGCTCAGGGGGATCATGGTAAATGATTATTGATTCTCTCTACACAGGAGGAGAGAAGTCTTCATTCAACATTGGTCAGCCATTTTCCCTTGATGTCAAATGGGGAGAGAAAATTGGTGTTTGAATAATTCTTGGAGAGAATATTGGTTCTTAGCTTGATGTTTTTACACGCATTTATAGGTTGTGGTGACCGAACACCAAAGTGGTTTCCATCATGTCCAAAGGGTGATATCATTGGCATTATGACTAATATGATTTCCTTGATTGAAACCTACTTGATAAATATGTCAACATGATTATATCAGAATGAGTATACAGTCTAGTACATATGTGACAGATATAATGGAAAAAGGAATATTAGTTCAGAGACAAAGGAATGGTAAAAGTGAAATTTTGGAAAGTATACGTGGTTCAAGTGAATTAAGGTTTCCTACATACATGGATATGGTTAAGAAAAGTCACATACATATTCCTCACCATGGTATTTTCAATACCGGGGTTCTTTACCATGATATTGGCCCATAGGAATGAGCACAACAATGGATATTTTATCCCATCAAAGAATACCATCGCAATTACTGAGGGATTGGCCTAAGGTATTGGCTAATTCCTAAGCTATATAAGGAGATGGAGATCAAAGTGTTAGGTGTGCAAGTTATGGGTTATTAATGAATGGTTTGATCTAAAACAAGTCTGCCCCAAGGAGCATGAAGAAGGTTAATATTTGATAGATCTGAAAGCATTGTAGTGACTAATAAACATGCTTGGTAGATATTTTATGATTATGACTAAAAATGATAAAAATGTGGTGGTAATGATACTCTAACATGAACATGTGACAATAAGGGTCGTGAAGTATGTTTTATGGTTGCAACGAAGGAATGGTTCCATTATTTTATGATATGTATGTAGGTTTTCTTTAGATAATTAGTGTACATACGTGGATCTACTTTAGGAGGATCACGTATACATTCTACAAAAGTTTTGAATTTGTATGCAAGTGTCAAAGATTAAAAGTTCATACATATGTGGGTGTTATTTATAAGAGTCGAATACAACTACTAGGGTTTTTAAGTATGAAATGTTTATTATGGTTGATCAATTTATCTGTTTATGTTGTTGTATGTCAATGATGCCCCTCTCATAATAATCTATGTTTGATAGTATTGGTTGGATTGAACTGATTGTGGAATGGAATGTTAACTAAATGATGATGCTATTGTATGATGATGTGTATTTTTTTTGTGA
Organism: Pinus albicaulis; assembly: GCA_034641835.2. Classification (NCBI taxonomy): domain Eukaryota; kingdom Viridiplantae; phylum Streptophyta; class Pinopsida; order Pinales; family Pinaceae; genus Pinus; species Pinus albicaulis. The sequence goes on along the minus strand of CM076576.1, from coordinate 438,097,863 downwards.
TATCTGATGGGTTTAGTATGTGATACAATGATTGATTCAGTGTGACAGTGATTCAGCTTCAGGTATCAATGTTTTGAGATCTATACACGGGTATTCTTCAAGAGAAGCATGTACATACATAGGTATGATTAAGAAAAATAGTGTATAAAATCTGATGTATGCTTCATCAACGTTTTTAGTGGTAGATGTTGGTTTCTGGGTGGGTAACAATGTTTGTCTTGGTATATTGATGAGTGGATAAACATTGGCATGATCTGTTTTGATCTAGTTTGATCTAGTTTCATTGGTTACATAATTTGATTTGACGATTCAGTTGGTTTAGTATGTGAGTAATGGATTTCATAATAATTGGGAGTGGATCCATTTTGAAACATTGTGAAAAATGATTCAGCAAGAGCTAAGAATAGAAGTCTTCAGAAAGGGGGTTGTAGCTCCCTTCCAGTAGAATCTAGAAAACAAGAGAATTTTGTTGCCTTCAGTAGGTAGGATCATGTGTGATGGTTAGAGTCTGGGCCAACAAAAGTTTGTAGAATATTAATTTTTAATAAATGAAGAAGATAAAGACAACAACAGTAGTAGTTTTATCCCACATTGGGTTTCCACCTTAAACAAACTTGTTTTTCATATGGCTCTTGTGTGTTGATGTTCTATCTACTTCTTAACTACTCATACTTAATGATTAAATGATGGAAAATGATTTAATGATGCACTGATTAATACTGCAAAGATGATGGAATTAATGTTTAGATTTGGATATACACAGGCTTCTTTAGTAATAGTGACTTACATATGCTAGTTTCCTTTGTAATAGTCGTGTATATAAATCAGAATAAGAAATTGATTTTGAAGTGAGTAAAATATTGATTCATCCCCCCTCCCCCCCTCTCAGTATTTTTCCTAACATATCATTCTTTGATCAAGTGCGTGATAAGTTCATCATTAAATTCACCACCTAATGTTATTCCCATACATGCCACATAGCAGACCATCAATGCAAAATATGATATGATAACCATTGCAATATGCATACCATGTAATCCAAATGCAACATGTATTTATTATGTCAACCAGGATGACATATAAACCTTTTAACCATGACATATTCTATATATTGATTTCATCATTAGTGCCACATCAAGGAGCATGTAAGCCATATACCAAGTGCACGCATAACACCATATAAACCATGCCATCAACCATAACATATGTGAAATACCTATTTGAAAATTTTAATACATATGTTACATAAACCAATGCAACACAAATGTTATATTAACAAAGACATGATTTATGCCATATAAACCATGTGCACAGCTCTTGCCTTATGAGTCAATTTATCCCACATTTAAAACAAACCATATGATTATAGCATATAAATTAAGTTAAACAAAGTCATAAGGCCTACATTCTAATGTATATGTTGTGGAAACATAAGCTTCGATACCTTGTTGATATTTTATGTGAGTTTATCAAACTTTCTAGTATTTAATTCAAAAGTGAATACCATTATCAACATATAACAACCTTTTTCTTATAAACCAATGAATATGAAACAAAAAAACGTTTTTCCACCCAACATATATACATGTGTTTTTAAATTAAACCTTTAATTATGCCATAATCACAACAAGACAAATCATAAAATTTAATTTGTGATTATGCTTAGGAACCTATAACATAGATATATTTGGATATGCATTAATATTTCAGAACAAACCATTTCTCTTGAGGGAAGAAGAAAACATTTTAAATATACTTCATTTATTCATGTAGCTTGATGTATCATTTAAATTTTGAATATGCTTATAATTTTTCATATATCATCCTTCCTAACCTATTCTCATGGGGAAGGGTAACAAAAAAAATATTTTGGAGGTCAAATTTTGATAGTTTTGATAAGCAATGTAGAGCACTTTTGTAGTTTTAATGTGAAAGTTAAAAAAAAAAAAGAGATTGGTGAAAATGTATAGGGGAAATGCTTTCATAAAATACATTAAAATTGTTAAATATTTACACTGCTAGTAGACGATTACAAACTCAATGATTATCTCTACATATGTAATATAATAAGAATTAAATTTTATTAAGGCATTATGTAGTAACAACATCGACAACCTAACTAATTTTATGCAAGATGAGATTAAGAAATGGTTGGTCACAATATTAAATGAGAATGAAGACGAATTGGAAACTATGGAACAACTACATCCAAATGTAAAGGACACAAAGGAATAAATATTTGTTAAGAGTCAAACAAGATATAATGGCCTTGATGGAGTATGCCAAATATTGGATTAAAAGGAATTTAAATTAAATTTTTAATCCTACATAACTTATTTGGAAATTAGATTAATGGACATATAAAGACCCAATATATATACTTCTACAATAGCTACTAAAAAATAAAGAGACTCCATTCCACTAAGCATCCTTCTATAATTTTGTGAGTGTTTTTTATCTTATTTGGAAGGAATTCCCCTTATTTCTACCCAGTATTTTATCATCTAAATTTGCCAATTATTTTATGTAATTGTAAATCCATTACCAATTGTAATTTATCTAATTCTTCCATGTACCCTAATATGAATTAGTCCATGAGGGCCTAATATCAATCCCATAGGGGAAAACTCCTTTACATTTTTATTTAACTATCATGACTTTTTAAAGTTTTGTCAGAATTTTTTTTATTCAAAAGCTGAAAGGCTATAAAACTATTCATTGCCTCTCATAGAGAGCTATTTTGGGAGGGCATGTCCTTTGCGCTTTCTATAACTTTAAAGTAGTGAAATATCATGAGTACTTTCATAGGCTCTTTATGATCCTTAAATTCCAGAAATCATTTCTGAGATATCTCAATATCTTTTCCATATTATTTTTATTTTTTCTATTGCTTTTCTTCAAATGTATTATCCTCATGATGTATCAAAAAATGCATCAAAGTAATGAATCTTGAAAATATATTTATTTATGAAATCATTATTTTATTTTTCTTTTAAAACACATGGTCGACTCACAAGTAAATGTCTGTAATGCTTATATTTTTTTATTTGAGCTATTTGAACATCTAAGAAAGTAAAATAGGAGCACCACCTCTGTAACAATGTAGAAGGAACCTAAAAACATGCCCCAGAAAGTTAAGTGTTTTCTGTGAAAGGAAAATACAGTAATACTCCATAAGGTATAGTTTTTGGATTCTTTCTCATATGGTTAATCTTCTTCTAATGATTCATATTCTCCATAGTTAAATTTAAATTACTTGTTTTATGGATCTTCATCTTTTTTTTTTCTTCCTACTTTCGAGGGTTTTTAATCTCTCTAAATATTACATCACACCTATAGGAAAATTTTCCCCCTAATTGAAACTATTGTAGCTTTTCAACCCATTTATACACACAATGAAGACACACTTATCTATTTAATTCTCCATATTACTCTTTGAATACTTTAGAACATGCACATAAGCATCACAACCAAAAAACTATAACTTGATTAAGTTAAAAGTACTTACCAGTTTGTGCCTCGTATATTTTTTATCAATAAGTGTTGATGTAGATGATCAATTGATCAGGGGAAATTAAGTCCCATTTTCCTTTTATGTCTCTATTCCTACACTGTTTCTCATGCTTCTTACTATTTTGTAGTGAAAATTAGTTAATATAAACAAAAATGTACGTTAACACCAAAAAAACATACATTGCAAGAGACATTAGGAAATTTTCAGAAAAATGTACAAATCATTATTTTCCAACATAAGACATCATGGAAATATGAAAATTTAACTTTTCCTAAGGTTATTTGAGAAAATATTGGACCGTGCACAAGAAACAAAGAAGTTTTGTGCAAACATGTAGATTTTTCTTCGAAATCCACACAGATGAAATTACGGGTGAACTCATAATTTCAGGACCACTGCCCACACTCGGGGAGGATATTCCCTAATATATCTAGTCAAGGACAACCGACTTCAGGTTTCCATGATGATATAAAACCCTCAATGGAGTCATCTTGTCCTACTTTTGGGTCACTATCACTCTTGAACCAAGGGAGGGAAGATGGATTCAAAATTTTCTATATAAACAAGGCATGGAAAGAGAAAAACATGAAACATTGTTATGCTAGCCAAATTTATATCAAATTAACACCACATTTCAATGTTGAATCAAAGGTAGTGAGAGAAATAGCATGTTGTCCATATTTCTTCTAAGAAATACAACATCTTAGTGAGAGTAGAAGAGTCCACCATTGGAGAGTCTTCACATTTCTTTTGAGAGTGTGGAGAAGCTTGCAAAGAGACTGAGGAGAAAGACCTCCTTGCTGAGGATATTTTAACACCATAGCTCAAAGGATTCTCTTCATTTTTTTTAGCATTCTATTGTATTCTTCGACCACAAGCAGTCAATAAAGGGAGACTTTCTCCATTGATATATTGACATGTTTTCTCCATTGAATGTTTTGTTTTATTTGTCTCTTTTGTTTAGGCTTATGTTTCTTCATGCATTACTTCCAATACTAGTCATTATTTTTTCATGTATGTCCACTAACAACACCAACTATGTCAGTGATCCTTTGCATGGAACAACCAACTATTAAGGAGGTGTTATTTGGTACTCCATTGCCACAAAAACACTAACACAAAATTGACAACTCCCCTAGTTTCTTTTATTTGTTCTAACGGTTGTTTTGCAGGACCTCCTCTCTACATAACCAACTACAAAGTGCTCAGTACCTCTCTGGAAATTTTTTCAGGACCTCTTGGACTTGTTATGATCATCAAAAGTGATTTTTTACTCTTTTTTCTCACTTGTGTCATTTTTCTCTAACAGGTGCATCACGATGTGTCTGTGTTGGAAAAATATGCGCACTCTCCATAAAGAAAAAAAAAAGACTTGTATTTTCATTTTTTCAGGTGATTCATAGCCTTTAGTGAATTTTCTTCACCATTGCACTATGTTATTTTGTTGTCCAATTTTCCTGATTGTTGGGCTAAACATAATTAGTGGAGAAGTTAGAGTTTCCTATTATTTTTTATATTTTCAAAAACACACATAGCTTAGTTAGGGATAAGGGTAGGTGGAAAAATACCACACATGTTTTTCAAACTATTTTGCCACAAATTTAGGAAAATAATATAGTTTAATTATTAAAGGAGTAAGTGGCCCATTATCCATAAATATTACTACTAAACAAGTTATTTTTATTTTCATTACTTTTGGGACTAGGGCCAAATGTTGGTATGGAAAGCAAGTAATATTTCCTTCCCTTGCAGCTTTAGGCGAACCTGGGTTTGGATATGAACACTTTTTCAAAGCATTTGGATTTCCCATATCCCTTTAGTTCCACATAGTGTAATTAGAAGGATTGTAAGCATCCCATTATCAGAATATCATTTCTATTTTATGCAAGGAACAATCAAACACTTAGTGTAATTACAGGGATATAGTAAAGGATCATCAAATATCCAAATATTATCACAATTTTTATGTTCACTTCTCCTCACACTAATAATTTTTAATATTTTCATAATAAGGAATCTGACACACTAAGATTTTTTCACATAGCTTAGCATTGCTTACCAATTCACACCCTAAACAAAACTAAAGAAAATTTAAAACAACCATAACTTGAACCAACTAATTCTCCCCACAGCGGTCATAAAAGAAGTAATAGTTCAGGTCAAGACCATTGGGGGTAGGCATCCCATAAGCTGCCATGGTCATTTTACATCTATGAAACATTGAAGTTGACATTTAGGGCGCTTAAAATCCTTCAATATTCCCACAGAAAATAATACCTGAGCATAATAAAGATCTGATTCAGAGGGGGTTCAGCTTAGGTGTAGTGCATGTGGTACTATTTGGGGCTACCTGACCCATCTACTCATCAGTACTAGTAACTAACTGCCAAGAAGCTAAACACTTGAATTCTCGTGTGGGACGAAGGTACTTTATTGGCCAAAATCTAGAGTATCCTTTCCCTATATGTGACGGTGTGGGTAGCAATCGATCCTCACTTCCATTGCCTTGGTTGATTCATTGGCTAATGGAAGGTGTCATCAATTCTTTCAAGAGGTTGCCCAAGTATCCATAATAATATTTCTTTGAAAGTCCTAGTTACTTTCAGAGTTGCAACTACGATCAGGTATACATAGTATTTTTATCATACGCAAATAAAAAAAAGACCATTTTTTCTTGATTGATCACATAGGTTAGTCTAAAGGAAAATTTCCTTTCCATTTTTTCTTTGTTTTAGGTATGTGATTATATTGCATTGATTGCGATCTTCTTCCCCCAAAAAATACAAGGTAGTATACACTAATCGACACCATATGAGACCCCACGACACCCCATTGATCTAGGCATTTCTTAAACCTCACCCCATTACTGGGAGGTGTACCAGGCCTCCCTCATTTTAGATGTAGAGGATTTCACGCAGCCACAACTATAGGATTTTCCTTTATCGGGGAAACTTTTCTTAGGACGCCCCCACCTCACACCCCCCCCCCCCCCCCCTACAAACTACACTTTCCATGACTCTTCAAGGGTCACCAATTGCTACCCCTTGGGGAGCCCACATACCACTCCTACAGATAGCCCTAGGATCACCCACCAGGGTATTCTTCCTCTAGCTTCCCCATAGAGGACCCCTTTGCACATAATTGTCTAAAATCATTTCGTGATAGTGGATAACATGAAAATACATTTCTTAGCATATTTGAATTTACTAGATTTAAGTAAGCTAACAAACGACCCAATTACACATGGCCTTAATTGGGTAGTCATTCCTACCAAGCTCCCTTCACACATTCCAAAATCTTAAGGAAAGAAAGGTGAAGACCCAGGAAACCATGTCATGAATTTTCACCTACGGTGTTTTTCGAATAGTATTATAGATGATACTATTCATATACGACTATTTCAATGCACCCTTACAGGGCCTGCAGTGAAATGGTATGTTGACCAACCTTCTACGTCACATGGAAGCTTTAACTCCCTAGCTACAACATTCCTTACATTCTTCCAGCTCCCAATTCGGCATGACTCGGAACTGGAACTTCTCACCCACTTCAAATAAACACCCACCATAAACATATTGGACCATATCCATGAATGGAGAAATTTGTTTTGCTTGTGTAAAGTCGATTTTGACGACAGAGTCATCCTGGACTTGTTTTTTATATCCCTCGCATCTAAAATTTGAAAATATTTTGTAAATTCATCCCCATGCAATGAGAAAGAAGGCATTGGAAAAGCCCAATATCTAGATCTCATATACACCCAGTCTGGATATATATTACGTTCTTCCATAGGCTCCATGCCTAAAAATGTATAAAGAGATACCAGGCGCATATAATATTATTGATGGATTGATAGGTTCGTTAACCCAAACTCAACCCAACAACACCTACCAATATCCTAGGAATTCGTTCTCTAGTAAACCATTCGATACTATGAAAAATGTACCACACATAGGATACTACCCCATTTAACTTACAACATTGAAAAATGCGGCTAGTAGGGTTAACCAATATCATCCCCACAAGGAGGGCCATATCATCCCCCTTAGGGAAACCAATACTCATCTAGGAATACTGATGTAAGAGAGTCATTGAAAAATTTGTACACTAATCAGGTACAAGGAAACCAATACTCTCCTTTCCCTGCACAACAACAAAATATACCACCAGCGCAAAATAATACAAGGGTTAATTTAGTGAAACCCTCCCAAACTCAATAGAAACTGTCATTTGACTAGGATAATACTACCAATCCCCCTAATGTTTCTAAGAAAAAACTGAAGAGAAACAAAATGGATATCCTCGACAAGGGGGGCATAAATCAGCAACACCCCCCACAAATATAGGCTGGGGCAACCCCAAATAAAATTAGAACCAGGAACAAACCAAACATAACTCGGAAAGTAAAAAAAAGACTACTAGTCTAAGGAAAAACCATTCTTGTGCCATATGTGGGGAATACAGTCGTTACACCCACCAATGTCCTGAGATCCCTGAGTTAAAAAGAATATAGGGCAATAGGGGAAAAGGGGTGCAGAGTTAGAAACTTGTAGTAATGAAAGAAAATTTCCCCCATCAAGGAGTGGTTAATACTCAACAAGATCAACCACCCCAACAAAACAATATTAGAGGGAAAACTCACAGAAAATCTACTAATGATATTTACATGGCAGGAGAAGAAATTATACTACAAATGTGAAATATAAATTATGAAGCTCCCCTAGATACCAACCCATCATCCTCAAGCACGAACGTGCCCATAGCACCATTAACCATTCCTAGGGTACCTTAATAACCTATGCAAAAAATGGTAAAAGGTCCCTTGAGGCACACAAGACATAATTCAAAGGTTTCTCATAGCTACAACATAGTGGGAAACTTGGCTCAGTACCCTGCAACTATGATAGCATTAGAAGTCTTGCAATATTTCCCAACCCAGTGAAAAGCCCTGCGTGGGGTCCGGGGTAGCATCCCAGGAAAAATATTTGGACCCTATTTTAGGTGGGTAGACCCACCTATGGTTTTTTGCATGGGTTTGCACATGGTTTTGGGGAATGATGGTTTTCGACCCATGGTATTTTGTAGATCCATTCAAGGGAACTAAGTTTATGTTTTAATCCAGGGTTAATGGATTGGGGTTTATGAATGCTTCAACATGTATATATATGTGTTGTAACACTAAAAGGAATATAATGAAAAATCAAGCTCGTAGTCCCGATTAGGGGTCCAAGGGGAAAATATCTACGTATATTTTTTTTATATTTTATGCTCTCTTTATTGTTTATTTTCTGTTTTTAAGAATTACATTGCAGATAATTTATGTGCAGGGTTAAAACCTACATTTGGTATCAAAGTTATTTTGGCTTCAAGGGGATGCGTTTGTTGCTAAGGGGTTTTTTTTTTCTCGGGCCTATGTTAGATCTTGTTCAGTGGGAGATATATGGGATCTATTCTTACTGTGAAAAAATATGGTGAGCAGTGGAATGATAGAGATCGAGAAATTTAATGGTGAGCGTTTTTATTTATGGAAGCTCAAGATGGAGGATCTGCTAGTGGATAAAGATTAGTGGATCGCGGTAGATCTGGATAGTAAACCAACGACAATGTCAGATGAAGACTGCGCGAAGTTGGATCGGAAGGAAAAGAGCATAATACAGCTGTGTATCTTAGATTTGGTATTTTTGAATGTATGTAGGGAAGCTATGACGAAGACTTTGTGGGTCAAGTTAGGGACTTTGTACCAATCTAAGTCCTTGGTGAATAAATTTTTCCTGCGGAAAAAGTTTTATATCATGAGGATGAAGGATGGAGACTCAGTGACATACCATCTGAACGTCTTCAATAGTGTGGTAAGTTAGTTTTCATATGTTGATATTAAAATTTCAGATGAGGATACATGCATCTGTTTTTTGTGTTCTCTACCAGATTTGTGGGACAGTCTAGCTATTGCAACAGGTAGCAATACAACTACCTTGAATTTTGATGAAATTTTCTCAGCCTTGCTGTCGGAGGAAATGAGAGAGAGAAATATGGAGGGCCGTAATGGAGATGCCTTATCTGTATGAGGGAGGTCCCAGAATAGAAACAAAAATAATTTTTCGAGTGGGAGATCGAAATCTAGAGGGAGATCTAAATCTACAGGAAAGCCTGTAAAGGTGTGCTGGAAATGTGGAAAGGAAGGGCACTTCAAAAAGGACTGCAGATCTAAAGCTCCTGAGAAAGGAAAGGGATCTGATGATGCTCCTTTTGTAGATAAAAAAACCACCTCAAATGAAGGTGGGGATGTGTATTTGGCTTCTTATTCAAATACACATGTAGATCATGAGGCATAGTTGACTGACTCAGGTGCATCCTTTCACTTCACTCCATATAGGGAGTGGTTTTGTGAGTATGAGAAGTATGATGGTAGTGATGTCTTCTTAGGGGATTATAGGATGGAAAAAATCATCCAACATGAAAAATTCAAGCTAAAGCTACAAGATTGAAGGATTAGAACACTTCCTCATGTTCTACATATTCCTACATTGGCTAAAAAATTTATTTTTGTAAGCAAGATGGATGATGCAGATGTAAAAACAATGTTCGAGAAAGATACATGCAATATGGTTCGGGGAGTAATGGTATTAATCTAGGAAGTTCAAATTGGAACTCTGTACAAGCTTTAGGGTAGCACTATTATTGATGGGTGAAACAGTTCTGTGGTTCCTAAAAGTGGAGTGGAAAGCCTACCTGTCTCTGGAGAAAATTCCATGCTATGGCATCAAAGTCTTGAACATATTGTAGAGAAGGGCCTTTGGATAATGCATGGTAATGGTATGCTAGAAGGTATGTCTAATTCTCTCTGGATTTTGATTTATGTGAAAAAAGTGTATATGGGAAGAAAAATCAAGTGACTTTTCCTTCTGGTGCTAAGAGGATGAACAAGATATTAGAGCTTGGGCATTGTGATGTGTTTGGACCTGTGTCGGTTCCATCACTGGGGAAGTCTGTGTACTATGTTTCATTTATAGATGACTTCTCAAGGAATACATGGATATATTTCTTAAGGAATAAATCTGAAATCTTTGACATATTTAAAGAATTTAAGGCTCTGGTGGAAAATGAGACAAAGAAGAAGATAAAGGTGCTGAGTACAAATAATGGTGGATAGTTCTCCAAGAAGGAATTTGAAGAGTTTTGTAAGAAGTGTGGTATAGCATGGCAGAATACTACTCCATACACACCTCAGAAAAATGGAGTTGTAGAAATAATGAACAGAACATTTATGGAAAAGGCAAGAAGTATACTCAGTGGTACCGGATTAGGACAGGAATTCTGGGCAGAGGAAGTGGAGAATGCATGTTACCTGGTTAACAGATCAACTTCATCAGTGTTGGAGGATAAGACTACACATGAGGTATGGACTGGTAAGAAACCCTCTCTTTCACATATGTGAGTATTTGGATGTGATGCATATGTACATGTTCCAAAAGAGAAAAGGAACAAGTTGGATAATAAATCTGAAAGGTGCATCTTTATTAGGTATAAGGATGGTTTAAAATGTTACAAGCTTTGGAACCCAGAAACAAGAAAGGTTGTCTACAACCAAGATGTGGTGTTTAGAGAGGTGAAATATTTTGTTAACCATGAATTCCTACCAAGGGAACCTGAGAATATAGAGTTTAAGGTAAAGGACAATGAATCAAACTCTACAACAGAACAAGATTTAGAAGAGGAAGAGACACAAAATCCAGTTGTGACAAGGTCAGTTTGAGAAAGAAGGCAGCCAGAATGGTATATTCCATCCACTTTATATTCAAATTTTTATTTAACTATCACTGATGATGATCCCAGAACTACCAGGTAGGAAGTGGAATCATAGGATGCAAAACTCTGAAAGGAGGCCATGGTTGATGAAATGGCATCCTTGCACAAAAATGAGGCATGGGATCTGGTGGAGTTTCCAACCGGAAGGAAGCTCGTTAGGAGAAAATCGGTGTTTAAGAAGAATATGAATGTAGAAGGAAAGTTGGAGAAATACAAAGCTCATTTGGTAGCAAAAGGTTATTCCCAGGTGTCGGGAATTTATTTTGGTGATATTTTTTCTCCTCTTGCCAATTTTACTTCTATTAAATTACTTTTATCTATTGCTAGTACATTGGATTTTGAGGTGGAACAGATGGATGTGAAGACAAAATTTCTTCATGGGGATCTAGAAGAGGAGATATACATGAAGCAACCTGAAGGCTTTGCGGTGAAGGGTAAGAAATAATTGGTTTGCAGGTTAAAAAACTCTCTATATGGGTTAAAACAATCACCAAGGACGAGTTTAATATTCCAAAATTTGCATGCAGCAAATTGAAATATTATTTTTTTCTTATATCATCTAGGAGGTGAATAAAATGTGCAAAGAGACCCATAAGTAGGAATAAATCCCTCATAGTGTGAAAGGGATCAATGGAGTAGCTTTATTTTTCACCTTCCAGTGTGAAAAGGGGCAAATGCATGAGGACAAGGTCAAGTTTGACCAAGTCAACAACGCTGCCTAAGAAGGTGTGGCTTGCTTGGGAAGACAGTGTAGTTTGAGAGGGAGGAAGATCACTTGTGGAAGAAACCCCAATGTGTGGGGTCCAGGGCAAAGAGACATTCACTTGCATAAAAGGAGGAAGAGATATCCATAGAGAGACATGTTTTGAGTATTTTGATTATTGGTCTAGTAGACTATTTACAGTCTTCGGCTATTTAGTTGAGTTGCAATGTTGTTTAGCACGAGGGATTATTGTTTAGAATTTCCCCTCCTTCTTGAGAAACCTCTTGAAGGATTACACTTCATTTCTCCACATCTAGGCTCAAGGCCAAAGCCATTCCTTCAGTCACTGCGTTATTTCTGCTGAAGTATAACGTAGTGTTGCAGGGTGTTGCAGTGGAGGGTTCCACAACACCATTCCTTGGCTCATCCTTCAGAGGAAGGAGCTTATATTCCTAGAGAAGGTTAGTGAGGAAGGTTTCAGAGTTTATTTTCATATTTTGGCATCAAGCGAAGCATCTCCCATCATCAATAGTGCAGTCCCTTCTCTAGACTGCGTTATTTCAGTGAGTATCTGCAGTGGGTGTTTGCACCACTATCACGGAGGGAGAGATATTTAGTGCTAGGATGAGCCTTGCACTCAGGAGATCCATTGGAGGAGGTTTTCTTCAGATTGGAAATCTTATTCAGCCATCTCCATTCATTCCAATTTTGAGTTGCAGCTGCTACCATGCAACTCCGGCATTTCTGCATTTTTTCCATTTGTATGTATATTACAGCCAATCCTTCTAAGGATTTTTGTACCATTGTTTTCAGGGGTTGAGAGCTTTCTCCCCCTCATTTCTTGAGCTGATATTGTAATATAATTCTTTTATCATTTAGTATGTTTTAGTGTCTCCATTAGACTGCGCTGATATAGCCTTATGTAAATTTTGTGTAGCAGTGGTCTCCAATTTCTTGTACATGTTCTATTGAGGCTCTCATTGCCTAGCTTGAGTGATTGATTCCTCAAATAATTGTATAATTTTGCAGCTATAACATAAAAGGGAAGGATATTTGTATATTCATGTCTCGCATTTCATAATAATAACGCTGTCATTCCATTATATGTTCATATATTGTTGCAGTCCCTTCATCAGGCACTTTCTGAAGACAACTAGGTGTGGGAGACCTGTTTAACCCACCTAGAGGGATTTATTTTGAGCCACCTCTTGTATTTTAGTCTTAGATACATTTATCTAAAGGATCCAGGTCTTGGGTTCAAATCTTGTAGCAACCATTCCTGAAAAATGCGTTTTTCAGGCATGCCTTGCTAGCAATCCCAAATTGGGATATTACAATGTGGTATCAAAAATTTGATACATATATATGGGGACTTGGCTTCACCAGAAGAAAAGAGGATTATTCTATGTATTTTCAATTAATTGGTGACTGTGTTATTTATTTGGTCTTTTATGTGGATGATATGTTGTTGATTGGAAATGACAAAGAAATTATCCAGGATTTTAAGACCCAATTGTTCTCCAAATTCGACATGAAGGATCTTGGTGCTACAACCTATATTTTGGGCATGGAAATTAAGAGATATTGGGCAAGGAGGAAGCTCTGCTTAAACCAGAGGAAGTGTGTCAAGAAAATATTGCAGAGATTCAATATGCAGGATAGTAAACCGGTGAAGGCTCCTATTCCTGTAGGTGTAAAGCTATATGTTGAACATCGTCCCAGGACACAAGAAGAAGAGGAGGATATGTCTCATGTTCCATATTAAAGTGTAGTGGGTAGCCTGATGTATGCAATGATTTGTACTAGACTAGACATTTCACATGCAGTGGGAGTATTGAGTAGGTTTATGTCAAAACCAGGGAAGGAGCATTGGACAACAATGAAGTGGGTTTTCATATTTGTATGGCACTAGTGATTATTTTTTGTGCTACCAGGGAAGACCAAGATTGGAAAAACTCTTGGACATTCATGGTTTTGTTGATGCAGACTCAGATGGAGATTTATACCAAAGAAGACCTACAAGTGGGTATGTGTTTAGCCTATTTGGTGGTGCAGTTAGTTGGATGAGTAAGAGACAGCTTATAGTGTCTCTTCAACTACAGAGGTAGAATACATGGAAGCCACTCATGCAAGCAAGGAATCAGTTTGGTTGCAAATATTGTGTTCAAGTATGGGGTTGGTGTAGCAAGCTATAATGATAGACTATGATAGCCAAAGTGAAATTTTCTTGGCTAAGAACCGTCGCTGTCATTCAAAGACAAAGCAAACTGATTTTCAATATCATTTTGTGAGAGATATGGTTGAGGATAAAAAGGTGTTGTTGGTAAAGGTGGAAACTTTTAAGAATTTTGCAGATGCATTAACGAAGTTTGTGAGCACTTAGAAGTTCTCTTGGTGTAGAGAAAAAATGGGTGTTTTGGGGCTGAACTAATGACTAAGCTCTCATGTGCCCCCCTGGGAAAAGAAACAACAAGTGGGAGAATGGTGGGTATGTGTTATATTATTTCCATGAATTTTCGCATGCGTGAGAGGGTTACAAGGGGGGTAACAATGGGGGGGGGGGGGGGGGGTTCACAAGTGGGGTGGGTAGCCCCCTGCGGAGGGTCTGGGGCACCGCCCCAGGAAAATTTTTTTGGAACCTATTTTAGGTGGGAAGACCCACCTATGGTTTTGTGCATGGGTTTGCACATTTTTTGGGGGCATGATGGTTTTCAACCCCTGATATTTTGTAGATCTAGTCAAGGGAACTACAACTATGTTCTAATCTAGGGTTAATGGATTGGGGTTTATGAATGCTTTAGTGTGTATATATATGTGTTGTAACACTAAATGGAATATAATGAAAAATGAAGCTGGTAATACCGATTTTGGATATAAGGGAAAAATATCTATGTATATTTGTTTTATGTTTTATGCTCTTGCTATTTTTTATTTTTTGTTTTTAAGAATTCGTTTGCATATAATTTCCATACAGGGTTAAAACCTACATGAAGTTAGGATCTCCAGAACTAAAACCATCTAAAATAATTCTTAGAGCATATGATGGGTTCCCTTCCACCCCTGTAGGTCTATTTCAATACGTACCAGTACATCTCGCTGAGAAGAATGTGCTCATTAACAATGAATTCTTAGATGCACAACTGGATTATAACATCCTTCTTGTGCGGAGTTATATGTACGCAATGAATGTAATAGCATCCTCCATATTTAGAGTGATGATGTTCCCCCATGAAGGGAAATTTGTTACTATTGATTAACTCTCATATTACAAGAAGAAGCATGTAACCCCCCTTGACGACATTCTAACATATGTAGAGTCTTATATGGAGTTGGTTAAAACATACACATAGTTCGCTCTCATTCAATTAAAATCATCCATGCTCCTCAGAACATACCCTAGAGAACGCCACGTATTGCTAGGAGAAGATCCAACAACTACAAGAGTTGCGGTGTGCATGATCACTTCATCAAACACCCAACTGAGTCAAGAACTATAGCCTGAAACCATGATTGTCATCGTCATTGAATCAACATTTCTCCCATATTCCATCACCCAAACCCCCTTTTATATCCCGCATTTTTTATCTTGTCTCGGATGTTATAGGAAAAATGAGCTCCTCATTAGCTCAGAGGAGAAGGAAACATAAGAGGAAGAAAATGACCTAGACAAAGACCCATTTTTCCAAGGTTAAACAACCTAGACATAGCTAGGTCAAGTTATAATGCATTCCGGCCTTTCAAAGGGAGCATTAGTGCCTAGGTTAATGCACTATCTTGCCTAAGGGGCAACATTACCCGTGTTTTCAGGAAGAAAAGGGACAAATCCCACAGAAAATGTTCGTCATTTCCTTCTTTTTCTCAAAAAGGATCAGTCCAAAGGCAGCAACCTATGGTGCAGGCCTCTTATTGGAAATTAATAAACAAAAATAAGCATATATATAGGGAAAAAGTAAGGAAAGGCAAGGAAACATCATGATTTTTTCCCATTCAAAATGATTGAGAAGATTAGCAAGTCTTGTCCTCCCCAATTCCTATAAATTGGAGGCTTTGGATCTTGGTCAAGGGTCGAAGGTTTGATCATGTGAAGAGCAGAGCATTAACATTGAGTGTGAGGCTTAAGGATTGGAAAGGTTCATTGAGAACACTTATCCCAAGTATCATTACACTCGGAGATAGAGGAGAGAGAGAAGAGTCAGAAGAATGAGGGGAGCTTGGTTCAACCAATGGTTGTAATCTTCCTTCTTATATATTAATAGAACTGTATCTGCTTTTTCCATTTGATGTTTCAGTGTCACATTTATTGTTTATTTGTCTATGAAACATGATATAAATGGATCAGATTTGCATATTTTAATGTTGATTATATACTCATTTAATTTCGAATAAGTGATACAACTATGAAGATTACATGTTTTATTTGTTTGTTTGCAGGATCTAGACTTGTAGCCAGTGAGGAAGGACTTTAGCCATGCCACTTAGCGGTCTCCAATGGATCTGCTATCTACAAAGAGGTAATATTTCAATATCTCACTTTGTCGATTATGCATTAGTATAAACATGCGTGCAATGTCGTTGTAACTATAAAACTAATCTGACTATTTTCCTCAGGCAGCGGGAAGCACTAAGAGGGATTTACATCAGCTACCACCCATGAATTTCACCCCTAAGAAGAATTTGTGACCATACTGGGGATTTAATCCTTAGTTCCTGGATTGTTTGTTTCTGAGCCTTTGGTTCTTTCCCCCTGTCATTTCCCGTTCTTCTCACATCCCGTTCTGATCATTTCATATGCTCTGTGACCATCTCAGTAGCTCACAGTGTTCAGAACAAACCCTACCAGCCATTTTTCCAACTTTTCCTTGAGTAACACACCCCATTTGTGTGTTCCAGTGTGTTGTTACAGGACAAATGACCTCCTCATCAGCTTAGAGGAGAAGGTAACATGGAAGGAAGAAAATGGCCTAGACAAGACCCATTTTTGCCAACGTAACGCACCCCAGAATCATCTAGGTAGAGTTATAACGCACTTGAGCCATGCAAAGGAAGCATTAATGATGATAGTAACACTTTGTCTTGCCTAAGGGGTAGTGTTATCCATGTTTTAATTTGAAAAGGGAAATATCTTGTGGAAAAATAACTGGAATTTCCAGTTTTTTCTCAGAAAGAGTCAGTTCAAATAGAAACTAAATTGCACAAACCTTTTATTAGGCATTGCCAAACACAACTGAATTGCTATGGAAGGAAAAAGCAAAGAAAAGGAAAGACACATCTAGATATTTCTCTATTTGAATTGGTTTAAAGAGTTTGCAATGCTTATCCTCTCCATATCCTATAAATTGGAGTTGTGGGCTCTTGGTCTAAGGTAGAAGGTTTGATTATATGTGGAGTAGAATCTAATTGTTGTAGTGTGATGCTTGAATATCGATGAATTTCATTGAGGACTTTCTTCCCTAAGCATCATCACACTTGGAGATAGAGAAAGAGAGAGAGGAATTGGAAGGCTGAGGAGCGCTTGGTGCAACTGATGGTTGTAATCCTCCTTTTCATAAATCAATAGAATTGTATCTGTTTTGTCCATTCGATGCATTAGTGTCAGAATTGTTGTTCAATTGTCTATGTAGCATGATATCAATGGATTAGATCTAGATTGTTTAATGTTAGTTATATGATATTTTAATTGATAGAAAGCTATACTTTTGTGAATATTACACAAGTGCTTTGATTGGTTGCAGGATCTAGATTTGGAGCCGGTGAAAAAGGACTTCTACTCCGCTGCTTGGTGTTCTCCATAGGATCTGTCATCCAAATAGAGGTAATCATTTTGAATCTTACTTTTTCAATTATATATTAGTATTAACATGCATGCAATACCTTTGGAACTTTACAACTAATCTTATAGTTTTCCTCGGGCACTAGAATGCCCTAAGAGAGATACCCAATAACCACCACCCAATCATATTACCCTATAGAAGAAATGGTGACTTCGTTGGGCATTAAACCCCAATTTTCTGGGTTGTTCCTATGACTTTGCCTATTTTCCATTGTTCACATATCCTTCTGACCGTTTTATATGCTTAGTAATCATATCAAAATATCACAAAGTCCAGATTGGACCCTACTTAGCCATCTGTGCAACTTTACCTTAAGTAATGATCCCTCTGAGAGTGTTTCAGTGCATTATAACACTACTTTTTCTTAGATACAGTTTGTTAGTCTCATCATTAACGCTATGTAGCCTCTGCTTGCCAACGTTACCCAGCCAAAATCTGTTGTTTACACCCCTCTTGTGTTTCCCTTTGGTTGTGGAGTTATTGGCTACCAGATTAGCTTATTTTGTTGGATACCTATGCTTGATTACCATTTAGAATTTTTGTCTTTAGTTCTTGTTTAAAAATTTAATGTTAGTAGCATCTACTTTCTGAAGAAGAATTTTTTTTGAAAAAATTTCTGAACTTGGTTGAATTAATTCTCAAAAATTTTAGTTAAAAAGTTGTTAAGAGAAGATAGATAGGTGTCTGAATATTTAAATTTGAACTGTGTTATTTGAATGTTTGGTGCACATATGTTGAAAGAATCTCTCCCTGTAGAATAAAATAGTCATTGAATTGAATATTTAGAGCATGTTTCTGCATGGTTTTTGAGTCAAAGTCTCATCAAATTTAATATGTCCACTCCCCCTCCGAAGGACTGGTAACAAGTACACTAAGAATCAAGTGATTATAAAATTAATCATACAATTTTTTTTTTAGCTCACACCAACAGTAGTTCAGGCTAGGATCTTGGGGTAGGAGAAGTGAGAAAATCACCCAAGATCTCAAAACTTGAAACTAGAGTCATTAAAAAGTGAAATCCTACTGCACTCATATTATCGGGACCACTTCACTACCACAAGATTTAATCACAAGACAACACCCGGTGCATGAGAAGGTAGCCCACCTTTGAGTGCATTTAGTGGGCATGCTATATATTGGGGTTACCTTCAGGGATTTCAAAACTAGATCAGGGATCTAGGTGTTCTACCCATATAGCATGTTGTCTACAACTGTGAGCCCCCTAATGATGTCTGTGATTTGAGGTATCTTTAGTTTCTACAATTTTTAGGGACTTACATGAGGTGACTGGGGTTGGATACCCTGGTACCTAAAACAAACGAACCTACTCTGATTTCAGTCTTTGGGAGGGTACTCATCTTCACAAGAGTGCTTACACCTATTGTCTGAGGTTCGGCTAAAGCTCCAGAGTAACCATAATTGTATTTTTCACCAACCCTCTTTGTATTCTATTGTCATACTGGGTTTCATCTCTAGAAAATGATAGTACTCAGACGGGGCCACCTTATTTTGGCTAATTTTTGATTGATTTTAGAAGTCCTTTTTTATTTTTTCTTTTTTAGGTGTGTGCTTACTATCACTAAGACTTTATAATACATCACAAAAAATAAAAATTTGATAAAAGTAAACAAGTCACCATGGCATCCTTCGACCCTCGCCGTTTGTCTTGAGGACAACGAGGTCTCCCTCCGTTGACATCGGAGGAGGAGTCGAATCACGGTGAGCCATTTCCTTCTTTGAAAGAGCAGTCTCCAGTGACAACCCCTGATTTTCACATAGCCCCGTATCATATGGAGTTTCCATAGTATCCTTTTATGGAAGTAGTCGTACCTCCTTACAATCCTCCTCTCACTAACCTATCGGGGTCATTTTTAGTTCAGGTTACACCAGGCCAAGATATGTCTTCGGCTACACCAACATCTGTTTCACAATCGGCACCCATGGGGTCAATGCCAATGGTAACCAACTCTCGTCCACCATTATATTCCTCGCCTATTGTCAGTTCTACGCAAATGATTGGGAACCCTAGTGTCTAAGCTATACCCGGTCCAAGCAATCTGGTCACCACAACTGTCAGCAGACCTTCGAACCCTTCAGAATATACTCCTATTGTGACTGCACCGGGACCCACAGTTTTCACTCCCGCTAGAGGGGCTACTTCAGTTCCTTTTAGCAACCATTTTGATTGGAACCCTTTGTTGATTTCAAACCCCTTGGCGATCATGCTAGGGGGTAGTATTACCAATACATATATGCTGGGGGGCACTTCAGTACCCCTACAGTCATTAGGACAAACATGAAAGCCTATTATTAACGATGTTACTTTGAGTGGTCAAACTTCCAGCGTAGGGTCTATGCCGATGCTTAAATATGCGAATAGCAATATGCCTTTGGAAAACTCTATCGTGTCCATATGGGTGAACCAACCCCAAAGAAAATTTGGGAAAGGGGGTAACTTTTACACTGGGGGAAACCAACAGTTCACCCCTCAGTACAACATACCCTATGGACAACAACCATAGACCCCTATGCCCCCACTCACAGAAAAATTTTATTAACAAATTCCTACTTATCCCATTGGGGACACATTGATCAGTCGACCCTACGGTCTAAATGGTCAACCAATACTTCCTTGGCTAGATTCAGGGGCAAACACGCAATTGCCATTTTTGGCAGCTCTAGACATCCTTGACATATATAAACTGACCAATGATCCCATCAACCACAACCCACTCTGGCCTCCAGTACCGCACAATATTTCGTCTTACATCCCTAAATTCAATGGGAAACAAGAGGACGATCCAACTACACATGTCACCACCATTCATCTATGGTTTATTTATAACTCCATGGTCGATGATAGTATCCAGCTTCGACTTTTCACCCGCACTCTCACAGGAAACACTACCAAATGGTACATTGAGTGACCATGTGAGGCCGTCAAGACTTTTGGCGCCTTAGCTACGGAATTTCTTAAGAACTTCGAATTGCCTATTAGATACGAAACTAGCATGAAAATCTTAACATCACTGTACCAAGACACAGCCACCCACATATTGGATCACACTCATGAATGGAGATGTAGGCAGAGGCTCATCAAAGCACCAATCCTAGATCATCTCTTATCCAACTAGTTTTGTAAGTCACTCTTACCACCCCTAGCTAAGGACGTTTGCATGTCGGGTGTAGTCACAAAAGACCAATCCATCCATCGTGCACAACATTTAGATCTGATCTAAATGCAATCTGGCACACTGTATGATTTACTCCCCCATGCCCCTGGCAATCTGAATCCTCCCGCTACTCAAAAACCCGTAGCGCACACCAACAACCTCGTTGGTGCAATCTCTAGTGTAACCATAAAAAATCTTACTAGGAAAACCTCCCAGCCATCTTTGGTTGCCACCGCCCCTAACCAATCGACTACTCTTCCTACCGTTGAGGTAAATTCTATGCAGTTTACACAGAAACCTAGTGGCAAGAACAAAAAGAACAAGAAAAAGACCTCTTCTTCTAAAGATCAGTCTGATACTCAGAATAATCCCTATCATAAAAACGCTACTAAAAACAAAAAAGGAAAGGAGAAACCCATGAAATTTCCTTGTAGAATCTGTGTGGAGGACCACTTGACATAAAAATGTCCTCGACTTTAGGAATGAACATATTTTATCATAAACAAGGACTCTAGAAGGACACCTGCTATCCATCATAATCCATTCCCTAATCCACAATAGCAACAAAAACACATGGTTGCAAACCCACCACAACCCCCACAAAGGGGCAACGATGGTACCCATCCTTCCGGTGAAGGATCATCCGCCATTTACGGCATATAAAGTATTGAACTCCAAACCCAAGCCAAAGTCTATGGAAATCCTGTCATTGATCCTCACGAACCTAGTACAAGTTCCAATCCACTGCCGCCCAATGATTTGCATATTGAAAGGCCTATTGCTGACCCCATGATTCATCCCCCCAAAGGGACACTTCGACACACGACTCATAACACCTCTACACGTGCTGCGCAAAACCACAATATTGTAGAAGATTGGGTGCAAACACCGTCAGCCATGTCTACACTCAAAGTATTGCAAACCTACCCAGCGTAAAGGAAAGCTCTATTTTTGGCCATTGGTGGAATTGACCCCCAGGATTTTATGCTAGCCATCTTCGACATGGAGAAATCTCCACCTCACCTCTCACACGAACTTGTGTTCCAGGTACAGGTTGTGTCGAAAGGGAGACTAATCCATCGCACTGTCATAGACGAAAGTGCTTTGACCTGTGTTATGTCAACTGCATGCTGGCTTGCATTGGGTTCTCCCACTTTGTCTCCGCCATCAAATTCTCTTAAATATTTTGATGGCTACACTTTCCTCCCAAAAGGATACCTTGCTAGCTTTCCCATTTTGCTTAGTGGGAAAACGATAACGGTGGGAATAGAAGTCTTAGATCGTCATCTCGAATATAATCTATTGCTGGGTCGTAGTTGGTCTTACGCAATAACTGCCATTATCTCTTCGGTCTTCCAACTCATCCTATTTTAATTGGATGGGAAAGTAGTCACAATGGATTAGTTATCCTTTTGCACCCCTGATTATTCCACGTTACCAAGTAGCACAGTACCCCTAGTAGGAGGTGTTCCTGACTCGTACGTCAGTGTTGGTACCAATATTCTGAAGGCACCATCCCTGATGGGTTTCTTTCCTCTCCCGCCGCATGAGGTTCCACATACGATTGAAATGATATCCACCATTTCAGATGGCTCTATTGATCAATGTATCCTACCAACGCCTTCAGACATTGATCCCTACAATGATCAGATGTTTCTATCACTGGAATATTTGGCTTATCATGCCATCCAAAAAGCATCTGAACCCTCCACTGCTTTGGTTTTGACCAATGGTACCACCCTCTCCCCCATCATGGTTCATTCTAGTGATCTCCTCGATGAAGTCCTCCCTACGGATGAAACTATTCGAGAGATCATGTCTCTAGAAGAACCACCTTGGGGAGAGTTCCATCATTGCACTTCCCTCCCCTTACACGACTGTTCAAACTCTTGATACGGAAGAGAACATGGGAAATATTTCCAAAAATATTCTCATAGATATCTCGGCCAAAATGGGTATCGTGGAAAACATTTAGATTGGAGTCGATTGCAATCCAGAGGAAATAGCATGCTTCACATCTCTTTTAATAAATTCTGCGATGTGTTTACTTAGTATTACGAGAAAATTCTCGACATAGATCCATCTATTGATGAGAAAGAGATCAAGAAATTCCTAGCATTCTTTTTATGGTATTTTTCTGGCTCGTTAAACTGAAAAACCTCGAGTTCTCTTCTTCGGGCTTGTTAAACTTACACGAAGAAGCGTCTAGCATTATTTTTATGGTATTTTTCTCGCTCGTTAAATTGAAAAACCTCGAGTTCTCTTCTGCTGGATCATTAAACTTACGTGAAGAAGCAACGAGATTTATTTTTAGAGACTTTTTCTAGCTTGTAAAACTAAAAAAACCTCGAGTTTCCTTTGTCGGGCTCGTTAAACTTCTACGACAAAGAAATATGAGCCATTCTTTTTCATCATTTTCTAGCTCATTAAACAAAAAAAGTAACCGAGTTTTTCTCTGTGGGACTCGTTAAAAATTCACAGAGAGCATCGAGTTTTTCTTATTCAGACTCATTAAAATTTAAAAAATAACATTGAATTTACACTGTCTCCTCATACTCATAACAAAATGAGCCAGATGTCCATTGAACATAGGTTTCTCACTTTATCTGGATTCAATGGAGTAACTCACAGAAAAGGAATTGTTTCAGGCTTACTATTCTCCCTTCATTGTACCCGGTTATCAAACATGACAAAGGTACCCCTAGAGTTGTCTTTTACGATGTTTTTCAGACTGTCTAAATATGAAAATATCACCGAGTTAACCCTTATGGACTCGTTAAAATTAATCAAATGGGGAAAATTTTGGACAAAGTGGATACTTATTCTGTTATATTTGAAAGGTCGATTTGGCTGCACAAAATATTGAACATGGCACTTCCCAGAAATTTCACTCACATTTAGCCGAACCCTACCATCTATGAGTTTAGCCTTCATATGCCAATGTTCCTACATTGGTGAATCCTGATACTCTTTGGTCTTCATTAAGCCTAAGCTTCCTGGTACCCTGTTACAGTGCCTTCTACTGTTCAAGATGATCCCACTATCTACTTCTCCTTGTATGATCCAAGCCATCATATACTAGAAATTATTTGTCATCAGTTATTCCCATTTTCTCTTGACTATTTCCCAAAACTAAATCATCTTTTCCCGTTTCATGTCGACTGATGTAGGACACCTTAGTTCCTACCTTTTGACAAATCTATTTCTATCGACTCCAACATCTTATCTAGGAAGTTGATCCAAAAACACATCAGTACCCAGCTATTTGTAGACATCAGTGGTAGGTCACATTTTTTTTGGTTGGGGGTTCTCATTATTGACTCCCGATCGAATGATTCTATGAATGTTCGACATCAACTCCTTTTATTCACACTCACTAGATTGTACTGTGCATCTTGGGGACCATCATCCTTATCGGTGGTCACCCTCGCATCTGTTAACAGTTTTTGTTATTTACTGGTAATCAAATGATTTCCTGCATGTTCAACTACAACTCATTCATTCACATGTCTGAAAATATGCAATTTAGTGAAGCGACGACCAAGAACTTGGGTTGAGGCTTACACCATTAGAGTTGTTTTTCCTCTCCTAAGTTGAAATATTGTTTTTGGAGACAACTTATCAGTTTGATCTTATTATGACAGATGCTTCTACATTGTGCTTATCGATGGACACACTATTCATATCTCTGTTCTAGAGAAATAATTGTGATTAGCTACTAAGCATGGGAATTCCCGACTCAAGACAGATACTATATTTTCTGACATATGTTGTTCTGTAAAGTTTTCCTCAGTCCTCCAATTTCTCTCATTCTACTACACTTGTTATAAAGTATTTCGGTCATTATCTTCGCCTCTAACGTCACACTTTAGGGGTCATCTGTTACAGGAAAAATTACCTCCTGATCAGCTCAGAGGATAAGGTAACATGGAAGGAAGAGAATGACCTAGACAAGACCCATTTTTTCCAAGGTAACGCACCCCAAAAATAGCTAGGCAAAGTTATAACGCACTTGAGCGATGCAAAGGAAGCGTTAATGCCTAGGGTAAAGCTTTTTCTTGCCCAAGGGGCAACATTATTCGTGTTTAAATGTGAAAAGGGAAATATCTTGCCGAAAACATACTGGAATTTCCATATTTTTCTCAGAAAGAGTAAGTTCAAAATAGAAACTAAATGGCACAAACCTTTTATTAGGCATTTCCAAACACAACTAAACTCCTATGGAAGGCAAAAGCAAAGAAAAGCGAGGACGCAATTAGATCTTTCCTGATTTGAACTGGTCGAAATATTTTTCAAGGTTTGCCCTCTCCATCTCCTATAAATTGGAGTTGTGGGCTCCTGGTCTAAGGTCGAAGGTTTGATTATATGTGGCATAGAATTTCATTGTTGTAGTGTGAGGCTTGAAGATCGGCAAAGTTCATTAAGGACTTTATGCCTCGAGCATCATCACCCTCCGAGATAGAGAAAGAGAGAGAGGAATTGGAAGGCTGAGGAGGGCTTGGTGCAACTGACGGTTGTAATCCTCCTTTTCATAAATCAATAGAACTGTATATGTTTTTTCCATTCGATGCATCAGTGTCACAATTGTTGTTTAATTGTCTATGTAGCATGATATGAATGGCTTAGATCTGCATTTTTTAATGTTATTTATATGTTGGTTTAATTGATATAAAGATATATTGTTGTGAAGATTACACGGGTTCTTTGATTGGTTGCAGGATCTAGATTTGGAGCCGGTGAAGAAGGACTTCTACTCCGCCGCTTGGTGTTTCCCATAGGATCTGCCATCCACAAAGAGGTAATCATTGCGAATCTTGCTTTGTCAATTATATATTAGTATGAACATGCATGCAGTACCTTTGGAACTTTATAGCTAACCTTATAGTCTACCTCGGGCACCGGAAATCCCTGAGAGGGATACCCAATAAGCACCACCTAAGCATATTTCCCTATAACATGCATTATAACATTTTTGATGCTTAGGAACAGTGCGTTAGTCCTACTATTAAATATTTGTAGCCCCTGATAGCCTACATTACCCAGTAAAAAAAAAATTTACACCTCTACTATGATTTCCTTAGCTGTGGATTTCTTGGTTGTCAGATTAGTTTCTTTATTTTGGATCCTTGTGCTTGGTTTCCTGCTAGCATTTTAGTTTTTTTATTTGAAAATTTAGTGTTGGTCACATTTACCTTTTGAAAAAGAAAATTTTTATTAGTTTTTCTGAACATAGCTAATTTCATTCTGAATTTTTTGGGTTAAATAGTTGTTAGTAAGGATAGATAGATGCCTGAATATTTTCAGGTTGAACTTCATTATTTGGATGTTTGTTTCTGCATGGATGTGTGAAATATTTCTCCTTGTAGAATAATGTCTTCATCGAATTGAATATTAAAATCATTTTATGCATGGTTTGAGTTAGAGTCTCATTACATTTCATACGTCCAATCCCCCTCCAAAGACTAATAAGAAAGTACACTAAAAATCAAGCACTAATAAAACCAATCATATAACTCTTTTTTTGAGCTTACACCAACATTAGTTCAGGCTACGATCTTGGGATATGAGAAGTGAGAAAACTTCCCAAGATCACAAAACTTGATACTAGAGTCATTAAAGAGTGAAAATCCTACTGCATTCATACTATTGGGACAGCTCAATTAATATCAGAGTTAAGTGCGAGACAACACTAGGGTGCATGAGAAGTGTAATATTCCAAAAATTTCACATCATATTTGGAATATTAGAGTCCTTGATTTTCTTAATGAATTAAGTAAATAAAAGGTTAGAGGGACCCAAAATCCTCTATAAGAATAAATATCCACTTTTGTGTGTGTGAATATGGATCAATTTAGCCTAGATCTATAAAATGAGGTAGTTGAGAAACTACTAATGTGAAAGAGATTGGAGGTCATGTCTCATTTAATGAGAAATACCATGGAGGGTTGATTCAGTAAACTAAGATCTTGAAGATGTAAAACAAAGGATCATTGATCATTCATGATCAAGTGATGGAAGATCATGTGCAAATGAAGCACACATGATGGAAGAGGTGTACATTGCACCTAGACTGTTGGTTGATTTAGTCAAATAGCGCAATCCCACTTGGAGGATCTTGTCCACCTGTGACTGTGTATTTGAGATTGGGGCCAAGGCTTGGGAAGTCTTAAACATTATAAAGGAGATGAAGGCAAAGGTGAAAGGCATCTTGGATTATTTTGATGTATGATCTTTTAGATCTGGAATTGTCAAGTGAAATTCCACTGCATTCTTGGGTTGTTTAGTAGAGATTGCAGGTGTTGTTTAGCACAGGGTGTTCCTGGCCGGGAATCCCACCTCTTTCTTGAGTAGCTCTGTAAAGAGGATTTCTCTTCATTCTACATCAGACATTGGTGCCAAATCTCTTCTCTACTCTCTACAGAACATTCATATTCAAAAATCTACAGATTTCTGAAGATCAGTTTGGAAGGTGGAAGTTGTCTTCGGTACTTCAGCTGGAGAACAAGGTGAGGGATTATTCCCATCACTTGGGATTATAGATCAGCACTCCCAGAGCCACATTGTAGATATGGCATTAGGCCAAAAGTTATTGACCTCCTAGCAGCAATATTCCCTTAAGGAATAACGTTGTCCATATTTCAGATCTGAAAGGAGAAAGGAAGTTGCTAGTATTTCACCTAGCAATCCTGTGAGGGATCATTACCTCACATTGTCATCAGTCTTACCATTAGCTTGAAGTTTATTGTAGCATATTTTAGTAGGTAGGAGGCCTCTCTTTCCCTCACAACATAGTTTCTAGAGGTAGTTGTGTTGCAGCAACTGCAATCATCATTGGAGGATTGAGAAGCTAGATCTAGAGCTTCTAGCTCATAGATCTGAGGAAGGGATCAACCCTTCAAGCATAGATCTGATCAGATATCATATTTCAGCCATCTATTTTTCAGATCTAGCTTCAGGTCTGTATTTCCTAGCAGATCAAGGATCAAATCCTAGGGAGGTGATTTTCCAAAGTTGCAGATCTGGAAAATCCTTTCTAGGTTATCTTGGGAATCCATCACATTGGTCAGATCTTGAATCTTGGCATCATCAAAGCTCTAGATTTGAGTAGATCTGCATTCTCCTTTACAACCTGCACCTATATGCTCATGCTCAGCTGAAACGATTGTGCAGTATTTACTGAAGTGCCTCCAAAGTTACGTTGTACCTATTTTATGCATGTTTCCAGGGTGATCCTAGCTCATCTTTTTGGCTAGAACTACCTACATTTTGTACTTGTGTAACTGAATATTCTCCAATATAATAAAATGGCTCATCTCTTTCTGCATATTCTAATTTGTACTTAGATTTGTTGTTTATCTTGTTGTA
The DNA here is from genome assembly GCA_034641835.2 of Pinus albicaulis. NCBI lineage: Eukaryota > Viridiplantae > Streptophyta > Pinopsida > Pinales > Pinaceae > Pinus > Pinus albicaulis. The sequence goes on along the minus strand of CM076576.1, from coordinate 438,069,471 downwards.
AGTTCTTATATTGTGTGAAGTATTACTGCATTCTCCCATTTGGGATAGTACAGTGGTATCAAAGCATGATCTTTGGCTTAGCTTGTGGACACTTCATCTTTTTTCACTGAAAGAAGAACAGATAGATGAGATCTACCATGGAGGATGAAAAATCTGTCACTCCTTTCTTTAGATCCATGCAAGATCTCTCCAATTAGGTCAATCAAATGAATAAGGAAGGACAGAGGGAAGATTCAAGAAGAAGATGTGATGAGGAAAGTACTTCCTATTAGCAGAAAAGAAGACCGAAGTATCCTAGATCTCCTCATAGATCCACTATGCCCAATTTCTTTGAAGAAGGTGAGAGGTATAGAAGTGAAGAAAGAAATGAACCTGAGACTCATGAGACTCTCAGTCTATATCTGGAAGAGTACAAAGCACAGTCTAGAGCATTCAAGGAGAAACTAACCCTCCAACAATTCTTCAAGATCAAAGAAGAAAGAGGATCCTATAGCAACAATAGAAGAAAGAGGCATAATAGATTCTATTTTCCTAAATTTTATGGATCTTCCTCAAGCAATGTCAAGGCTTGGAGGAGGGAGTTAGATTCATTTTTCAAGCTACATCTTGTGGCTAAAGAAGAGGCTATTCAAATTGCAGAACTTCATCTCTTGGATGAAGCAGAGGATTGGTGGTTTGGGCACATAGAGCATGCAAAGGTGACCAAGTATTTAGATTTTTTTCACAAGTTTAGGAAGGATTTTTATGTGGAGGAGACAGAGATGTGCTACAAAGAGACATTTCCCAAGGAAACCAAGGAGAATGTCAATCTTGTCACTTTGGACAAAATGTCACAACTTTCACCACCTACTGCAGAAGTACTTGTATCTTGAGAAGGGACACTTGCATCTTTGCAAGGTAGTCTTGACCTCTTGACATATGGAGTCCCATGCATGGATCAGGATATGCATGAGGAAGAGGAGGAAGAAACTAGCGCTGGTACACTTGAAGAAAATTTTCCATCACTCTTACCAGCAGTTGGAGACACTATTTTCCTGGTTGGAGGAAATCTTTTGTTCTTTCAAGAGGTTCCCACATATCAGTTGATCCAAGGTATGCATAAAATTTCAGCACATATTGTTTCAAGATCAATGCATAACCAAGGGTTAGAACAAAATGTTGATTTGAAGCAGAGACATATCACAACGCAGAGGACCCTTGATCTAATCAAGGAGGAGACTGAAAGGTATCCCTATTCATCATTATTGAGCGACATTCAACCCTTTGAGTTGAGATGTATAGTTTCAGAAAATGTGTAATGTTCCAAATCTGGAACTTGCTCCTCCATGCGGGAATATCTTAAGATATTCCAATCTTCCAGTTTCAAGAGTATTAACAATCAACACTGAAATATTTCAGAGATTGAATATAGGGGCATTTACTGGATATGTCACCTTCACAAGGAAGGGTGAGATATAGAGGCTACCTAGCCCACTAGCAGACTCTGCCAATAGAACTTGTCAAAAGCTAATATTTCCCTTCAAGGAACTTCTGCAACAATGTCCAAGAGGATGCTGTATAAGAAAGCCCATGTGAAAATAAGGAAATCCAGTGTTGGGATTCCTTAGAATATATCTGATACAAACTCCCTGCAGAATATAAGCTCAAATAAATAACCCTAAGGGGGTTATTCAGATATCCCACCAACAAGTATACCGAAATAATGCTTAATGGGAGAACCTTCAGCAGTATTAAAAATTCAATATGTAACAACAATGAAATAATGCCTCATGTAATGCATGAAGAGAAAAAATCTGATACATAAGCTGTACCAGAAAATATAATACAAATTCCTTGAGGAAAATCCCTCTAAGGTGAGCTTAAATCAGCCTCAAGGGGAAATGTACATAAAACAAGAGAATACATTGCTACATAACCCAACAACTCAATCACTGCACAGTCTATGAGGAAAAATGTCTGAAAGCTGATATATATGAGATGATATAACAATATGTGCTCAAATAAATATGGGGGAGCAAGATCTCAACCCCAGAAAACATTATTAAAACAATCCTCCGAGGGATTGGCTAAAATACATAAAACAGAAAAATGTCGGAGTTGCAGTGTAGCTGCTGCAACTCAAATATAATACAACATAGGAGAATGAAGTAGATGCTGCAATAAACAATGATACCTCCTCCAATTATCTCTAAAGTGAAGGGGCTAATCCCCTCACTGAAGATTGCACTTTGTAGTGCAAAAAATGAACCCTTTGTGCATACCACCTCTGAAGATAACGCTGTGAGGGAAGGAGACTACGGTGGGCATGAGAAGAAAAATATAGCCCAATGTGAATATATGTAGTATCAACTCTGAGGTTTCCTTTTCTGATCTCCTAGAGAAAGATATGGCTCCTCCTCTACAAAACAAGCTCCGGAAATGAGATGATGAAGGTCCCTCACTGCAACACTAGCAACTCCAATGTTTCTTGCTGCAAGAATAACGCAGTAGCTGCAAGTGCATGCTCTAGCCTCAATCCAAGATGTGAGGAATATGAATAACAATATCTCCATGGCCTCCCATTGAAGAGAAGGGCATTCCCAAACAAGAATCCCTCTTGTGCTAAGAAGCACAAGCTCCCTCAGTTGAAGGAAGCTTCAACTTCGAAATTATTTCTCCAAGGATGAAACCCCAACAATGGCTCTCCCTCATCTTTTATGCAAGGCATGCTTCCTTGCCATGGACCCCACTCACATTATGGTTTCTCTCTCATTTCAAATTTCCCTCCATCCAACTACGCAATCTTCTTGTGCAAGCTTCCCCTCTTGGGTACGTTGTTGACTTGGGTCAACCATGGTCTAGCCCACTTTCTTTTGGCCATTTTCACACTTAGGGCTGCTATCTCAAGCCACTTAAGTGAATTTTTGCACCTTAGGATTGTTTATTAGGTTTCTACATGGGCTCCCTCACCCATTTTATTCACTTTCTAAAAATATAGCAAATCTAATGTTCCAATTACCTTGTTGCAAAATTTGGAACATTCCAGTGTTCCCCTCCCAAAACATGCTTGTCCTCAAGAAAGAGCAAGGATGGAATGGAAATAAAGTCCTTTACTCAAGGCATGGAGGCTAAAATATCCTCATGTATATCCTCCATCCCCCAAGGAGTCAAGCAAAATGAGTCACCTTCCAACTAGGCAACTCCTGAAAGTACTCCTCCACCTTGTGCTCATGAGAAATAGGTGGGCTGAATTTCTGAACTTGGTAAGCTTCATAGCCTACCCCACGCTGTCCTCTTCTCCACTTATGATGAATGTGAATTGAAAGCTGAACTTGGGCTGCAATAGTTTTGCCTTCAAGAGGCAAGATGAAGTCTAGATCCCCAAGGATCTCTCCTTCAATGCAGCAAATCAAGCTGGCCCAAATCATCTCATATGTGATGAGTTGGAATTCATCATCATATGGCATCCAAACAATCATATGGTTCAGCTCATGCAAAACACATATTTGAACATGGTGACCATATCATCTCCCATACTCCCCTTGGAGCATGTGCTACAAAAAGAATGGAGGTCTTCTCTCCCAAAGGGCACATCCACCCAATGAGTCTCTCCCTCCTCATGAAACATATGGGGTTGCTGCTGATATATGGCTGAAATGAAATGGTCTTCAAAAGAGACCCAAGCCACCCCATCAAACATAAAAACCATAAAGTGCCTCCTCCAAAAATTTAAATTCTCCAAATAGCTCCTCCCACATGAAGGAAAGAGATGAAGCTTGGCAATCATGGGCTGCCCATTGTTTCTCCTAAAACATACCACATGAAAAGTAGGGAGAATCATTCTCCCAATGGGAATATTCAATTCATCCCCCCCCCCCCTTCAAAATAGTTCTTCCTTTGAACATCGTTCTACTAGAAAAATATAGAAGATACACTCATGAGAGCAAGGAGGTGAAATATAGTTCCATGTATGGAACCAGCGCAGGGCATTATTAGCCTGCCTAAATATATGATGCAACAAGTGTCTTTTCAGCCACTTGTTTGTTTCCACATTCATCCTACAAGATTTGATCATGAAAACATACTTTGGTGCCAAAGGTGCACACCAAAACCCATGTGGCTTTCCCCCACAATCCACTGCTAAAATAGCCATCACTTTTGCTGCAATGAACCATAAGTACAACAAAACAAAATGTGCAAGAAGGAAGGATCCCTCTTGATCTGATATGTTACTCATAAAGATAAGAGTGTGCAAAGCATGTAACAAATAGTTACCTCCCTCATCATGTACTTTGGCCTTTGAGCTGAAATGGCTCAAGTGAAAAGTCCCCCTTACTACAACATAGTAGGGGAGTGGTTGTGCCAACCATATCATCATATTTTGGGTTATGCATCTGTCCATATGCTGATATGCAACCATTAATATTCCCTCCCAAGTGGACTCCTCCATCAGTGAAGAATATGCATGAAAATTCATGAAAGAAGAACCCATAAATACTGCATGTACCCTCTTCTTGTGCTTTTGAAACCAAGCCAAGAAAGTCAAAATGTAGTAAGGAGTGCTCTCCTCCATTACTCCTTCATTCGCATCACCTACATGCCTCCAAAGTACATCACTTGTGAAGTGGCTTTGAGAACACTCCAACAAGTAATCCAAGCCTTCAAGTGACAGCGCTGCTGGCCTTTGGAGTAGGGCCACTATCATCTCAAAGCTCCCATATTTGACATGAATCTTGCAAAAGACTCCTCCCATCCACATACCCTTGAGAAAAGGTCATGTCTCATGATGGCAAAAATCTCTCCTTAGTAGCCAGCGTAGCTTTGACTCTTGCTGCCCTGTGTCATAGATATGCAAGTGGCTCACAAGCCTCTTTCTCTCCATCCACTCTCCTCTATCAAGATATGGTTGTCCCCAATCCTTCTCTCCTTTGGCATCTTCCCAATGAAGACTTCCATTATCCCAAAGCAATTATTCCTCCTTACACCTCATGGGATGTTGAGATGTAACCCCCTGAAGAATTTCTAGGAAAGGCCTCCCACCAATCAAACCCTTGAATCCACAATAATCCAAGAGTGCTAAGGACAAGACATCCTTAGGAGATGGCACACCATGCATTATGCCTCTCACAACCTTGCACCATAACTCCACATGTTGCATGCAGCTCAATAAGGGTGCAAATGAATGAATGCTGATCCCTTCTTGGGTCAGGCCCAAGTGGCACAACGCTGTGCAAACTTGCTTCTCTTTATCAGCATGATGTTTCGATCCTGGGCCATGTGAATGCAAATTTCCCAAACCTCTTATGAAAATTTCTAAATTGTTACTGCATGGAAATTTTTGCATACCTTTTTGGGTCTTTGAGACATCTTGTATGGCTGCAAGAGTCCCTCTCTCTAATTTGTTGGCTGATCCAACTACTGATATGGTGGGCTGCTCCTCTATGAACTGGATAGTGCTGGTAGAAGCCTCCTCAAGTGGAGAAGATGTCTCATCCTCCTCTGGCCATCTATCCATTTCCTCTTGTGGCCCTCCATACTCTTCACTTCCTCCATGAGAATAGGAAGTGCTTTCATCTTCTCCTCCCTCCTGAAACCCTCTAGCGGTTTCACTGCAGCTTTTCTCATCTTGAAAACCTCTTAGAGTTTCACTGAACTTTTCTTTCCCCATTGGTTGAACCCCTTTGGAGAGGCTCCTTTCTGATTTGAAAATGGATGAGAGCAACCTCATCCTCTCCATCTTTGTTCTCCTCTTCTTCGTATTCTCTGGGTGGATCTGAAATCCATAAGTTGAGCCAAGATGGATGCTCTGCTCTTAATTCACTTATAGCTTGATCTCACAAGCTGTGCCAGAGATAATGCTTTGATACCACTGTAATGTTCCAAATCTGGAACTTGCTGCTCCATGTGGGAATATCTTAAGATATTCCAATATTCCAATTTCAGGAGTATTAACAATCAACACTGAACTATATCAGAGATTGACTGTAGGGGCATTTACTAGATATGTTACCTTCACAAGGAAGGATGAGATCTGTAGGCTACCTGGCCCACTAGCAGACTCTGCCAATAGAACTTGTCAAAAGCTAATATTTCCCTTCAAGGAATTGTTGCAGCAATGTCCAAGAGGACGTTGTATAAGGAAGCCCATGTAAAAATAAGGCAATCCAGTGCTGGGATGCCTTACAATATATCTAATAAAAACTCCCTACAGAATATAATCTCAAAGAAATAACCCTAAGGGGGTGATTCAGATCTCCCACCAACAAGTATACCGAAATCATGCTTAATGAGAGAACCTTCAGCAGTATTAAAACTTCAATATGTAACAGTAGTGAAATAATGCCTCATGTAATGCATGAAGAGAAAAAATCTGATACATAAGTTGTAGCAACAAATATAATACAAATTCCTTGAGGAAAATGCCTCTCATGGTGAGCTTAAATCAGCCTTAGGGAGAAATGTACATAAAACAAGAGAATACACTGCTACATAACCCAGTAGCTCAATCACTACACATTCTATGAGGGAAAATGATTGCAAGCTGATACATATGAGATGATATAGAAATATGTGCTCAAATAAAGATTGGGGAGCAAGATATCAACCCTAGAAAACATCATTACAACAATCCTCCAAGGGATTGGCTAAAATACATAAAACAGAAAAATGCCAGAGTTGCAGTGTAGCTACTGCAACTCAAATATAATACAACATAGGAGAAGGAAGTAGATTCTGCAATAAACAATGATACCTCCTCCAATGATCTCCAAAGTGAAGGGGCTGATCCCCTCACTGAAGATTGCACTCTCTAGTGCACAAAATGAACCCTTTGTGCATGCCACCTCTGAAGATAACACTATGAGGGAAGGAGACTGCACTGGGCATGAGAAGAAACATATGGCCCAATGACAAGATATGAAATATCAGCTCCATGGTTTCCTTTTCTGATCTCCTAGAGAAAGATATGGCTCCTCCTCTACAAAACAAGCTTCGGAAATGAGATGATGAAGGTCCCTCACTGCAACACTAGCAACTCCAATGTTTCTTGCTACAAGAATAACGCAATAGCTGCAAATGCATGCTTTCGCCTCAAGCCAAGATGTGAGGAAGATGAAGAAAAATATCTCCATGGAATCCCATGGAAGAGAAGGGAATTCTTAAATACGAATCCCTCTTGTGCTAAGCAGCACAAGCTCCCTCAGTTGAAGGAAGCTTCAACTTTTAAATTCTTTCTCCAAAGATGAAACCCCAACAATGGCTCTCCCTCATATTTTATTCAAGGCATGCTTCCTTGACATGGACGCCACTCACATTAGGGTTTCTCTCTCATTTCAAATTTCCCTCCATCCAACTATGTAATCTTCTTGTGCAAGCTTCCCCTCTTGGGTACATTGTTGACTTGGGTCAACCATGGTCTAGCCCACTTGCTTTTGGCCTTTTTCACACTTGGGGCTGCTATCCTAAGCCACTTAAGTGACTTTTTGCACCTTAGGAGTGTTTATTAGGTTGCTACATGGGCTCCCTCACCCATTTTATTCACTTTATTAAAAATAAAGCAAACATAATGTTCCAATTACCTTGTTTCAAAATTTGGAATATTACAAAATGGGATTAGCATTATCCTATGTACAATGGCTGATTATGCGATCAGTATTGTGCCTTACTTTAAGACATCATATGTATTACCCTGCAAATTTATAGCATTGTCACTTAGTAGCTGTGACAAAGAAAGGGCTTCATCATTCTTGGAGCATTATAGAGGTATATTCACTCATGAATCAATGGAAGAAAAGATGAAAAATGGTGGACATCTTGACATGAGCAACATTTTCTCCCTTCTAGATGACCCTTTCTCAATGTGCATCTCACTACTCAAAGAGAAACTTCTACTTGTAGCAAATACAAAACTTATTTTGTTTTGGAGGGCCTTTGGTGGAGAGAGGATCTCATTAAGAGATCTAATTAGATATGCATTTCAACATTTCATGAAGTGAAAATTTCTTCAACAGTTTAGGGGAGATGGTATTCTACAAAGGGAGGATACCATGATTCTGCAGCACATCACTCATCATCCATATTAGGGTGAGTGGATGAGGATGATGATCAAGGGGTCACATGATCACTTGTAGATTTACATGGGCCAGCAAGCTTGGCTATGTTGGTTTCCATTGGGAGATTTCTGTCACTCTCCAAAGGCTCCTATTTTTCTGATCCATGCCATGAAAAACACATATGAAATGAAGAAGGAGGCATGGCTGCACTAGATGCTCTTGGGTGAGTATGGATACCACCAAATAGCTCATCATTTCCGGAATCATGCCTTGCGTTTCAATGATAAATTGTAGAAAATGAAGGCATGTTCATTTTGGTTTCACTTGAGAGAGTTTGGCCACCACATGACATCTCCTATGTCTATGTGTTTTGTATTGGGTAAAGCTTGGCATGATGCTCTCAATATGTGCATTGATGATGTTTGTTTGTGTTGGGCTGATGTGACATTTCACATGTCCATTATTATGTTTTTGCTTCATGATGCACATGAGGAGGAGGAGAAGCAGCAAGATCTCTTGTTGCTTTGGTAGCTTTTGGGGGAGTTTGGCTTGTCCATATTACATGGAGGATATGGAGGATGGAAGCAAATGGTGTTACTTCGATGGTTATTGCTAGGAAAATATGGTTTGACATCTCTGTCTACCCATGTTACTCCTTCCCTTCTTGTTTTGCAAAACTTTGGAATGATGGAGTTTGGATCCAATAAGGCCAACAGGGCTAAGAATGAGAGCATAACAATGCTCAATCAAATTCATGAAACATGGGATGAAGAAATGTGTTGTATGATTAAGCTTTTCCTTTGTGGAAAGAGCTACTTTATTTTATGTCTCTCATATGTTTATGATGATGTTGGACATCATATGGTTTTCACTTGGTACTTCATGATGGGAGGAGGACATCTAACCAGACAGTTAGAAGTCATTCTTTATGTTTTTAAAAGATAACTTTGGAACCAAACATGCATAACCCTTTACAGCAAATGGAGGAAGCCTTCCTTATGTGGATGCCATTTGTAGGGGAATAGATAGATTTGCTTCTACTTTTGGAGTTGCTTGAGGACAAGCAACATTTTTCCGGGGGGGACTGTAATATTCCCAAAATTTCACATCATATTTGGAATATTAGAGTCCTTGATTTTCTTAATGGATTAAGTAAATAAAAGGGAAGAGGGACCCACAATCCTCAATAAGAATAAATATCCACTTTTGTGTGTGTGAATATGGATTAATTTAGCCTAGTTCTGTAAAATGAGGTATTTGAGCAACTACTAATGTGAAAGAGATTGTAGATCATGTCTCATTTAATGAGAAAGATCGTGGAGGGTTAATTCAGTCAACTAAGATCTTGAAAATGTCAAACAAAGGATCATTGAGCATTCATGATCAAGTGATGGAAGATCATGTGCAAATGAAGCACACATGATGGAAGAGGTGTCATTGCACCTAGACTGTTGGTTGATTTGGTCAAACAACGCAGTCCCACTTGGAGGATCTTGTCCACATGTGACTGCGTAGTTGAGATTGGGGCCAAGGCTTGGGAAGGCAAAGGTGAAAAGGAATCTTGGATTATTTTTATGTATGATATTTTAGATCTCGAATTGTCAAATGACATTCCACTGCATTCTTGGGCTGTTTAGCAGATATTGAAGGTGTTGTTTAGAATAGGGTGTTCTCAGGTGGGAATCCCACCTCTTCCTTGAGTAGCTCTAGAAATAGGATTTCTCTTAATTCTACATCAGGCATTGGTGCCACATCTCTTCTCTACTTTCTGCAGAACATTCATATTCAGAAATCTATATATTTCTGAAGATCAGTTTGGAAGGTGGAAGTTGTCTTCCGTACTTCAGCTGGAGAACAAGGTGAGGGATTATTCCCATCACTTGGGATTATATATTGGCACTCCCAGAGCCACATTGCAGATTTGGAATCACGCCAAAAGTTATTGACCTCATAACAGTAGTGTTCCCTTCAGGAATAACGTTGTCCATATTGCAGATCTGAAAGGAGGAAGGAAGTTGCTAGTATTTCAGCTAGCAATCCGTGAGGGATCATTACCTCACATTGCCATCAGTCTTACTATCAGCCTAGCATTTATTGCAGCATATTTTAGTAGGTAGGAGGCCTCTCTTTCCCTCACAACGCAGTTTCTAGAGGCAGTTGTGTTGCAACAGCTGCAATCATCATTGGAGGATTGAGAAGCCAGATCTAGAGCTTCTAGCTCATAGATCTGAGGAAGGGATCAGCCCTTCAAGCATAGATCTAATCATATATCATATTTCAGCCATCTATTTTTCATATCTAGCTTCAGATCTATATTTCCCAGCAGATCAAGGATCAAATCCTAGGGAGGTGATTTTCCAAAGTTGTCGATCTGGAAAATCCTTTCTGGGTTATCTTGGGAATCCATCACATTGGACAGATCTTGAATCTTAGCATCATCAGAGCTCCGGATTTGAGTAGATCTGCATTCTCATTTTCAGCCTGCACCTATATTTACTGCAGTTCCTCCACATTTACGCTGTACATGTTGTATGCATGTCTCCAGGGTGATCCTAGCTCATCTTTTTGGCTAGATCTACCTACATTCTGTACTTGTGTAACTGAATATTCTCCAATATAATAAAATGGCTCAGGTCTTTCTGCATATTATGATGTGTACTTAGATTTTTTGTTTATCTTGTTGTAATTTCTTATATTATGTGAAATATTACTGCATTCTCCCATTTGGGATATTACAAGAAGGTAGAGCGCCTTCGAGTGCATAACAGTGGGAATTCTATATATTGGGGTTCCCCTTGGGGATGTCAAAACTATATTGGGGATATATGTGTTATGACCATATAACATGTTTTCTATGACCATGACCCCCCTAATAGTGTCTGTGATTTGAGGTATCTTTAGTTGCCATACTTTTAGGGACATACACAAGGTGACTGGAGCAGGCTAACTCAGTACCTGACACAGATGAACCAAATTTGTCTTCGGTCATTGGGAGGGTACTTGTCTCCACGAGAGTGCTTACACCCATCGTCTGAGGTTCGAGTGAAGCTCAATAGTAACCATAACTGTAAATTTTACCATCTCTCTCGGTATTCTATTGTGATACTGGGTTTCATCTCCAGTAAATGGTAGTACTCAGAGAGGGTCTTACTCCTTTGGCTTCCTGATTGATTGATTTTAGAAGTTATTTTTTTCTTTTTTAGGTGTGTGGTTACTATCATTGACACTTAGTAATACATCACAAAAAAATTTGATAAAATTAACATTTCCTCATGGCGTCATTCGACCCTCGTCATCTTTCTAGGCAATAGCAAGGTCTCCCTCCATTGGCACTAGGGGAGGAGTCGAGTCTTGGTGACCTAGTGCTTTCTCCGGAAGAGCACTCTCCAGTGTTGACCCCTCATTTTCACATTGCTCCCTACCATACGGAGTTTCCCAAGGATCCTTTCATCGAAGGAGTTGTACCTCCTTACAATCCTCCTCTCACTGACCTGTTGGGGCCATTGTTAATTCAGGTAGCACCAGTGCCAGCCATGTCTTTGGTTGCACCTACATCCACTTCACAACCGACGACCGTTGGGTCGGTGCTATTGGTGGCCAACTTGATTCCACCACCATCCTCCACGTAAATTGGAAGTTCTACACAATTTATTGGCAAACCTGACTGCCAACATATACCTGGTCCTACAACTTAGTCACCGCAACTGGAAGCAGACTTCTGAACCCTTCAGGATCCGCTCCTATAGTGACTACACCTAGACCCCCAATTCCTGCTCCACTAGAGGGGCTACTTTGGTTCCTTTTAGCAACCCTTTCGATTGGAATCCATTGATGATTTCAAACCCCTTGGCTATTATTCCAGGGGGCAGTGTCACCAACACCTATATGCCAGGGGGAACTTCGGTACCCCTACATTCAGTAGGGCAAACAGAACCGTCGATTGTTAATTCCATTCCTCTAAGTGGTCAAACTTCAGGTGTAGGGTCTATGCTAATGGTCAAATATGCGAATAGAAGTATGCCACAATATAAATCTATTGTGTCTATATGAGCGACCCTTCCCCAAAACCAATTGGGGCAAGGTGGAAACCAACAGTTTGTCCCAGTACAACATCCCCTACAAATAGCAACCATACGTTTCTACACCTATACTCACTGGAAAATTTTATCAAGAAAGTCCTAATTATCCCATTGGTAACACGTTGATGGGAGAACCATACGGTCCAAATGGTCAGCCAACACCTCCTTGGCTAGACTCAGGGGCAACCATGAAATTGCCATTTTTGGCAGCTTTAGACATCCCCGAGCTCTACAAATTGACCAATGATCCTATCAACCAAAACCCACTTTGGCTTCCAGTACTGCACAAGATTACATTTGACTTCCCTAAGCTCGAAGGGAAACAAGGAAAGTATTTGGCTATGCACATCACCACCTTTCATCTATGGTCTGTTTCTAACTCCATGGTGGACGATAGTATCCGGCTCATAATTTTCCCCCAGACTCTCATAGGTAACGTTTCCAAATGGTACATTGAGTTACCATGTGTTGCATTCAATACTTTTGGTGCCTTGGCAACAAAATTTCTTAATAACTTTCAAGTAACTATCCGATATGAAACCGAAACTGAACTCTTAACCTTGCTGCACCAAGACACCGCCACCCATATCTCCAATCACACTCATGAATGGAGATGTAGATGGAGGTTAGTCAAAGCGCCAATCCTAGATCATTTATTATCGAACTGGTTTTGAAGTCACTCTTTCCACCCCTTGCCAAAGATGTGTGCTTGTCTGGTGCAGTCACGGAAGACCAATCCATATGTCGTGCACAACATCTAGATATCATCTATTCGCAATCTTACACACTGTATAATTTACTCCCCCATTCCTCTAGAAACTCATATATTCTCCCGCTATTTAGTTACCTAGAGTGCATGGTGATGGCCTCATTGGTGAAACTTTTGGTGTAGCTGTAAAACATCTCAGTGGGAAAGCTTCCCAACCATCTTCGGTTGCCACCGCCCCTACCCAATCGGCTTCTCTTCCCACCGCTGAGGTACACTCTGTGTAGTCTACATAAAAACCTAGCAGCAAGAACAAGAAGAAAAAGAAAAAAATAGCTCCTTATGAAGAGCAACCCAATACTCAGAATAATCCCAATCAGAGAAACGATGCTAAAAATGACAAAGGAAAGGATAAATCGATGAGATTCCCTTGAAATATTTGTGCGGAGGACCACTTGACATATTAATGTCCTCGGCTATAGGAATGCACATATTTTATTACACAAAAGGACTTTGGAAGGACACCTGTCGTCCTTCACAATCCCTTCCCTAATCCACAGGAGAAGAAACAACACATGGTTGCAAACCCTCAAGAACCACCCAAAGTGGAAATGGTGGTACTCATACTTTCGGTGAAGGATCATCTGCCTTTTATGGCATGGAGATTGTTAAACTCCAAAATCAAGCTAAAATCTATGGAATTCCAATCATTGAGGCTCAAGAACCTTGTTCAAGCTCGAATCCACCGATGCTTAATGATCCGCATATCAAAAGGCTTGCTGCTGACCCTGTCATTCGTCCCCCCAAAGGGAACCTTCGACACATGACTCATAACACCTCTGCACGTGCTTCCCAAAACTACAAAATTGTATAAGACTTGGCGCAAGCACCATCAGCTACGTTTGGACTAGAAGTGTTGCAAACCTACCCAGCACAAAGGAAAGCCCTCCTTTCGGCCATTGGTGGAATTGACCCCCAGGATTCTATGCTAGCCATCTTCGACATGGAAAAATACAAACCCCTCCTTTCACACCATCTTGCTTTCCATGTTGAAGTTGTGTCAAAAGAGATACCAATCCATCACATTGTCATAGATGATGGTGCTTCAACCTGCGTAATGTCAAATATGTGTTGGCTCACTTTGGGTTCTCCCACTTTGTCTCCACTGTCGAATTCCCTCAAATATTTCAATGGCCACACTTTCCTCCCAAAAGGCTACCTTGCTAGCTACCCAATTACACTTAGTGGGAAAATAATAATTGTGGACATAGAATTTATAGATTTTCATCTCGACTATAATCCTTTGTTGGGTCACAATTGGTCTTATGCGATGACTGCCATTGTCTCTTCGGTTTTCCGACTCATCCTTTTTCCATTGAATGGGAAGATAGTTACTGTGGACCAGTTATCCTTTTGCACCCTTGATTATTATGCATTACCTAGCAGCACTATACCTTTGGCAGGAGGCATTCCTGACTCTTACATTAGTGTTGCTACCGGCCTTCTGAAGGCATCTTCCATGATGGGTTTTTTCGCTCCCTGTCGCCTGAGGTTCCACAGACAATTTCAATGATATCCACCATCTTGAATGGCTCTATTGATACCTGGATCCTACCATTTCCTTCATAAATTGATTCCTATGGAGATCAAATGCCACTATCACTGGCTAAGTTGGCTTATCAAGCCATCCAATCAACATCTGAATCGTCCACTACTCTAGTTTCTACAAATGGTACCACCCTCTCGCCCGCCAAAGTTCCTTCTAAGGATCTCCTCGATGAAGTCCTGCCTACAGAAGAAGCTATTCGAGAGATCATGTCTCTAGAGGAAAAACCTTGGGGAGAGTTTCATCATTGCGCTTCAATGTCTGATTCGGTCGTGACCATTATTCAAATCTCGTCTTTTGACCCACCTGAGATCATTCCCTCCTCTTACACGACTGTTCAAACTATCGATTTGGAAGGGAAAATGGGAAATATTTATAAGACTATGCTCATAGATTTCTCGGTCAAAATAGGTATCGTGGAAAATACACATATTTGAGTGGCTTTCATTCTCGAGGAAATTGCACGCTTCACATCCCTTTTTAAGGATTTCTGCGATGTTTTTTCCTAGTCTTACGACGAAATGCCCGGTATAGATCCTTCTATAGTCAAGCACGAAATCAAAATTTATGACAATGCAAAGTTTTTTTGGCAAAGGCTCCGACCTGTCCACCCTTGCAAAGCAACTACTATCAAGACAGAAGTCAAAAAACTCTTACACGCTAGTTTCATCTATCACATTCCTCTAACGGAATGGGTATCCAATCTAGTTCTCATAGACAAAAAATAAGGTACCATCCGAGTCTGTGTTGATTATCATGATCTGAATGCTGCTTGTCAAAAATACAATTCTCCTACTCCGTTCATAGATCATATTCTCGACGATTACACCGAATGAAAATCCTTTTCCTTTATGGATGGATTTTCGGGATATAACTAGATAGAAATTAAAAAGGATGACCAACATAAAATTGCCTTCATTTGTCCTTGGGGCACATTTTCATATCATAAAATCCCATTTGGTCTGAAGAATGTGGGAGAAAATCTTCAAAGGGCCATGGACTATGCATTTTACAAAATCAGACACATTGTACAAGCTTACTTGGATGACCTTTCGTCTCACTACAAGAAATGAACCCATCACCTTGTGCATCTTAAAGAAATATTTTCTCGGTGTAGTTTCTACAACATACGTCTCAATCCGCACAAGTGCATAGTTTTTTTCGAGTCTGGACATATTCTTGGTTTCATTATCTCCAAGCATGGGATTAGGGTTGATCCCGATAAGGTTAAGGCAATTATTGAATTACCTGTGCCAGAATCCATTCTACAACTCCAACCTTTGCAAGGGAAGGCAAACTTCTTACGTCGTTTCATCGTAAACTATGCCGAGATGATGAAAGGCTTCATGATATTACTCAAGAAAGGGGTACCATATCTGTGGAATGATCAAGATCAACTGTCATTTGATGCCCTGAAATGGGCACTCATTTATGCCCCACTTCTTAGTGCCCCCAACTATTCACGCAAATTTCTCCTCTACCTGGCAGCCTCACCTTCCTCCCTAGGCATGGTTTTGGTTCAAGTTCACAATGGCGATAGTGAGCATGTGATTTATTATCTTTCAAAAGGTCTCATCAGACCTAAATTATGATATTCACATGTGGAGAAACTATCTCTCGTGGTGTTCTTCGCTATCACCCGCCTCTGACACTATATATTGCTACCAAAAACTACCATAATTTCTTTGGAGAATCCCATGTGACACATCTTTTCTTGTTATATCATTGGAGGAAAATATTCCAAATGGATTGTAATCCTGTAACATTTTGATTTGGTCTTCGTTGCTTCCAAAGCAAATAAATCTCTAGTCTTCCCCGAATTACTATCGGACCTTCCCAAAATTGACCCAGATGAAGTAGCTCATGATCCATTTCCTGATGAATCTATCTATCTGGTCGATTCTTCTGATCCTTGGTACGTAGAAATTCTGGTCTACCTCCAAACTCAATAGTTCTTCCCAACTCTCACGTCAGACGATCGTCATCGCATTCGTGACCAAGAAAAACACTATCTTGTGCTGAACGATACTCTATATCATCATGGTGTCGATTCATTTCGTCAACATTATCTCACTCATAAAGAGGCAGAACACGTTTTAAATGACTGCCACGCTGGGGTGTGCGGTGGTCACCTTTCTCACATAGCTACTGCCCAAAAAATTTTGCATGCAGGATACTATTGGCCCACTTTGTTTAAAGACTGTGTCACAATGGTCCAGAAGTGCCACCTGTGTCAGATTTTTATGAAGAAAATATGCGCCCATCCTACCCCTCTTCATCTGATTATCTTCATCTGTTCTTTTGCTAAATGGGGAATAGATTTCATCACATGCAATCCCACTTCTACGGATGGATACAACTACATCATAGTTGTGGTCGACTACTTCACAAAATGGGCTAAAGCCATTCCCACTATTTAGGCCAATGGAGAAACCACCGCTCTCTTCCTGTTCAGTCAGGTCATCTTCCATTTTGATGTACCCTGCTCGATTATCACAAATCATGGTTCACACTTTCAAAACCAAATGATGATGGAGTTAACTTCCATGCTAGTTTTTCAACAAGATTAGTCTTCATCCTACTATCCTCAAGCTAATAGTCAAGTCGAAGCCATAAATGGCATCCTCGAGACCATGATTTGTCGGTTAGTTGGCATCATAAAATCACATGGCATCAGAAACTATACTCCGCGTTATGGGCATACCAAATGTTAGTGAAGAATTCTATAGTCTTCAATCCATTCCAACTAGCATACATTCTAGAAGCAGTTCTTCCAATCGAGTGTGAGATTTGATCACTTAAGCTAGTCGTTGAACTCCTACCTGCAACCACTACTAAAGAAGAGTGCTTTCTCTCGCTCGATCAATTGGAAGAAACTCGTCGAGATGCCACACTAGCACTCAAAGCTCAAAAGTGTCAAGTAAAAGCTCAATATGAAAAATCTGTCAGCCTCATTCTTTCCAAGAAGGCAATCTCGTTCTACTCTACGATCAAAGACATGACCTCTTGGGGGCAAGAAAACTTGATCCATTATGGATTGTTCCATACATCGTCATGAAAGTCCTTTCGAAAGGAGCTTATGAACTTCAGGATTGTAATTGGATTCCACTCATTGAGCCCTGCACCGGGATCTATCTGAAGAAGTATTTCGCCTAGAGTCCTACTAGGCATATGCTTTGTAATTTAATGTATATAAGTTTTGTCTTGTTTTGCTGTGTTTGGGTTTTTAGTATTTTTTATCATATATACTCTCTTATTTTACAGATATGTATTCGTCATGCTTTCCATATGTTGGATATGCGGATGGTTTCAATTGTCACAAATGGCACATTGCATCAGTCGCTTGGGTCCTCTATACACCTGAGTTGGAACTACTTGGTTCCAGGGGAATATTTCTTGGTGATACCCCCAACAATATTTTTGAGTACATGTCAGTGATACAACTCCTCATAGAAGTTGCATCTCACGGTATCTCCAATCTGGTGGTCAGGTTATATTCTTAGCTAGTCGTTATGCATTTGAACAACTTTTATCACGCTTGTTATCCATTCTTATTACGTGATTACTTAAGGGTATGACTTATGGAGCATCAATTTCAATTCATTACTTTTGAGCACATTCCTGGAGAATCTAATACATTAGCTGATTCGTTGGAAAATTATGTGTTAAATTGGCATTTTTCGCATTTATTACAGAAAGAGTCATACATGACTGTATATTTTTGCATCATAAAAAATACATAAAATTTTAAAACTACATGATCAAATTCACCAATATATATATATATATATATATATATATGTCATGTCCAGGAAATTTACATCAAAAAACTCTTCAAAACTTGGGCGTTTTACAAAAATTGACTCTTCTAAGCCTCGCTCTAACATCTATACATATATAATCTAATCCTCCTGAGCCTGCTGCTCATGGTAGTAGACAACTGCTCTGGAAAACCTCCTTAGAGGCACCAAGGACCTCTTCGACACACCCACTATGTGTCGTTGTAGGTGAATGGGGATCTCCCTCATGGGAAGAGGTAGCATGCCCATGCTCAATCCTTCGAGGTTCCTGGAAACCTCGTGCAAACTGCATGGATCATCAACCTCTTTGGTGGCTACTGCGTCCACTGCTGCTACTCTAGCCCCAAGTAGTTCCATTCCTTTCCGTGCATAGCGAGGGGCTCTGGCTGGATGAACGAGTGACACATCTGTGCCAAGCAATAAGCTTCATGTCAAAATATTTTTCACCCATTAAATAAAAAAAATTTAGAAACATTCAAAAGAAGAAAATACTTAAAGAAACTGATTGTTTTCGTTATTACCATCTGCACCTCACTGAGTGCCTGGTGGCAATCTCATCTCCATATCTCCTATGTATTTCATCCCTGCATAGGGATAATATTCGATCATCAGGATTTTTCCATTTAGCCACTTGAATAATGCATCATAAAAAAAATGGCAGATCGGACCCTCTACAGTCTTCAGCATCAAAGTGGACCAATGACCCTATCTAGGCTCTCGTGGTCCCATAAAATCCATGATCATCCTCAGCCTTATGACGGGAAATATCTCTAGTATGAATGAAACTATCAGTGTGCCAAACCCAAAATCTAGCTAGGACTGGATCTTACATGCTGTCAGTTCTTCTCGAACCCGCTGGACAATGCCTTCCCCCCAGTAAAAAATTTGTGGCTGTAGAGAATCCAGCGCTAGCAATACCTGGGCCTTGGTGGCCATGTGATGACTCTTGGCCCCCACCAAGCGAACTATCATCCATAGAAGAGGCCTCATCGGTCTTGAGGCCACATATGCTATAGGAATTTGGTTTCTTACCGGCCCAGTATTTTTCATGTAGTGAACCAAGATCAATCCCATAGTAGTGCATGGATCAGCTGTTGAACCTATCAGATTGGGACTCGATCCTCTACATGACAGGCTAGTCATAAAATATATGTCGTCCTTCTCTATCGAGAGTTCATGACCCCCAATGCACAATAAATGTTGTTGATCATCCCACTGCTGGATTATCCAGCTCAGAAGGTCTTCCTATCCCCTCATCATCTCTAATCTAGTGTACTTCAGTAACCCACATCTTCAGATAACAAGCAAAGTAGTTGAATTGGTGACCGTTTCACGTTCCTCTCATTCGTGCTCTCTCTTGTGCCAAATACTCATGGTAACAACTTCACACCTACACAAAGAAAGTTTCCAATGGATAATTTTCATGCAAAATCACTTCAATATTGAGAAAACCAGGTTTTATTTTTTTTGGGCTCGCTAACGTGGGCCCTAGTGCAGAACAAGGTGCGCTAACGCACTGTCCCTTGACGGGTACTATGTGTAATGTGACCCTAGAACTAGGCACCCATGTTACATGCCTAAAATTTTTGGGTATTGCTCAAACTACCATTTTCAGCCATTTAAAACATTAAAACTTCCAATGGAAAGCAAGATAAAGGCTTAACCTCTTACCTGGAACTCGTGGAATCGAAAAATGTTTCTCGGATCGCCCATAATCGACAACAAAATTTTCACATTTGGCTTAACAAACCCCCATGAATATAGCCCATATGTGTTACTTCATTTTCCTCATCACCCCCACACTGAGACCAATTGATGGGGCCCCTAGCCACAACAAAAAAATTTCATCCTTGCATCATCATTTAGGACCCATGCATGTTGATGGGGCACCTGTATCCATGTTTGTAAATCCAAACCAATTTTAAATTCTTTTGGAAAGTGTAAAAATATTTAGGAGAAATAATTCCACCCATATTTTTATGTTTCATACCTGACGGAAGTTTCTATTCACCCTTGGTCGAAGCTTGCATATTTTTTATCCATCCCTAAAATGTCAGTCAGAGCATACTTACACACACCCTGGATGTCCTACCGACACTAGGGCTACCCCTATCATAATTTTTTTTGAATTTTATCACTTGCATTACAGTTTTTACCTCAGGCCATTTGTACATAACCATCACTTATATAGAGATCTTGTTATCATACCTTGTTAACCCACAATGTTACAATATGCTTCACCTGAAACCATGATCCCTTGTATCAACATATTTTTGGATATTTGATGCTTCTTTCCTAACGAATTCACCAAACATATTCCAGGATTGATGTAGTAACTTGGATGGCTTCCCTTGTTTAAGGAACATCCTCGGGTGGAAAAATGGGAGTCAACATTGCCCATTGATGTCATTGATCCCCCTGAAATTCGACGTCAACGCCAGTTTTCATGTCGATGTGGTATCGTACTTCATAACAACTATAAATCTTCCATTTATTTGAGGATCCATGCATTTCTAAGCATCTCTTTCAGAAATAGCCACAATGCATGGGAGGTTCCCAAAAGTCAAAGACCCATGCATACATTAGCACCTCATCAAAATGTGCTCCACCCAGACAATGCATGGGAGTACCAAATTATATCTATTTGTGCGAAGTAAAATCTCCCTTTAGGGTGTGAGCAGTTGTCATCACCAACCAACTGCATGTCACTGACCACAATGTGACTTGACATAACCAATATATGCCAGATTGTATTAACTTGTCATCATATCGAGAATGGGACGTGCCTGCCTCATAAAAACATTTCTTATTTTATCACTCAAGGTTCCCTACAAATCATGTTTATTGTTTCTCTTTAGTCAATGGGTCCCTCTACTCATCTCCATGGAAAGTTACTCTCTCTCTCTCTCTAAAATATGTTACGCATACTCTCAGTCAGAACTGAAAACATGATGTTTTTCGGCTATACATTTTCTCCTAGACCTCATACATCAGGGGAAACTATTAACACTAGAAAATCGTACACTCCAAGAGACATTAGGAATTGTTTAGAAAAATGTACAAATCAATATTCTCCAACATAATACATCAAGGAAAGATAAAAAATTAACTTTTCCTAAGTTTATTTGAGAAAATATTGGACAACACACCAAAAACAAACAAGGTTTATGCTGATTGTGCATTTTTTTCTTTGAAAGTCATGCGGTCAAAATCAAGGGAGAACTCGGAATTTTGGGACCACTTACCACACTTGGGGAGCATATTTCCTAACATGTCTAGTCAAGGTCAACCGAATTTAGTTCTCCATGAATATATGCAACCCTCGATGGAATCATCTTGTCCTACTCTTAGGTCACTATCACTCTTGAATCAAGGGAGGGAATATGGGTTGAAAATGTTCTATATAAACAAGCCATGGGAAGATAATATGACACATTGTTATGTTGGCAAAATTTCTATCAGAGCAACACCACATTTCATTGTTGAAGCAAAGGAAGCAAGAGAACTAGCACATTGGCCATATTGCTTCTAAGAAATCCAACATCTTAGTGAGAGAAGAAGAGTCCACCATTGGAGATTCTTCACACTTATTTTGAGAAAGAGGAGAATATTGCAAAGAGACTGAAGAAAGGGACCTCCTTGATAAGGATAGTTTATCACCATATCTCAAAGGATTCTCTTCATTTGTTTTAGCATTCTATTGTATTCTTCTACCACCAACATTCAATAAAGGGAGTCTTTCTCCATTGATATATTGACATGTTTTCTCCATCGAGTATTTTGTTTTATTTGTCTTTTTTGTTTAGGGATATTTTTCTTCATGATTTACTTCCAATACTAGTCATGCTTTGTTTTGTTTAAGTATGTTCACTAATAACACCAACTATATCTTTGATCCTTTCAGGGAACAACCAACTATTAAGGAGGTTTTATTTGGTATTCCATTGCCACAAAAAAACTAACACTATATCCAACACGAAATGAAATATTGTTGATCCCTAAAGATAATAATTATAGAAATAGTGTTTGAATAAACGAGTTGATGATAAAATTAGCATTATGATGGCATGATTATATATACTAACTAGTCACAAAGATAAATGATTATGCTTCTTAAATTATTAATTATTATTATTGTCATCATTTACGTATTTTATATTCATTATATACAATATATCTCCATTTTAAAGACATTTTTTCTTCAAGTAATAAAAATGTTATGTATTCATTCTTATAATATTTTTCACATGATACTTGTTCTTGATTATGTCATAATCAAATATATAAGGGAATATGATATTCAAAGTGCTAAAAAAAACTTACCATTATTGAAAGATCAATATAGCCTATTTTTCTCCTCTCATGGAATTATGTATTTATATGGCTCTTTTAATATTGTGATTAAAAAAATTACACTATTTTGAGAGAAAACTATGTTAGAATTGATTTTTTGAGAAATATAAGTGCCAATTATTTATATTAGGATGTTAATAAGGCATCAACATAACATAATTTTTCTTTATCATAATTACAGAGTTGTATTGATACAATTTGATTATTATATTCTCTTCATACACATGTGACACTCTATTGATGTCACTATATTGATTATTGATACTTTATTAATAGCGGTCTTAAAATTTTGATATTTATTGTTTATACTTTGAAATCTCAAAATACCTGAATTAGAGAAATTTTAAGGTCTAAAATGGGTCTTCTAAAGAAATTATAAAATAATATTGGAAATAATAAAATAAAATTAGATTACATCATCAAATTTTAGAGGGTAAAAAGAAAACACTACTTTTTCAACTCGTATTTTCAACTTATCTCCCTATCGGCTTACTCACCTTTCGAGAGGGAAAACTCATTGGATACATAATTTGATTTATCATTCAAGGAGTACCCATGTTGCATACTTTCAATGGACCTTGCTACACAAAAAATAATAAATACATGAAAAACATGATTGTGATCACATTTTTCATGTATTTCTCATTTTTCGTGTAGCAAGGCTCATCGAAATTATGCAACACGGGTGCTCCTTGGATTAGGAATTAAATTTTACATCCAATAAATACTCCCACTTGAAATTTGAGTAAACTCTTAGGGAGATAAGCTAAAAATACCAGTTGAAAAAATAGTTTTATTATTTTATTATTTTATAATATGTTTAATTTTTTACTCCAAAAAATGGTGAATCATGCCCCATGGTTGACATCATCATATTGAATCTTATTGGTTCTCATAAATTTTATTTTGGTTGTACATTTTTCCTAGGAAACCCACTTTACACTTCAAAAATCCCCTAATACCTACATGATTTGTATCTCTCTAAATTTTCCTTCCAATTAAATCTATTTTAGTTATTTTCTACATAATTTGGAATTTGATGTCTAAAACTTCTCTATTTCAAATGAGATCATTCATTTTTTCTTTATTAACTAATGACACCTTGATAGTAATTTTTTCTAACATTTTTTTACGACCTCTTCTTATTCTTCAACTATTTTATTTGTATAGATAGATTTTAATTATAATTTCTAAATTAAGATTTTTATTTTTTTCCTTTTCTAATTCATCATTGAATATTTATTATTGACATCCTCAATTTACTATTGTAGTACTTTCTCACTTGTTGATTTTTTCCTAATGCATTCTCTATTTTTTATATTTATAGCTTAATATAATACATTACATTATTAACTAAATATTCTCTAGTGATATATAATCATTGAAAATTGTGATAAAATATATTTTTATTTTCTTAAAATTAATAAATATTCAAAATACATAGCTCAAATTTAACATTTAGTCAATCCATTTTGATTTTTTTAAAGATATAATCTTTATTTCCATTATTATCATCATCGTTACTATATAAATATTTTTTTAATTTTAAATCAACTTTATTAAATTATTTTTTTATAATCAATATAGATTCATATATTGAATTATGTTTTTTATATTTAATTTGAAAGTATTATTTTCATGGTGTAAGTCTATTTTTAAATTTAATAATCATATTTTTGTGTGCGCCTTTCAACTATTTCAATATTTTAATTTTAAATATAATAATATAACTATGAAGTTATATTTTTAATTTAATTTTAATAAAATAATAAGAATATCAATATATACCAATATATTATGTCAAATGACCTCTCAATAAACATACATTATGGCCTTATCACACCTTAAACACTTAATATTTGTGCCAAAGGTGTTCTTTGAGGGGTATTTTTTCGAACAATTTTCATCATTTGTCCTCTCTAATGAATGACTGGAACATGTTAAAATTGATGTGAGTAAATCACTTGGTAAATCTCTTACATGGTATTGAAATGGTTCTAATCCACCCTGTTTCAAATATTCCTTTCGTAGGTCTACCATTTCCACCTTCTGCATCCTCGCCATTTTTGTTTACCTAGCAGACCCTACCCCCTTCGAGCTCCAACAACACCTAACCATTAGTAGATATATGTGAGCTATTTTTTCCTCCTTTGAGATCCAATAACACCTAACCATCAATATGTGTATGTGAACCACTGCATTTTTAAAAGTTGTCTTCAAAGTTTGTTTAGTAGTTGAATATCATTATTTTAGTGACCATCTTGTGGAGATAGACATGATATAAATAATTGAAACAAGTGTGACTTGAGCATTGAATAGATAGGGTAATTGATCAGACCCACTAATGTTTATATTTCACAACAACGTAAGGTGAGTCAGTGGAGTTGAAGGAAAGGATTCTACAAGATTTTTTCCGTCGTTCTTCGCACCATGTTTATGGTTATGAAATTTATTCCATGATTTATGAATAATTGAAGAATTAATTATCATTTGAAGCTACATCATGCTAGTATTTCAGTAGCATTTTACAGTTGAACCAAATTTTCCAACCCAATCTTCATACCACATATTGATGGATAGATGGATGAGGCAAGGTAGCTTTTTATTTTGATGTGATTTATCTAATCTATACTCTCTCTCATTTTATGATTAAGAATTTGTAAGTATCAATGTTGTAATAACCCATATTATTTATGATGACGTAAATATATTTACATCTATATTAGGTGAGTGAGCGAGATCTATTTTAGAAATCCTTCTCTCCTATTCATTTATGTCATATATTTGTGGGCCAATGTGCCCACACATATATTCTAGTTTTGGTTAAGTGGTTGAATAGCCAATATTGTAAATATGATGTAACTAATGTACATATTTTTATAACAATATAAAATTTTATCGCAATAACACACTCCACTGTAAAGAGTATTAGGTGGTAGTGAAACTACACGGTGATAGGAAATGACGCATGTGTGCCACATGGTAGAGATAGGTCATGCAATGATTAAAATTATATATTTTCCTTGAAAATAGATGGAAGTAGATGATGATTATTATGATGACAAAAATAATCATTATTCCAATGATAAATATGATTATTGACAGATATGGGTTGGGATATTTTCGATTATGAGCGACCAACTACTAAGCTCTAATTTTGGTTTCTAGACTAGCTAGGAAATGTTTCGATTTATCACCTAAAAGGGTTCCTATAATCCCTAGAAGTAGCATGAGCTCCTTAGATCATAGAGCTAAGACATCTCTGGCTAGCCATAAATTTATATGGAAAGTGGGCACCATCGAGGGATTAGCAGGAAATAGAGAAGGAGTGAGCTACTTTAGTGTAGGTTTAAAGAAGTAGAGCCTATTGTTGGAGCCATTACTATTGGGTTGATACCTTAGCCATGGATGTATGAATGTTTTCTGGTTTACTTTTTATTGTGGAGTTACAACCCTAACTTAGGGTTGAATCATGCTTGATAATGATTAACGAGGTATATGGTTTGGTTGAACATGGAGAGCCCAAATCCAGTTGGATTTTCTTGGCAAGATAAGTGTTCACTTGTATGAAACATATTGATTATTAAATTTATGTTGTAACCTTAGTTTTGGGTTTCTATTCATTTGCATATATTTATGTTTTCATGTGTACTTTCATATGTATCTATGTGTCCTAATTATAAACCCTAATTTGGGTAATTATTAAGTTTATTGGATACAATGTGATGCTTCAGTTTACATGAATATGTCTAGAAACCCCAGTTAGGGTTTGTTTCTAATGTGCTCATATATGGATAATTAATTTTTAATTTTTTTATTCAATTAAGAGTATGCTTTTTATATGTGATAAGTATTAAATTTTACACTTTTGCATTATGCTCATATCAACTGGAAAAACCATGGCATGGTTAGGGATTTTCACTTCTGTAGTTTATTATAAATTTCTAAGTTCTATGGTGTTGTTAATGGTTCTCAAAAAGTGGTTGGGTATGTTACAAAATAGTTTCATAACTTAGTTTATAACATTAGGCTTGAGTGGGCTATAATTGGAGATGGAATAAGAAATTACAGGTTGTTCGCCAAGTTTTTGACAAAATTCAGAGTGGTGAGAGGTAAAAAAAAACATCTTGAAAGGTGGCAGAGGAGCCAGGAAATGATTAAAAATTTTAAATTAGTGCAATAGTAGAGTGAATTCAAGGAAAAAATATCAATTTAATCCTTTGAGGGTTGGATTTATATGCAGGACAACATTTTCTATGCAGTGGGGGTCTTTATATATATATATATATATCATCATTTCAAGGAGTATACCAGAGTTACATCCCCATGTTACTATTGATCCATGTATACAATATGTAAGAATGTGGAAGAGTTTTCGCAAGTGAAGACTATAATGGGATGTAAGCCAAAAGCCACATAGGAGGTGAGAAACCAGCTAATGAGCTAGGACACTACGACCATAAGACTTGTACTCAAGAAAATAAAAATTCAAGCTATGATGTTATTAGTGCCCTATAATAATAGTGCATTCCCCTTATTTTTATTGTTGTGCCCATGTATCCCCCATGTTGTTATTGTTGTGCCCCATAGAAGCCCACCATTGTTATTGTTGTGCCCTTAAACTATTATTGTTATGTAGCCTCTTATTATATTGTGACCCCTTACTCCTATATATACCAGGCATGCCTTATAATTTGTATCATGCAATAATTTTTCATTTAAAGTAATTTATCTATATTTTCTTCTATTTTGTGAGCATGTTGCATAAAATTTGGTATTAGAGCTTGGATTCTAGGGTTTCGCTTCTTCAAACAGGAAATCTTGGAATTTTGGATATAAATTTGTTTCTTCAAGGCTTCGGAATATAAAATTGCAACCATGGGGATTTGAAATATTGGTGAATTTCATGTACAAATTGTATATCTTGGTTCATTGTATTTTTGAGGATATGATCCAAGGAAGTTAGGGAGTTTGTAGGCTCTAGAATTTAATCTCAAACAAGTGACCTAGGTAAAATCATGATATCTTTCTCTGTGAGCATCGGATTTTAATTTTATAAATAAATAAATAAAATTCACAGACTTTAGTTTCTCTTATATCATTTTCAGGGGTGAAGGTAGAAACAGTTACACATGGCACTTTGTACAAGTTTGATCTAATGAACTAGTCGATAATCAGGTCATTATGGGAGATTTGGCATAAATATTTCTTGAAGAATCAAATATCAATCTGAATTTTCGAGTTGAAAATAAGACTTAGAGGGATACCAAAATATGAAGGTTTATACCTTAGAGATTTGAAATTACAGAGATACAATAGTTGCAATATCGAGCTCCTAAAAAATAAGAAAAAGGTGTGTAATGTTCTAAAATTTTATATAACGTTTGTTTGAAAAAACATTTTGAAGTTATTCAAAGGGAATAGAGAAGAATAGATATCATTTTTTTATTCCAAAATTCCTCTAAACAAAAAAATGGACACACCCAGTAAGAAACCAGAAATATCTTCTATGACGCATGAAGAAGATGAAGAAATGCATCATGATATATCAAAATTAAGAGACCAAGCGCAACAAATTTCACTCTAAAAAAGAGTAACCAAAAATGAATTGGAAGCAATGATGAATGTTAATATGGATGGTTTAAAATTGAACATGGATGCTTTAGAATAAAAATAAAAGTTTTCAAGGATGGTTTTAAAGTAGAAATGGAAGGTTTGAAGGAAGGTTTGACAAAGTTTCTACAAGAAATGCTTCCTAATGGCGACAAGGTATTCCATGAAACTCATGATGAGAAAAAAAGGAATATTAATCATGATTTTAGAGACTCAGACTTTGGGTTGAATAACTACCACATTCCAAAGATTGATATGAGGAAGTTTGATGGAAAGGATGTGGTAACATGGATGCTACAAATGGAGAAATATTTTGATCTAAAATGATGTGCAACCCTCACAAAAGGTACATATTACATATTTGTATTTAGAACCAAATAATTTTATATGGTATAGATGGCTTTGTTCTTGTAAAACACTTGTCACCTAGTCAATTTTTATGGAGGAAATTATAGTACATTATGAGGATACAAAGAGACGCATCTTCTTGAGCCAATTTATAAATCTAAAACAAAAGGTTTCAATGGTGAAACAAATTGAAGGCTTCCAAAAATTGAATATTAGGGTAATTTATATTCCATATGAGAATAGGATCGATATCTTCATAGGGAATTTAAAGGATAACATCCAACATGAGTTTCGTCTTGCGAACCTGATTCATTCGAGAAGGCATTCAGGGTGGCAAGAAAAAATGAAAGAAAAATTATGGAAACAACGAAGTCTACCACTCAAAACTATAAATATGGAAGCATTGTTGCTCTTAGTCTTCCAAAACGTACAAGGTTGAAACCACAACACTTGGAGAAAAAAGGTACAAAAAGGGTTGTGTTACAGTTGTGATAGGAAATAAATTAAAGGTCATAAGTGTGTTGAGAAGAAAATATTATACATATATTGTGAAGATGAGAAATAAAATGACCAAGAAACATCAAAAGAGGAGGATATACACTAGGAACTAACCCCAGAGAAAGAATAAATGAATCCAATGATATCTTGTAATGGATTGGTTGTAATTACCACTCCTCAAACTCTCAAGATATAAGGATATATCAAGAATAAAAATATAATATTTATGATTGATTTGAGTAGTACCCATAATTTTATTCATTGTAAGATAGCCAAGGAAATTGGTTCTTCCTATATCCAGCACTAGAGTGTCAAGGGATGGTTGCAAATGGAGCAACTATAAATTACTCTGGAGAGTGCCATAATATCAAGATAACCATGGGGTAATATGTATTGAATATTTCAATTATTTCCATTCCAATGGGTGGTGTTGATGTTGTACTAGGAGTCCAATGGTTACAATATTTGGGGACGATGGCTTCTAATTTTCGTGAATTTTTTTTTATTTTTTTTCGAGAATAAAGGAAGTTGAATTCATGGGTATCATAGGGAAACTAGGAAATAATATCATCTATGATGGCATGAAAAAACTTATGAAGAAATAAAAATTGGGTGTAATTGCACAATTATTCTCACTAGAGGTTCAAACATTGAAATCATCTATTTCTCCAGGTCTCCAAAAAGACTTGGACAATCATTCCAAGGTATTTGAGACTCTCAAATTCCTCCCACGTATTCATGATTAGGATCATACTATTCATTTGATTCTAGGAAGTGCTTCTCCAAACATCAGACCTTACAAATATTCCTATGCTCAAATTAGTGAAATTGAATGTATGGTTGCAAAAATGTTAGAGGTTGGTATAAATCCACCTAGTCAAAGTTCTTTCTCTACTCTAATATTATTGGTGCATAAGAAGGATACATCATGGAATATGTGTGCATATTATAGGGAGCTAAAAAAACTCACTATTAAAGATAAATTTCCAATTCTTTTCATTAATGAATTGTTGGATGAATTATAGAGCTATTTACTTCACCAAGTTGGATATGCATTCAGAATATCGTCAAATTAGTATTAAGACTAAAGGAATTCCAAAAATAGCATTCAGAACTCATGAGGTTCATTAAGAATTTTTGGTCATGCCTTTTTGGATTAGTAATGCACCTTCCACATTTCAAGGTTTGATGAATTCTATTTTCAAACCCTTTCTTTGAAAATTTGTGTTAGTATTTTTTATTATATAGTAATCTATATAAAATATTGGAAGGAACATGTTCAACATGTTGACAGGGTGCTCAAACTATTAGAGGAGAAAAAAATATATGCAAAAAACTCCAAATGCTTCTTTGGAGTATAAGAGGTGGAATATTTGGATCATATTGTATCTCATGAGCATGTTAAGGTAGACCCTAAAAAAATTAAATCCCTTAAGGAATGAAAAATCGCCACAACCATAAAACATACTCAAGGATTTTTCAGGTTGACAGGTTGTTATCACAAGTTTGTTAAGAATTATGGGAGAATCGAGGCATATTTAACAACATACTGAAGAAATATGAATTTTCTTGGACTCTAGAAGCAACTAAGGCCTTTGAACATCTTAAAGAGGCAGTGTGCCAAGCATCAGTCTTTAACTTCACAAAAGCCTTTATTGTGGATTGTGATGCCTTGGGAAATGGAATTAATGCAAGAAGGAATATGCATTGCTTTTGAAAGTCTTCCAATCAAGCGAAAGTATTTAAGCAAACCTATTTATGAGAATGAAATGTTGGAAATACTACAAGCACTAAATAATTGACGACCTTACCTAATGGGAAGACACTTCAAGGTAAACACATATCATGATAGTCTTAAATAATTTTTGGGACAAAGATTATCTTCAAAAGGCCACCAAAAATGGGTCACAAATATTTTGGGTTACGAATTTGAAATCATATAGAAAAAGGGAATCAAAATGTTGTTGCAAATGCACTCTCAACAAAGGATGAGAATGTGGAAGCATTGGTTTGTGCCATTTATATTATCCCACCTGATTGGATAAAC
This sequence comes from Pinus albicaulis, assembly GCA_034641835.2. NCBI lineage: Eukaryota > Viridiplantae > Streptophyta > Pinopsida > Pinales > Pinaceae > Pinus > Pinus albicaulis. The sequence continues at coordinate 438,038,391 of CM076576.1, read as the reverse complement.
AAAGAAAGGGATGAATAAAAGAATGAAGAAGAGGTATGAACACTCATTCAAAAGTTGCAATAATATCCCAGTACGTCTAATAAATTTAGCTAGAAAAATCATTCATTATGGTACAAAGATCACTTATATCTTTGTAATAATTCCCACCTCAAGAAAAAGCTTATTTTGGAATTTGACGCCTCCCCTTTAGGAGGGAACTCAAGAGTTTTAAAAACTTACCACAGGGTTAAGAAGGATTTTTTTTGGGATGGCCTTAAATATGATATTAATAATTTTGTGGGAGAATGTTTGGCTTGCCAAAAAAATAAAGTTGAGACAATTAAGACCCTGGGTTTGTTACAACCTTTAGCCATTCCAAGTTAGCATGGGGAGGAGATATCAATGGATTTTATCACAAGTTTACCCATGTCTGAAAGAAAGAGTGTCATCGTGGTGGTATGGTCCGAATTAAAAGTGGCCTACACCCATGGTATTCATCCACCTATGGTATTGTAAGTGACATCTATCCATGATATTCATTCACCCATGGTACATATCCACCCATGGTATTCATTCACACATGGAATTTACACACGGTATTATAAGTGGTATCTACCCATGGTATTGACCCATGGTATCCACCTATGGTATCTACCCATGGTATTGTAACTCAAAAAAAGGGTATAAATAACAAGCCTCACTTTTTAAAAGGACAGATTTTCCACCACAATGTAGCTCCTACAGTTATTCTTCGTTTTAGTAAAACTTTTCTTTGTGATTTTATTTAGTATGTGTTCTTCTCTCTTTTTTCTGGCATTGTAATTTTGCAGACCTTGTCAGATCCATTTCAATTTTTTAGATCTTGGAGGCCTCCCCCCAAGTTTTGGATCAGTGGTATCATATTCAAGTTACGCCTCCATGGGAATGAGGGTTTGAAGCATCTTTTAGTTTCAATGTTTTGCAACAATCTTTAGCAAACTCCATGAAATTTTTTTGGCAACGCGTTTGCCGATCAAATCTGAAACTTTTGGTGAAAAAATTACAAAAAAAAATACCATATCTAGATTCCTTGTGAAAAATACCCAAATTCAAAAAATAAATCGACTGAATTGGAGTTCGAATGAGGGATATATCATTGATTCAAAATCGGAAATGTTGTAGAATTTTTTCTGACGAAAATTTAGGGACGACAACTCTCTTGTCATTTTTTGTAGTTTTCAGTGTAAAATTTCAGAGAAATGGTTATAGATATGAGCTCCCCTTTAAAAATCACGTGATTTAAAAAAAAACAATTAGTCGATCCAAGTCTAGATGAGGGAATTATTGCTGATTTAAAATCTGTTATTTTTTTCAGAAATTTTGTGACGGTGGGAGCATTCTAGCGCGAATCTGAGAGTCTAGAGTCTCCAGATAGCGATTTCAAACCCATGGGAATATGAATAATGATCATTCTATTTCCAAAAACATTTTATAAAAAATATTCTGAGTTAAATTGATCGAGTTATTCCCATTTTAAATCTAGAGCAGCATTAAGAGCGGGTTCCCTTTCGAGACATGCCCTCCCACCTCACTTTAGTAGGCACCTGCTTCACATTCATCAGTTTCAGCATAGCAGCGTTTATCTTGGGTTATTTTGATACGTGCCCTCCCAGCCCAAGCTATGCAGGCACCTACTACTTCACTAACAACCAACACCACGGTTATGGGTTAACTGCACAAAATCCTTTTCATCGAAGTCCACTTTCTAGGCCACACATTGTTAGTAACATAGTTGGTCACAAGCATTACATTGTATCTCTATCCTTGGATCTTCATTTTTCATGGTTTTGGGTCATCCACAAACCCACACTTCATCAAAGTCCATTTTCTAGGCCGCACACTGTCAGTATCATAGCTGGTCACAACCATTACAGGGTATCTCTATCCTCAGATCTTCGTTCATCACAGTTATGGGTTAACTACACAAAACCCTTATCTTTAATGGATCTTCATATTCAACAAGGGCTTCTCAGGAGGGAACTTCACACAATGGAGACCATTGATTCTTAAGGAGGGAGGAATGATCCAAATGAAAAGTGGCCTAAACCCATGGTATTAATCCACCCATCGTATTGTAAGTGACATCTATCCATGATATTCATTCACCCATGGTATGTATCCACCCATGGTATTCATCCACACATAGAATTTACCTATGGTATTGTAAGTGGTATCTACCCATGGTATTGACCCATGGTATCCACCTATGGTATCTACCCATGGTATTGTAACTCAAAAAAAGGCTATAAATAAAAAGCCTCACTTTGTAAAAGGACATATTTTCCACCACAATGTAGCTTCTACAATTATTCTCCATTTTAATAAAAAATTCTTTGTGCTTTTATTTACTGTGTGTTATTCTGTATTTTTTTTGGCATTGTAATTCTGTAGATCTTGTCAAATCCATTTCATCTTTTTAGATCTTGGGGGCCTCCCCCCAATATCCAGATCATGGTAACTGATAGACTTACCAATTATGCACACTTTTTCACATTATATCATTCTTTTAAAGAGAATACAATTGATATTTCATTTAAGGAAACAATTCAAAATCTACATGGAAACCCAAAAATTATTGTAAGTGACTGAGATCCCATTTTCACCAGAAATTTTTGGATGGAATTGTTTTCTTGTCTTGCCATTAAATTCGATCACAGCTCTTCTTATAATCCCCAATATGAATGGAAAAATGAGATAGTGAAATTTTTTTTGGAAGGATATCTTCATTTCTTTATATCTAATAAATAAACATAATGGTTCAATTGGTTACCTCTAGCTGAATGGTGGTATAACACTTGCTTCCATATTGAAAAAAAAATGACCCCATTTATAGCACTTAATGGATATCATCCACCATCCATAACATCATCTTTAAGTGAAAATTATAAGGTTCAAGTAGTGGGAGATCACATCAAACATAAACAAGTTATCCAAATCTTAAAGGATAACCTCACTCTGGCGCAAAATCGAATAAAACAACATGTAGATCAACATCGCAGTGAAATAAGTTTTGATGTGGGTGTCTTGGTATTTTTACGGCTACAACCATAAAAAAAAAATTCCTTAAAGAAAGCTAAGAAGGATAATAAAATATCACCCAAGTATTATGGTCCTTATAAGGTGTTTTAAAATAATGGTACCATGGAATAGAAATTGGATTTATCTGCATCTTCTCGACTACACCCATTTTTCCATGTTGCATGCTTAAACAAGGTTAACAATGACAATATCTGAGTTCAAACAGTATTGCTAAAACTTGACGAAGAAGGAAAAATCATATATGAGCCTGAAGCAGTCACAGAAACAAGAACCTAACAACTATGAAATCGATTAATTTCATAGTATCTCATTAAGTGGAAGAACTTACCTGCTAAAGATTTCACATGGGAGGATGATAATTTTATACAGAAGCATCCGGAACCACTCAAGTGGTTAGGAAAACACTTTTTTGAAGGAAAGAGGTATGTTAGGTCCCTATAATAATAGTGTATTCCCCTTATTGTTATTATTAGTGTAGAATCCTATTATTATTGTTGTGCCTATGTATCCCCCATGTTGTTATTGTGGTTCCCCATAGAAGCCCACTATTTTTATTTTTGTTCCCTCACATTATTATTGTTATGTAGGCTGTGATTATATTGTGACTCCTTATAGTCCTATATATACCAAGGAGGTCTTATCATTTGTTTCATCCAAAAATTGTTCATTTATATAATGTAAAGGAATTTCCCCCCTTAAAGAGGCTATTTTCAAGTCGTTGATCTATATTTTATTCTATTTTGTGAGTTGGCTTCATAACAGATGCCAAGAAAAAGGTACACAATAGTAGGTCACAAAGCGGAGGTGGAACATGAATGTGGAGGTGGGCCATAAAATGCGAAGGTGGAACCTTATGCCAAGGAAGGGTGGTGGGACCCTAATGGAGAGATGAAACTGGATCCCATTGAATCATGAAAGGTGATTAAAGGTTGGGTATGTTGGAATCTAATGGCCATGTCATCAATTGGATCAAAGGAACCTAGACCATCGGATCCTGTCAAAGTACAAGTTTTCATTAAAACTCATGCTAGTTTTGAGTCCAATGGATTCGTTATCATTCAATTTACTTGGTATATTTTTCGATATGTTGAGGTTTTAAAATATAAAATATATATTATTATTTTTGTTAGGAGTGCGTGGAGGAGCTTGACGTTGACCTCCATCATCAATCTCTCCATTGATTGAGGCTCATTGATCGGCCAGGGTGTATATATATCTATGTGTGTGTGTGTGTGCGTATACGATTTGATATATATATTTTTATGGACTTATATAGATTTACATAAATGGTTTTTTAACATCTTGGGGCATATTTATATGAATATATAGATATATTTTGATAATAAAATAGTTAAGTAATCATGGTCCCATTGGGGTGGAATTAGTTTATATATATATATATATATATATATATATATATATATATATATATATATATCTAATGTACCTTTTAGGGGTTTAGTTATGAATGTTACATGTGGGAGTTGTGAAGGAATGGGCTCATGTGATGGGAGTGGAACTAGGTAATGCGTGTTGGTTGGGTTCATGAATGCTTGAGTTTCCACCCAATGAGAAAAATGTGACTTTATCAATAAAATATAAATTTTAATATTGGTAACATTATCTAGAATTCGAACCTATAAAATCTAAGGAATGAGAGAAGTATAACTTCATACGGGCGTATATTTGCACCTAGGAGTCAAAATTTGACCTGTGAGCAATCAAAAGATAAGGAATTCGAAGAAAAACACATCTAGAAATATAGATATTTGATTTATAGGTAGGAAATTTTAGAAATAAAGGAAAACGTTATAGAGGTCTTAAAAGTAATAATTTGAACTCGGCTAAAATGTAATATTCCAAAATTTTCATGCAGCAAATTGGAATATTAAATTTTGTTGATTTCGCTTAGAAAATGAATAAATGGGTAAGGAGGCCCATGCATAATAAAAACCTGAATAAAATCCCTCATAATGTGAAAGGGGATCAACATAAAAGTTGTATTTCACACCTTCATGTGTGAACAGGGACTTTTGGATGTGGACAAGGTCAATTTTGACCAAGTCAACAACGTTGGGATAGGAGGTGGAGAGCATCTTGTGAGACAACACAGAGATAGTGGGAGGAAGATTCCTTTGTGGAGGAAACCATAATTGAGTGGGGCCCAAGGAAAGAAGGCTCACAGATGTATAAAAGAAGGGTAAGGCAGCCATAGAAAAGCATCTTTGGAATGATATTTGATTTGTCTGCTTAGAATTTTCTGCATTCTCTTGCTATTTAGCAGAGTTGCTGTGCTACTTAGGACAAGGATCTCTTGTTTAGGAATCCATCTCCTTTCTTGAGAGGCCTCTTAAAGGAGATTGTACTGATTTTCCTGACATATAGGCTTGAGGCCAAGCATCCTCCTTCAGCTACAACGTTATTTCTACAGTAGTATAACGTTGTGTTACAGGGTGTTGTAGTGAGGGTTCACAACACCACTTCCGGAGCTTGTGTTTCAGTGGAGGAAGCCTTCCTTTCTCTAGGAGATCAGTAAGGAAGTATTTGAGCTGATTTTCAAATATTGGCATGTGGCCAATGTATTTTACATCTCCTAAAACATAGTCCCTTGCAGGAACTGCGTCATTCTTTGCAGTTTTGCAGTGAGAGGGTCAATCCCCTCAATCTTGTCTTGATTTCTTAGGGAAAGGGCCAATCCTTCTCTCGGAAAGACTTGTAAGAAGTATCCTCCTTAATTTTTGTATTCTTTGGCTATTTATACACATTGCTTTAGCATACTACGTTATTTCAGATCCAGATTTGCAGATCCTCCATTTTTTTATTCTCCAGGTATTTACACATAGTGCTTCATCAGAATGTGTTATTTCATATCCAAATCTCCAGATCTATGCATCTTGTACTTGTGCCTTCATGAAACCCTTGCCGGGTTATCTTTCTGATGTGTAAAAGGAGCTAGATCTCCATTTTTCTTCATGTTCTGAGCAATAAAAATTCAGATCTGATTTTTTCATCATATTGTAGCACAAATCCTCTCTAAATGACGTTGTGCATGCTTCATAAAACTTCTGTTTAGTCAAGTCACGGGATTTGGGCCTTTTTAATCCATACTGGGACCAGGAGATTTGTTTAAATAAGAAAAAGTGATTTTTTTTGGAATATTTTCTGGGTGTGAGTCCCAAATTACATATTCTAAGGGATCCCAACATTATTTTCCCCTAATATAACACAAATTTCTGAATATAACGTTTTTAGGGCATAAATTGTTGCTTTTCCCCACTTTTGGCTGATGTAATGGATCATAATTTTGATGCTGCAACCTACACTTGATGGCTATGAGTTTTTAACACATTTTATGAGTTATTTCTCATTTCTATTCCATTATTGTGCTTATGCATTTCTGCATCCCCATTTTGGGATATTATAGTGGTATCAGAGCATGATCTTTGGCTCAGCCTGTGAGTTCCAGCTATCAGAAGGAGAAAGATCAGAATGATGGATAGGATGAGTTTGTTCTCATCAATTTTCAGATACAGGAATAACCTCTCCTAGGAGGTTAAGCAGATGGAGCAGAAGAAATGCAAGGAAACTCCTAGAGGGTTTCAAGAAGAGGAAGAGCCATGCACTTCCTATTCTCAAAGAGGAGAAGGCTTGAAGCATGAAGAACACTTGGAATCTGAATTTCTAAGTGAATACCTTGCTGAATAACAAGCTAAACCTAGAACCTTTAAGAAGACTCTAGCTTTACCACAGTTTATTCAGATGGAGGAAGAAAGAAGACCCTACAACTATGGGATGATGAGAGGCAATAGATTTGTATTGTCCACTTTTGATGGATCACTCACATGTGCATCAAAGGCTTGGGTGATGAAACTAGAGTCTTTGTTCCTACTAAATCCAGTAGTAGAGAGAGAGGCTATAGAAATTGCAGCGCTGCACCTTGAAGGTGAAGCTAATACTTAGTGGTTCAGCCATTTGAGCCATGCAAGAGTGTCTACTCTTACTAAGTTTTCTCAAAAGCTGATCAGAAAATTTGACAAATAAAGATAAGAGGAGGATAAGCCCTCACCACCATTGGAAGAGGCATGTACTAGCGTTGTTATAACCATGGAGGAGCAGCGTTCATCTTAAGCAGTTTGGGAAGCCAACACATATGAGGAAGAAACTCTTGCAGCCCTGCAAGAAGCTTCCAAATTTCACCAAGGTATGATTAAGTTTCCATCTCTTGTCATTTCAGAAAATATTATGGAGGGATCTACATCATTGTATACAACTGATCTAAAGCAACAGAGTTGCACTGCACTATACAAGAGCAGTGATGAAGAAAAGAGAACCCATTCCTCATGGGGGCATTCAAATGGCAGCTTCATTCATGAAGCAATGGAGGAAGAAGAGATAGATGGTAGACATCTTGAAGTGAGAAACACTTTCTCCTTTCTAGATGACAGTTTCTCAATGATCACTCTCCAGCTCAAAGAGAAACTTTTACCTACAGTAGATCCAGAACCTTATTGGTTTTGGAAAACCATGGATGAAGAGAAGGTCCCATGGAGAGATCTCATTGGAGGTGCACTTCAACACATTATGGAGTGCAAAGTTCTTCAACAGTTTGCGGAGTTTTTTCCCTCATCACACTTGGATCTTTGTGGATTCAAGGGGGACATTGATGAGAGGTCTTCTCTAAAATATCTCCAAGGAGTTGCATTTCAACATCCCATGAAATGTAAGGGGAGAAATATAATTTGGGAGGATGGTAGTCTTCCTTGGGAGAGTACTAAGGAAGAACATGATGGGGTGCATCCATTGGTGGATGAATGGAGGTGGATGATGAGCAAGAATCTAGAAATCTACTTGCAAATCTATGATATTGGGCAATAGGAGGCTTGGCTACGGTGGCTACTCTTGAAAGAGTTTGGCCATCATCCTCTTTCTAAGGGTATGTGGCAGGATACTTGCATCATTGGGAAACAAGGAGTATGGACACATTGTGTTGATATGACATTATTCATATCAATCACCATGTTTTCACTACATGATTTGTATGATGGAGGTATGGGGAGGAAGAAAAATCTTTTGATGCTTTGGTTGTTGTTGGGAGAGCAAGGGAAAATTTTCTCTCACACTTTGCATGATGTTGCAGGAGTAGGAGATGGCACTATCATGGTGCAAAGGGGCTACTCCTTGGCCTTAGATGATCAAGAGGTACTTCCACTTTGAGAGGAACTTCTTATGTGTAGCAACATTATGGGATATGTCTTTGAAAAGGAGCATGTCAAAGAATGGAGCTATGAGTTGGCAGGAGCTTATTTGCATGGGCCATCAACGCTGTCACTTGGGAGCTTAGGGTTATTGATGGAGTTTCCCTAGGATCACTTCACCATTGATGCACTTGGTGAGCAAGGAGGAAGTGAGATTAATGGAGTAGTGGATGGAAACATCTATTACAGAGATATGATCTTCCTAACTTGGATTTCCAAGTATAGGAAGGGTGATCTCCATGCAGCATATGGCTCATTCCTCTTCATGGGAGTGTGTCATACCACTATGGAGGAATTATTCATCATCTTACTCTCAAAACATGGTAATAATATTGTTTTTGCATCCACTGATTGTCTAACACAGTATTTGCATATTCTTACCATTCCTATTCAGTGCATTTCTCCACAAGAGGTAAATATTTTCATTGAGCTCCATGGTCAACATTGGGCCAAATTGTATGATGGAGACAACCATCTCTTATGTGGCCTTGGGCCAGAGTTTTCTTTCATGTATTTTTATTTGATTTACCCAGCCATTTTCTATTTATCATTAGATGTCATGACATACATAATTATCCATGTAACAAAAAAAAACTTGCCATGTAATTTTCTAAAGCAGCAATTTGGAAAACTACGTTATCACTATTGGGAAAACTGTTGGTACCTTCTTGCACCACATGAAACCTTCATAATTTTCTTCATTTTGATACTGATCATGATTGTGGATATTGATCTTTTTTTTATTGGAAGCATGATTGGGAGAGAGACACATGAGTTGGATGTGTCCTTTGGGGAAGAGGATTCCCACACTTTTTGCATTGCATGTTCTAATGGGAGCATGAGAGGGGATATGGCCACCACAGGAAAACACTTGTTTATTTTTGTTGAGGTGGGCCATGTGATTGATGGGATGCCATATGGTGATGATTTCCTATCCATCACATATGGGATGATTTGGGCCAACTTGATTCACAGCGTTGGAGAGGAGATCTTTGGAGATCTAGTCTTCATCTTGCCACTTGAGGGAAATTGTTTTGCAGCCCAACATTAGTATATGCTCTACACTTATCATAAGTGGAGAGGAGGATAGTGTGGGGTAGGCTCCTATTTCTGCCATGTTTAGATTTTCATCCCACCTACATTGCATGAGCTCAAGGTGGAGGAGAATTTTCAGGAGTTGCCATGTTGGGAGGTGACTCATTTTGTATGGATGATTGCTTGGGGATGGATGATCCACATGGGAAGGATGTTTCCCAATACATTTCATGCTCCATGCCTTGAGAGGACCTCTAGACAGCACCTTATTTCCTCCTTGAGTACTTTACTTACTCATGATGATAGCCATTTGGCTACCTTGCATGCTTGGGAGGGGCAATTTGGAGATTCATTGATGAGACAACATCTCATTCCTTGGAGGAGTACATCATATGTGGATGCTACAGTAGGAGGGAGGGAGACTCTTCAGTTATATCCTTGCAGTTGCTTGAGGACAAGCAACATTTAGGAGGAGAGGACTGTAATATTCCAAAATTTGCATGCAGCAAATTGGAATATTAAATTTTGCTAATTTCACTTAGGAGATGAATAAATGGGTAAGGAGGCCCATGCATAATAAAAACCTGAATAAAATCCCTCATAATGTGAAAGGGGATTGACATAAAAGCTAAATTTCACACCTTCATGTGTGAGCAGGGACTTTTTCATGTGGACAAGATCAAGTTTGACAAAGTCAACAATGCTGGGATAGGGAGAGCATCTTGTGAGACAGCACAGAGATAGTGGGAGGAAGATTCCTTGGTGGAGGAAACCCTAATTAAGTGGGGCCCAAGGCAAGAATTATCACACATGTATAAAAGGAGGGCAAGGCAGCCATAGCAAAGCATCTTTGGAATGATATTTGATTTTTCTGCTTAGAATTTTCTACATTCTCTTGTTGTTTAGCAGAGTTGTTGTGCTTCTTAGCACAAGGATCTCCTATTTAGGAATCCTTCTCATTTCTTGAGAGGCCTCTTGAAGGATATTGTACTGATTTGTCTCACATATAGGCTTGAGGCAAAGCATCCTCCTTCAGCTATAGCGTTATTTCTTCAGCAGTATAACATTGTGTTGCAGGGTGTTGCAGTGAGGGTTCAAAACACCACTTCCGAAGCTTGTGTTTCAGAGGAGGAAGACTTCCTTTCTTTGGGAGATCAGTAAGGAAGTATTTGAGCTTATTTTTAGATCTTGGCATGTGGACAATGTATTTTACATCTCCTACAGTGCATTCCCTTGCAGGAACTGTGTCATTCTTTACATATTTGCAGTGAGAGGATCAATCCCCTCAACCTTGTCTTTATTTCTTAGGGAAAGGGCCAACGCTTCTCTCAGAAAGACTTGTAAGAAGGATCCTCCATTTTTTTATTCTCCAGGTATTTACACATAGTGCTTCATCAGAATTTGTTATTTCATATCCAAATCTCCAGATCTATGCATCTTGTACTTGTGCCTTCATGAAACCCTTGCCGGGTTATCTTTCTGATGTGTAAAAGGAGCTAGATCTCCATTTTTCTTCATGTTCTGAGTAATAAAACTTCAGATTTGATGTTTGCATCATATTGTATCATAAATCCTCTCTAAATGACGTTTTTAGTGATTCATAAAACTTATGTTTAGTCAAGTCATGGGATTTGGGCCTTTTTAAGCCATACCGGGACTGGGATATCTGTTTAAATAAGAAAAAGTGATTTGTTTTGGAATATTTTATGGGTGTGAGTCCAAAATTACATATTCTGAGGGATACCAACATTATTTTCCCCTAATATAATGCAAATTTCTGAATGTAACATTTTTAGGGCATAAATTGTTGCTTTTCCCCACTTTTGGCTGATGTAATGGATCATAATTTTGCTGTTGCAACATACATTTGATGGTTATGTGTTTTTAACACATTTTATGATTTATTTATCATTTCTATTCAATTATTGTGTTTATGCATTGTTGCATTCCCATTTTGGGATATTACTATTCCATTATTGTGCTTATGCATTGTTGCATTCCCATTTTGGGATATTACATAAAATTTATAGAAGTTGTAACTTTCTAAATAGGTGTCAAAATATTGCAAGTGAATAGTCCATGGAAATATATTGGCAGGAAGAACACATTGGTAACCTTAGAATATCAAATTGGGGAAAATTTCATGGAGTTTATATGAAGAAGTGTATAGGTTTGGAAGGCTATGGATATCATGAAATTTGAAGAGACATGAGATATACCAAGTGTTAACAACCTAGAATATGAGGTTAGAGCCATGGATACCAATGTAGGGTATTCCAGAACTAAATACAATGGCCACATAATGAGTAGGATATAAAACAGAGACATGAAGGAGACCATGAGAAGAATTAGGATGGAGGATCTCATTTTTAAATCCGATAATGTAATATTGGTAAAAGAGAAAAAAAAAATCAACAACCAGATTCTGAAAAGTCTAAACATAGTTCAATAGGAATTAGAACAACAATCCGAGTCTAAAAAAACTCGGAATACTAATAACAATTTTGGTAAAATGGGTCTTGTAAGTTCAAGATAGGCTAAGAGTATTTACCAACAACATTTATATGCATAAAGGAGGTCACACAATAGGGGTTACACTACCTGGGAATCATATAGAAGTATTAGTGTTTCACTAATAAGAAGGTCCAGAAATAAAATTTTCATAGGGAAAATTTATATGGTGAGTTGAGAAATATTAAACCTACCACTTTCAACAAAGAACATAAAAAATGCAAAGAAGTCAACTTATTGTAGATGCATGGGGTATCTGCAACTGTTTAATTATTCTTCGAATATGGAAGCCCACATTTCCATATACCATATTAAAGGTAAAGCTAACTTATGGTGGGAAAAAATCAATGAAGTCAAGAATTTGGATGATAAGAGACTAACATGGTGGAAATCTAAATAATTTTTTCAAAGGAAATATTTATCTAAATTCTATTACGAAAAGAATATGTAGGAATTTTTTGAACTTAAATTAGGCAACATGGCTATGGAGGAATATGGTTGGAGGTTCACAGAGTTGCAAATATATGTGTATTTTATTAAGGATGAGAAGGTTAGAATACGTAGGTATGTTAGTGGGTTTCCTTCATTCTATGCATATAGACTTAAATTTGATAAGCCTAAAAGCCTAGATGCGGCCATGAGGAAGGCTAAGCAGTTAAATGAGAAGAAAAATAATAAATCAGTAGTGCATAAAACATGGGAAAATAAGGAGAATGGTTTCATGGAGAAAATAAAAAGGGGGATTAAACCCTCACCACTCAATAATGAGCCACAATTGAAACAACTATCATCTCCAGTTTTGAATGAACCCAGGGGCGGTGAATTTTCAAGCAAGAAACCCTTAGTCCAACCTACCAAATGTTGGGGTTGTCAGGGACACCATAGATTTCAAGGATACACGTATAAGGGTGAGATTTCGCACATGCTTCACAAAATAAAGTTAGATTCTACAGTGGAATATGTGGGTAGAAGAATTCCCAACATCTATGTTTTGTTGGATAACAAGCAAGCTTAGCACTAAGCACACATGACTGAAATTGGAATTAAATGGTTATTTTAATTGATTTAGGAGCTAGTCATAGTTATATTGAATTGAAAATAGTAGGGAAATTAAATTTTTAATAAAAAAAACATTTAAAGAATGATTGGTACAATTAACTATAGGAGTAAAGAGAATGGTTATGGAACTAGTGAAATAATGTCCAATTGATATGAATGGACTGAGTACTAAGGCCGAGTTGAATATAATTTCATTGGGATATTATGATTGTTTGATTGGTATGGATTATTTGGAAAAGATTCATGTGATTCTATAATTTTGTAATAAATATTTTACCTATATTGATGATAAAGGTCGTTAGCGGAACTTCTAAGGAGTTCCTAGACCAATAACTATTAGAGAGATATTAACTTTGTAATTAAGGAACAATTTTATAAAAGGATGTCTGAATTTGGAATTTTTTCTAAGGAAACGAAATAAGGATTGACAGGTTAATTTTGTCGGAAATACTGAGAGCGGGGGTGAATCAATATTCCTTTCAATTAGAGCATTTGTTAATCTTCAATTATTATCATTGTTTGTACAATGATAGCAGTAAACAAAAGGAACACAAATGCACATATTTTTTAAGGTGGAAACCCTCTCCGGGACAAAAACCACCTGAATGTTTTTCTAATAATTCTTTAATATTCAACTCCAATTGGAAATAAAGCTCCAACTTCTTTGAATCTAGAAAAGAATTCTTATCCATCTCCCACTGGATGGACACTCCAACGCCTGAGATTATTTTGTAGCCAACTAAACGGATGCCCCAACACCCAATGAGCTACAACTCACCCTAGCACTACCCTACCACCCTAATTTTTTCACAGGCTTGAACCTATTGGTGACTTCATGCACCAGCCTAGCACCACCCTACCACCCTATAGAATAATAAAACAAGAATGGACTCTCGTACGAGGGAAAATGGTCCACTTTACAATGATATAGAATGATGTAGAAGAAGAAGACACACTAGACCATAACCCCTACTATGACACAACCACCTAATTATGATCCTAGACCTTCTGACACCGCCTCTTCAACTCTTGGCAGATATACACTTGTACAATTTTTACAATGATGCATTTACAATGACTTAGTACAATGATACCTTTGGAATGAATGTATGCAGTGCTTCCCACTTGAAAACTTCATGTGCTGAACTTCTTGTTGTTATTATACACCTTTACTTATTCTCTTATCCTACTACCCTCTGTTGCATCTTGCTTTGCCTTGTTTCCCTAGAAATTTTGGTCCTTTGCAGCCCTTGACAACACATGATCTAGTTTTTTCTTGCCTTCTAGGATCTCGATATTGAATCTGGTGTATCTCTATTATTTCAGCTCCCCAATATGTGATTTTCAGTTCTATAGTATTACCCTGAGTCTTATTTCCAATTCCACAGGTCTGATCCAATTTGGATTCTTCAAAAGAGATTTATGCCTAATCTCTCACAATGACCTAATTATGGATTTTTTCAGTAGAGCGAACTTGTACGGCGTTCCAAGTGTCATTTTTTAGTTATTCGGCTATAAAATTAATACATAGAAAACTACAGTCCATGCAATATCTGCCACTTCTTACAGAATTCCAATTTGATACTTAGAGAGAGAGTTATGATGATTTTCCCATGGTCACTTCTTTGAGATGAAGCTCAGGAGCCTGCAAAAACACTGACTTCCACAGATCATATCTCTAAAAATTTTGTGCACCATGATCTAAAATTTTTACAGGAGCTTCCTCAGGATTCCATCTTTGTCTTATAAACATTTCAGCTTCTGAACCTTTGTAGAAAAAAATTTATCGCGCAAATTCCACATGACCTGTTTCAGCTAGCGAAATCCCTACATAAGGAGGATATGAGGATCACAATTTATATAAATGCTTAGGTTGAGAGGGGCTTCAACAGGTGAACATGGGAGGGAATTTAGGAGCTTAAAATTTATTAATTATTGAATTTTCAATGACCCATGCCACAACCCCATGGGGTTTTAGCCCACTAAATGGGGTTACAAACTTCAAACATGAATATCTCTCAAATAGTGAAGAATTACATGGCGTGCCATATATCAATGGAAACATCTCGACAAGTAGAAACCATAAAAATAATTCTTGATCCAGAATATAGTAATTTGGTAGGTAAAAATTTCCATGAAATATTGGGGTAGCCCGTGGTGCTACTTGGTTTGACATCAATGACAACTGCTGATCAACAATCTCCTCTTTTGGCATTGATGGCAACACAAGTACTCCCCCTGCAATCATGACACCTCTTCCTAAAAAATTCGCTCCCCCTTTGACATTAATGGCAAAGGGTAGCTCCCCCTGACACACAACCATCCTGCGGACATATACACACTTCCACTCCCCCTAACACACAACCATCATGTGGACTTGTACACACTTCCACTCCCAATTTATATTCTAAATAAGGAAAATCTAATGAGAACTTGGGAGAATCCCAAGCTTCAAGCGAAGATATTAAAATGCTTCACGAGGTAGAGGTGTAGTGAAGATATCAGCGATTTGTTCTTTTGTACCAACATAGTAAAGTTTGATGTTCTTTTCAATGACTTTTTCTCTAACAAAATGAGATCTGATTTTTGTTTTTGAATGCATGACAGGATTCTTGGAGATGCTGATGGCACTGGTTTTGTCACAGAATATGGGAATAGGCTCACTGAATTGTACTTGAAGATCTTGCAAGGTTTGTTTCATCCAAAGAACTTGAGTACAACATGTTGCTGCTGCAATGTATTCTGCTTCCTCTGTAGATAATGAGATTGAGGTTTTCTTTTTGCTCAACCATGATACGAGACAACCACCTAGATAAAATGTTGCTCCACTAGTACTCTTACGATCATCAATGCTTCTTGCCAAATCTGCATCTATAAAGGCTTGAATAATGAGATTGTTACCCTTGGGATACCATAAGCCATATTCTTTTGTTCCCTTTAGATATCTAAGAATTCTTTAGACAATAATAATATGGGATTATTTTTGTGTTGCTTGGAATCTTTCTACTTGTCCAACTACTTGTATAACATCTGGCCGGGAGGTTGTTACATATAGAAGACTACCAATCATATATTTGTACAGCCTCTGATCCAAATCCTTAGATGAGTCGTCTATGTTCAATTTGAAACCTGTTACCATCGAAGTAAGGATGGGTTTGCAATCTTCCATTTTTAATTTCTTGATAATTTCCTTGATGTACTTGGCTTGACATATAAATATTCCTTTCTCTTGATGAGATATTTGAAGCCCTAAGAAGTATGTCAGCTCACCAAGTAAAAACATCGTGAACTCACTTTGCATATTTGTAGAAAATTTCTTACTTAGTTGATCATTAGTGCTACCAAATATTATATCATCTACATATACCTCAACGATTTTTAAATTATCTCTATCTATTTGTACATAAATATTGCTATCAAAAGTACCTTTCTTGAAACCTTGTTGACGTAGATATCCATCAAGACAAGCACACCATGCTATGGGAGCCTGCTTGAGACCATATAGAGCCTTCTTAAACCTGCAAACATAGTCTTCTTTTTCTGATAGTAGAAAACCTTCAGGTTGTTTGATGTAAACTTCTTCTTCTAATTCGCCATTCGGAAAAGCTAACTTAACATCCATTTGGTAGAATTTGATTTTTCTTCAACATGCATAGGCGAGAAAAATTTGGATGGCTTCGATTCTGGCAACTGGTGCAAATTTTTCATCGAAATCAATTCCTTCCACTTGTGCATAGCCTTTGCAAACCAATCTCGCTTTGTTTCCGGTAACTTGTCCATATTCATTCAATTTGTTCCTGAACACCCATTTAGTCCCAATGACATTTTTATCTTTTGGTGGTGGAACTAATTCCCAGGTGTTATTCTTCTCGATTTGATCCAATTATTCATTCATAGCTGCTACCCAATGTTCATTCTGGTCAGCTTCCTCAAAACTACTATGCTCAAAGGTTGCTAGAAAAGCAATGTGAGCTTGTTGTGATGAACGAAGCTTTCGACCTTCATTTATGTCACCAATGATTTGATTTTATGGATGGTTCTTTTAAATCCATTATTTTGTTATCTTTGGAGGAGCTTCTTGTTGTTGTTCTAGTATATCTTGATGATCATTATTTACTTCTTCCTGGTTGATAGTTGCTTCTTGTTCTAAAATTTTCTCTGTGTCTTTTTCAACCTCTGTCTCAAGTTTCAAAGATTATAGATCATCATCATTATTCGTTAGAACACCATCTTCATCAAATGTAACATTTATTCTCTCCACTATCTATTTTCATCTTATATTATAGCATTTATAGGCCTTTCTTTTGTGTGAGTAACCAACAAAGATACCTTCATCAACACGTGATTCGAACTTACCCAAATTTTGATCTTCTCTTTTGATATAACATTTTCTTTCGAAGATTCTGAAATATTTTACATCAGTTGGTTTTCCTTTCCATAATTCATATGGGGTCTTGTTGCAATTATTTCTAAGAAGACTTCGGTTGATAATGAAGATTGTCATATCAATTGCTTGAACCCAGAATTTTTCATCCAATTTTGAGTCCTTCAACATTGTTCTACCCATTTCCTGTACGATTATGTTCTTTCTTTCAGCAACTCCATTTTGCTGAGGTGTTCGTGCTATTGAAAATTTTATTTTTATTCCATTTTAGTCATAGTATTTTTTATCACTCAGAAAAAATGAAGCATCATTTGACAAAGTCCTAGAGGTTTATGTGTCAAAGGTAGGATTATAGGATTCGTTTCTCATTACCTGGTCAAGGAAACTTTTTAATTTTTCTTATTTAGCCTATCCTAAGCTCTAAACCCACCCTCATTCAAATCCTCTTATGTCACATCAATCATGATTTTCTGACATTTTTCATTTCCCAAGGTTATAGCACCAAAAAATTCATTTTAGCCAAGAAACCACATTTTCATAGCGAAATACACAGAAAAAATGCACTTTTCGCTATGAAACTACTAATACTTTCGTAGAAAAAATGCCCAAAAATACACTAGGTACACTACGAAAGTAAGGTTTCCTATCTGTCATGTCAAATTAGCTATTAGGTGTTAGAAAATGATATTAAAAGGAAAATTTAGATGCCATTCGAGTCAGTTAGAGTAAATATCAAGGTACATAGTTAGGGATGAAGTCATCATCACCAATTTAAGCATGTATGAGTCATCATTATGTTATGAGTGGTCATCGAACTTCAAAATCTTTCCAAATTGAGTCATTTATCATTCTTCGCTCCTTCTTTGTGTGTTATTGAGCTCTGGAGGGTTATTTCACTGAGCCCAAGCTATGGCTGGTATTTTCAAAGGTTTTTAGATATCACTGATCAAGCAAGGAAGAGAAGACATTAAAGAACCATGGCTACAAAAAGGAAGAAAAATAAAGGTGGCGATTGTCTTAGATATGAGCCATCAAATATGAACCTGATAAATGAAGACCCAACAACTTTAGAGGTTTTCAGAAGAACATGATGTTTACAGTTTTGTGAAATATTAAAAGGATGGCATGCACAGGTTCCTAAAGAATTTTCCCTAAAATTCAATGGAATAGCTACAAAAGTGGGAATGATGAATCTCACTATAACACCAAATATCATTGCAGCAACAACAGGGATTCCAAGAGGACAAGAAAAATGGTTGAAAGGGTTTAAATTCAACATGGAGGAATGTAAAGAGTTTATCAAGCCATAAAATAGTGAAGTTGACCTTATAAATGTCATTCCAAGGAGCTACATGAAGGATAATTTCTCAAAGCTATTGCTTATCATCCAAAAATATTTCACTTGTGAAGAGAGATATCATAAAGTCTATTCTTACCACTTCAAGCTTCTCCTACACTTTGTTGGTAGGATATCTCTTGATATACCTTTATATTTACATAGAATCTTATAAAAAATGGCAGATAAAGTTTAAGTTAAATCTAAAGGAAGTGAAACCTCACTTTTTCATCATGGCTTAATAAAATTGCTGGTTTTAGATGAATTACAAAGACTAGGCAGAGATTGGTCTTCTTTTATGTTTGTTAGTGGTTTTGAAATGGATACCATTACCCCTAAAATAACTCCTAAACCTAGAGGTATAACATCACCTTTAGTGGCAGAACAAAATGAACCAGTAGGGGCAAAGCAAAGTGAACCAGTTATGATGGAAACAAAGCAATTGTAGAGATTTGATACACCCACTATTCCACCTACAAAACAAAAGTCAATAATGAGCAAACCTACAAAACAAGAGCCAACTATGAGTAAACAAGGCAGCAAAAGGATAAAAAGGAGCCAAACAGTGGCGAAAGTAAATTTAGAAGACATACTACATGCTAATGATATTGAAGAGACTCTTATAGTCCACGCTGAGGATATAGATGAAGGTGAACAGAAACTAAATAAAACTAAATCAGCAAAGAAGTTAGAATTTGAAGGTGAAGATGCAGGTTTTATGTTTTAGGCTAGGAAGCCCATGACAAGATATGCTAGAAAACTTTTGGAAAGAAATAAATAATTTCATCTAGCCACTGACACTGTCTAGCCACCACAAAGCATTATTGACCTTTCATCACCTGCAGAAGAAGATCCAGTCAGCAATCAAAAGAAAGGAAAAGAGAAAGTCATTGAAAAAATAGAGCTTGAACTCCTTGAAGAACAGTTGAGGTTACCTAATCATGAAATAGAAGTCATGAAGAAGGAGGCAAGGAAATATAATGTCTAGAAGGTTCAGTTTGAAAATATGAAATAGGTTTGGGAAGATCAGTTTGACAATGTATCAAAGACCCTAGACAACACACAACAATTAGTCAAATGGAATATGTCATTGAGGAAAGAGGTGAAAAATGTCAGAAGAATGAACATACATTTGAAATCTACCAAAAGAAAGCTAAAGGATCAAGTTAAAGACCTCAAGGAATAGCTAGAATTGATTCATGAGGAGTTGGAGAAGAAGGGTCTTAAAATGACAGTAGTTGAGGAGCCCATAGCTCAACTCATCACCAATGAAGAAGAAACACCTCAAGACTCTTAGGTTGAGTTGGTTTATGTTTTGAAAGGTCAATGGAATGTTGAAAACCAAATTTATACAGTTGGAAGGTACATTTTTTAAACAAGGAAAAAATCTGGAATTTACATAGTTTTCCACAGTTTCGTGTCGTTTCCTAGGCTTGAAGCGAAGAAAACGCTACGAAACCACCTGTAGACTTATTTTTTCCTTTAGAACCACTTTAGGTAGCTTCCAAGGAGAGGAAATTATATGGAGTATGTTTCAGGGCATGATGAAGACAATACAAGAGGAAAGAAGAAAAAATCTTGATTGGAAAGGTCATTTTTGTATGCTACGAAAGTACGCTATGAAACTGCCATACTTTCGTAGTGAGTACTTTTGAAGGTTTTCAAGCAGGTTTTTGGGAATTTTTGGAGAGGTGGATACTTTCAAAGGGCCAAGAGACCTTTCCAGAAATAATCCATGATTTGAAGACCATGAAATGAATATAATCCATCAACTAAATCATTCATTGAAGATAAGGACATGTTTTCTTGAAAAATAGGGTTTGTTTCCAAATTTTGAGGACGGTAATTAAGATGTCAAGTAGTGATGAGTTATGTAATAGGTCATTCGAACATGCGAAACATTAGTTTTCAGATGTATAACTATTTTAATAGATAAGGTAGTTGATTTAATAAGTAACAATATGAGTCCTATTAGGAAAAGGACTGTTTTGTAGTGTAGCTATAATTTTCTAATTAAAGCACATGTTTTCCTGTTATGCAAGGTGTCATTAGGAAAATTTTGATGAACCTAGCTAAGGGGTAGATAAACTCTCTTGTAACAAGGTCTATTAAAGGGCAGATACTCAAAATTGTAAATGGTTGGAGATTTTTTGCAATACTGCAACTTTATGTAATTTGACTGAATCAGTAATACAGAGGACTTTTTCTTGACAACCCGAGATTCTCATAGATTTTTTAGTGCTTATCTGATCTATATTTTCTATGTGTACCATTTGCAGTGGTTTTCATATTTAATACTCAAAATTCATAGGTGTATTCTCGGAATTCCTTTATTGATGAAATGGTTGTGTTATTTCATATTCCATGTGTGATTTACCTCTGCTAAAAACACTTACTTTCCTTAGCTTCCATGTCAAGAGACCTTACCACTGAACTACTGATTTGTTGACTCCATAAGCCCAATGGTTGCAAACTTGTACTCTTTTCAACCTACACACGTCATAATCAAGTTATTTTCTAAGTAGAGTTAGCCATCTAGTTTCATCATTATCAAATATTAATAACCCCTTTGAGAGAGCCCTCTCAGACTGAAGAGGCTAAGCTTCAATTACAAGTTGGTTTGAAACAGTTACATGAATTTTTTTGATTAGAAGCCAATCAAGTTCAATTTTGTGATAACAGTATTGCTGAAATAATTTGGAAGTGAATTCTCCGCTATTATATGATCTTAGACACTTTATTTTTAAATCAGTTTCATTTTCAACCAACTCCTTGTAGATCTTAAAGCACTCAAATGCTTCATATTTTTTCTTTAGGAAACTGATGGTTTTCATCCCGGTATATTCAGCTATCATTAACATGAAATATAATTCTCCATCTAAACCTTTTGTTCTCACAAGACCACATAGATCAGTATGTATCAATTCTAATGGATGTGATGCAAAGTGTTCTTTTGTTTTAAATTGGAATTTTGTCTTCTTGCCATGCCGACAGGCGTCACATAGTGTGTTGGAAGGTTTTGAAATTTTTGGCATTTATCGTACTACTTTCTTTTTGCTTATCCTGAAAATATTGTCAAAGTTTATGTGACCCATTCGTTTGTGCCATAACCAACTTTCATCTTCTTTAGCTAGTAGACATGCTTTAGTTGCTTCATCGAGAACATATATGTTGTTTAGAGCTCGACTTGTTGTAGCCACAATTTTACCATATCCGCCTTTCCTGATTTCACATTTTGTGGAGTTAAATAGCATTGTGTGTCCTTGATCACACATTTTTCCAACACTGAGCAGATTGTGATTCATGTTTTCAACCAATAGAACATTCTTGGCTATAACATATTTGCTTCCGAGAGTGACAGTACTTGATCCTATAAAATTTGAAGATCCATCATTTCCAAAGGATACGGTTCCATAATTCTTCTCTTTCAGAGATACAAATTTCCTTATATCTCCAGTCATATGCGTTGAGAAACCGCTATCAACATACCACACATCTTTGTTGTTTTGAGCCTTGAGAGCGAGAGCACAATTACCAGTCTTCTTCTTCTTCCATGTTCATTCATTCTGTGGCTTCGAAGAGTCTTCTAGAGGATTTTCAAGTCTACAGTCTCTAGCTATGTGTCCAAAGTTCTGACATTTGTAAAATTCCATATTATTTCTTAAATGTTAAAATATATCGATGTTTCGTTGAGCCCTCAGAGGTTCATATTTGAAGGATCTCCTGGAATTGTATTGGTTCCCAGGGTACATGCGACATTATACAAATTTATGACCAAATTTTCCACATGAATAACAATATCTGTGAAAAATATGCTGGTACCTGGATGGAAATCTTCGTCGAGGAATCATCTTCCAAGGATGTTCTTGCGAATCTTGTCCAATGAAGTCTACATGCATGTCAGATCTCATAGGTTCATTGTATTTTTTTGTAGAAGTTCTTGCTTCTTCTTCTTTGTAACCAAGGCCAGTTCTGTCGTTGTAGTATCATTGATTGTGTATGAGTTCTTCCAATTCCCTTGAGTTTTTGGCATAGTTTTGGACACTTTTTCCCTTCTTCACTTCTTATGCAGCGAGACTACTCCAGCTTCTAATGTTTCCCTTTCTTGGTTTCTTTCTTCCAACTTCTTTTGAAGTGACTCTTCAATACACTTGTGTTCTTCAACTTCTATTTTGAGTCCTTGAACTTTTTCTTCAAGAGTATTGGAATAGATATTCTCAGCCTTCAGCTCTTTTATAAGCCTGATTACCTCCTTAGAAAATTATTCTATGGTCAACCCTTCTTCTTCGTTCTTGGATACCTCTTGTTTATTGTGCTTGGCCATAAACAATACTCTCTCATTGGCTTCTTCTTCGACGTCACTGTCTTCATCAGATGATGAGATATATTCTTTAGAGAGAAAGTTCCTTTTGGATCCTTTCTTTTTTTTTTCTTGTTGAATTTCTTAAAGCCTTTCTTTCCTTTTGAGTTTCCATCACTTCTGTTCAGACATTTTGCTGTGAAATTTCCAACCTCACCATAGCCAAAACATATCAATGGAAGTTTACCTTTGAATTTTCCCTTACCAATTTTTAGTTTTCTCGTAAAGTAAGCATATTCTTCATCTGAAATACCTTCTTCATCATCTCCCTTTTCTTCACACTTGCAGGTGCATGTCTTTTCAATTGAAGGTTGTTTTTCCTTATTGGTTTTCTTAGATTAAATGAACGCAATTTCTAGATACGAAGTACCATATTCTTCATAAAGTCTCATTTCATATCCTATGAGAACTCCATGTAATTCCTCTTTGCTGAGTTTGTCCAGATTTTCACTGTATTCTAAGACTGATACCTTTGGGTTGAATCTCCCTGGTAACGTTATAAGAATCTTTCGTATAATAGTCTTCTCGTCAACTGTCCCTCCCAATCCTTCCATAGTATTGGTTATTTCGTCAACATATTGGAAGTATGCAACACTGTTTCGATCTTCTTTCATTCTGAGTTGCTCAAATTTTGCTCTATAGATTTGAAGCTTTGCTTCTTTGACATTTGAGTCACCTGTATATATATTCTCAAGCTTGTCCCATACATTTTTGGCAGTTTTACAACCCAACACCTTATGATAAGAAAATTCAATAAGTCCACTGATAACAACATTATTTTCTTTTGCATCATTTACCAAATTCTTCTAACCTTATTCATCTGCGGTTGAAGTAAATTCATTTTGAACAGTTTCCCATACTTCGTAACCTTGCGTCAAGAGATATACCTCCATTCTTCCTTTCCAGAGTGCATACTTATTTTCATTGAATAGAGGTACACTGTTCTTGGTATGCTCCATGATCTCCTTCCAGTTGTTAAACTGCTATTGAAGGAACCAAGCTTTGATTCCAATTGTTGGAAATACTGAAAAGGGGGTGAATCAATATTCCTTTCAATTAGAGCATTAGTTAATATTCAATTATTAGATTTTTTTGTGCAATGATAGCAGTAAACAAAAGGAACACAAATTCATAAAATTTTTAAGGGGGAAACCCTCTCTGGGAAAAAAACCACCTGAATGTTTTTCTAATAATTCTTTAATATTCAACTCCAATTGAAATTAAAGCTCCAACTTCCTAGAATCTAGAAAATCATTCTTCTCCAGCTCCCACTGGATGGATTC
The DNA here is from genome assembly GCA_034641835.2 of Pinus albicaulis. NCBI lineage: Eukaryota > Viridiplantae > Streptophyta > Pinopsida > Pinales > Pinaceae > Pinus > Pinus albicaulis. The sequence goes on along the minus strand of CM076576.1, from coordinate 438,014,111 downwards.
ACCAACGCCTGAGATTCTTCAGTAGTCAACTGAATGGATGCCCCAATACCCTATGAGCTACAGATCACCCTAGTGCCACCCTACCACCCTAAAGTTTTCACGGGCTTTAACCTATTGATGACTTCATGCTCCAGCCTAGCACCACCCTACCACCCTACCACCCTATAGAATAATAAAACAAGAATGGACTCTTGTACGAGGGAAAATGGTTCACTTTACAATGATATAGAATGATGTAGAAGAAGAAGACACACTACACCATAACCCCAACTATGACCCAACCACCTAATGATGATCCTAGACCTCTCGACACCACCTCTTCAACTCTTGGCAGAAAGACACTTGTACAATTTTTACAATGATGCATTTACAATGATACCTTTACAATGACTGTATGCAGTGCTACCCACTTGAAGAATTCATGTGCTGAACTTATTGTTGTTATTTTTCACCTTGATTGCTGCTATTGTCCTGCTACCCTTTGTTGCACCTTGCTTTTCCTTACTTCCCTAGAGATTCTGGTCCTTTGCAGCCTTTGACAACACATGATCTAGCGTTTTCTTGCCTTCTAGGATCTCTATATTGAATCTGGTGTATCTTTGTTATTTCATCTCCCCAATATGTGATTTTATGTTCTGTAGTAGTACTTTGATTCTTCTTTCCAATGCCACAGGTTTGATCCAATTTTGATTCTTCAAGGGAGATTTATTCCCAATCTCTCACAATGAACTAATTCTGGACTATTTCAGTAGTGCGAACTTGTACGACATGCTACGTGTCACTGCTTCTTAATTTGTCTCTAAGATTGATACAGTTAAAACTACAGTCTGTCCACTATCTTCTACTTTTTACATAATTCCAATATGATACTCAGAAAGATATTTATGAAGATTTTCCCAATGTCACTTCTTTCAGATGAAGTTCAGGAGCTTGCAAAAACACTGACTTCCACAAATCATATCTCCAAAAATGTTGCGCACCCTAATCTAAAATTTTTTACAGGAGCTTCCTCAGGATTTCGGATTCGCCTCATAAAAATTTCTGCTTTTGAACCTTCGTATAAAAAAAGTTAGGGCGCAAATTCCATGATGACCTATTTTAGGTAGCGAAATCCATACATAAGGAGGATATGAGGATCACAATTTATATAAATTATTAGGTTGAGAGGGGCTTCAACAAGTGAAAGTGGGAGGGATTTTAGGAGCTTAAAAAATATTAATTATTTACTTTTCAATGACCCATGCCACAACCCCATGGGTTTTTAGCCCACTAACTAGGGTTAAAAAATTCAAACATGAATATCTCTCAAACCATGAAGAATTACGTGGCTTGTCATATATCAATGAAAACATATCGACAAGTAGAAACCATCAAAAGCATTCTTGACCTAGAATATAGTAATTTGGTAGGTAAAAATTCCCATGCAATATTGGGGTAGCCCCTGGTGCTGCTTGGGTTGAAATCAATGACAACCGTTGATCAACAAATTTGTAGGCATATCCGATACTAAAATAGTATGTTGATGTTCTTTTTGAGATCTCAAGTTTACCTCCGACGAGGGTATAGATTTATCCATTGATTTGATACCTGGATTGGTCTTGGTTTCTAAAGAACCTTACTTAATGAGTGCTCCAGAGATTACAGAACTTTAGATGTAGATGGACTAGTTATTAAATAAGGGTTATATATGACCTAGTGTGTCACTGTGTTGTGATCTAGTCATGTTTGTTAAGAAAAAGGATGAAACATTACAGTTATCTGTGGATTTTAAATAGTTGAAAAAAATGACTATTAATAATAAATGTTGATTATCGAGGATAGATTATATATTCAATTAGCTTAAATGAGCCAAGATGTTTTCCAATGTTGAATTCAGATCAACATATCACTAGTTGTGAATTAAGGAAGAAGATATTAAAAATATAGTGTTTTGAACTTGTTATGGACATTATGAGTTTGTGGTCGTTCCTTTTGGATTAACTAATGAACTTGGTGTCTTTATGTGCTTGATGAATGGTGTCTTCAAAAAATATTTGGATAAGTTAGTTACTATTTTGTATGGATGATAAATTGGTGTATTCTAAATCACAAGAGGAGCACAAAAAACATTTGAGGTTGGTTTTACAGGTGCTATGGGAAAAATATCTCTATGCTAAGATTAGTAAGTGCTCTTTTTATTAGAATAAAATTCATTATTTAGGCCATATTATTTCAAAGGATAGGATAGTTTTAGGCCTCGAAAAGATTAAGACCATCAATGAATGGTCTATTGAAAATGGTAACAAGAAAATATTCCAATTTAATTTTCCCTTTAATTAAATTAGAATAAAATTGTAATTCCACATCACAAGATAACTTGGACAAGTTAAGTAAGTTGGTATGACTTACTTGGTTCTGTTAATTCTAGTTGAGGGTCTAAATTGAGTCATGTAGAGTGTATCCTACAAAATAGGAACCCCGATTGAGTTTATTTTGAGTTGTAATTAATTAACTCAGATTATCTGAGTTAAAATCAATTTAGCTTGTTCTAATTGATGGAGGAACTAGTGAGAGGTCAAAGAGTGGAATTGTTAGGTCCCTATATTACTAGTGTAGGCCCTTATTTTTGTTAGTGTAACCCACTTATTATTATTGTTGTACCCATGTAGCCTCCATATTGTTATTATTGTACCCCATAAAATCCACTATTGTTATTGTTATGCCCTTACATTATTATTGTTAGGTCAGCTAGGATTATATTGTGACCCCATGGACTCCTATATATAGAAAGGAGGGTTTTTCATTTGTATCATCCAATAATTGTTCATTTATGTAATGTAAAGTAGGTTTCCCCCTTGAAGTGGTTGATTTCTAAGGCATTGACCTCTCTTTTCTTCTATTTTTGGAGCTGGTTTCATAACAGGAACTTGGACTTGAACCACATCTAGTAATCAATCAAATAACTAATGATTAGCTCATAAATAATTCATGCATGTCAGTTCTGAGAAATACCCAGTGGAGATTGGAGTTCAAGGGAAGTGTACTATCAGTTTTATAATCATCCAAATTGTACATGTGGTGCATGAAGTCAGAGGAAGGCCCATAATGGATTATGTAGTATGTATTGGGAAGTTCCCTAATTAAGAGGGCCTAGTTACCCAAGGAAACATCGCAAGGAAATAGGGATCCTGGAGGGCATAAAATTTGTTAAGTATTGGCCTAGGCTTGTATAGGAAGTAGTGAGACAAATAGAGATAGTGCAGAGGTTTCTCATATCAGAGAATAAAATTGCAATCTTATCATATTTTCTGACTTATAAAATATATAGATAGTGGGGCTTTTAGATGAGGCATTCCCCATGGAATATTTGTGTACTATGTGATTGAAATGATTTCTCTTTCATGTTTTGTGATTTTGCAATCGTAATTGGTTTCTGTAATTGGTTGAGTAGATTCAATTATATTTTTTAAGCATATTACAATTATTAGTTTGAATATATGTGGATTTTTTACATGGTATTAGAGTATTAATCACTATAAAAGAGAATAATACGATTTTGTTCTTTGGAGGTGAATAAAATTTGCAGATCTACTCTTAAGGACTAGTAGTAGGATCAGGATGTGTTGCTCTAGATTGAGACTAGAATATGCCCTTGATGGTCTTTCGAATTACATATCTTGGAGGGATAGGATGGAAGTAATTTTGGAAGAAAATGATCTGAATGATTTCATAGATAGTTATATTTGTAATGCTGTAGCAGTAGATGCTCAAGATTTGGTGCCCTAGAAGAAGAATGTAGCAAAGGAAAGAAATATTATATTGGAAGGTTTTTGAGATCATATTGCCTCGAACCTCCATGGAAAGGAAATTCCATATGCTATGTGTAAGTAATTAATAGATTTTTTTCAAAGCAATAGTGACCACAAGAAGTTGGCACTGAAGGAAAAGCTCAGGAAAATCAAGATGGACAAGGGTGACACAATACCAAATTACTTGACCAATTTCACCCAATGTCAGGATGATCTTGGAAGTGTTGGTGTTACAGTCACCATGGATAATATGGTAAGCCTAGGAAACTACTAGGATTCAGTAAATCAGAAGCAGAAGCTACTAGAGTAGGAGTGTTTCTGGTGTGACTTGGAACAAGAAGAGATTCAGCGGAACACCATATATGGATCTTCATCAAAGCATGATTATGATGACAATTTTTCCTTGTATGGAAAGGAAAATAAATGGAAAGATAATTCATCGCATTCCAAATCATATTCTGGCTAGGTAGGAAAAAAAAAGGACTTGTAAAAGCTTAAATGTTTTCAGTGTCACAGGTTGGGACACTATGCCACAAAGTTTCTGTATAAAAAGGCTGACAAGAATCCCTCATGAGGAGAGGTGAGTGAAGCACTTACTTCACAATTCAAGTTGGATGTTACTCTCATCGCATGCATTATTTAATCGGTGATGGGTTCTATGTGGTATGTAGATAAGGGAGCCTCATTCCATATGACTAGAAACAAAGAGTTATTCAACGACTTGGAGGAAAAGGACCCCCAAATGCACATCAAGATGGGATATGATGGGAGGTATAGTGCAAATTTCATCGGTACTAACCTTTGAGAGGGATTTTGGTTCTCTTCTCACATTAAAATATGTCATGTGTGTTCCAGGTTTAAGGAAGAACTTAGTTTAAGTTTCTATGTTGGAAGAACATGGCTACCATGTGATATTTAGCAGAGGAAATGTGTTCCTTCATCACATAGCCATGAGACAGGTGAGGAATATTTGGGTTTGAGTAAAGAACCTCTACAAATTGGATGTAGAATATTGTGCTACCTTGAGCACAAAATCAGAGAAGATGGAGAACTGAGACATCAGTAAGTTATGACATATAAGATCGGGCCATCTACACCACAGAGCTTTGAATATCATGCAACATATTTATATAGGAATTCCCGAGGGTGCACTTGATCAGCATGATACATGCAAATGGTCTACATAGGGGAAGTGCCTCAATTCCACCTTTCATGATAAGGACAATGGAGCGAAAGCGATCCTTGAAATAGTTCAATCATATGTGTGTGGATTGTTCTCGACAACCTCCACAGTGAAGCATAGTTATTATGTGATTTTCATAGATGATTTTTCACATGATTGTTAGATATTCTTCATGCAGAATAAATACCAGGAATTCTCAAATTTTTGTGAGTTCAAAGCACTTGTTGAAAAATACAAAGGAAGGAAAGTGAAGGCTCTCAAGAGCGACAATGGTGGTGAATATGTGTCGAATGAATTCAATAAATTTTGTGCATCCAAAGGCATTCGACGGGAGTTAATATCATCCCATAACACAGAATATAATGGGGTTGTAGAAAGGAGGAACATAATAATTATGGGAGTTTCATGGGAGATGTTACATGATCAGGGCCTACCATTGAACTTATGGGAAAAAGCATGCAACACAGTTGTGTATGTGCGGAACAGACGTGCTCATTAGATCCTTGTGATGAGTACATGAGAGTAATACCTTTCTATTAGGAAGTAGCTATGGCACACTATAATTTTTGGTTCATCAGTTTACTATCATGTTACCAAGGATGCACGGAAAAAGCTAGAACAAATAGCTGAGTTGGGCATATTTACGGGGTACACTGATACACCTCACACCTATCAAGTGTAACTACCATCTCATAGCATGATAGTGGTTTGTAGAGATGTAAAATTAGATGAATGAAATTTCATGAGAATTTACCTTGAGAAGGAGCTTCAGATTCATGCAACTGAGGAGCTCTTAGCTCCAAGAGAAGAACCTCAACTTGTGGAGCAACCACAAGAAGAGGAGCAGATAGTGGAAGAACCCACTCATGTAGAGACATCAAGATATGTAAGGAAGCACACCATAGAGGCTTACAGGTTGATACATGATGCTAAAGAGAACGTGGGATCACCCACATCATAGCACAAGCATAGAAGGTCCCCGGATTGGTACACTGGATATATGGATCTTATGAGCGAGAGTATATAGACTGAGTCATCCTCATTTGAGTAAGTAGTGAAAAAGTGAGTATGGATTGATTCCATAGTAGAGGATTATGACTCCATTATCATAAAAATTGCATGGGAAGTTGTGCCAAGACCAGAGGAAAATTTGGTTGTAGGCTCTAGGTGGAACTATAAGGTGAAGCAAGCAGCAGATGGGAGTGTCGAGAAACACAAGGCCAAATTTGTGGCTAAAGGGTTCTCTCATGTGGAGGGAATAGATTACAAAGATACCTTTCCTCTAGTATAAAAGTAATCTTAAATCATATATATTATTTTACTTTCAGCACAGATGGGATGTAAAATACATCAAATGGAAGTAAGGAAAACCTTCCGCAATGGACTGATTAAGGAAGAGAGGTACATAGAGCAGCCAGAAGTATTTGAGACCTTTAACAAAGAGTTCCATGTGTGTAGACTTAAGTGAGTATAATATGGACTAAAACAAGAACTTTGTGCTTGGTACACTAGGATCGAAAACTATTTCACAGGGATATGCTTCACTAAAAGTAAAGCAGATGCAAACCTTTACCATATTGTGGTTGAAGGTAAATTATTGATTATAGCATTATATGTCAATGATTTAATTTTAATGAGTGATGAGAAGCTAATATATTCTTGCAAAGAAGAATTGGAAAGAGAATTTGAGATGAAATACATGGAGCTCTTGCATTATTTCCTTGGTTTACAAAATTTTGCAAAGATATGGGGAGCTATTTGTCTCTAAGAGAATGTATGCCAACAAGATACTGAATAAGTTTCACATGGAGAGAAGCAAACCCATGGAGAATCCTCTAGCAGGGAATTGGAGGAAGGAATATGTTATGAAACCAGCTCCAAAAATATAATAAAAGAGAGATCAACGCCTTAGAAATTAGCCACTTTGAGGGGGAAACCTCCAATAAATTACATAAATGAACAATTCTTTGATGATTCAAATGACCAAAACCTCCTTTATATATATAGAAGTCCATGGGGCCACAATGTAATCCTTGCCAATCTAACAATAATAATGTAAGGGAACAATAATAATGATATGGGGGTTACACTAACAACAATAAGGGACTATACTAGTAATATAGGGAACTAACATGCTCCTCTCCTTCAAAAAAGTGTTTTCCTCAATGCTTGAGTAGCTCTGGGTGTTTCTTTATAAAATTCTCATCCTCCCATGTAGAATCTTCAATGGGTAAGTTCTTCCCTTTGATGAGATACTCTGAAATTGATCGATTTCGTAGCTGTCAAGTTCTTGTTTCTGTGATTGCTTCAGGTTCCAATCTGTTTTTTCCTTCCTCGTCAAGTTTTGCCAATATTGTTTGAACTAGAATTTTGTCCCCTATAACCTTCTTTAAGCATGGAATATGGAAAAATGGATGCACTCGCACAAAATCAGGAAGCTCCAATTTGTATGCCATAGTACTAATCTGTTGCAACACCTTGTAAGGATCGTAGTACTTTGGCAATAATTTATTATCCTTCTTAGCTTTCTTGAGGGAAATTTGTTTGTATGGTTGTAGCCATAAAAATACCCAGTCTCCTACATCAAAACTTCTCTCATTGCGATGTTGATCTACCTATTGTTTCATTCGATTTTGTGCCAAATTTAGGTTACTTTAAGATTTGGAGAACTTCTTGTTAATGCTCGATGTGATCTTCCACTACTTGAACCCTAGAATTTTCCCTTAAAGAAGATGTGATGCACGATGGATTATATCCATAAAGTGCCATAAATTGGGTCATTCTTGCTGCAGTATGGAAGGAAGTTTTATACCACCATTCAGCGAGAGGTAACCACTTGACCCATTGTGCTTGCTTATCCGATACAAAACAACAAAGATATCCTTCCAAAAATTTACTCACTATCTTAATTTGACCATTGGATTGAGGATGATAAGATGAGCTATGAGGTAGTTGAGTACCCAAAAAGGAAAATAATTTTGTCCAAAAATTTCCTATAAAAATGGGATCTCTGTCACTTACAATAATCTTCAGGTTTCCATGTAGCTTTTGAATTGTTTCCATAAATGTAGTAGCAACTGTACTTGCTTTAAATGGATGAGATAATGCACAAAAGTGTGCATACTTGGTAAGTATATCAACTACCACCATGATGACACTCTTTCCTTCAGACTTAGGTAAACCTATGATAAAATACATTGAAATCTCCTCCCAACATTGACTTGGAATGGATAAAGGTTGTAGAAGACCCAGGGTCTTAATTGTCTCAACTTTATTTTTTTGGCAAACCAAACATTCTGCCACAAACTTTTGAATATAAGATTTAAGGCCATCCCAAAAAAAATTCTTTCTTCACCCTGTGGTATGTTTTTAAAAATTTTGAGTGTCCTCCTAAAGGAGAAGTGTGCAATTCCAAAAGAATATTTTGTTTTAGTTGGGAATTCTTGCAAATATATAAGTGATCTTTGTACCATAAGGAATCACTTTTCCAACTAAATGTATAAGATGTACTAAGATCTTGCTGTAAATTTTGAATGAGTTCCCACACTTCTTCTTCCTTCTTCCATTCATCCCTTGCTTCAGTTATCCAATCAGGGTGGATAATAGAAATGGCACAAAAAAATGCTTCCACCTCTTCATCCTTTCTTGAGAGTGCATCTGCAACAACATTTAGCTTCCCTTTTTTTGTAGATGATTTCAAAGTCATAACCCAACATCTTTGTGACCCCTTTTTGTTGCTCTCTTGAAGATAGTATTTGTTCCAAAAAGTGTTTAAGACTATCATGGTCAATTTTTACCTTGAAGTGTCTTCCCTTTAGGTAAGGTCACCATTTCTTTAGTGCATGTAGTATTTCCAACATTTCCTTCTCATAAATAGCCTTTTGTAAATAATTTCCTTTGATTTTACAACTTTCAAAAGAAATCTGTCTTCCTTTTTGCATTAAAACAACAGCAATTCCATTCCCTGAGGCATCACATTCCATAATAAAGGCTTTTGTGAAGTCTGGCGTAGCTAATACTGGTGCTAGGCACATTGCCTCTTTAAGATGTTCAAAGGCCTTAGTTGCTTCAGGAGTCCATGAAAATACATCTTTCTTCAATAATATTGTTAGAGGTGCTTCTATTCTCCCATAATTCTTAACAAACTTGCGATAATACCCAGTTAACTCGAGAAATCCACACAACTGCTTTATGGTTGTGGGGACTTTCCATTCCTTAATGGCTTTAATTTTGTTAGGGTCTACTTTAACACCCTAATGAGATACAATATGACCCAGATATTCCACCTCTTCTACTCCAAAGAATCATTTGGATGTTTTTCATATAATTTTTTCTCCTCCAATAGTTTGAGCACCCTGTCAACATGTTGAACATGATCCTTCCAAGACCTACTGTAGATTAGTATATCATCAAAAAATACTAGCACAAATTTTCTAAGGAAGGGTTTGAAAATGGAATTCATCAACCCTTGAAATGTAGACGGTGCATTGGTAAGGCCAAAAGGCATGACCAAAAATTCATAATGACCCTCATGAGTTCGAAATGTTGTTTTTGGAATATCTTCAATCTTCATTCTAATTTGATGATATCCTGAATGAAGATTCAACTTATTAAAATCAATTTCTCCATGTAATTCATCCAATAATTCATCAATCATAGGAATGGGAAATTTATCTTTAATAGTGAGCTTATTGAGCTCTGTATAATCCAGACACATGCGCCATGATCCATCCTTCTTGTGCACCAATACTACTGGAGCAGAGAAAGAACTTTCACTAGGTTGAATTATACTAGTCTCTAATATTTCTACAATCATACATTCAATTTCGCTCTTTTGGACATAAGGATATCTATAAGGCCTGATGTTTGGAGGAACACTTCTTGGAATCAAATGAATATCATGATCATGATCACAAATACGTGGGATTCCTTTGGGATTTTCAAACACCTTGGAATGATTGACAAGACTTTTTGGAGATCTGGAGAAATAGATGATTTTGATGTTGGAACTTCTAGTGAGCATAATTATGCAATTACACCTCATTTTTCTTTCTTTAGAAGAATTTTCATGACATTAGAACCTATTATCTTTCCTGGCTTCTCTACGATACCCTATAATTCGATTTCCTTTCATTTTAAAAAAAAATTCAAGAAAATTTCTTGAAAATTAAAAGCTATCGTCCCCAAAGATTGTAACCATTGTACTCCTAGTACAACATCAACACCTCCCATTGGAATGGAAAACATTGGAATATTCAATACATATTCCCCATGGATAGCTTGATATTATGGCATTTTCCAGAGCAACTTATAGTTCCTCCATTTGCAACCATCACTTGAAATTATGGTGTTAGGTATAGGAAACAATTCAATTCCTTGGCTACCTTACAATGAATAAAATTATGGGTACTACCCGAATCAATAAACACTATTACCTTTTTATTCTTGATATTTCCTTCTATCTTGAGAGTTTGAGGAGTGGTAATTCCTGCCAATGCATTACATGATATGGTCAGACTCATTTCTTCTTCTTTTAGGGTTGGTTCCTGGTGTATATCCTCTTCTTTTTGAAGTTTATTTTTCATTTTCCTCCTCCTCTTCACAATCTATGTAAAATAGTTTCTTCTCAGCACACTTATGACCTTTATTTTATTTTCCATCACAACTGTAGAAAAACCCCTTTTCTCATTTTTCTTCCAATTGTTGTGGTGTCAAAATTGTAGGTTGTGGAATTCTAGGAGTAGCAACACTTCCATATTTATAGATGTGAGTGGTAGGCTTCCTTGTCTCCATAATTTTACATTCAATTTTTCTTTTCAACATGAATGCCTTCTCCAATGAATCAGGTTCCCAAACGGGAACTTCATGTTGGATGTTATCCTTTAAAGTCCCTATGAATACATCAATCCTGTGTTCCTCTGGAATATCAGTTACCCTTATATTCAATTTTTGGAAGTCCTCAATGTGCTCCCCCACTTAACCCTTTTGTTTGAGATTTATCAATTCGCTAAAGAAGGTGTTGCTCTTTGTATCCTCATAATATGTTATCATTTCCTCCGTAAAAATTGACCAACTGACAATTTTTTTACCGGAGCAAAGCCATCGATACCATACAAATGTATTTTGTTCTAAATTTAAAGTTGCAATGCATAGCTTTTGTGTGTTTTGCACATTATTGAGATCAAAATACTGCTCCATCTGTAGTATCCTTGTTCAGGATCCTTGCCATCAAACTTACTCATATCCATCATTGGAATATGGTGGTTCTTCCATCCAACATTAGAGTTTATGGAATCATGATTAACATTTATTTTGTTCTCATCATGAGTTTACTCTACTATCTTTTCAACATTAGGAAACATTTCTTGTATCAACTTTGTCAAACCTTCCATGTCTTATTTTATATCATTCTTCATGTTTTCCATGTTGTCTTTCATTTTTTCTTCCATGTCATCCATCTTAGCTTCCATGCCAGCTTCCATGCCATCCATCTTATCTTCCATGCCTTTATTCAAACCATCCATATTATTCTTCAAACCATCCATCTTTTCTTCCATTTCTTTCTTCAAAACTTCCATTTGATTTTTTTTTCTCTTTGCTAGAGTGAAATTTGGTGCACTTGCTCTTGTAATTTTGACAGATCATGTTGCAATTATTCATCTTCATGAGTCATAGTAGAGTACTCTGAGGGCTTAATGGGTGTTAAATTATTTTTAGGAGGCATTTTAGAACCCAATACTGATATCTATGCTCAATAGGCCTTTGGAATCACTTAAAACTAATTTTTCAAACAAGACTTATGCAATTTGAAAAACAAAATACACCTTTTTCTTGATTATAAGGAGCTCGATATTGAAACTGAATTTTCTTTGTGATTTCAGATCTTCAATATCTGAAATTTAGCCCTGAAGTAGCCTTTTGAATATTCTTCCAAATTCCATAGGTCTAAAATTATTTTGATTCTTGAAGAAAAATTTATGCTCAATCTCCTACGATGACCTAATTATGGACTGGTTCAGTAGAGCGAACTTGTATGACTTTCCACGTCTCACTTTTTCCTCCTTAGGCTCTAAAATTGATATAGAGGAAACTACAGTCTGTGTACTTGTGGAAATTTTTTACAGAATTCCAATCTAATGCTCAGAGGGAGAGTTATGATTTTTTTTCCCACGGTCTCCTCTTGAGATGAAATTCTGGAGCCCAAAACAATCCTAACTTCTACAGATCATATCTCCAAAAATATTGTGAACCAATATTTTAAATTTTTACAGGAGGTTCCTCAATATTTCATCTTCCCTATATATAAATTTAAGCTTCTAAAACTTAGTATACGAAAATTTATAGTGAAAATTCCGCGATGACCTAGTTTAGTTGAAATTCGGGAGCCTAAAAAAAACCTAATTTCCATAGGTCATATCTCCGAAAATATTGTGAACCAAGATCTAAAATTTTTACACGATGTTCCTTAGGCTTTCGGCTTCACACTATAAATATTTCGGCTTCTAAACCTTTGTATAAATAAATTTATACCGAAAATTCCATGATGACCTGTTTGGAGCAGCGAAACCCTAGAATCCAAAGCTCCAATACCAAATTTTATGAAACCAGCTCCAAAAATAGAAGAAAAGAGAGATCGATGCCTTACAAATCAGCCACTTTGAGGGGGAAACCTCCAATACATTACACAAATTAACAATTCTTGGATGATTCAAATGACCAAAACCTCATTTCTATATATAAGAGGCCATGGGGCCATAATGTATTCCTAGCCGACCTAACAATAATAATGTAAAGGCACAATAATAACAATATGGGGGTTACAGGGGTACAAAAATAACAATAAGGGGGTTACACTAACAACAATAAGGGACTATACTAGTAATATAGGGACCTAATAGAATATGCTACTAATGCACTAAGCAAGAACCCTCATTAATTTAGAAATATCTACCTTAGAATATAATGGGGACCCTTTTAAATTTTTGGAGTTAAAACAAATAAAACCATTAGATTAATTCATTAGATATAAATAGGGATAAAAAAAGAGATAAAACCTTAAAATTTTGCTTTGGAAGCACTTAAGCGGAAAAATATCGCAATCACAAAATCGCAATAAAGCATATATAATTCTGAAAAGGTCATCTAAAAATTATTGTGATCTGATGTGTATAAGAAAAAGTGCTTTTATAAAGGAAAAAGCCATATTTCCAAGCAAACTCTATAATAAAATCTAGTGAGACCCACTTCTGCCACGTAAGCCATCGCATTTCACATTTTGTAAATCCCACCCCGACGGTATTATTGTCACCTCTCATATTTCCTTGATGCAATATGATCATCGCATCACATTCCCTCAAACATAATCATCCTTCTTCCCCAGACCATGATCACCAATATGATATAGTTCATCGCATAACACACATCGCACTCTTGTCAACTTAAACATTTTGCATTCCATCTATTTTCATTGATATTTCGATTGCGATATAACAATTGACAGAAATTTAAACTGATTGGTATTGAATAAATATTTGCACATGAGCAATGTTGAGATGCAATAGATCTGGTTTTAATGTGGAAATGATTATATGGGCACAACAACCCATATCAACCATTAATGTCATATATTAACGGTTTTGTCACCCATACCTCCATAATCATTCTACTATAAGAAGCATTCAATTCACATCTTATCAGCGTGCAAAGTCTCATATGTTTAAAATTTTCTATTGCTATGGTACTTATGCATTTGTAAAAAAAAAAATTCCCTCTTTTTGCTTATCCTTTTTCATCTAATTGTAGGCGAGCCCAAAAAAGAAAAATTCCATGGAAATGTGTAAAGCCCTTAAGAAATCTAAGAAGCATATGGTCCCTATAAAACCTGCACCCGCTTCAACTGAGAGAACAAAAATGCAGCCCTTGTTTATAGATACTATATGTGGACTAGAAAGCGGATCCTCCTCGTGGGAATCCATTTATAAGCTGCTCGAAGATGAAAAACCTCACAAAGTTCAAATAAAAGTAATTGTCGATGCTCCTAATTCCTTTGAAGCTACAGTTGAAGAAGTACCTAATTCTTTCTTACATCGAATTGTTGCCCGACCAAAAATATTACCATACACCGATATGGTAAGTTGGATTATTGATAATCTCAATATCGGGGATAGGAAATTTCTTACTAGTAGAGGAACAATGATTGGCTCCTTCAAAGCCGAAGACCTGAATTTGATGTACCATATCCCAGAACCTGAAAAGGTCTATGATAAAGAATTTCTTTCACAGTTCACCAAAGAAAATGAGCTCAAATTGAAGCCAATCAAACAGTGGAGAAGAAACCCAGCAAGCTCAAGAATGGTGGAAAGGGTATGTACTCTACTGACTCCCTTGCAAGCCCCTATTGTTATGTATCTACGATGATGTTTAGGCTTTTTAGTCAGCCCGACACTACTCGATTTTCAGTATAATGGGTCCCTCTCATGGAGGCAGTTTCAGACCTATGTTATGGATTGGGGAAATATTATGTCTAATAACATTTCCGCTCATATTTTAGAATATAGGAAAAATTTCTCCATTTATTCTAAAAATTTTCCCCCTTTCCATATGAGCACATATATCATGGATGTCGTGTTTTTTACCTCAGATTTTCTAGCCATGGGCTGGAAATGAACAACCCAATACCCTGTATCTATTCATATATTTCATAGTATGTTGTGGGAATCTAAGTATGAGAACCATTTTTACAGCATTTTCCATGGAGTCATTCTCCCGTTGTTTCAAGTTGTTTTTAATAAGAAAGACCCAAGACTGTCAAAAGAAGCCCAAGACGATTTTTACTCTATAGGAAAATGGTTTGGTGAAGAGATTTTCACCTATGTTCGAGTTTTTAGGAGCTTAGCTCGACCACACATTTTTCCCCTATATGTTCTTGAAAAGCTTCTCGCAAGAGAAGTTTCATATTGGATTGTTGGAAACGAACTAACCAGGTTTTTGAAATAGGCCAAGAAAGCATCATTCTCTTCTTTTCCTATTAATTGTGATTTTATGGTATGGATAATTACAAGCATGTTGTTGTAGATATTGGTTAGATTGAATTGTTGAAGTTATTCACAATTCCAAACATGTAGTACGATCCAATTAAAGTTGCCATAATTTCACTACCCAAGTGAAGATTAGGACTTTTGTGCATGAAGACGATGATTTTGATGACCTATTTGAGTCTATTGAAAATTATCCTGTAGTTCAAAATTTGGCAGCCTTACGCCTCCATCCACATCAATTTCTCAAGTTTAAACAATATAGGAATAATAGATTGGAAGCAATTCCATTGAAAATGCTAGAGGTCTCACAACCATTAGCTCATAAGGAAAAGGAAAGTGAATCGACGTGTAAGCATACTGAATTCCTTAGTACAACAGACCAAGATAAATCAACCGAAGTTAAAAATATGGAATTGGATCTCCTGAGTAATCTAAAGGATGTTTGGAAGGATTTTGATCTAAAACTCCAAGAAGAACAACAAACTATATTTATTTATCAGAAACAAGTTGTGCATACTCCTCAAACTAAAAGACAAGGCTCGTTCACTTTTGAGCCCTATAAAAAATTAGTAAGCATGGAAAGAGTGGAATTCATCTCGGCCTTCCCCACCACCGAAATTTTTCTTAACATTGAATAAATTCCTCCTTTGGACATTCTACAGTCCTAAACACAAAGCAGTTATGAGCTGACAGAAGAAAAGAAGAAGATCAGAGAAATCCCAACCCCTTGTCCAAGGAGATGTATCAATGGATATTGTTTGGAAAGATACTCAGGCAGATCCTTCATAGGATCTAACTCTCCTAACTCAGTTCGTAGGATATTATGTTGCTACAACCATTGACAAAACCTGAGAAGTTCAACAATTGATGAAACAAAAGGATGAGGAAATCATCCAACTTGAACTAGATTTACAAGAAGAGAAACAAAGTGTCAGTTAACAGTTACAGGTACAGATTGCACAGCTCTAGGAGAGCATGGACCAATTAAAAATTCATCATTAGAATGATATTAGTTCCAAGGAGACTATAATTCACCAATTGCAGCTCTCTATTGAGCAAGTAAAAGATAACCCAAAGATTGATGAATTCAGAAAAGAGGCCTTAAAACTAAACACTTTATTAGCACAACAACAGGTTGTTTTTTGTCAAAAATTATCAAGTATTATTGAATTGTGTGAACAGAGTGATTCACTTTTGAATCACATTTCATATATGAGGATTATTTTTGATGATATAGAAGATAAGGTTTCCCAGATTATCACCTGATAGGATTCTACTGATGGTCGTAAGGCCAACTTGCCCAAGATCAAGGATACAAAGAAAGAAATATTATTTACAGACTAGGATATACAGTTGAAGCATTCAGAGAGTGCCATTTGCAGGGCGAAGGATGTTTCTACTAGCATTGTGGAAATTGTTAGTCAAAATCTCATTGCAGAAAATATTATTGAGATATGTTCTCCCGGCACATTGCCCTTAGTGAAAGACTTAATAAGACAGTGGTAAGAAGTTTTAAAGGTAAAATAATAACATATCATGAAGTTGGAAAAGCTGGATTGGGAAAAATATTGGAGATATTTAGTAAATCCTCAGAGCCAGTGGCTTATGTTGCATTTTTCTGACAGATACATCCTCCTACATGCTTCCTCCACTTTCTGATGTTGTTTTCAATAGATAGTTGCAAATTAGGCCAAGAAAACCTCCAGATTTTAAACCTATGCTGAATATCCTTCAGCTGAAGGAAAAAATGGAAAAGGAGACAACAAGACAGTCCAAGAGCAAGTCATCCCTTTAATTTCTATTATTGTTTTAATTTCACTTACTTTAAGGAGGCTTGTTTTAAACCTCCTCATCTTTTTACTATAATAACTATTTTAAGACTTAGTATTTTTATATTTAAACCCATTCATGTCTTTGAAGAAGGGGTACTGAAATAAGGAAGACTTTACGGATGGTGCACTTTTGTACTCTTGACTTTTTCTGAATAGAAAAGGTTGGACCAAGTACTTTTTCTCAAATGAGTAGAGTGAACATACACAAGGTAATTTTATCCTATGTGTTATATTTTGCTTCAAATGGAAATAGTTATTTATTTTGTGATTTTTTTTTTATGTATATGTTTCAATACCGTTTGACATTAACTCACTTCTGAACATGTTATATTGTTATCATTTGATACATATGCAATACAGCCATTTAAAAGTTGTGATACAAGCTTTATTCAATTGATTTAAAAAAATATTTAATTAAATCAATTATCTCAAACATTTTAATATCTCTAAGTGAATGTAATATATTTATTTTCATCCGCTGAAGGATATTTTTGTAGATCACACAGAGAATATATTTCATCCTAGGATACATAGTAGATAGATGTATTGTTTATTGCAAGCTTGCTAATATTTCCATCTATCAAGTTACACACAGTAATAAAACCATCCATTCACCCCAACAATATCAAGCTGGGAAATTGGTCCCATAAATCTAGTCAAAGCCACCATTCCAATAGAAAAGGGACAGTTTTTAAGTCCCTGACCAGGTGGTTTCCCTAATGTTGTTGCACCAATTTTCGAGGCCTCAATATTTTTTGTTCTAGAAGGAGGGAAATATGACTATGAATGGCACGAAAGCTTAATCCAAAAATTAAAGACCATCAAAAGATTCATTCCCCCTCCAAGTCCACAACTTCTAGTCCTGGTTCAAAATATCTTACTCATAAATCGAGAGTTGTCCAATATCCCCCAAAATCTCCTATTTATGTTCATAAAGAAGTATCTTCATAATATACTTCAGAATCACCTGAAGTATAGACATTGATAAATAAATTGGAATAAATTTCAATTTTGGTAGAGAAACCTATGCTTTCTGAAGCCTCAGAAAGAACTGTAACTTCAATATTTGAAGGAACTGGTGTATTAACCAGATCTAAGAATGAAAATATCAGAGTAATCCCTTTTGAATTTCTTCTTCATTCTCATCGTGGGAAAAGTCCTATTTCTGAAACTCAATCATCAACTAGCAAGATTCAATCTTCTTCTAACCCTGAAACACCATTAGTTATTCCTCATCCTTTCACATCTTCTCAAACAATTTCTTCATCAATTCATATTCCTTATTCTTCTCAGTATACAATGGCTACTTCAAGTATTATTAGTTCCATAGTCATTTCTTCTCCACCTTCAACCACTACTGGAAATAATTCTTCTACTCCAAATCCTCCTTCAGGACAAACTAATCCTTCAATTCACATAATGCCAGCTAGACCTTGGAAAAATCATGGAGCTGTTCAATTAGTAGGTCCTCTTCATCCTTTACCTAACCATCTTGAAAGATGGTTTCCTAAGCATAATCCAGATGATGGATTACCTGCAGAGGAACATCTCCATAACTTTATGCTTGCCATAAATCTCATTTAGGTTACTGAGGAATATTGTGTAGTTATATCATTTCCTTATACTTTTCAAGGATCAACTGGATCATGGTATCTTTCACTACCATCAGGTACTATTACTAGCTGGGATATTTTTGAAGAAAATTTCCTTACTAAATTTGGTGATGATCGCACTATTTCCACCCTTATTAATGATCTTTCCAATCTTAAAGCAAACACAGGGGAAAAGATCAAAGATTTCAACTCCAGATTTAATAAAGTGCTCAACAAGATCCTAACCACATCTAAGCCTAGAGTAGACATGAAAATAAAATGGTACATATCCTCTCTTCCTTCTAATATTTTTATCTTTGTAGATATATCCAATAAGGCTACCTTGATATAGAATATGAAAGAAGCTCTCTCTGTTGAAAAAAGAATACTTTCTTTAGAGAAGAAAACAACACAAGAATATAGAAAACCTAAGAAAGTTTTGTTTAAGAATGAACCTAAAAAGAAAACATATAAAGATGCTTATGATCTTGAGGGATTACAAAAGGTCCTCAAAACCATGTCAAATGATATCTTTGAGATAAGGAAACAAATAGTTGAATCTTCTTCAAATAAACCTTTTAGATATTTTAATAAAAACCAAGCTCCCAAAGCTCCCCAACCTCCAAATGCGACCTCGAATGTTGAATCTGATCAAGGTGAAGATCATGATGAAACAATATCATCTGCAAAAGAATCTCAAGAGGAAGAATTGGTTGAATTCCATGGACTATGGGACTTTATCTTTCCAATGTCCGATGATGAAAATGAACATGAGGCACTTCCAGTTAACACTAGAAGTAAAAATTCCACTGAGTTACCTCAGTCACCTCAAAAGAAAAATTATTCATCCTCTATTGCTAAGGACAAAGTAGTTAACAAAAAGACTTCTTCTCCTCAACCAAATCCAACTTCTTCTACTCTTACATCTGCATCCAAGAAATTCGTAGTCTTTGATACTATTGAATATAATACATTGGAATATGTGAATAATATTAAGGAAAATTTCCCTTTACATGAGTTGAGAAAATTGAAACAACAACAGAAAATTTTACTCAATGAGTTGAATGCAGTTCATGCTTCATCCTTGCATGCTCCTATAACTTCGAAAGCATCTAAAGGATTTGGTAATCCTCCTAGTGATTCACCTGAGAAAATTGATCTAAGCGATGTTATTTTAATTAGTGACAGGTCTAATTCGCACACTCCTCCTTTATTGTTAACTTTTGAAGTATTCAGCAAAAATGTGCATAGCTCTTTAATCGGATCTAGAGCCTCTTCAAACATCATTCTATATTTTTTTTCTTCTGAAATTGAATATATCTCCTCAAAATTCTGCAGTACATATTGTGCAATTAGACATAACAAAGTTTAAGGTGTTAGGAGAAATGAGTTCAGTCCTTATCAAATTAGCATCTAATCCAAAAGTTCATCAAGTAATTGATATCCTAGTTGTTGATATTCCTGATTTTTATGGTCTAATACTAAGTAGATATTGGTTATAAAAATGGCTATTTGAATATTGATTGGTCTCATATGTGGCTCCCCATAATGGTAAGCCAAATCAAATCCGTGTAGATTGTGAAAATCACTTGAAATACTCAGTAACTGAATTCGAAGAAGTGAAAGAACCCATGACTTTTACTAATAACATTCTTAGAAATTACTCTGCTGAATCTTTTTTGGGGAATTTCAATGCTCAAAAATCTCCATTTCTCACCAACTTAGTTAATTCTCATATTGAAAAAATTTCTTAGTCAGACTCTTCCAAGTGTATAAGTAACATAGATAAACCTTGCATTAATACTTTGTTATGGACATTATACTTTGATGGCGCAAAATCCAGTGAAGGTGCATGAGCTGGTTGTATATTAATCAATCCAGAAGGTGAAAAAACTATGCTGACATGCAGACTTGAATTTGAATGCACAAATAACACCGCAGAATATGATGCATTGGTCCAAGGCTTATACAAAGCAATTGATCTTGGTGTCAAGTATCTCAAGGTATATTGTGATTTTGAAAAAAAATTCAAGCAGGTAAGAAATACCATACACTGTATTTCTTATCATCTTAAACATTACCAGTCATTAGTACAATCTCTTACCTCTCATTTTTTAGCATTCAATATCTCAATTGTTCCAAAAATTCAAAA
Source organism: Pinus albicaulis (assembly GCA_034641835.2). NCBI lineage: Eukaryota > Viridiplantae > Streptophyta > Pinopsida > Pinales > Pinaceae > Pinus > Pinus albicaulis. Next base: position 437,993,527 of record CM076576.1, on the reverse strand, counting down.
TGCAAGTGCAAACCTTCTAGATAATGTAGCATCCAGACTCATTCCTTTAGAAGATTATAGTCCAGATATATTTTCTATAAATTTAATTTTCCGTCCATCTATTCCTGATAATATTACTATTTGGAGAGTATTCAATGATTATGATGATGTTATAACTTTTCTTACATCGAAAAGATCATATGATGATCAATTAATCGATGAACATGAGCATGAAAGGAAATTGAAATAGAAACCTGAAGAAAAATCCATACCTAATTCTATGGTCAAGCTTGAAGATCATTATGATCTCAAAGATATATTAAAAAAGGTTACTAATTCTAAACTTCAAAGTTCAACTTTGAGGTTTGAACTTGTAAATTATGGAATAGATATCAACCCTCAGAACATTAACTTAGGACTTGGTCTTTCCTCTGATGGAAGATTAGCCTTCATTAATTTATTGAATAAATACAAGAATGTTTTTGCATGTAAATATCAAGATATTAAAACTTATGATACTTCCATCATCCTACACACTATCCCAATTATATCTACTAAAAAACCTATACAACAAAAGCTAAGGAAAATATACCCTGATCTTGAAAGTCAAATCAAAAGCGAACTCAATAAACTCCTTAAGGCCAAGATTATCTTTCCTTTTAGGCATTCAAAGTGGGTCACAAATTTAGTTCATGTTAGGAAAAATAATTGCGATATTTGTATTTGTATTGATTTTAGGAACTTAAACAAAGCTTGCTTGAAAGACAATTTCCCAGTGTCACTGATGGAACAAATTTTGCAATTAGTTGTTTGTTTGGAATTAATGTATTTCCTTGATGGATTTTTCAAGATACAATCAAGTTTTAGTTCATCCTGAAGATAGATTAAAGACTACATTTAGAACAAAATGGGGCACTTATGCATATTAGAAAATTCCCTTTGGGATAATCAATGCAGGAGTAACTTTTCAAAGAGCAATGGATATTGCTTTTAGGAGATTGATAAATAAAACTATGGTTTTTTATTTAGATGATATAACCATTTACTCCAAGAAAATAAATGACCACTATCATTATCTTAAGCAAATCCTAGAACGTTGTTTGAAATATGGAATTTCTTTAAATCCAAAAAATTCTTATTTCACTTTAAGTGAAGGAAAAATTGTAGGATTAACTGGCATAGATCCTGAAAGAATAAAGGAAATTTCAGAAATCTCACATCCCTATAACAAAAAATCCATGCAGTCCTTTTTAAGACAAATATTTTTTTTCAAGAGATTTGTTCCAAATTTTTCCCAAATTTTTTTACCATTGCAAGTAATGATTAAGACAAATACACTCTTCAAATGGGGACATAATGAAAGAGAAGCTTTTGATCTAATCAAGAAATCCATCATCAATGCTCCTTCTCTAACGACCTCAGATTTTTCTAATCATTTCATTTTGTATACTTTTGGATCATAAAAATATTACACTAAGTTGTTAACACAAATTAATGATCAAAATATTGAAGCACCCATTTCATTCTTTAGTTCAAATCTTCAAGGTGTTGAACTAAACTATCCAGAAGTGGAGAACAAGCATTTGATGTCTATAAATATTTGAAGCACTTTAGACCTTTTCTCCTTAAAACACACACTAAGTTAATAGTTCCATTTTTTTAGGAAACTACTTATTCAAAAGTAACTAAGACAAAAAGAGAGAAAATTGGGTAACTTCTCTACGGGAATATGACATTGAGATAAAACCAGCTAAAATCATCAGAGGAAAAGGTCTTTGCAGACTGCTATCTGGAGCATCCAACATATCAAATGATAAAGAGTCAGGTAATATTGTACATATTGTCGAGGTAAGTCTGAATGAATTTGAATCACAGTATACAAATTCAATCTTTTATTTGAAAATGGATATGCTCCTACAGAACTCAATTATAAGAGAAAAAGAGCTTTAAGATTGAAAGCTATTCAATATCAAATCATAAACAATGTCTTGTTTAGAAATAACTAAGACTCTATACTACGAAGATGCCTTGAAAAATCTGAAGCACAAAATGTTTTGCAGGAACTTCATGATGGACCTGCAGGTGGACATTTCAATGGAGATACCACTGCACATAAGATCATTCATGCATTGGCCCAGTCTGGTTAAATGTGCTCATGCATATGTGAGAAAATGAAAAACATGCCAAACTGCTACTAGAAAACAAAGAAAACCAGACTTACCTTTGCAACTAGTCAACATTGAACAACCTTTTGAGCAATGGGAATTGGATATCATAGGTGAGATTTTTCCTAACTCATCTAAACAACATAAATATTTTCTCACTGCAACATATTATTTTACTAAGTGGGTGGAAGTTATTCCACTAAAGTTAGCTAACTCTGAAGTCATTATTGAATTTATTGATCAATTCATTATTACCAGATTTGGCTTACCCGATGAACTTATGTTTGATAATGCATCTTATTTTTTGGGAAATAGTATGACTGAATTTTCTCTCAAAAGAGATTTTAATATTAAATAATCTACTAACTACTATCCCCAAGGAAATGGTTTGGCCGAATCAACAAATAAAAAATCTCATAAGAATCATTAAAAGGACTATTGATCAGAATCATAAAAATTGGCATAAGTCTTTAACATTTGCAATATGTGCATATAGGATTACTCACAAGGCCTCTATAGGAACCTCTCCATTTAATTTGGTTTATGGGAAATAAGTTCTAATTCCATCAAATTTAGTTCTTCATGCATTATCCCTATTTCAATTTATTGATGAAGTACCTTCTTCTTCCCTACAATTAAGAATGTCTCAAATCCTTAAAATGGAAGAGGAAAGAGAAAACACCAAGTTAACTCATGCTCGACACCACAAAATAGTAAAAAATTAATATTGATGCAAATTTTGTTTCCCCAAAAACATTCCAAGTTGGATACCTCGTACTTAAGTGGGACAAGGCACATGAGGAAAAAGGCAAGCATACCAAATTTCAAAGAATGTGGCTTGGAGAATTTCAAATCATAGAACAAATTGGCCCATCAACCTTCATGTTACAATATATTCAAGGGAGAAAATATTTTCTCCCTGTCAATGGCAGGGAACATTTTAGGGGCTAATATTCATAAGTGGGCTAATTTTCCATGTTTTTTCCAAAACAAATATTCGCCAATTTCCATTTTTTTTCTAAAATTGTTTACCCAAATTTTATTGTACAATGTTATTTTACCTTAAAAATTGCCAAAATATAATGTGAACTAATATAAAATCATTGGAAATCTAAATATTTCTCCAAAAATATCACCAAAAATTTTACACTTTGCATATTATGGACTAGTGAGATTCACCAAGGTTTATAAACTTTAAGATAAACTTCCATCCTCAAAATTTTCCTTGGTCAATGGGTTAATTCTGAAAAAAAAAAAAAAATAAAAAAAAAAAAATAAAAAAAAATTAAAAAAAAAAAATCTTAGAAGAAATTTTTCTTCTAAATGTACTATACCTACACCTTTATTTTTGTAGGAAAATAATGTTCGATTACATTCTTTTGGTTGTTCAGAACACCTATGAATTATTTTATGTTTTTATTTTTGAAGAATAGAAATTTTTGAGGAAATAACTACCAAACTAGAAAATTGAATGAATACTATACAACTGTGAAATATTTTTCCATCAAAATTGTAGATTTTACAAACCTGAAATTTGTAAAGTATTTTTACTTTAGCTCAATCAGAAAAAGGTTCATCTTTACAAAGAAAACAATTCCTGTAACTAAGCATACTTAACTCTAAATTTTCATCCAAAGCTCTTAAGAATTCAATGATTCTCCCCATCCATTGAAAATACTTTTTTACAATGTAATTCAAAAATATAAAAAACTTAAAAGGATAAGAGGTCTCATTATGAGCATGCTTACCATGATCATAGGTTACTGATTAACTGACATTACCACAACTGCATACCAAATCAGGGCAATGCCTCATGATTATTAATATCATAAGACAAGGGGTCTCATCACGAGCCAACTTGTTCAGTTTAATTTTAACCAGTGAATGGCATTGTCAATTTTTGGTCATCAAGCTAGGATAATGAATTTTTAAGAAAAAGAAAAAAATATTTTTTATGATTAAAGATTTATCTCAAAGAATTGTAATAATAAATAGATGGGATAATAAATCATTGATGGTTAAAATCTAACCTTGCTTGAGCTATTAATACACACTAGCAGCAGTGGCTCTGACTATCAGAAAAGGAGCAAATCAAAAGCCTAAGTTACAAAAAGACACTTAATTTATCTTTTAAAATATATAATGATTGATATAGAGGAATGAAGATATTTATTTATGAAAGGTTTCTGAAAGATTAACAATATAGATGATTTTTTGATCTTTGGAGTAATTTTATTCATTTGAATATTTTGACAATAGTTCTTGTTTCCTTAAATTATTTTTACCTATTTAAAGATACTAAGAAATTGTTTTTCAGAGATAACTGGTTTTTCCACTGAATCACAAATTGTTGTGCTAATCAAAAACCCCCATTATTTTAGCAATAGTTACCTTAGAAAATAATGGGGACCCTTTTAATTTTTTAGATTTGAAACAAATAAAACCCTTAGAGTAATTCATCAGATAGAAATAGGGATAAAAAAGGGATAAAACCTTCAAATTTGGCCTTGAAAGCACTTAGGCGAAGAAATATCACATCATCGCAATCACAAAACCGCAATGAAGCATATATAACTCCTAAAAGGTCACTTAAAACTTATCTTGATCTAATGTGTATAAGCAAAAGCACTTTTATAAAGGAAAAAGCCATATTTCCAAATTCTATAAGGAAAGCTTGCATGACCCACTTCTGCCACGTGTTATCCCCCTGTATTCTACATATTCACTAGGTGACTATGGATTTTATACAATCTGCTGAAGATAACATTTCTTGATTATCAGGTATCTTCAGAAATCTCACTGCCTTCATTATCTTCTTGAAACCTTTTTCACTATACTTCATCTCGCCTTCTCTAAAATTACCCCCCTGCTCTAAAACTCATGGCTGGGATTTAAACTCCTCTCATTTTCATTCTTATTTCCTACCTCAAACATCATTTCCTCATTTTCCCCATTTTCCTGTCCAAGAAACCCTATTGACCCGCTTACCTTCATCATTCTTCCTCATTTGCACTAAAACAATGTAAAAAGGAACTTTTTACATTGTTTTAAATATAAAAATTGAACCTTTCAAGACCCTTTGTTTTATATTAAAACTCTATTTTATTGATATAAAACCTGACTCCTTTTTTTTTTACCCCACCCCTTTGTAAATATTTAAGCCCTCTGCTTAATATTTTTAAACCCCACTCTTTATTAAAAAACCCCATATAAACCTTTCCCCTCCTATTATAAAATAAGAGCATCTGCTTGTTTTATTGACCCACGGTCCCTCTTTTCATCAAACCTCACACCACAAATAAAACTCTGCCACCTGTCCACCCAGACCCCACTCCCTTTTACTTTCTCGTCGCTCCCAAAACTCCTGACCATCGTTGATCTCATCCCCCAAGATCCAACGGTCGACAACGCTTATCGCACATCTATTCGCATGGGGGTTAAACAACCATTAACCCTACGAAATGGGTGGTATTCGCCCATGTCCCATCCGCCACATGTCGTTTGATCAATGGAATCACATACGATTGCCCAAATCCACTTACTACCCCTCATCCTGTTCGAAAATCACTTTTCCTTCTACACGTCAAAACCCAATACTGTTGCCTCCATTCAAACCTTTCAAAGTCCTCCACCTCTGCGATAAGCCTGATCTGCCATTTCCACCTCTGTAAACATTCCTAATGCCCAAAAGCACCAAAAAAACGCAGAAAGAGCCACAAATGTGGGATTTAAGATTAATTGGTTGTTTATATTCTGTAGGTATCATGGCAGGAATGCAAGAAATTCATCCCAAGGATTTGAAATTGATTGAATGAGTGCTTCGGGTGACGATCCGGAGAGACTTGGTTTATTTAAAGGATCGAAGGCACAAAATCGAACATAATAACCAATGAATCATGATCATTGGTGGTTATTAAAACCCTCCAGCAGCGGAAGATGCCTACACTGCACAAAAAATATTGACAGAGGCATGGTGAGAAGATAAAATTTTCAAAAGACCGTAGCAATGAAGGTTCAAGGATTAAAAAGGTTAAATCACAAATCAGGGATGAAGGAAGAGTTAAAGAAAAAGAAAGTAAGGCAGGCAGTTAAAAGACAAATCAATTTTAAAGGCCCAAAACAGATTTTAAAGGATAAAACAAAGGTATATTAGCACAATATCAAATTCGAATGACTAAAACCAAAGCATTTACTTCTTCAAAGGACACATTTGGACACCTAAAGTATGTTTTATTTAAATAAAGATGTCAGCAATTATTGAGATAGTCATAGATATTTCTCAACCACTTAACAGTTACTGTAAAATTTATTGAGAAGCCTTAAAGTGAAATATTTCCAAAATTTAGCTCAAACAGTTAATTTATGAGTTATTATTACAGTGAGTCACTTTCAGATATTTTGCCTTGGGGCCTTGCATGGTCTCAAAAGTCAAAAAATCATTAACTCTGTAATAAATAACATCTAAAACCCTAGCTTAGGATGACCTCCTCATTTTGCAGATAAATACTGCATGTATTATCCATTTTTAGTGTTGGTTGGTTGGTTGATTAGTTAGTTTATCACTGGTTGCTGAGCTAGTTGATGACTGCTAGGCTGGATTTGAGAAAACTCTGATTTTAAGATATCTATTTTACCAGAGTAATGTAACTGTTTTGAACATCAGTAATACAAGCACGTTCACAAGATTATTGAGCTATGTTAATGGTGAATATTTCTTTCTTTGTCAATGTTTTCCTTCTGTTTTCCATTGTGTCCATTATTTCTCTGATAAAAGAAAAAAAAAATTAGATTAGGATATGTTGTCTTGGCACCCTATTTTTTTTTGCATTCTTTATCTCAATGTTTTCTTCTGCAAGGTCTGATTGGAGAATTCTTAATTACTCTCTGGTTCCACCTAGCTTGTTGTCTTGGAAATGATTTAATATAGTCAAGCCAAAGAAATCTATGGTATGCCCTATCCTTTGGTGTAGCTTGAAATATTGTTTTTAAGTCCTTTCTTTGAAGTTTACTTAGTAGAGTCTAGCCAAGGAATTCTATGGTATGCCCTGTCCTCTGGTTTGCCCCAAACTGTTACTTTGAAGGTCTTTAGAGTGTTTGATTAAAGAAAATAGGTCTATCTTGCTCTTTAGTTGCACTCATTGTTATCTTGAATGTTTTATTTGTCTGAAAGTAATTCTAGGAGTGTTTGATCGTTGTCTTAAAGGTTCGCTTATTAAAAAAGAAGTCTATGGTATGCCCTATCCTTTGTTTTGCCTCAAACAATTACCTAAAAGGATTTTCTTGTTGAATTAGAGTTAAAGTATTCTTAACTGACCTTTAGTTTTGCTATCTTCACAACTTATTTTCATTTGATATTACATCTAATCTAAGAGATCCACTTGATATAGTTAGCCTGCCCTATGAAAACCCTTGCAGATTTTATGAACAATTAAATCCTTTTATGACTCCATAGCCTAATGGATTAATTTTTCTCATGGTCTATCTATTCAGCTGAAACACTCCCTCATTTGATCACACCATTGATCTATCAACCTATCAATCAATAAATCACAAGAAACAAGTCCTCAGAACTTCATAACTAGCCTAAAATAAAAACAGAATCATAAAGACATATTATTTATAAACTCTTATATAGAGATATCCCTCTCTAAGTCCAGGAAGGCTAGGTCCATGGACTCCAAAGTGGTATGATGTGGTTCCTTGCAGAGTTTGTTCTTGCCAATATTGCAAATCACGGGGAGCCAACATTGTGGCGACCATACTGGAGAATATTGAGTTATAAATAGCTTAATATAACCTTAAAAACTCAGAAAACCTCATTTTAACTTAGATGAATCAAGTGTTAGCCAAGAGTGGTTTCTGGTTATTGATGGTAGAAAACAACCAGCCATAAAACAGTTAAAAACCCTCCACCTGGTGACTCCACTGGTTTTCAGTAGGCCTGCTGACTCCACTGGTTTTCCATAGACTCCACTGGGAAACTTATTTTATCATTAAAACTCAACAGAACCCAGTCAAGAATACTTTTTGGATTGAGTATCTCTTTTACTGATTGGTTTGTGTCTTAAGACTATTATACCTTGTAAACCTTTCTGATTTTTGGGTCCAAGTTTTGGCTTCTAGAATAATTTGTACCAGATATCATCCAGACCCAAATCCTCCTGCAATATTTGACAATCCTGAAAGTATCCTTAGGAAGCCTTCTAAATCCAAAAGTCCAACTGTTAGCAGATCTATCCACAAATAAAGTTCCCTACCTAAAAACCTCAAAGACTTGCATAATATCCTATCTGACTCACCCCTAGAATGAAGCTTGTCTAGGACTAGATCTCATAGTTGGATAACCTAGATAGGTTTAGATCCATCCACCTTACAGCAGAATCCTATTGTACTAACCTCATCCCCCACTGTTCACCTTCCTCCATTTAACCCTGTACCTCCTTTTGTAAACCCTCCTCTTGTTAACCCTCCTTTATTCCCCCAACCTCATATCATGGCAACATGGTATGCTCCACTAGTTCTACCATTGCCTTTAGTTGTTCTCCCATAGGAATACCAATCAAAGATTCCCTTATATGATGCAAGTAGTCCTATAACTGCTCAACAACATGTGGACAAAATGAATGACTACTTTGGCGGACAAGAAATAGATGACGCAATTGTTAAACTTAGAATGTTTTCTCAAAGATTAGTGGGAGAGGTAAGAAAATGGTTTAAAGGCTCAACCCATAATAGTATGAATGACCTCCCTGCTTTTCATCAATTATTCTTAAACAAGTGGGAAGTCAAGAAGAACCCTCTCCAAATCCTATCAGAGTATGAAAACATTAAGAGAAATGTTGGAGAGGGTGTCCAAGAATACTACACTAGGTTCAATAGTGTATACAATGCCCTCCCTACACACATGAAACCTCCACAAGATCTAGCTCTAATGAAATTCCCTAATGGTTTTGACCCAGAAATGGCTTATCAATTAAGAGAAAGAGAACCCCTTACCTTAGCAGAAATGAAAATGGGAGTAGTAAGTGTAGAAGCTAATCTGATTGCCAAAAGAGCTAGAATGAAAAATGAAAAAAGAGTCACATATAGGGAAGAATTTTTACCCTCCACATCTGATACAAATATTGATAACTTAGTCAAAACCATGGAAAGGATGATGGAGAGGATGAATGTCAATAAGAGAGCTTATCCTAAATAAAACCAAACAGCTCCTCAAAACAGAAATCAAAATCAGAACCAAAACCAAAACTTTAGAAGAAACCCCCCTCAAATAATACAAAGAGGTCTTGATCAGCAAATCAAACCTCCCTTACAAGAAAACTAAGTTGATGAAGATGAGGGGGTAATTGAAGAAACAGAGGAGAGTCACATAAATTTAATGGGAGTAAATAATGAGGATAATGTTTTCCTCGCTGAGGAAGAACAAGATATATGTGCACAAAATGAGGAAGAAAGCCTAGAATCTGAAGGCTAAAAACAAGGCTTTGAAAATTCCATCATGGAATTACATAGACCATATGACCTCAACAGCAAGAAAAACCAAGACACTCCCAAAAGAAAGACCTCTGAAATCTCTGCTAGTAAGACCCCTGAAAACATTCCTAAAAAGACAACAGAAAATTTTAACACAGTGGATGAAAGTTCTGATAAAACAAGAAGAAAAAACAACCAACCTAGTGGAAAGTGCAGTGGTGATTGAAGTAGCACTAGCAATACTACTAGTGCCCCTAATAAAACTGTTATAACCAAGTTCCCTAAAAAAAATCAGCAAGCTGAAATTGCATTGAAAACAGTGTCTGAAAAAGCTGATTTGAACATTTCAAAAACTCATACACCTTTTAGTATAGAGAATGAAATTGCCAAAATTAAAATATCTATTCCTCTCACTGAATTAGTCACTCAAGATGTATATATATCCCAAAATTTTAAAGCTTTAAACATAGGAGAAAATGTTTATTATGTGAATTTTAATGATGACAAGCCTGAACTTCTGTTTGGACTAGAAGTAGAAGGTAAATTCCAAGAGGGAGGTGTTCCTCCATTCTATGTCAGTTTAAACATCCATGATAAAATTCTCCACAATGCCATGCTAGACTCAGGAGATTCACACAACCTCATTACAAAATTAGTGATGGAAAGACTAGGCCTTGAGATAACTAGACCATACAAAGATTTATACTCTTTTGATTCTAGTAGAGTTAAATGTCTAGGCCTAATCAAAGATCTATGTGTTAATCTAGCACAAATACTAGCCAAGAGCCTAGTAATGGATATTGTAGTGGATGATATTCCTCCTAAATATGGCATGCTCCTTTCAAGATCATGGGGAGCTAAACTCCAAGGCACCCTCCAAATGGACATGACCTATGCTACCATACCTGTCTTTAGTCAACCAATAATAATGTATAGAGAAACCAACATGAAATACATTGTTAGCAGTCAAGAAAATACAGACAACTCCCCTCTTTATTCTATTCACACAGACCTTGATTCATTTATCCTTTACAATGAGGAAAACCATAATGAACAAGTGACAAAAAATGAGAAAATAGTAGAACAAAGAGAGGGAAAAGAGGAGGAACAGTGAAAATAGTTTGGCCAAACAGAATATAACAGTAAACACAGTGGAGATGACAAGGAAAAAAACAATGAAAAATATAGTGGTAGCCACTATAAACAACATAATGGAGACCATAATGACCAACCCAATGATAAATCTAAAATTGAACCTCTTTGGAGTATGAACTTTGATGGTTCTTGTGGAAATATTGGTTCAGGAGCAGGTATATGGGTGCATAACACAGATAACAATCATGCAGAGGTTCACTCATACAAGCTAAACTTTCAATGCACAAATAACATAGATAAATATGAGGCACTCCTCCTAGGGCTACAAATACTGAAGAAATTAGGAGCCAAGAGAATAACTATCCATGGAGATTCTCAGCTAGTCATTAGGAATATTAAGGGAGAATACATAGCTAAGCATCCTAGATAGAAAGCATATATGGATGATGCCCTTGACCTCTTAAAAACATTCACAGAATATGATCTTACCTTTGTCCCTAGAAATCCAAACATTCTTGCCAATGGTCTAGCCTTTGCAGCTAGTACATGTAAAAAACCTTATCAAAACAAGAAATACATAGTCCAAGTCAAATATAGACCAGCAGTCCCTAATAACATAAAATATTGGCAAATTTTTGAAGGAGATAAACAGATAGAAGATTTCTTGCAGTCGAGAAATGAGTTTGAAGTGCCAAATTCAGGCTCAGAGTATGAAGAATATTGCTCTACTGAGGAAAAATATTACAAATAAGAACATCCTAATAATGGTGATATAAATCTGTTAACAAAAGAACACACACATGAAACATAGTTGTGCACAAATTCAGAAAAATTAGACTTTGAAGTGGTGTAGTCCAATAATGACAATTTTCCAAAGGGATTGTTTTCTATAGAGGAACTGTTTGACTTTAATGATGTTTCTAGGAAGCCAAAAATGGAACCTACTAAAGCCAAAATAGAAGAATGCAATATAGGCAGTGAAAAAATACCCAAAATGATAAAACTGTCCAAAACACTACCAACTCATATACAACAGAAATATATTGAGATTTTTAGAGAATTTATTGATTTGTATTCTCGGAGTTATGAAGATCTAAAGTCATATGATATAGAGATAATATAGCATAAGATCCCTCTCAAAGAAAACCAGAAGCCCTTTAAACAGAAATTGCGCAGAATAAACCCTGTGCAACTACCCCTGGTTGAGAAAGAAATTAAGAAAATGTATGATGCTGGAATAATAATCCCTCTGAGATACTCAGAATGGGTTTCAAACCTTGTATCAGTGAGGAAGAAAATGGGAGAAATTAGGCTATGCATAGACTATCGAAATTTAAACAAAGCCTCCTTAAAATACAACTACCCTTTACCAAAAATGGATCATATCTTACAAAAGGTATTAGGTTCTAAGAGAATATCTTTGCTAGATGGCCTTTCACGATACAATCAGGGGATGGTACACCTAGATTATCAACACAAGACAACTTTCACTACACCATCATGGCACCTTCATGTATGTTAAAATTCCTTTTGGGTTAATTAATGTTGGAGCCACCTTTCAAAGATCCATGGTCATTGCTTTCTCAGAAGAGATAGGTTACTTCATTGTGATATACCTTGATGACATCACAGTCTATTCAAAAATTGATGAAGAACACGTAGCTCATTTAAGAAAGGTCTTTGAAAAGTGTAGAAAGTATGGTTTGTCTTTAAATCCCAAAAAAACTTTGTTTGGCCTTCAAGAAGAAAAACTTCTATGCCACATCATATCTGAAGAAGGGATCAAGATTCACCCAAAAATGATTGAAGGAATATTGCAAATCAATCATCCTAGAAATATCAAAGAGCTGCAATATTTCATTGGAAATATAAATTTCTTAAGAAGGTTCATACCAAACCTTGTAGAACTCCTAAAAAACATTACAAACATGTTGAAAAGAGAAATAGGATTCAAATGGACCATAGAAGCAAAGAAATCCTTTGAAATGGTAGAACAAGCACTGACCCAAACACCAATTCTAATCATCCCTGATTTTACCAAATATTTCTTCAACTTCTCCTTTGCATCAGAACATACAGTTGCTGCTATCCTACTGCAGAAAAAAATAAAAGGACAAGAGTAGCCCATTGCATTTTTTAGCAAGGCACTAAGAGATGCACCTCTGAAATACAACATAATGGGAAAATAGGCTTTTTCCTTAATCAAGGCATTGAAATATTTCATAGATTACATTTTGTGCTCACACATCATTGCATTTGTGCCTAACTCAATGGTAAAAGACATCTTAACACAAGATATTGATGGAAAAAGAGGTAAGTGGATTTTTGTTATATTAGAATATGATCTGGAAATCAATCCCACTAAACTAATCAAAGGGCAAGTACTAGCTAAAATCATGGCTGAAACAAACTTTCAAGCACTAGACATGAACATGATTAATGCAATAGAAGAACAAGAGGAGTTGGCAACTCCACCCATTGAAGAAGCATTTCTAAATTCATCTTGGTATGCTGATATATTATATGTTCTCTTTAATCTTAATGTTCCTCCTAGTTTGTCCAAAAAAAAGGCTAGATTCTTAAAGTTAAAGGCTGTAAACTTCTGCATTTTAGATAAAACTTTATATTGGAAAAATTCTAGTGGTTTATTGCTTAAATTTTTGTCTGAGGATGATGCAGATAAAATAAAGCAAGAGTTTCATGAAGGAGAATGTGGAGGCCACCTCTATTGGAAAAATATTGTCAATAAAATCCTTAGAGCTGGTTATTATTGGCCCACCCTCTTTCAAGACATCCATAAAATGGTAATTTCCTGTCACAAATCCAAATCTTTGAAGGCAAAAGAAAACAGTTGCCAATACCTTTGCATCCAATTTCTATTGAAGGTCCTTTTCAACAATGGGGCCTTGATTTTATTGGATAAATCCATCCTGCTTCCTCTGCCCAACACAAGTGGATCCTCACTGCAACTGACTACTTTAAAAAATGGATAGAGGTCATCCCTTCTAGAACTACCACAGACTCAGTAATCATCAAATTCCTTTTAAACCATATCCTATCTAGATTTGGTTGTCCTAGAAAAATTATCACTGACAATGATTCTGCTTTTAGATCCAAGAAAATGGTGGATTTTTGCCACAAATATCAGATTTCATTGGGCCATTCTATAACTTATTACCCTCAAGGTAATGGGTTGGCAGAATCCTCCAACAAAATTTTGGTAAACATCATTAAAAACTTGTTGGAAGAGAACAAGAAGTCATGGCATAGAAAACTAGTGCATGCACTCTGGGTAGATAGATTAACAAATAAGAAATCAATTGGAATGTCTCCCTATCAGCTAGTGTACGAAGAAGATGCAATTTTCCCAACAGGTTTGGGAGTGCCAGTGATGAAGCTCATCCAGGAAGTACAGCCTGAAGAAAATGATATGCAAAGAAGGATAAACCAAATTTTCCAGCTGCGACAAACTAGAGAAGAAGTATATAATAGAACACAGCAAGTGCCGAAAAACATCAAGAAGCTTTTTGATAAGAGAACCAAGGAAAATGATTCAACATTAGAGAAAAAGTGTTGAAATGGGATTCAAGAAGAGAAGAAAGGCAAGCATGGAAACTTTTACAACCTATGGAAAGGTCCATACATCATCCATTCTACAAGAGGTAACAATGCATTTTTCCTACAAGAAAAGGATGGAATAGAATTATTTGGAGGTCCTGTCAATGGCATGATGATCAAGCATTATTTTTGTTGAAAATATCAGTTTAAAGCTTTATTCATTGTATATAACATTAATTGAATAAAAGATCAGAAAAATAAACAAAAAATAAGGAAAAAACGAAAAGAGGGCAGATAAAAAGAAAAGGTAAAGCCCCATACCAAAAAAGAATGTTTCTGAAAGTGTGCAAGTCCAAATGCCACTACTTTTTTAGAAAGGAAGCCTTGTTCAATCATACAAACTAATCATGATTGATCAAATTTTAAATTTCTGCTGATAAGTTAGTTAATGAAGATTTTTCAAACTGTTTAAAATTGGCTTATCAGTAGATTGATAGGAAAATATATTGGTTCCAAAGTTCAAAAATGAACCAAAGGTAAAAGAGAGGTATGAATGAAAAATTCCAGATTATAGACCTCAATTTTTAGTTTTACTTTTTGCAAAAATAAAATTTGTGTGCAGCTTGTTCAAAATGCCACAGCTCATGACAAATCAAACTGCTTAATATTGATTTGGTCATGTTTTCAATTTCCTGTTAATATATTAGAGAATGAAAGCCTTTCAAATTGTTTGAACTTGACAGATAAGTAGATTAGGTAGATAATAAAAGATCTCATCAGTTTAATCTGGGCCTTTTTTATGATATAAGGGTAGAAGTAGATATTTTGTGCTTTCAAGAAGAAAAATGATGTCAAGGGTTTTCCAGTCAAAATGCACCCAAATGAAGAAAAAATGCTAGGAAAATATGATGGGTAGGTAGAATTGGGTTAAAAAAAGCATGTTTTTCAGATTTTAAAGATCAAAGTTACTAAGAACAACACCAAATCAACAATTGAAAAATGAGGAATCAGCCAAGTACAAACAAGGCACTGATCTACAAATTCCAAAGATTTGGACTCTAAGGTTCTTGACACCTCCTAAAGGAGCTGCCCTCCCCAGCTAGAGCCAATATTATCCTCCTTTATTCTACAGATTCACGAGGTGACTATGGATTTTCTACAATCTACTGAAGATAACATTTCTTGACTATCAGCTATCTTCAAAAATCTCACTGCCTTCATTATCTTCTTGAAATTTGTTTGACTATACTTCATCTTTCCTTCTCTAAAATTACCCCCCTACTCTAAAACTCATGTCTGGACTTTAAAATCCTCTCATTTTCATCCTTCTTTCCTACCTCAAACCTCATTTCCTCGTTTTCCCCATTTTCCTCTCCAAAAAACCCCATTGACCCCCTTACCTTCATCATTCTTCCTCATTTTCACTAAACAATGTAAAACAATGTTTTAAATATAAGAATTGAACTTTTTGAGACCCTTTGTTTTATATTAAAACTCTGTTTTATTGATATAAAACCTGACTCCTTTTTTTTTTACCCCGCCCCTTTGTAAATATTTAAGCCCTCCGCTTAACATTTTTAACCCCCACTCTTTATTTAAAAACCACATATAAACCTTTCCCCTCCTATTATAAAATAAGTGAATCTGCTTTTTTTATTAACCCCTATGCCCACTTTTAACCAAACCCCATGCCACGAATAAAACTCCAGCACCTGTCCACCTAGACCCCACTCCCTTTGACTTGCACGTCGCTCCCAAAACTCCTGACCACCCTTGATCTCATCCCCCGAGATCCAATGGTCGACGGTGCTTATCGCATATCTATTTTCATGAGGGTTGAAAAACCCATAACCTTGCAAATTGGGCATTATTCACCCATGTCCCATCCACCATGCGTCGTTTGATCAATGGAATCGCATTGTAATGATCCTTTTTCAGGAAATTCAACAAGGTGCTCAAGAGAAATGTTGTATAAGTAAAAATGTGAAAAAATAACATAGATTAGGACATTTTTCCTATTATTTATGTTTTATGAGACTTATATATGGATTTTCATCAAAAAAAAATGATTTTAGACTCACTAAAAAGATCTCCCAAAAACTAGACTAGCTAAAAAGCACCCAAAGAGGAAGGTTGCAGTAAAATACAAGCACTGCTTCAGGAATTGCGCAGTTTTAGCAGATGTTCATCGAAGATCAATAAGGAGACTTATATTTCAATAATATAGCATAAAATCAACATTATGATAAAGCCCTTTCATTATACAGTGGAAGGCATGAGTCAATACAACAATAAATCTTCAGAAAGGAGAGCTAGAACACATGTATATTTGCAGAAATTCTTCAACATCGTTATTTTCAAGGAGCTTTAGCAGCTAGAAGTTAAAACTTAGATCTAGAGCAGATCTGTGGACAAAACATTAGATCTATTTCAGATCTAGAAACTATATATTTTTCTCTTCAATATTCACTTGGAATTTTGACAAAAGCATGCATGAACAAGAGTAGATCTGAGAAACAAGTTGCAGATCTGGAAAATACTGTAGTAAATTTCTGAATATAACATTTCATTACAATGGATCAGATCTGAACAGAACATATATCAGCAAGCTAATCCATGGATCACCAAGTGGAAGGAAAATCCTAGCACAAGAGATCTCTGATCTAAACTATGAGCAAGACACCATGTAAACCCTCATACAAAAATAACGCAGTTTTCTCAAGGGAACAATGCTATAGCTCAAATGACATAGAAAACTACTGTAAAATTTCAGATCTGAAGTACAAGAAGCAGATACACTCTTTCAGGAGGTTAAAGAACACCTTCCATGAGAAGAGGCTCCCAAAAATACACTAGATCTCTGCAGATCTAGACTCCCACTTGTTGCAGCTCACAAGACAACTCAACCCTCAAGATGAGCAGTGCTATAATGTAATATGGAGCTTGGCCTCAAGCCTAATAGTGGTTCAATTCAGCAAAAATTCCTCCTTGAATCCTCAAAGGAAGAGGTGAAATCCCTGCATAGGAATTCTAGATACAATCCTCCACTAAACAACAGAGAATGGTATTTGTTTAAGCAGAAAAATACTCAGAAATATGATCAATCAACAACCTTCCATTGCTGCCCTCCCTCTCCTTTTATAAGATGAGAAATATTTTGCAAACCCTAAACCATCTTGATGAGTTAGCCCTTTTCACATGAGAGGCTTCCTTCTAGAACTACGCTATCCCTTTTGGAGTTGCAATGAACCTAGACAGCGTTGTTGATTTGGTCAAAGTTGACCCAGTCTTTAGCTCAAACCTCTTTCACACTTGCAAGTGATTATTTACATGGCCCTGATTTGTCTTTGTTCACATGGGCATTGATTTATTCAGAATTTTTAGGAGTTTTACATTTCCTCCTTTATTCATTCATTCATGAAACAGAAATTAAAACAAAATTGAATGTTCCTCTTAGCTAAGGCTAAGTGGGAACATTACAGTCCTTCCCTCCAAAATGTTGCTTGTCCTCAAGCAACTGATAGGGCAAGAGCTATAGTTCTTCTCCTCCTCCACTGATGTCACCATCAAGGATCAAGCTTTCATCATGGGCCAAGTGATCATTAATCCAATATATCAAAAATTTCTGCTCCAAGGCTAACATGATAGGGGCATAATCCATCCCTTCAGGAGTGTAAAACTCAACAGAAATAAACATGGGTGAAGCAATGTCACATCTAAAAAATGTATCATGAAGGGCAAGATGAAGTTCCATCCCATGGGGTACATATACAGTGTCCACTCTTTTCCCATAAAAACCCATAAACAATACCAATATATCATCTATGTATGGAAGCAAAATCACATATATGCAAACTGAAATTTGCACTTGAGGAGGTGGGCCACAAACCTACATAAGATACCAACACAATGCACTCCTTGGCTTGAGTAGATCTGAGTGTGGTAAGTGGTAATCCCACCACATCTTGGCTGCATGGGTCACCTTGACATGGCTGAAAGTGATACCCAAGTTAGGTGCCTTTGGGAAGCACCCATCATGATAGAGAATCTCCCTTTGCACCTCAAGGGAGTGGGTAGATTTAGAATTTTTATTGGCCTCATCAATGCCATGAGATCTGCATGTAATATCACTCCTTGTAGGAGCAATGGCCTGCATACATATGGTAAGAGAATATGTCAAATCAGAAAAATAAACATGCTCCATAAGATTAGATTCTTTACCATTCAAGTCTCCCACACACATGGCCATTTCCCCTCTTTTAAGAGAAGGAAGAGATAGCTGAAATGAGTCTTGCATAGAGTCCTTTGGCTACTCCATCTCCTCATAAATATTTCACTCTTGCAAGTGCTAATGTAATCCCTCCCAATCATAGTGCTGATGTAGTTCCTCCTTCATACCCTCCCAATCAAAACTCCTCATGATTAGGGTGTAGATCTTTGCTGACTGCATATAGCTAGAAAGGAACTCTTTGTGTGCTCTATGCAGTATCTCTTTCTTAAGCTTGGATGCTTGAGACAAGAATAATTTAACAAGAAGATAGATGACCCCTTCATGGACCACATAGCCTCCCCCTTGCTTCATGCCATCTAATATCATCCTGGTGTGAATATCTTTGGAGTACTCCACAAGGAGTTGAGATCTCCAATATGGATCCACACAACTCAACAATGACAACGCTACTAAAACCTCTATGGTGGTGCTTGCCTTGTTGCTGATTGCTTCTTTGACATTATGCATGCCAAATTTGTTTGCTGGGAGGTTTATCCTCCCATTTCCTTCCTCCCATAACTTTGTGGCTTTCTCTCTCATTTCTCCAATCCTTTCTTGGTCTATGCTTGGAGGAGAATTTTGTGAGGCTTCCCCCACATGATCAGAATATAATGGCATTCCAAATGGCTTTCCATGAGGTAGGAATGTTCTTCGCAGCATCCTCATAAACATGAGAGAAGGAACTATGATATCCTTGCTTCCACTGCGCAAATCCATCTTCGTTGTTTGTGTGGAAACATCAAGTGCAGGATAAGTTTGCATGCCTTGAATAATTTGTGGTTTCCTACTCTTCAAGTCCACCCACTCCATTTGCAAGGCCTTCCAATCAGTGGTAACCTTCCCCAAGGTAATCAACCACTGTACACCCAAGATGATATTGGTTTCTGGTATGTCAACTATAGATAAATGGTCCACCAAGGTGTAGGATCCCATAGTGACAGAAAGTGATGGAACATATCTCATGCATTGCATGGTTCTATCTCCTGGGACCAAAACAGAAAACCCATCAAAAGTGTCAGTGAGGATTCCTCTCCTCTACACAAGGTGAGCATCAATAAAGTTGTGGGTAGCCCCACTGTCAATCAAAATAGACACTCTTTGGTTCATTACTGAGCCTTGTACTCTCAGGGTCAAGTACTTAGGCACTCCTCTCAAAGAGGCAAGAGTCCCACTTGTTGGAGCAAAGGCTCCCTATTCACCTCTGGATGGTGATTGATCTTCCTCCTCATCATCACCAATGTTGTGACCCCTCCTAGGTCCTTCATTCCCATCTTCCTCCTCAAAATATGAGAAGACTTCTATATAGTGTGCCCTTCCAGTAGCACATCTATGTCCTAGTACCCATGGCTCTTGACAAGTAAAACTCAATATCTTTTTCCTCAACTCCCTCTAGAGATCAAGGTTAAGAGGTTTCTTTAGTGAGCTCTCCTTGGGTGGAGTAGCTTTCCATTCTTTCCCCTTAGAAGAATGAGGGGCTTTTCTTTGGAAAGTTTCCTTTTCTTTTGGCAAGGCATCTTGGAGATCTCTAGCTCTCTCAATGGCATCATGCAAAGTGATGGGCTTGGTAGACTTAACCAACCCATGCAAAGGTTCCTCCAGGCCATCAATGCACATGTAGACTCTCCTTGCTACAGATGGATCAAGAACCATTAATGACAATCTCAGGAATTCAGAGATATAGGCCTCTGCATCGCCTATCTGATTTAGCTTTTCTAGGCTTATAAAAGGTTCCTCAGGATATTTCTGATCAAATCTCTCCACTAGTATTCTAGTGAACTCAACATAAGTAGACACATTTCTATGTCCCAATGTAGATAGTCCATGAAACCACCAGTTCTGGGCTTCACCCTCAAAATGCAATGCATCAATCTTGATGGCTTCTACTTCGAGGACTTTATTCAACTGGAAATAGATGTCCAAATTTTCCACCCATGCTTTGGCAGAACAAGAGGATGACCCATCGAATTTGGGAAAAAAGAACCTGCCCATAGTATGGTGTTTCCCTTGAAATAAACCTCCATCTCTGTACTACTGCCATGGTCTCCTCTGGTCCTTGAGATGGCAAAAGTGTTGAAAGCTCAAGTTATCCTTGAACCTTTGGCTTTGTGAGTCATATTCCACAAAGTAACCTTCCAGGGAGGTTGGATCTTGCGGTCCCTCACTCTCTAAAGCCAGGAAGGTAGGCATGGTAGAGCGTTGGGAGGCTTGTGGGGCTTGTGGCAAGCTCACAGGTTGACCAGTTCCATAATGAGACATTTCCGAACTTTCTCCTTGATGGAATCTCCCAAGGGACTCCCTCATTCTATCCACCCTCATCTCTTTTATCTCCTTGGAAAGATCTTGCATAGTCTCCAAGAGAGTTCTTTCAAACTCCTCTACTTCCTTATCCTTATCATTCACAGATTCAGGGGCTTTCCCCTTGTCTTGACCCTTATCAGGGCCATCAATGGTGGGGTCATACTTTTTATGACTTCTAATGTGGTACCTCCTCTCCCTCTAGGTGGGAGGATCCTCTTCTTTAGAGTGCAGCATAACTGGTGATCCAATGGCAAGCATAGGCTGTGCCAAGAGTGGAGCTTCGATACCACTGTAATGATCCTTTTTCAGGAAATTCAACAAGGTGCTCAAGAGAAACACTGTATAAGTAAAAATGTGCAAAAATAATGTAGATCAGAACTTGATTCCTATTATTTATGTTTTATGAGACTTATATATGGATTTTCATAAAAAAAAAAAAATCAGTTTAGACTCACTAAACAGATCTCCCAAAAACTAGACTAGCTAAAAAGCACCCAAAGAGGAAGGTTGCAGTAAAATGCATGCACTGCTTCAGGAATTGCACAGTTTTAGCAGATGTTTAGTGGAGATCAGAAAGGAGACTTATACTTCATTAATACAGCAGCAAATCATCATTATGATAAATCCCTTTCATTATATAGTAGAAGGCATGATTCAATACAACAATAAATCTTCAGAAAAGAGAGCTAGAACACATGTATATTTGTAGAAATGCTTCAACATCGTTATTTTCAAGGAGCTTCAGCAACTAGAAGTTAAAACTCAGATCTAGAGTAGATCTATGGACAAAAAATTAGATCTATTTCAGATCTGGAAACTATATAGTTTTCTCTTCAATATCCACTTGGAATTTTGACAAAAGCATGCATGAATAAAAGTAGATCCGAGAAACAAGTTGCAGATCTGGAAACTGCTACAGTAAATTTCTGAATATAAAATTTCATTACAATGGATCAGATCTGAACAGAACATAGATCAGCAAGCTAATCCATGGATCACCAAATGGAAGGCAAAGCCTAGCACAAGAGATATCTGATCTAAACTATGAGCAAGACACCATGTAAACCCTCATACAAAAATAATACAGTTTACTCAAGGGAACAGTGTTGTAGCTCAAATAATAGAGAAAACTACTGTAAAATTGTAGATCTGAAGTACAAGAAGCAGAGAGACTCTTTCAGGAGGTTAAATAACACGTTTCATGAGAAGAGGCTCCCAAAAATACACTAGATCTCTGCAGATCTAGACTCCCACTTGCTGCAGCTCACAAGACAGCTTAGCCCTCAAGATGAGCAGTGCTATAATGTAATATGGAGCCTGGCCTCAAGCCTGACGGTGGTTCAATTCAACAAACTTTCCTCCTTGAATCCTCAAAGGAAGAGGTGAAATCCTTGCATAGGAATTCCAGATACAATCCTCCACTAAACAACAGAGAATGGTATTTATCTAAGCAGACAAATACTCAGAAATATGATGAATCATCAACGTTCTCTTGCTGCCCTCCCTCTCATTTTATAACATGAGAAATCTTTTGCAAACCCTAAACCATCTTGATGAGCTAGCCCTTTTCACATGAGAGGCTTCCTTCTAGAACTGCACTATCCGTTTTGGAGATGCAATGAACCTAGACAACATTGTTGATTTGGTCAAATTTGACCCAGTCTTTAGCTCAAACCTCTTTCACACCTGCAAGTGATTATTTACATGGCCCTGCTTTGTCTTCGTTCACATGGGCATTGATTTATTTAGACTTTTTAGGAGTTTTACATGTCCTCCTTTATTCATTCATTCATGAAACAGAAATTAAAACAAAATTGAATGTTCCTCTTAGCTAAAGCTAAGTGGGAACATTACACGCATCCAATTTCCCAAATCCACTTACCCCCCCTAATCCCGTGCGAAAACTGCTCTTCCTTCTACGCGCAAAAACCCAATACTGCCACCTCTATTCAAACCTTTCAAAGTCCTCTACCTTTGCGATAAGCCTGATCCGCCATTTCCACCTCTGTAAATGTTCCTAACGCCTAAAACCCCCAAACAAACGCAGAAAGAGCCACAATCACAGGATTTAAGATTAATTGGTTGTTTATCTTTTGCAAGTATCATGGCAGGAATGCAAGAAATGCATCCCAAGGATCCAAAATTGATTGAATGAGTGCTCTGGGTGACGATCCAGAGAGAATTTTTTATTTAAAGGACCGGAGGTGCGAAATCGAACATAATAAAAAATGAATCATGATCATTGGTGGTTATTAAAACCCTCCAACAGCAGAATATGCCTACACTGCGCAGCAAATATTGACAGAGGCATGGTGAGAAGACAAAACAATCAGAAGACCATAAAAATGAAGGTTAAAGGATTAAAAAGGTTAAATCACAAATCAAAGATGAAGGTAGAGTTAAAGGAAAAGACAGTAAGGTAGGCAATTAAAACACAAACAGAGTTTAAAGGATAAAACAAAGGTAGACCAGCACAGAAGAAAATTCGAATGACTAAAACCAAAGCATTTACTTCTTCAAAGGACACATTTGGACACCTACAACATTTTGTATTTAAATAAAGACTTTAGTAATTATTGAGATAGTCAGAGCTATTTATCAACCACTTAGCAGTTATTGTAAAAGTTATTGAGAAGCCTTAAAGTCAAATATTTCCAAAAGTTAGCTCAAACAGTTAAGTTAGGATTTATTATTATAGTGAGTCACTTTCAAATATTTTTCCTTGGGCCTTTCATGGTCTCAAAGGTCAAAAACTCATTAACTCTGTAATAAATAACATCTTAAACCCTATCTTAGAATCACCTCCTCATTTTGCAGAGAAATACTGCATGTATTATCCATTTTTAGTGTTGGTTGGTTGGTTGATTGTTGGTTGTTGAACTAGTTGATGACTGCTAGGATGGATTTGAGAAAACTCTGAGTTGCAGAGATCTATTGTACTGGGGTAATGTAACTGTTTTGAACATCAGTAATACAAGCACGTTCAGAGGATTCTTGAGCCATGTTAATGGTGAATTTTTCCTTCTTTTTCAATGTTTTCCTTCTGTTGTCCATTATGTCCATTATTTCTCTGATAAAAGAACATAAATTTTAGATTAGGATATGTAGTCTTGGAACCCTATTTCTGTCTGCATTTTTAATCTCAATGTTTTCTTCTGCAAGGTTTGATTGGAGAATTCTTAATTGCTCTCTGGTTCCACCTAGCTTGTTGTCTTGGAAATGATTTAATAGAGTAAAGCCAAAGAAGTATATGGTATGCCATGTTCTTTGGTGTAGCTTGAAATATTGTTTTTAAGGCCTTTCTTTGAAGTTTAATTAGTAGATTCCAGCCAGGGAAGTCTATGGTACGCCCTGTCCTCTGGTTTTCCCTAAACTGTTACTTTGAAGGTATTTAGAGTGTTCGATTAAAGAAGACAGGTCTATCTTTCTCTTTAGTTGCACTCAATGTTATCTTGAATGTTTTCTTTGTCTGAAAGTAATTCTAGGATTGTTGGATTGTTTTCTTAAAGTTTTTCTTATTAAAATCTGGCCAAAAAATTCTATGGTATGCCCTGTCCTTTGGTTTGCCTCAAATAGTTACCTAAAGGCTTTTCTTGTTGAACTAGAGTTAAAGGATTCTTAACTGACCTTTAGTTTTGCTAACTTCACAACTTATTGTCATTTCATATTACATATAATCTAATAGATCCACTTGATATAGTTAGCTTTCCCTATGAAAAACCTTGCAGAGTTTATGAACAATTAAATCCTTTAATGAATCCATAGCCAAATGGATTAATGTTTCTCATGGTCTATATATTTAGCTAAAACACTCCCTCATTTGATCACACCATTGATCTATCAACCTATCAATAAATCAATCACAACAAACAAGTCCTCAGAACTTCATAACTAGCCTAAAATCAAAAGAGAAGCATAAAGACATATCATTTATAAACACTTATATAGAGAGAATTCTCTCTGATTCCGGGAAGGCTAGGTCCATGGACTCCAAAGTGGTCTGATGTGGTTCCCTGCATATTTTTTTCTTTCCAATCTTGTAAATCACAGGGAGCCAACACCACGTAAGACATCGCATTTCGCATTTCACAAATCCCACCCTAACAGTCTTATTGTCACCTATTATATTTACCTGATGTGATATACTCATAGCTTCACATTCCCGCAAACATAATCATCCTTCTTCCCCCGACGATGTTCACCGATGCGATATATTTCATTGCATATCACACATCACACTCTTGTCAACTTAAACATTTCGCACTCCATCTATCTTCGGCAATATTGCAATTGTGATATCGCAATCGGCTGAAAGTTAAAATGATTAGTATTAAAAGAATATTTGCATGAAAGCAATATTGATACGTGATAGATCTGGTTTTAATGTGGAAATGATTATATGGGAACAACAACCCATATCAACAAAGTCATAAATTAATGGTTTTGTCGCCCATAACTCCATAATCATTCTACTATAAGAAGCATTCAATTCATATATTATTAGTGTGCAAAGTCTCATCCATTTAAACGTTTATATTGCTATGGTACTTGTGCATTTGAAGGACCAAAATTTCCCTCTTTCCACTTATCCTTTCTTATTTATTTGCAGACGAACCTGAAAAAGCAGAATTTCCCAGAGATGTCTAAAGATCTTAAGAAAGCTAAGAAGCATATGGCCCCTATAAAATTTGCACCCACATTAATCGAGAGGACATAAATGTCGCCTTTGTTTACAGATACTACGTGTAGACCAAAAAGCGAATCCTCCTTGTGGGAATCCATGTACAAGCTACTCGAAGATGAAAAACCTCACAAAGTTCAAAGAAAAGTAACTGCAGATACTCTCGATTCCTATGAAGCTACAATTGAAGAAGTAGCTAATTTTTTCTTACATTGTTACAAGAAAAATGACCTCCTCATCATCTCAGAGGAGAAGGAAACATGGAAGGAAGAAAAGGACCTAGACAGAGACCCATTTTTTCAAAGATAGCTAGGTTGAGTTATCACACAACTGAGCCTTTTAGAGGGAGCGTTAGTGCCTATTTTAATGCATTGTCTTGCCGAAGGGGCAACGTTACCCATGTTTTCTTTATTTTTTAATTCCCGCGGTAACTAACTAACATTTCCTGCTTTTTCTCAAAAGGAGCGAGTCCAAAAGTAGAAACCTGTGGTTCAATTCTCTTATTGGACATTACTAAACCCAACTGAGCATCCATAGAGGGAAAAAACAAGGAAAGGCAAGGAAACATCATGATTTTTCCCTATTCAAACTGATTGAGAAGATTTTCAAGGTATGTCCTCCCAAATTCTTATAAATTGGAGGCTTGGGCTCTTGGTCAAGGGTCAAAAGGTTTATCGTGTGCAGAGCGTAAATTTCTTGATGAGTATTGTTAGTCATCAGTAATTTTCACTATCCATAGATGACTAATTATTGGATCTATATTTCTAAAAACAAAATTCATGAGTATTGTGAGTTTTAGAAATCTCACTCCCTTCATTGTCCTTAGAGAAATTTTTTTACTATCCTACCATTTTGCCATTTCATGATCACCTTGTAACTTCTACAGACTCCAAATGGCTTGTGCCTCTCATTTCCATCCTTTCCCTACCCATAATCTCATTACTCTGTTTGTCCCTTGCATATGACTCCATTGTCCATCTAAGGTTTTTGAGGGCATTTTTCTTGGTTTCATGACTTCCATGGTTAAATCATCAACAATGCTTGTATCTTGATGCTCTTACACCTCCTCCTATCCTTAATATACCTTCATAAACACTTCCCATCACTCCTATCCCTCAAAATCATCATTTATCTACAAAACCTAGCCTATTGCTACAATTTGACACTTTTTAGAGACTAGGCCTGTGTTTTTCCCTTTTGGACTCCTTCCCCTCACTCAATCCTTCAAATTTCACTTTCCCCTACTCTCTAACATCCATCCCTATCACTGAATATTTCCCCAAGAATTTATACAACCCTTAACCCCTTCATTCCCCTCCCTCTACAAGGCAGTCCTAAATCCCTTGTTTTTCCTACACCAAACCCTAATTTCCCCTTCCAACTAAGCTAGGGTTTCATAATGAAATGAGGAATAGGAGAAAAGGATCCATATGAAAGATCATATAAGCAAGAAAAAATCCACACCAACTCATAAACATCATGCCTCCATCATTTTCCAAGAATTCATTCCAAGAGACAAGTCATTTGCCACACCTAGGGCCAGTTTTGATTAAAACTATGTTCTTGACAAAAAAGAGATGAAATTTGCAAACGTGAGAGAATTTTTTGTCCATAATAGCTCCAAGAAGAAAAACCTCCTTCAATTTTTACACAGGTGTCATGGTTTGGGAGAAATGTAAAAAATATAGGTGTCACGGGAGAATTTCTTCACTTCTGGAGTGACCTTGGGACAATTGGATTTTCTAATAGCTGGAGTGTCCAAATGACTTTATTGATGACTCAAATGAAAACTAGACTTGAAGGGCTTTCCCATGAGCTATCATGAGCTCAATTTGGATTTGAGGAAGGCATCCAAAAGTGGTCTTCACCAGCACTCTGCATTTCTGCACCATCATTCAACACTTTTTGACCAGTCTTGGGAGAATCAACGTTTGATGGGTCAAATCAACTCTAATAGGAGAAAAAAGGTATATTTGGAAATTCTATAGGATATTCTTTCCAACAAGCTATCACAGGCCCAATTTGTACATCTAGAAGGCCTGCAAATTCCCTCTGCAAATAGTGCTACGCGTAGGGAGTTCAGGCACTACGCTTATTGCAGAATTTTTTAAGAGGCTCTTGAAAGTGACTTCTAGGGTTTTCCAAGGTGAATTTCATCACTACCTCAAAGGGAAAGAATGAAAAGAGTATTAGAGTGAGCAATATCAAGTCTTAAAAGTGTAGTCAACTGCTATCAAATGGTCAAAAGAATCAAAGCATAGGGTTGAGGTTTAGAATAGGATACCAAACTGGTCTTAAGGTCACTGTTATGAAAGTGTCAAACATTAGAAAATCAGATAGAGCTAAAAATTAGTATGTCATAGGCACCTGCAAAGAAAAGCAGAAGTAGCCCAAAGGAAGTGGCATGCCTGAGTATGAAGGCCATTTGGTTTTTCAAAAATGGTTGCATCATGCCTAATGGAAATAATATAGATGAAAAAAGGTTTCTCAGCCACCCATCAAGCAAAGGGAAGTTTGATCTCCAAGGCAAGGACAGAGAGGTTTCTTAAAGGGTGCTTCCACCATGAATATTCCTAAACGTTGTGAAAATAATTCAAGGACAGAAACAATCCAAAACACAGTGCAATATGCTGACTGAAATAGCCATCAGTGAAACAAGTTTTGAAAGCATAATTAGGTCCAGGTAAACCAAAATTCACCATGTCAGCTACCCAAAGAGAAACAAGGAAAATGATCATAAGGGAAAGAGCACCATTTTTTTGTTTTAAATCACCCCCTGCAAAAGGTGAGAATAATATCAATGAAATAACAAAAAGGTTGAGGAACATTATAATGTAGGTTTGGGAAAAAATAAGTTTGTGTGCCCAAGGCTATAAAAGTAAAATTCACTTAAACACTTGACCCATTATACGTTGGTTATTTGAAAAAAGAGAGAAAAAAACCTCCAGGAGAGATTTCTGAGTTTTTTGGACAATTTCTGGGCAAGATCACTAGTGCTACGCTCACAGCCTGGCATTGTGATCACAGACCCCGGCACTGCACGTAGAGAGGTCCTCACAGTGCAAATTTTCCACTGCACTTCACGTATAGCGGGAGGCACTGCGCTTAAAGGATGGCGCTACGCAGAGACGAACCTGACATGCCCAGGGTCAACGTTGTGCACAGAGGGCGACCCAATAGGCACGGTGCTGCGCACAGAGGTCGGTAGGCCTGCATGAGGCATGCAACGCTGCACGCAGATGACCCGATAGGCACGACTCGCCTAGCGCTGCGCACATAGGACCCGAATGGCCCAGGTTTCCACCTGGCACTACACTTATGCAAAAAATCCTCCAAGTTGCAAGAAATTTGCCAAAAATCCCATGGAAAGCACCTCCACCTTGCCTTCAAGACCTCCAAGAAAATAAAAACTAATAAGTGGTCTTTTTCCCTCCTCCTCAAGTGTCTTTGGTGATTTAGTGGTTAGAAGAATGACTAAATCCTAGGCTTTGCAAACCCAAGGTCTTTATAATGAATAAGACTTTGTTTTTAACCTACAAGCAAGTAATTGTAATTTAAAGGGGTGTGAACTAGGGTAACTACAATCATTTCAAGAGAAGCCCTCTTCCAAGCTCAAAATGCCCTCACCTCAAGAAAACCTCCCTTCCTCCCCTTGTCTTGATGCATCAGATGAATAAGGAAATGGAAATGAAGAATTAAGTGGGAATGAGGGTGAGATTGACCATGATTCAAACCAAAGTGAAGATGAAGGAAATGATTAGTTAAGCCCACAAGAGGTAGAAGATATGAAAACAAAGGAGGGTGATGATGATATGCAAAATGAAGGCAACACAAAGGATAGTCCAGAGGTCAGTGGGGAAGTAAACAGTAAGGCTAATGATGAAAGTGATGAGTATGTTGATAGTGCATAAAATGAAGAAAGGGCTGAAAACAGTCATTACATTCATAGTGACAGTGAAGAAAGTGAGAAGGATGATAATGAAAATAAGGATCATAGCCATGATGAACACACCAACAAGACCATGATCACACCTTTTTCATTGGCATATCAAAGAGGGCCCAGACTTGTATTTTCTGCCTCAAAAAGGAAAGGGACCAAGCCATCCACCTTAGTTCAAAATATTGACAAAGGAAAAAAAAAGGTGAAAATAAGTAGTAAAGGTGAGAAGGAGCTTAAAAAGGGACTTGGCATCATTGACCTAGAGAGTGAAAGTGAAGACAAGGAGAGGGCCAATAACATAATACTTAAAAGAAAAAATTCAGAGACTAAAGACCTAAAAAGGGGCCTTGGCATGGTGCAATACATTATTGATTCTTACAAGAATAAGCATAAGCATATGAAGAAGATAAAAAGAGACCTTGGCCTACACACTATGCCTTGAAAAAAAAAACTCCCTAGTGCCAAGCTCAAAAAGGCCCTCATTGAAATTAAAAACACTACAAAGAGGAAAAGACCAAGTAAACCTTGAAATATTGCCTCAATATTTTCTACAGGCTTCTTAAACCCCATGAGAAAGACATCCACCAATTTTGAAGAAACTTTGACAAGTTTTTGTTTTATATGAATTTGGAGGTCAATAAGCGTAGCGCCACTGGTGCTACGCTTTTCCCTCAGGCATCCTTAGAGGGATAAATTTACATATTTGGATTTATGATGCCTATTACACTATTCTCACCAGATTTTAGAGCATTTGGATCATTTTGGACCCCTCAAAAGGTCAAAAAACACCTCATTTTTCACCTTTCTGCCTCATTTTCAGGCTTGGCGTTGTGCTCAGAGAAGTTTTGGAAATTTGAATTTTCGAACCGGTTACCTGGGCTCAATCATAAAACCAAATGCATATTTTTAAATTATATTCAGCAATATTTCTAACGAGCCATCACGGACAAAATTCCAACATAGGGAAGATCACCAAAACTTGGTTGCAAGTGGACCCATTTTCTGCTTGTGTGGGCATTGTGCTCAGAGCCGTTTGGATCATTTGGCTTTTTAATTAGGTTACAGGAGCTCAATCAGAAGAAAAAACATATATTTGGAAGTTAGAATCAGCAGGCTTTCCAATGGGCTATCACGGAGCAAAATCTAACATCGTGAAGGTCACCAAAACTTGGCTGTAATTGGACCCATTTTTCGCCTATCTTGGCGCTGTGCTCAGAGTAGTTTATGGAATTTGAATTTTTGAATAGGTAACAGGTGATCAATAACAAAAAAAAAGGTATACCTGGAAATAAAACTCAGTATAATTTCCAATGGGCCATCACGGAGAAAAATCCGACATCGGGAAGGTCCCCAAAACTTGGCTGCAACAAGACCTATTTTCTGCCTAGGATGGCACTGTGCTTATAGATAACACTATGTGTTTTTGGCCAAAAGTCAAAATAACACACTCATTTATTGAAAAATGATATTTTTATGTTTTTTGAGGCAAATCACTCTAGAACTAGGTGCTAGAACTTATTTTTGCATTTATTTCATGGGATATTTTGTGCCTTGGGCCTTGCATGGTCTCTTGGGCATTTATGACATTTATGAGTGATTTTGACATTTTCCAACCCTATCTAGGGTTTTTTCCCTCATTTTATAAGATAAATAGAGCATGAGGGCTTCATTGTAAATGTTGATAATTTGATGATTTTTGAGAGAAATACATTGTTTAATTTAGTTTGAAGAAGAAATTGGTCTTGTGAAGTCTCTGAATGGCTTGCTTTGATTGATGGTAAAGGAGGATAGCTTGCAGGATCCTTGAGAATGATTAATAGTGACGTCTCTCTGTTTATTTGTTGTTTCCTTATGTATCATTTTGTTACATCCTTCTATGTTGCAGTAGAACAGAAGAGTATAGGCTAATAAACGTGGTTTGAGGCACCTTAGTCCTTCTTATTTTCTATTGTCTTTATGTTTTCCTCTACTGGGTTAGTTTAATGAATTCTTAGCTGCTTCTTAGACCTACCTATGCTTTTTTATTCCATGAATGGTTCAATATAGTAGTTTTAAAATATGTTTCATGGTTATCCTTTCTTATTTGATTCTATTTAAACTATGTTTTGGAATCTCTCTTTAAAGTATTACTTGTTAGGTTTTAGCCAAAGAGGCCATGCTCTGTTCATGCCTTTTGTCCATGCTTGAGAAATTGCCTTGAAGTTCTTTGTAGATTGATCATAGATGCTTAGGAGTTCCCTCTTATTTGATTAAAGTTATATGTTATCTTATATGTTTTCTAAAACCTTGAAGGTGATATCATTAGAAGTTAGATAAGTTTTCTTGCTTTCTATGGTTCAGTGAATTGCTCATCTTGAATGCTTGTTTGCTTAAGTATAATAAAAAAGCTATTGTTTTGCAATCTCTTATGATTATGTCCTTATGTTGATCTATATTTGAGACCATATTGTTTAAAAGGTACGTGTTTAAGGATTCTTCACTGCCCTTACACACCTACTATGCTCACCAACTTAATGTTTATTTCACTTCACACATGCCTTAAAGATTCATTTGACCATGCTAGATTTTCCCTGTTATGCATCTTGTTTCATTGTTGAGATATCCATGAATTTCATAGACTCCATAGCCCAATGATTTGAAGGCCTCTCACTCCACCTATTCTACTCGATCATCTTACCCAACCAAAATAAACAACATACCCTACAATTAACAACTAGCCTAAAATCAAACCCTAAAAGAAAACAAATTCACATCCTTGCATACAATAGAGAGAGCCCTCTCTGAGTCTAGTAAGGCTAGGTCCTAGGACTCCAAAGACTGGTCTGATGTTACCCTGTGCATTTGGTCTACCAATCTATCAAATCATTGGACCCTAACATAATGGTGATCACGGTGGGACATTCTAAGTACATAGTTGCCTAAATGTCTCTTAGGAATCATATGACCCTCAGTTAAGCTTAGAAAATAAACTGATAGCCAAGAGAAGAATCTAATTGTTTCACCATCCTAACAAAATTATGACTCAACTAGACCACACTCTTTAGAAACCTTATTTTTTTATAAAGAAACTCAGAAAACCCAAAAATATTATCTTATATTGGTGTTTTGTAAATTTTTGGTGGTGGACCATAACATACATATCCTAAAAACAACTAAAAAAATCCACCTGGCGACTCCACTAGCCTCCAATAGGCCTACTAACCCCACTAGTTCTCATAGACTTCCCTGGAAATGAATAAATCAATCCTCATATTGTTGATGGTGGACAGAAAAGTTGAAATCTTTCACTTGGCGACTCCACAACTCTCAATAGACTTAGAGACTCCATTGGTAGAAGACTCTAGACTGGTTATAAAGATGAAGTGACCCTCTTTCAGACTGATTGAAAAAAATGTCAAGGTTGGTGGCAGACCTTCTATATAATGAAATTTCAAATCAGTTATCAAAGCTTCAACTTGATGATGATCTCCCAAAATTTCTCCTCCTGATTTCAAGGTCAAGAAAAATTAACCTTGAAGTTAAGAAATTTTTTCTAGAGATAGTGGTTGAAAAATATGAAACTGACATTAAACTTTTAAATTCACAAGATTAGTCATACAATTTCCGAGACCCTAAAGAATTTTTGGAAGGTCTCCTTTCCGCTAAGCAAGAAGAAATTGTATTACCCTTTGACTTGCAGGAAAAAGATGATTGTGCTTTCAAGCACCAGATTGAAGATGAGGTTTTCAAAGCTAATGTTTGGAGTGAAGATAACCAACCAGTCATGAAAGGTGTAATATTCCAAAATTTGCATGCAGCAAATTGGAATATTAAATTTTGCTAATTTCACTTAGGAGATGAATAATTGGGTAAGGAGGGCCATGCATAATAAAAAAATGAATAAAATTCCTCATTGTATGAAAGGGGATCATCATTGGAGCTGGATTTCACACCCTCAAGTGTGAAAGAGGACCTTTGCATGGAGACAAGGTCAAGTTTGACCAAGTCAACAGCCGTGGGATAAGAGGTGGAAAACACTTTGATAGAAAACATGGTATGAATGGGAAGAGGGTTATTTGGTGGAGTAAACCCTAATGAGTGGGACCCATGGGGAGAGGGCTTTCACTTGTTTAAAAGGAGGGCAAGGCAGCCATTGTTATTCATGTTATTGATTATTGATTTCATTGTTTGTTTAGACTTTGTGCATTCTCCTGTTGTTTAGCATAGTTGCAGTGCTGCTTAGCACAAGGCATTCCTATTTAAGAATTCCTTCTCCTTCCTTGAGAGGCCTCCTGGAGGAGTATTTCTCTTCATTTCTCCACATTCAGGCTTGAGGCCAAGCATCCTCCTTCAGCTACAGCACAGTTTCTGTTTAGAGCTGAGTTGTGTTGCAAGGTTTTCCAGTGGAGGTTACTGAACACCACTTCCTGTGCTTATTTTATCGAGGAGGAAGTATTCTTTCCTTTGAAGGATCAGTGAGGGAGCCTTTGAGCTGATTTCCATCATCTTTGGCACTAGGCCAACCATGTCCATGATCTACGGCGCAGTCCCTCTCTTAGACTGTGTTATTTTCAGTGTGTATCTGCAGTGAGGGTTTGCAGTATTGTTTGGAGGGTCAGATATTCATTGTTAGGATTATCCTTTCACTTGGAAGATCCATTGAAGGAGGTCTATTCAGCTTATGTATCATATACAGCCATCTCCATCCAGTTCTTGATTTGCAGCTGCTACTCAGCCCTGCTACTCCAACATTTTTTCCATTTTGTATATTTCAGCCAATTCTTCTAGGATTGACTTGATATTGTTTTTCAGGGGTTATAGCTCTTATCCTCATATTATTTGAGCCATACATTTCCATATCTATGTATTGATATTATTTCTGTAGCAGTGCCTCCTATAAAATACGCACTCATAGCCTTGGGCTTTCTATATGTAGCAGTGTTCTTCATTTTCTTGTACATGTTCTATTGAGACTTCTATTGCCTTGCTTGAGTGATCATTACCT
Source organism: Pinus albicaulis (assembly GCA_034641835.2). NCBI lineage: Eukaryota > Viridiplantae > Streptophyta > Pinopsida > Pinales > Pinaceae > Pinus > Pinus albicaulis. The sequence goes on along the minus strand of CM076576.1, from coordinate 437,959,084 downwards.
CAAGTATTTGTATAAATTGTCTGCTATAAGATCAATTTCATGGCTATTTGCATCTTCTCATGATTTTTTTATTGATATAATGTTGCTACTCCAATATGTGTTTTACATTTCTGCATCTCCAACTTTAGAATATCTTAAGATATTCTTATTGTTGTAGAAATTCCCTATTTTGGGATATTATAGTGGTATCAAAGCATCCATCTTGGCTCAGCCTGTGAGTTTCAGCCAAATAATATAGAAGAAGATCAGAATGATGAAGAGGGTGAGTTTTGTCTCATTATTCTTCAGATCTATTAAAACCCTCCCCAAGGAGGATAAGCAAAAAGAAGAGGTAGGACCATGCACTTCCTATTCTCACCGAGAAGAAGACAATGAGCATGAGAGATACTTGGATCATTTGATTGTAATTAAGTACCTTTTTGAGTACAAATCTCAACCTAAATCCTTCAAAGAGACTCTAGCTCTTCCACAATTCATTCAGTTGAAGGAAGAGAGGAGGTCCTACAAGAAAAGAGGAATCAAAGGTAATAGGTTTCTATTTCCTACATATGATGGATCATCTACAGCAAGAGTTTGGACAAGGAAGCTTGTGGGATTATTCCTACTACATCCAGTGGTAGAGAGGGAGGCAGTAGAAGTTGCAGCGCCGCACTTGGAGGGTGAAGCCAATGTTTGGTGGTTCAGCGACTTGAGCCATGCAAGGGTGAATACTTTTGCAAAGTTCACTCAAAGGTTGATTAGAAGCTTTGATAGAGAGAGATCAGAGGAGAAAAATCCCATGCCACCATGTGAGGAGACTTGTACCAGCGTTGTCACAGCCTTGGAAGAGAAGCCTTCTACATCTGCAAATGGGGCAACCATTTCATTGGAGGAAATAACTATTGCAGCCATACAAGGAGCACCCAAGTTCCATCAAGGTATGAATGAAGTTCCACTTTCTATTTCAGAAAATATTTTGGAGAATTGTGGAAATTCATATTTAAATGACCAAGAATCAACATACACTGCTAACCTAGAGCAACAATATTGCACTGCATTGTGCAACATGGAAAAATTCAAGGAAGAAATAAACCATCATCCTCATAAGCCATTTTTGGATTGCATCTCACATTGGAGGTTAGGGTTTGAAGACTTGAAGGGAAGGATGATAGATAGTAGACATCTTGAGATGAGAAAAAATTTCTCCTTTCCAGATGACACTTTCTCAATGAGCACCTCTCAGCTCAAAGAGAAACTTCTACTTTTAGCAGATCTAAGACCTCATTGGTTTTGGAGGACTATTGATAAGAGGGAGATCTCATGGAGAGATTTCATTGGAGGTGCACTTCAACACATCATGGAGTGAAAATTTCTTCAACAGTTTGAGGAGGTTCTTCCCTTCTCACACTTGGACCTTTATGGATTCAAGGGGGAACAAATAAATGATGGAGGACATATTAGGATGGATAAAATATCTCATGTTTGTGTTGGACACTTCTTGAGCCTTAAACATCATGATGGGAGGTTTTTTCCTACCACCTATTTGGGTCCTTATGGGATCAACTTTATCCTTGAGAATATTTCATTTCAATATCCCATGAAATGCAAAGACAGAAATCTGGTTTGGGAGGATGGTAGCCCTCATGGGAAGGGTACCAAGATTGAGAAGGAAGGGAGACATCCACAAATGGTCAAGTGGATATGGATGAAGATCAAGAAGCTGGTGAGCTACTTGTAAATTTATGACACTGAGCAGCAGGAGGCTTGGCTGTGCTGGCTACTCTTGAAGCAGTTTTGCCATCACTTGGGATATACTCTTCCTAAGGGTATGTGGATGGAGAAGATGTGGCAGGATGCTTGCATCATTGAGCAGCAAACAGTATGGATGCATGATGTTGATGTGATCTTCATATCATTCATTATGTTTTCATCACATGACTTGTATGATGAAAGTATGATGAGGCAGCAAAAACTTTTTTTTCTTAGGTTGTTCTTGGGAGAGCAAGGAAAGATTTTCTCTCACACTTTGCATGATGTTGCAAGAGTAGGAGATGGCATTATCATGGTGCAAAGGGGCTAGTCCTTGGCCTTATATGACCAAGAGGTACTTCCACTTTGGGAGAGACTTATTATATGTAGCAGCATTATGGGAGATTTCTTTGACAAGGAGCATGTAAAAGAATGGAGCTATGAGTTGGCAGGATTTTATTTGCATGGACCAATAACAATTTCACTTGGGAGCTTGGGGTTATTGTTGGAATGTCCCCAGGATTACTTCACACTTGATGCACTTGATGGAGAAGGAGGAGGTGCTAATGATGAAGTAGTGGATGGAAACATCTATTACATTGATATGATCTTCTAAACTTGGATTTCCAAGCATGAGAAGAGTGGTTTTCATGCAACACATGGTTTATTCCTCTTTATAAGAGTGTGTCATACCACTATGGAGGAATCATCCACATACATATGCATCATCTTACTCTCAACATATGGTAAGAATATTATTTTTGCATCCATGTACTATCTAACACAATATTTGGATACTCTTGCCATTCATATTCAGTGCATTGATCTACAAGAGGGAAAGATTTTCATTGAGCTCCATGGTCAACATTGGGCCAAATTGTATGATGGAGACAACCATCTCTTATATGGCCTTGGGAAAGTGTTTTATTTCATGTACATTTAGTTTATGTACCTAACCATTTTCTATTTATCAGTATATGTCATGACATACATAGTTATCCATGTAACAAAAAACAACTTGCCATGTAATTTTCTGAAGCAACAGTTTGAAAAACTGCGTTGTCACTACTGGGAAAACTGTTGGTACCTTATTGCACCACATGAAACCTTTAGAATTTTACTCATTTTGGTGTTGATCATGATTTTATTTTCTGATATTGATATCATATGTATTGGAATCATGATTGGGAGAGAGACACATGAGTTGGATGTGTCCTATGGGGGAGAGGATTCCAACAATTTTTGCATTGCATGCTCTAATGGGAGCATGAGAGGAGATATGGCCACCACTGCCAGAAAATTGTTTCCTTTTGTTGAGGTGGGCCATGTGATTGATGGGATTCCATATAGTGATGATTTCCTATCCATCACATATGGGTTGATTTGGGCCAGCTTGATTCACAGCGTTGGAGAGGAGATCTTTGGAGATCTAGTCTTCATCTTGCCACTTGAGAGAAATTATTTTGCAGCCCAGGATCAACATCTGTTATACATTTATCATAAGTGGAGAGGAGGAAAAAGTGGGGTAGGCTCCTATGTCTACCATGTTCATATTTTCAGCCCACCTACATTGCATGAGCTCAAGGTGGAGGAGCATTTTCAGAAGTTGCCATGTTGGGAGGTGACTCATTTTGTATCGATGATTTCTTGGGGATGGAGGATCCACTTAGGGGAAGATGTTTTCCCCACACTTTCCAGTCTCCATGCCTTGGGAGGAAACTTCTCAGTTCTATCCTTGCAGTTTCTTGAGGACAAGCAACAATTGGTAGGGGAGGACTGTAATATTCCAAAATTTGCATGTAGCAAATTGGAATATTAAATTTTGTTGATTTCACTTAGGAGATGAATAATTGGGTAAGGAGGCCCATGCATAATAAAAAAATGAATAAAATCCCTCATATTATGAAAGGGGATCATCATTGGAGCTAGATTTCACACCCTCAAGTGTGAAAGAGGACCTTTGCATGGAGACAAGGTCAAGTTTGACCAAGTCAACAACGCTGGGATAGGAGGTGGAAAACACTTTGATAGATAGTGCAGTATGAATGGGAAGAGGGTTATTTGGTGGAGGAAACCCTAATGAGTGGGACCCATGGGGAGAGGGCTTTCAATTTTTTAAAATGAGGGCAAGGAAGCCATTGTTATTCATGCTATTGATTATTGAGTGCATTGTCTGTTTAGACTTTATGCATTCTCCTGTTGTTTAGCAGAGTTGCAGTGTTGCTTAGCACAATGAATTCTTGTTTAGGAATTCCTTCTCCTTCCTTGAGAGGCCTCTTGGAGGATTATTTCTCTTCATTTATCCACATTCAGGCTTGAGGCCAAGCATCCTGCTTCAGCTACAGCACGGTTTCTATATAGAGCTGAGTTGTGTTGCAGGGCGTTGCAGTGGAGGTTACTGAACACCACTTCCTGTGCTTATTTTTCAGAGGATGAAGTCTTATTTCCTTTGAAGGATCAGTGAGGGAGCCTTTGATCTGATTCCCATCATCTTTGGCCCCAAGCCAACCATTTCCATGATCTACAATGCAGTCCCTCTCTTAGACTGCGTTATTTTTAGTGTGTATCTGCACTGAGGGTTTGCAGTATTGTTTGGAGGGTCAGATCTTCAGTGTTAGGATCAACCTTTCACTTGGAAGATACATTGGAGGATTTCTTTTCAACTTGTGTATCATCTATAGCCATCTCCATCTAGTTCTTGATTTGCAACTGCTACTCAGCCCTGCTACTCCGACATTTTTTCCATTTTGTATATTTCAGCTAATCCTTCTAGGATTGACTCGATATTTTTTTTCAGGGGTTAGAGCTCCTCTCCCCACATTATTTGAGCCATAAATTTCCATATCTATGTATTGATATTATTTTTATAGCAATGCCTCCTATAAACTGTGCAGTCATAGCCTTGGGCATTCTATATGTAGCAGTGTTCTTCATTTTCTTGTACATGTTCTATTGAGGCTTGTATTTCCTGGCTTGAGTGATCATTACCTCAAGTATTTTTATACATTTTCTGCTATAAGATCAATTTCATGACTATTTGGATCTTCTCATGCATTTTGTATTGATATAACGCTGCTACTCCAATATGTGTTTTACATTGCTGCATCTCCAACTTTAGAATATCTTAAGATATTCTTATTGTTGTATGAATTCCCTATTTTGGGATATTACAAAAGGCCTAAGAGAAGAAATTTTACATCATGTTTTTATTAATCCTATAGAAGATTACATGTAGGTCCTGATTGGCTCAAGTTCCCAGGCATGGATTCCTTACAAGAATCAAATACATCAGAAGTTTTCATTTCCTATGGTAGCCTTGATTTTGAAGACACATAATCAAGTTATACTGTGGTTCCCTCTGACAAGAAGTCAGATTGTCTACATATTTTTGTTACTGCTCAACAGGCTACACTGGCACTATTGCATCACCTAGAATAGCAGAAAATTCCAAGTTAGATTAGGGTAGATAGGCACAAATAAGATTAGTACTATTAGCATATTTCCAGTTGTTTAGTCTTAGAATGTTGATCCAAAATGAAAAAACAAAAACTCAAAAACATAGAAGAAGGAAAAAGAGGGTAGATTTGAAAATAGGTACAGCCCCATAGCCAAAAAATAGTACTATTGAAAGTGTGCAAGCCTAAATGCCACTTCTTGTTCAAAAAGAATATCTTGTTCAGTTATCTAGCCTAATCATGGCTGAACATGTTTTAAATTTGTGTTGATAAGTTAGTGAAAAAATGATTGTCAAAATTATTCAAGCTAGACTTGTCAGAAAGGATAGATTAGGAATGAAAGATACTGGTTCCACATGCTAAAATCTGAACCAAAGAGAAACATGAGGAGGCCTAACAAATGATAGATCACAACACTCATTTTTTCTATGTTTTTTTTGTACAAAAATAATGTTTGTGTGCAGCTTGTCCTAATGCCATAGCTCATGGTAGATTAGATAGCTTAATCATGGTTCAAACCATGTTTTCAATTTCATGTCAATAGATTAGAGAATGATGTCTGTCATATAGCTTAATCTTCACATTCAGTTAGTCTAGGTAGGGAAATAAAAAGAGTTCACTAGCATAATCTGAACACTTGGAAGTGATAAAGCTAGAAGTAGGTAGTTTGTTTTGCTTTCAAAAGAATAAAATGTCAAGGGCTTGCCAGTCCAAGTGCACCCAAGGAAGAAACAATTCTAGGAAAATTAAGCTGGATAGGTAGAGATGAGTTTGAAGCTAACATGTCCTTCAGATTTTTAGATCATAGCTTCAAGAGAAACATCGGCAAATGAAAGAAGAAAAATCTGCCCAATGGATGAGGCACTGGTCTTCATAAACCTAGAGATCTAGAGTTCTGGACACCTCCTGAAAAGGAGCTTTCCTCCCCAAGTGGAGCCACTGCTATTCATTAGTAATTTTCACTATCCTTAGATGACTAATTATTGGTTCTAGATTTCTAAAAACAAAATTCATGAATATTGTGAGTTTTAGAAGTTTCACTCCCTTCATTGTCCTTCAAGAAATATTTTTACTATCCTACCATTTTTCAATTTCATGATCACCTTGTAACTCCTACAGACTCCAAATGGCTTGTGCCTCTCATTTCCATCCTTTTTCCTACCCATAATCTCATTACTCTTTTTTTCCCTTGCCTATGACTCCATTGTCCATCTATGGTTTTTTAGGGTATTTTTCTTGGTTTCATGACTTCCATGGTTAAATCATCAATAAGGCTTGTATCGTTGTGCTATTACACCTCCTGCTATCCTTGATATACCTTCATAAACACTTCCAATCACTCCTATCCCTCAAAATGATAATTTTTCTACAAAACGTAGCCTATTGCTACAATTTGACACTTTTTTGAGACTAGGCCTGTGTTTTTCCCTTTTGGACCCCTTCCCTTCACTCAATCCTTCAAATTCAAGTTCCCCTACTCTCTAACATCTATCCATATCCCCCAAAATTTCCCCAAGAATTTAGACAACCCTTAACCCCTTCATTCCCCTCACTCAATCCTTCAAATTCAAGTTTCCCCTACTCTCTAACATCCATCCCTATCCCCCAAAATTTCCCCAAGAATTTAGACAACCCTTAACCCCTTCATTCCCCTCCCTCTACAAGGTAGTCCTAAATCCCTTGTTTTGCCTACACCAAACCCTAATTTCTACTTCCAACTAAGCTAGGGTTTGTTATGGAAAGGAGGCATAGGAGAAAAGGATCCATACCATAGATCATATCAGCAAGAATAAATCCATATCAACTCATAAACATCATGCCTCCATCATTTTCCAAGAATTCATTCCAAGAGACAAGTCATTTGCCACACCTAGGGCCAGTTTTTCTTAAAACTATGTTTCTGACCAAAAAGAGATGAATTTGGAAAACGTGAGAGACACTTTTGTCCATCGTAGGGCCAAGAGGAAAAATATCCTTCATTTTTTTACACAAATATCATGGTTTGGGAGCAACTTCAAAAATACAGGTGTCACGGGAGAATTTGTGCACTCCCGTAGTGACCTTGGGAAAATTAGGTTTTCTCATAGATGGAGTGTCCAAGTGACTTTCTTCATGATTTAAATTCCAAATATACTTGAAGAGATTTCCAATGAGGTATCAAGAGCTCAATTTGGAATTGATGAAGGCATCCAAAACTGTTTTGCACCAGCACTCTGCATTTCTGCACCATCATTCAGCAGTTTTTGACTAGTCTTGGGAGAATCAACTTTTGACAGGTCATATCAACTCCAATCATAGTAAAAAATGTATATTTCATAAGTGGATAGGAGTCGCTTTCCAAAAATCTATCCCAGGCACAATTTGGACATCGAGAAGGCCTCCAAATTCCCTCTGCAAAAAGCACTACGCGTAGGGAGTTCAGGCGCTACGTTTGTGGCAGAAGGTTTTAAGAGGCTGTTGAAAGTGACTTCTAGGGTTTTCCAAGGTTAAGTGATTCACTGCCTCAAAGGGAAAGAATGAAAAGAGTATCAGAGTGAGGGAGATCAAGTCTTCAAAGTGCAGTCAACTACTATCAAATGGTCAAAAGAATCAAAACATAGGGTTGATGTTCAGAATAGGATACCAAACTAGTCTTAAGGTCACCGTTATGAAAGTGTCAAACATCAGAAAATCAGATAGAGATAAAAATCAATATTTCATAGGCACATGCAAAGAAAATCAGAAGTAGCTCAAAGGAGGTGGCATGCCTAAGTATGAAGGCCATTTGGTTTGTCAAAACTTGTTGCATCATGCCTAAAGGAAATAACAAAGATGAAAAAAGGTTTCTCAGCCATCCATCAAGCAAAGGGAATTTTGATCTCCAAGGCAAGGACATAGATGTTTCTTAAAGGGTGATGCCACCATGCAAATGCCTAAAATTTGTGAAAATAATTCAAGGACAGAAACAAGCCAAAACACAGTGAAATATGGTGACACAAACAACCATCTGCGAAACAAGTTTTGAAAGCGTCATTGGGTCCAGGTAAACCAAAATTCACAATGTTAGCTACCCAAAGAGTAACAAAGAAAATGATCAGAAGGGAAAGAGCATCATTTTTGTGTTTTAAATCACCCACTGTAAAAGGTGAGAATAATATCAATGAAATAAAAAAAAGGTCGAGGAACATTATAAAGTTGGTTTGGGAAAAAATAAGTTTGTGTGCCCAAGGCAATAAAAATCAAATTCACTTAAACACTTGACTCATTATAAATTGTTTATTTGCAAAAAGAGAAAAAAATCCTTTTAGGAGAGATTTATGGGCTTTTTGGATAATTTCTGGGCAAGGTCATTGGCACTGTGCTTAGAGCCTGGTGATGTGCTCATAGACCTCGGCGCTGCGCGTAGAGAGGTCCTCATAGTTCAAATTTTCCACTACGCTATGCATATAGCGAAAGACGCTGCGATTATAGCCTAAAACTACACACAGATGAACCTGGCATGCCTAGGCCCAGCACTATGCATAGAGGGTGACCTGATAAGCACGGCATTGTGCACAAAGGCTGGTAGGTCTGCACGAGGTGTGCAGTGCTGCACGCAGAGGACCCGACATTCACCCGGCGCTTCGTACATAGGACTCGACTGGCCCAGGTTTCTGCCTAGCACTATTCTTATTCCAAAAATCCTTCAAGTTGTAAGAAATTTTCCAAAAGGACCAAGGAAAGCACCTCCACCTTGCCTTCAAGAACTGCAAGCAAGTCAAAACTAATAGGTGGTCTTTTTCCCTCCTCCTAAAGTGCTTTTGGTGATTTAGTGGTTAGATGAATGATTAAATCCTAGGCTTTGAAAACCCTAGGTCTTCATAATGAATAAGCCTTTGTTTTTAACCTCCTGTTGTAGCTACTACAACACCACCCAAAATTTTGGGTATATTTAAAATTTCGGGTCCCCCTCTACTCGCTTAGTCGTTAGGGTCTTTCACTGAACCTATAATCAGTGACATACCAGCGACCTGTCCCCAACCCCTCATGAGTTGTCTCACCCTCATGATCAGGCTTGGTTGTTGCAATCACGCCATGTGCGAAGGATCACCATGCATACATTCGGAAGGAAACTTGTGTGTATTTACATTAAGAGAGCTTGGATCATGGATTGTCCAGGCACTCTGGTTTTACCACTTCACCGAGCTCATAGTCTAATATTTATTATTTGCGATGCACCGTTCTCTGAAAGGTAACTGTAAACTAATTAGTGTTATAATTTTACGTGCAGGCGATCCCACAGATGATATACCAAAGAATGTCACCATCGCGTTGGGAGGAAGAGATTGGAACCCAACTAACAAGAGCACAATGGTTAGGGAAGTTGTCAATCACGAGGAAGAAGACTCTCTTACAAGAATACAAACAAAGTGGCAAAGCTAATGTTTTCTTGGACATGTGGTCTGGGGAAAATGATGACGCTCTTGAAGATGCAGATAAGGCTATCATTAGATTCTAGAGTGAGCGACAGTCACGGATGCTTAAGAATGACAAATACACTTTATCAGATGGAGTAGATGACATTCTTACTCATCATGGTGTTGCTCTATCCACGCTTGATGACCTTGAGAATGAGATTGTTTGAAGATGAAAATGATGATGACACAATTACCAGGAAGATGCTTTTTGGTGGGGGTGCTGATCAAGAAACAATCCCATGCCGCTATTTTAGGAGGAGACAAAATAAGCATAAATTCAAAAGGGAAGTTTTGGAGATCCTGCACAATACCATCCATGTCGATGTGTGCACACAAAGGAACATATTTCACCACTTCGACAAGCCTAGCTTGAAGTATAGCCCGGTGAACAAAGCAGACTCAGAATATTTCTCTAGAGAATGGATATCTCATTCAAGGCGTTCTCATGCAGGGCAGCAGGGCGAAAGCGCACATGTTGGTGTGGCAAGCCAATGGCAGAGTTCCAAATATGTCAACGCACCTTTGAGAAGAAAAATTTATTAATCGTGGGCTACATACTGTGGAATTATTTATGTTGCAAGGAGTACATGTGGAGGAATGAAAGGGCCTCAAAACCCTAGTCTCCTTTTCTCTTACATGTCCATAAAGATTGTCTATGCGAAACCATAAGAGATGGATAATTTCAAATCGAACCTAGAAGGTTATGTTTAATGCATACACCTTTTGGTAGCCAGGCACATTGATGCATATGCAAAGAGAGTCTCTAGAACCACATGATAGAAAGGGTTAATATTAAAAGTGGCCATCGGTGTGGTTTGAGTAGCAGATTTCAACTCTCGACCTTTTCAAAACAAAAAGCATTCATATTATGAGGTGGTGGCCTTGGCATAAAAATTGTTATTTATTTGCGCTAACAACTGGAGGAAAAGAAAATGATTAATGTTGTATAATTAAAACAAGGCGCAAAAGCATATGGTTTCGAAACCATAGGAGGTGGTGGAGTATAACCATACAGACAGTTACAAATGGACACCAACGTGTTGATGGTGCAGTTTCAATCCACGTGGGGCAGATATATATAGCAGTCAACTTTACGTGGCGCAGAAATGCATGGGCACGTTGCATGGGGCGTAAATTATTTCGATTGGCTCAAATGCTTTCATGCTGAAGTTTCAATCCGTAATGAACATTTGCGGCATATATATAAGTGGTCAAAAGCTGCGTTTCAACGTGGAGCGTATACATATAATGGCCAAATTTATGTTTCAACGTGAAACGGAACCCTATACAAGACCAACAAAGGTGATGATATAACAATCATCGAGCGGTTGGAATCAAGAGAAATGCAGAACAAATGAAGACATCTCAAGTGAACGCAATTTTCAACCTTTGGCAAAACATTTGGGATAGATATGAATATGGTGGTCAAAAGGTTGTGTTTAAAATGTGGATCGTGCAACTGCTATAATACTATGGTGCTGTTTACGGTCAAAACATAGCAGAGTTGGGAAAGTTCGACGATCTATAACCATACGTTGTTAGCAACGCTGAGTTACGGCCTTGCTGGAGGAAGTTGCAATATGAACATTTGCAAAATTAGAGAATGCATATTTTAGGGCGATTCTTATGGCATGGGGTCCTTAATTAACGTGGCCATCAGCGCCATTGAAGCAACGTTATCATTCGTTACTGCCAGCGATAATGATATCCCACGTATCTAGTATATATTTGCCCATGGTGACTGGTAAAACAAAATCCCATTGTCAGCAGAAATAATGCCGATAAAGATTGCATGCGTTGGAGAGGTTTTCCGCGAATTGAAGGATATTTGGATGCTGGAATTCTCATTGAAAAAAAAATATGATAACAGGCTAGACGCGCTAGGATAACGCATGTCGTTCTGCATTCAGAAATTGTGGGTCCTGCCACAGATCCACAACGCATGCAAGCCTGTCGAAGGAGGCTTACAATGCCAACGAAGCTATCCTCAGCGAAGATCTCATGCAAGTGATGGTTTGATGCTTCACGCTATGACCAGAATCTCATTTCATTATACAAAAGGCCATTGGAATCCAGAACACAACCGGTTGCTGAGTCACATGGCTGATAGAGTGACTGAAGATGCGACTTGCGACCCTGCAACCTCTACAAGATCAGTCGCGCGACCCCTCGAGGTCGCTGAGTCACAATGAACGTTGCTGGGCCAGAAACGCGACCGCACGACTGTGCGACCCCTCCAGGTCACTGAGTCGTGATGTATGCTACTGGGAAAGAAACGCAACCGCGCGACCGTGCGACCCCTCCAGGTCGCTGAGTCACGATGTATGCTACTGGGCAAGGAATGTGACCGCGCGACTGTGCGACCCCTCCAGGTCACTGAGTCGTAGAAAGGTATGCCCAAGGAAAGCTGCGACCCAAAATGCAAATGCCCCCTCAAAGGTTCGGCCTCCCTCACAGGCAATTCCCACACCTGTCTAAAAGCAAAAGTCTCACTCCTAAATGGTGTGAACGTGCATTGAGAGAGGTAGTAAGTGTTTTGAAAAGGCAGTGAAAGGACATTGTAAGCTGCGCACGAACGCATCAATCTTGCACGGCAACGGATAATTGAACATTGGGTAGGAGACCATATAATCACATTGCTAGTAGAACACCAGAAATATTTCAAGAAAATGTGCGCATACAAATACATCAACCTCGTCAAAATATAATAATGCGCCACATTGTAGCTATGCGTGGAGTATGCAAGGAAGTGAAGGAAAGCTTGCAAGTGTTGGCAGTAAAAGAGAAAATGCATTTGTGTCAATACCCTTCCGCATCGTATGTTTAAAATGCATGTACTCCCATAGGCTTATCAATAGGAACACCTCAGCCTTTATGCCTTGATAGTGACTAGTACCCTTTGCTTTCGGCAGAGTGGTATTGCAATTGCAAATGGGTTGATTCGAAAATACATCAAGGGTATAGGCTCGTTGTGTCAGGGATGCTGTTTTTTTGCACATGTGGCGAAGATGTTGTTCGTCTATGCATGAAAAAGCCTCCTTTCTATGCTAGAACATTGCTTGAGCCAACACTACGTAAATACTATGGGGCAAATGATGAGAAGGCCCATCCAAAGTCTCATGTGAAACTTGTCGCATTCTACACGGGCGGCACAAGCACAAGATCGTTGATCTTATAAATTGTTTCCGCTGCAAACATTCAGAGCTTAGTGAAGACCACGCTGCGGCACAAAACCTGAACACACAGGGGTCTACGTTATTATTTTCATTCTTGCAATTAATTAAATATGCCCCTAACATTACGATTCGTAAATGAATACATGTAACCTAAGTTATGTGACTACAGGTGGGAGTTGATGTTCTGCGCAATGAACCAAAATTTTCCTAGCAAGCAAAAGGGCTGGTTTTTAAGGCAAGGAATGTGAGATGAGGAATACTGCTTCAAAATCCACTGATGGATGGAGGTCACAAGCCGCAGAGGCCACCAGGTCGCTAAGTCGCATCCCTTAGTAAACGCCCGATGGCACGACCCAACGACTCAGCGACTAGGTCGTAGGTCGCACATTTACCCAGGTCGTAGGTCGCAGATTTCTTCAGGTCGCAAGTTGCAGAATGGACTGGGTCACAAGGCAGCTCAACATTCGGGAAGGCGAAAAGTCAGGGAGTCCAAAGGGAAGGCTTTGCTATATAAATGCTTCCCCTAGGAACTTGGAAAGGATCTTTGGTTTGGGACTCACGCTGAGTATATTTTATTACCAGAGGATTATACATTGAAGCATTAATACAAGCATTTTGAAAAATCCCTTTGTGGATCTGGTGTTGTCTTATGTATGAGCACTATCGAGTATTATGTCTTCAGTTTCTGAACATCTTTAGATTAAGGGAACTGTATCTTCAATTCACATCAGAGTTGCATAACAGTTTGCTGAGTATGTTAATGGTGGTTGTGTTTATTTCACTTTCTTAACGAATGTTGATGGCTTTGTTTATTGACATTTGTGTTTCCATTTAAAACTTTTAGGAAGTGAAGGGTGTTCTTGCCATGAGGAATTGTTTCCTTTGAAGTCAGAACAGTTTACAAGCATGACCCTAACGAAGTGTTGTTAACAACACTTCCTTCGGCCTTCATGCTTTATTATTTCCTCTTGCTACTCATAGTGTTGCATGTACATTTAATGCATCAATCATATGTCTTGTATCAGTTGATTAGGTGTGTATCCACTGTTTATAGAGTTTAAGCGAGACCCAAAGCAAAGGAGAAACTAGTGGTAGCCGGACCCACACCCCAGACAGGATCCCTAGTCCAAACGGTTCAAGGTCTAATTGGGACCTTTTACCGGGGAGATCCCCTACTGTTGGTCAGACAAATTTTCCCGTCAACAGAATTGGTGCTAGAAGGATGGCCAGATGACAAGCTGAGCCCTTAGAGCCTGCAGTTAATCTTATATCTGTAATGGCTCGTTCCCAAATCATTCTCCCAAGATGTTTGTCGGAGTTTTATGAGCCTCGATACTTCATCCCTGATGAACTTATGTATCAGTTGTCCCAGTTAAAATTTGATGGTGAAAATGGGGTTTCCATAACCTGACACCTTTTAGATTTCTGTGACTTTGGTGAGTGCTACGAAATTGACGATGAAGGTTTGATTTGTTTTCTTTTCTTCCTCACTCTCGAAGGTCGCGCTAAGCAATGGTGCCGCACATTGCTGCAAGCTTCCATCCATTCATTTGAACAACTCGCCAGTGATTTACAACAAGCCTTTCACAGGTATGATTTTCAGAACGTTTTAATAAAGTTAAATGACATCAGAATGGAACCTCAAGAATCTTTAGATGAGTTCTCTATCAGATTCGTTCATTATTGTTTTGAGTTCCCTGAAAAGGATGTCGATTGGAAGTTGTTAAGTGAATAGTTCAGCTATGTGATTCTCGTTTCCCTTGAACAATTTCAAGTAGCAACCTAGCCTGAGCCTAGTGTTCCCTATGACAACCCACAAGTCAACGGCTGTTCAGACTTTGAGTCTTTCATGCACCATGAAGAATCAGATTTTGAAAACCCTAGTGGCTCATTATCTCTCTCGGTTCATGAAACCTACCTCGAGCCCACTCGATGGCTCCCTAGACACAGTCCTAAATCTGATTCACTTACGAATTATGAATTGACTCCTATCTCAGATGCAGTAGTTTCCCTTATAGGGCCTTCCAGATCATTGTTTCCTCAGAATGACACGGATGGGCATGTTGAAAAGCCTTGTATGGTTAACGCCCCTGCGATTCAATCTGTTCGTTCATTATTCCCCGGTTTGTTTCTCGATCCCGCCACACCAGTAATTCCTTCGAAACATTCAAAATTTCCTTGTACTAGTATTAGCGACAATCATGAGCATGCAGATGGTGTTTCGCAACCACAGTACAAAATCGATGAATCTTTCGAATCTGATCGGTCTCACTCGGAATATTTAGATAGCCATAGGAGAAATTTCCTATCTGGGCAACCTCAAGATGTCCTCTTTATTGACCCATCCCAGTTGGTAACTCCTAGGGAGCCTAACTTTCCAGGTACTCGACTTGATCGAATCAATGGTTACAGTGATCCCTACTTATCTGAAAACATATTCCATCATACTGCTGAGGACTATCACTCACATCTCTTTTCCGACCATGTGGAGACACCAGAATGCGATGATTCGCTTTGGGAAGATTCAAGTACCCATCAGAAAATCGAAGCACTTCAGCTTCTGCTGACCATTTCTCAAATGACGATCCCCAAGTACCATGCTCCTCCCAGCATAACCGCATCGAATTCACCCCACCCTAACCAAATCCAGAGAATCCGATACTTTGGATTATCAATCTGTCAGTGCGCAAACATTTAACCGAATTGATACAAAGCCCACTGACATTTTGCTACCCACCACAATCCATTTTCACATCCAGTCACCTGTTGATCTCGCCAAACCACCAAATTTGGGCAACCCCCCCCTCGAAGGTCTGGGGTTTGATCCTCATACCCTTGACCAAACCTAGGAGCAACCCCGAACTAGGGTTTTCAAAACTAGGGTTTCTGCACTTGGATGCGCAAGCATTTATAATCCGCCTGGCACTTGCTTATTGTTTCCATTCCATAAAACTGATGGTCCTCAACACCATGATGAGATTTCCGGTCAATTCGACCAAACCTATTTGGTGGATGTGCCTAAAAACAGGCAATATCTTACCCCTCTCCCGTCAGACCTAGGATTGTGCATGAATGAATGTGTGTCATTTATAAATATTGAATTTTAAGAAAATATTGTTGTGTATCGAGATAAGAGTGGGATTCAGCTTACATGATCTATTCTGGCATGTTCTTTGGTATGTATCCATGATCTTCTTGCCGTTTCACATGCTCTTCAGGTAAGTCTTGTTGTTGGTGCACCATTTGGTATGTTGGCTCTCATTGCGAACATTGTCTTTCTTGCAGGTCAGGAACTAATGTGGTGGCTACACTGGAAAGCTGATTTTACATGACCCGACCGCATCATTGGTTAAACTAGGGTTTTAGGTGTAGGCTAGATAGGACCTATTAATAAAATTTGTTAGTTCAAAGTTTTTAATTAGATTTACTTGCCAAATTTTTTACTTCATAATAAAAAAAAAAAGTGTGTTTGCTATTTTTGTTTATGATTAATATCTTAGGCATCGTCGTGTTACAAGTATTTTCCACTCATTTCTTTTTCAGTTGTTGGTTGCTGCATAAATCATCACTGCTTGTATTGCACTTCTTGTCCACCTACAACTGGTTGATCATTCTCACACATGGTGTTGCAGTGTGTCTTGAGCCTCACCTATTACATTGCGTCGTACACTCTCTTTCTCAAATCATTTTTGTCATATCGCCTGCCGCTTCATGAGCCCTCATTGCAACCCTACCACCTTGCGGTCTTGTTTTGTCCCCATTTCTGAAACAGTAACCTCGTTATTTTGCATGAGGTTGTGGTGGCTATCTCAAGAGGCAGCTTTCTCTCAGGAAAATTCATCGAAGTCGCATTCTCAACAAGATGCCTATGAGTCTAAAATTATTTAGCCGGGGAGACACGAGCCGGTTGCTTGTGGGAGACCTAATGAGTTTGAATGGCCCATACCCGTAGCCTAAACCTTATGCCCAACATTGTCTTGGACACCCTAAAATGATCTATTTTTCACGCTTTGCCTATTGTGGTAAATGGGACGTGAAGGTTTGGCACAAGGGAAAACCCAAATCAGGATATCTTTCAATTTCTATAAAACAAGAAACAACCTCTCTTGCTCGTAAAATAATTCGGGATCCCTCATCCGCCCATGAAAATAAGTGCCACGAGCACATGAAAATAAGTGCTGCAAGCACATGAAACAAATTATAAGGGTAAAGGACCGAGAAAGGCTTCCTTCACAGAGAGCTAATGCAATGAATCCGCTGGGGTACTAACCAGGCTCACTGGCAGTGGAGCAACGTTTGTGATTTCTTGAAGTGACTCTGCCAGGGTACTGTCCAGGCCTGCTGGCAGCGGAGCAACATTGGAAACTTACTTTAAAAAATCCTGAGAATAATAAACCCACTACCTTGCTCTTCACATCATCAGCAAGCTATTGGCGTTTGTGAGCTCTCTATTGATGTGTTTGGATTAGCGAGACCTAGCTGAGGCACAAGGACTGGGCATACTTGTAAAGGCCAAAGTAATTCAAAGGGTCCCCGCATAACTTATTCAATATTCCCTTGCATCACTATCTTGGCTTAGACTTTTGTTATGATATTGACAGAGATGTTGGATTCTACCAATGGTTCGCCATTTGTTGTAGCCGCTACAACACCACCCAAAATTTTGGGTATATTTAAAATTTCGGGTCCCCCTCTGCTCGCTTAGTCATTAGGGTCTTTCACCGAACCTGTAATCAGTGACATCCCAGCGACCTATCCCCAACCCCTCATGAGTTTTCTCGCCCTCATGATCAGGCGTGGTCGTTGCAATCACGCCATGTGCGAAGGATCACCATGCATACATTCGGAAGGAAAATTGTGTGTATTTACATTAAGAGTGCTTGCATCATGGATTTTCCAAGCACTCTAGTTTTAGCACTTCGCCAAGCTCATAGTCTAATATTTATTATTTGCAGGGCACCGTTCTCTGAAAGGTAACTGTAAACTAATTAGTGTTATAATGTTACGTGCAGGTGATCCCACAGATGATATAACAAATAATGTCACCATCGCATTGGGAGGAAGAGATTGGAACGCAACTATCAAGAGCACAATGGTTAGGGAAGTTGTCAATCATGAGGAAGAAGACTCTCTTACAAGAATACAGACAAAGTGGCAAAGCTAATGTTTTCTTGGACATGTCGTCTGGGGAAAATGATGACGCTCTTGAAGATGCAGATAAGGCTATCATTAGATTCCAGAGTGAGTGACAGTCACGGATGCTTAAGAATGACAAATACACTTTATCAGATGGAGTAGATGAAATTATTACTCATAATGGTGTTGCTCTATCGACGCTTGATGACCTTGAGGATGAGATTGTTTGAAGATGAAAATGATGATGGCACAGTTACCAGTAAGTTGCATTTTGGTGGGGGTTCTGATCAAGAAACAATCCCATGATGCTATTTTAGGAGGAGACAAATTAAGCATAAATTCAAAAGGGAAGTTTTGGAGATCCTTCACAATACCATCCATGTCGATGTGTGCACACAAAGGAACATATTTCACCACTTCGACAAGCCTAGCCTGAAGTATAGCGCGGTGAACAAAGAAGACTCAGAATATTTCTCTAGAGAATGGCAATCTCATTCAAGGCGTTCTCATGCCAGGCAGCAGGGCGAAAGGACACATGTTGGTGTGGCAAGCCAACGACAAAGTTCCAAATATGTCAACGCACCATTGAGAAGCAACATTTATTAATCCTGGGCTACATACTGTGGAATTATTTATGCTGCAAGGAGTACATGTGGAGGAACGAAAGGGCCTGAAAACCCTAGTCTCCTTTTCTCTTACATGTCCATAAATATTGTCTATGCGAAACCATAAGACATGGATAATTTCAAATCAAACCTAGAAGGTTATGTTTAATGCATACACCTTTTGGTAGCCAGGCACATTGATGCATATGCAAAGAGAGTCTCTAGAACAACATGGTAGAAAGGGTTAATATTAAAAGTGGCCATCGATGTGGTTTGAGTAGTAGATTTCAACTCTCGACCTTTTCAAAACAAAAGGCATTCATATTATGAGGTGGTGGCCTTGGCATTAAAATTGTTATTTATTTGCGTTGACAACCGGAGGAAAAGAAAATGATAAATGTTGTATAATTAAAACAAGGCGCGAAAGCATATGGTTTCAAAACCATAGGAGGTGGTGGAGTATAACCATACGAACAGTTACAAATGGATGCCAACATGTTGATGGTGCAGTTTCAATCCATGTGGGGCAGATATATATAGCAGTCAACTTTGCGTGGCGCAGAAATGCATGGGCACGTTGTATGGGGCGTAAATTATTTCGATTGGCTCAAATGCTTTCATGCTGAAGTTTCAATCTGTAATGAACATTTGCGACATATATATAAGTGGTCAGAAGCTGCATTTCAACGTGGAGCGTATACATATAATGGCCAAATTTATGTTTGAATGTGAAACGGAACCCTATACAAGACCAACAATAGCGATGATATACCAATCATCGAGCGGTTGGAATCAAGAGAAATGCAGAAAAAATGAAGACATCTCAAGCGAACACAGTTTTCAACCTTTGGCAAAACGTTTGGGATAGATATGAATATGGTCGTCAAAAGGTTGTGTTTAAAACGTGGATCACGCAACTGCTATAATACTATGGTGCTGTTTACGGTCAAAACAGAGTGGAGTTGGGAAATTTCGACAATATATAACCATACGTTGTCAAAAGCGCTGAGTAACGGCCTTGCTGGAGGAAGTTGCAATATGAACGTTTGCAAAATCAGAGAATGAAAATTTTAGGGTGATTCTTATGGCATGGGGTCCTTAATTAACGCGACCATCAGTGCCATTGAAACAACATTATCATTCGTTACTGCCAGCAATAATGATATCCCACGTATCTCGTATATATTTGCCCACGGTGACTGGTAAAACAAAATCCCATTGTCAGCAGAAATAATGCCGATAAAGATTGCATGCGTTGGAGAGGTTTTCTGCGAATTGAAGAATATTTGGATGCTGGAATGCTCATTGAAAAACAAATATGATAATAGGTCAGACACGCTAGGATAACGCATGTCGTTCTGCATTCAGAAATCGTGGGTCCTGCCACAGATCCACAACGCATGCAAGCCTGTCGAAGGAGGCTTACAATGCCAACGAAGCTATCCGTGGGCGTCCTCAATGAAGATCTCATGCAAGTGATGGTTTGATGCTTCATTCTATGACCAGACTCTCATTTCATTATCCAAAAGGCCATTGGAAGCCAAAACATAACCGGTCACTGAGTCGCATGGCTGATAGAGCGACTGAAGATGCGACTTGCGACCCTGCAACCTCTGCAAGAGCAATCGCGCGACCCCTCGAGGTCACTGAGTTGTGATGTATGTTGTTGGGAAAGAAACGCGACCGTGCAACTATGCGACCCCTCTAGGTCACTGAGTCGCGATGTATGCTACTGGGCAAGGAACGCTACCGCACAACTGTGCGACCCCTCCAGGTCGCTGAGTCACAGAAAGGTATGCCCAAGGAAAGCTGCAACCCAAAATGCAAATCCCCCCTCAAAGGTTCGGCCTCCCTCAAAGGCAATGCCCATGCCTGTCTAAAAGAAAATTTCTCACTCATAAATGATGTGAACGTGCATTGAGAGAGGTAGTAAGTGTTTTGAAAAGGGAGCGAAAGGACATTGTAAGTTGTGCACGGACACATCAATCTTGCATGGCAACGAATAATCGAACATTGGGTAGGAGACCATATAATCACGTTGCTAGTAGAACACCAGCAATATGTCAAGAAAATGTGTGCATAAAAATACATCAACCTCGTCAAAATATAATAATGCGCCACATTTTAGCTATGCGTGGAGTATGCAAGGAAGTGAAGGAAAGCTTGCAAGTGTTGGCAGTAAAAGAGAAAACGCATTTGTGTCAATACCCTTCCGCATCGTACGTTTAAAATGCATGTACTCCCACAGGCTTATCAATAGGAACACCTCAGCCTTTATGCCTCAATAGTGACTGGTACCCTTTTCTTTCGGCAGAGTGGTATTGCAATTGCAAATGGGTTGATTCGAAAATACATAAAGGATATAGGCTCGTTGTTTCAGGGATGCTGTTTGTTTGTGCATGTGGCGAAGATGTTGTTCGTCTATGCATGCAAAAGCCTCCTTTCTATGCCAGAACATTGCTTGAGCCAGCACTACATAAATACTATGGGGCAACTAATGAGAAGGCCCATCCAAAGTCTCATGTAAAACTCGTTGCATTCTACACGGGCGGCACAAGCACAAGATCGTTGATCTTATCAATTGTTTCCACTACAAACATTCAGAGCTTAGTGAAGACCATGATGCGGCACAACAACTGACCACACAGGGGTCTACATTATTATTTTCATTCTTTCAATTAATTAAATAGGCCCCTAACATTACGATTCGTAAATGAAGACATGTAACCTAAGTTATGTGACTGCAGGTGGGAGTTGCTATTCTATGCAATGAACCAAAGTTTTCCTAGCAAGCAAGAGGGCCAATTTTTAAGGCAAGGAATGTTAGATGAGGAATACTGCTACAAAATCTGATGATGGATGGAGGTCATAAGCCACAGAGGCCACCAGGTTGCTAAGTTGCATCCCTTTGTAAACGCCCGATGGCGCGACCCAACGACTCAGTGACTAGGTCGTAGTTCGCACATTTACCCGGGTCGCAGGTCGCAGATTTCTTCAGGTCACAAGTTGTAGAATGGACTGGGTCGCAAGGTAGCTCAACAGTCAGGAAGGCAAAAATTCAGGGAGTCCAAAGGGTAGGCTTTGTTATATAAATGCTTCCCTGGGGAACTTAGAAAGGATCTTTGGTTTGGGACTCGAGCTGAGTATATTGTATTACCATAGGATTATACATTGAAGCATTAATACAAGCATTTTGAAAAATCCCTTTGTGGATATGGTGTTGTCTTATGTATGAGCACTGTCAAGTATTATGTCTTTAGTTTCTAAACATCTTTAGATTAAGGGAACTATATCTTCAATTCACATCACAGTTGCATAACAGTTTTCTAAGTATGTTAATGGTGGTTCTGTTTATTTCACTTTCTTAATGAATGTTGATGGCTTTGTTTATTGAAATTTGTGTTTCCATTTAAAACTTTTAGGAAGTGAAGGGTGTTATTTCCGTGAGGAATTGTTTCCTTTGCAGTCAGAATAGTTTACAAGCATGACCCTAATGAAGTGTTGTTAACAACACTTCCTTCGACCTTCATGCTTTATTATTTCCTCTTGCTACTCATAGTGCTACATGTACATTTAATGCATCAATCATATGTCTTGTATCAGTTGATTAGGTGTGTATCCACTATTTTATAGAGTTTAAGTGAGACCCAAAGCAAAGGAGAAATCAGTGGTAGTCGGACCCACACCCCGGACGAGATCCCTAGTCCAAACGGTTCAAGGTCTAATTGGGACCTTTTACCGGGGAGATCCCCTGCTGTTAGCCGGACAGATTTTCCCGTCAACACCTCCAAGCAAGTAATTGTAATTTAAAGGTGTGTGAACTAGGGTAACTACAATTTGTTCAAGAGAAGCCCTCCTCCAAGCTCAAAATGTCCTCACCTCAATAAAACCTCCCTTCCTCCCCTTCTCTTGATGCATCAGATGAAGAAGGAAGTGGCAATGAAGAATTAAGTGGGAATGAGGGTGAGATTGACCATGAGTCAAACCAAAGTGAAGATAAATGAAATGATCAGTTAAGCCCACAAGAGGTAGAAGATATGAAAACAGAGGAGGGTGATGATGATAAGCAAAATGAAGGCAACACAAAGGATAGTCCAGAGCTCAGTGGGGAAGTAAATAGTAAGGCTAATGATGAAAGTGATGAGTATGTTGACAATGCATAAAATGAAGAAAGGGCTGAAAATAATCATTACAGTCATACTGACAGTGAATAAAGTGGGAAGGATGATAATGAAAATAAGGATCATAGTCATGATAGAAACACCAACAAGACCATGATCAAACCTTTTTCATTGGAATATCAAAGAGGGCACAAGCTTTTATTTGCTGCCTCAAAAAGTAAAGGGACCAAGCCATCCACCTTAGTTCAAAAGCTTGACAAAGGAAAACAAAAGGTGAAAATAAGTAGTAAAGGTGAGAAGGAGCTTAAAAGGGGACGTGGCATCATTGACCTAGAGAGTGAAAGTGAAGACAAGGAGAGGGCCAATAGCATACTACTTCAAAGCAAAAATGCAAAAACTAAAGACCTACAAAGGAGAAATGGCATGGCACAATACATTATTTATTCTTATAAGAATGAGCACAAGCATATGAAGAAGATAAAAAGAGACCTTGGCCTACACACTATGCCTTGAAAAACAAACTCACTAGTGCAAAGCTCAAAGAGGCCCTCATTGAAATTCAAAACAATAAAAAGAGGAAAATACCAATTAAACCTTGAAATCTTGTCTCATGATTTTCTACAGGCTTCTTCAACCCCATGAGGAAGACATCCACCAATTTTCAAGAAATTTTGACAAGTTTTTGTTTTTTGTGAATTTGGAGGCCTATAAGCACAGTGCCACTGGCGCTACGCTTTTCCCTCAGGCATCCTCAGAGGACGAAATTACATTTTTAGATTTATCATGCCTATTTCACTATTCGCACCAAATTTCAGAGCATTTGGAGCATTTTTGACCCCTCAAAAGGTAAAAAACCACCTCATTTTTCATCTTTCTGCCACATTTTTTGGCCTGGCCCTGCGCTCATAGCAGTTTTGGAAATTTGAATTTTTTAACAGGTTAAAGAGGCCCAATCAGAAAATATATATATATATATATATATATATATATATATATATATATATATATATATATTATATATATATATATATATATATATATATATATATATATATATATATTTTAAAAGGTAGATTCAGCAATATTTCCAACGGGAAATCAAGGAACAAATTCCGACATCGGGAAGGTCACCAAAACTTGGTTGCAAGTGGACCCATTTTCTGCCTGTGTTGGCGCTGCGCTCAGAGCAGTTTGGAGAATTTAGCTTTTTGAATAGGTTACAAGAGCTCAAGTAGTAAATTATATATATATTGAAATTAGACTCTGCGGTATTTCCAACGGGCCATCATGGAGCAAAATCCGACATGAGAAGTACTTAACTGGATTGTAGTGGACCCATTTATGCACAATCACAGCAACGTACTCCCGGAAGCAGCTTGAAATTTGAATTTTTCAATAGGATACATGTGCTCAATCAGAAAACGAAAGGATGATATGGAAAGAAGGCTTAGCAGGCTTTCCAACGGGCCATCATGGAGAAAAATTTGACATCGAGAAGGTCCCCAAAACTTGACTGCAACAAAACCTATTTTCTACCTAGGATGGCGCTACGCTTATAGATAACACTATGTGTTTTTGGCCAAAAGTCAAAATAACACACTCATTTATTGAAAAATGATATTTTTATGTTTTTTGAGGCAAATCACTCTAGAACTAGGTGCTAGAACTTATTTTTGCATTTATTTCATGGGATATTTTGTGCCTTGGGCCTTGCATGGTCTCTTGGGCATTTATGACATTTATGAGTGATTTTGACATTTTCCAACCCTATCTAGGGTTTTTTCCCTCATTTTATAAGATAAATAGAGCATGAGGGCTTCATTGTAAATGTTGATAATTTGATGATTTTTGAGAGAAATACATTGTTTAATTTAGTTTGAAGAAGAAATTGGTCTTGTGAAGTCTCTGAATGGCTTGCTTTGATTGATGGTAAAGGAGGATAGCTTGCAGGATCCTTGAGAATGATTAATAGTGACGTCTCTCTGTTTATTTGTTGTTTCCTTATGTATCATTTTGTTACATCCTTCTATGTTGCAGTAGAACAGAAGAGTATAGGCTAATAAACGTGGTTTGAGGCACCTTAGTCCTTCTTATTTTCTATTGTCTTTATGTTTTCCTCTACTGGGTTAGTTTAATGAATTCTTAGCTGCTTCTTAGACCTACCTATGCTTTTTTATTCCATGAATGGTTCAATATAGTAGTTTTAAAATATGTTTCATGGTTATCCTTTCTTATTTGATTCTATTTAAACTATGTTTTGGAATCTCTCTTTAAAGTATTACTTGTTAGGTTTTAGCCAAAGAGGCCATGCTCTGTTCATGCCTTTTGTCCATGCTTGAGAAATTGCCTTGAAGTTCTTTGTAGATTGATCATAGATGCTTAGGAGTTCCCTCTTATTTGATTAAAGTTATATGTTATCTTATATGTTTTCTAAAACCTTGAAGGTGATATCATTAGAAGTTAGATAAGTTTTCTTGCTTTCTATGGTTCAGTGAATTGCTCATCTTGAATGCTTGTTTGCTTAAGTATAATAAAAAAGCTATTGTTTTGCAATCTCTTATGGTTATGTCCTTATGTTGATCTGTATTTGAGACCATATTGTTTAAAAGGTACTTGTTTAAGGATTCTTCACTGCCCTTAGACACCTACTATGCTCACCAACTTAATGTTCATTTCACTTCACCCATGCCTTAAAGATCAATTTGACCATGCTATATTTGCCCTGTTATGCATCTTGTTTCCGTTAGCCACCTATATTTTTCAAATTATATCAGTTGGTGGCTAAATATTCTTTGCAGCCTTCAAGAAAAAAATTCAGGCCTAGAAATTGTTGGTGCTTGAAGACTGTTGGTAAGATCACAAACTACTGATTGGTTCTACATACTCTTCATCCTCTATGCCTCTGATGTTCCATGAAAATCCTAATCAAATATTGCTGCATCCTCCTCCTTTTTCTCTCCCCTTCTTCCATCTCTTCCTCATTCCTTCAACTCTCCTTTCATCCATAAAAACCCCATCAAACCCTTTTATATTCCTTATTCCTCCATTAACCTCATTTCCTAAGGTTAAGAATACTTTGATCTCGATACTCCTTTGCAGTAATTAAAAAATATAGAAAAATATATGTTTTCTATAAGTTGACCCCAGCCTCGATTCAAGCCCTCACTCTCTCCATCCATGTAGTTCCCAGCCAGATAGGTGGATGCCAGATGTGCCCGGCTTCACCCTCAGAAGTAATTTATCACTTGTAGTAATTTGTATTGTAAAGGGGGAGTCGGGTTTGTTTATTTCCACCAAGGAAGTTAGTATATTAAAACTTAGCAAATGGGATCTGTCCCAGGATCAGCGATTGCGGAGATGACACCTCTCACCTAGTGGACCCCCAGCAGTCCGCAGCCTTGTTTTCCTTTTCCATAGGTTTGTTTTACTTAACACCTTTCGTGGAAAGCGGTTTCTCACCATCGACCGACGATCCCCACCGTGGCCAGGCACGTGTTCTCACCTCACCCCAAAAAACCGCCATGCGTGTCTCTATTCCACGCACGTTAAACCTCGTCCTATGGCCCCGCAGCGGGATTCATCCCCACCGTCGGATCTGGGCCCTCCCATCCGACGGTCCCTGATCGCCGTTTCCACTCACCCTTTAACGAACTCGCCCGCTCGTTAAATCTTCCCCGGCGCATTCAAGAGCCGATCCCCACCGTCAATCTCCGCGGATCGACGGCTCTCATTTGTTCTCCCGATTCCGTTGTACAGTCCACCTTTTTCCCCGTTGACTGTTCAATTTGCTCCCAACCGTTGATCGCGATACAATCAACGGTTCCGATCTCTCCATTTTCCCGCACGACTTCCGATGCAGTCTATCCATATAATGCAGGATTTCCTCATTTTTCTTGTATTTTTCAGGTTTTTAAGGTTTTTTCTTCGTATTCTATGAAAATCTAAAGGATGAGGGTGACGACTCCAATCCTTCCGATTTATCCAAGGAATCGATCATACGGAGAAGAACAATGATATCAACAAAGTTTCATGAGCTTTGGTTGCCGCAAATCCCTGTAAAGCTCGAAGAATGCCATCGATGTCAGAGCAGAGAAAGAGTATCAGGTTTTGAAGGTAAAATGAACCAGAGAAGCAATTTTTTGAACAAATTGGCGGGGATTACGGCTAAGACGGTTATCAAAAGCTTAATCCCCGGCTCAGAACACGGATTAAAGCAAAACCTAAAAGTGTTCATCGGACAGATCGCCTCCACCGCCATACTTTGAGGCGAATTGATTCCTCAACCACCGCAGTGCCACCTATTGCCTCAGAATGATCAGTCAGAGGCCGAATTTATTGAACAAGATCAGATACTATACCTCGGAACAACCAAGAAGTTATTTTCTGCACCAGATTTTATTCCAGAATATTTGCAGAATAGCCCAAATAGTATGCGGAGCCTCAAAGGTCACCAAAAGCTCTCTTCGAGCTTACTTCTTAAGTATAAACACATTAATGCAATGTAACACAGCTAGAATTTCTTCAGATTTCTTCATCGACCCTTACGGGGTCAGGAAGACATTAATTCGCATTGATTGTGTTTGAGATCTTTTATCAGATCTCACCTCCTCATCCTTCTATAAATACTTGAGAAGAAGATGAGTGAGGGGTTGGATTAGTTGGTTGTCAATGTAATTAACTGAAATGTTCAATTTGTTTACGAGTGGAAAACTCTCGGCGTAAATAGTGGTTTCATGGGCCCTTGGAGCTCTGCTTGTAACAGATAGATTAGGTTGTGAAGAGAGATGGATTAAAACACTGGATCTGAAGATTGTAACTGGTTTGAAGCATCAATACAAGCTGATTTATGGGATCCTGGTCTATGCTGATGGTGATGTTATTCTCACTGTAACTTGTGTTTTGTTTCTGTTTTTCAATTTGTTTCATTTTCCACTATAAGAAACGGTTTAAACGGTGTTAGAGTTCTTTGCATATCGGTGACCTTCTCACAGAATTTGAAAAATCTTTTATCCCAATGTTTCTTCTAATTGTGTTATTTAGAAATGATTTAATTCGATCTAAGCACGAGAGATCTTTGTCGTTCCCTCATCTTTGCGTCATCCTTTCTTTAGAATGTATTTTAAATGTTACTTTTCCCATATATGTTGTGTAAGGAATGAATTGAGAAATCAAAGGTTAGCCCTGAGTCCCTTTCTTGTTTGCTCAACTATTTGTCTGTTTCCCTTAGGATGTGTCAAAAGCTAACTAGTTTCGAAGTACTTATCAGATCTTGGGCCATCCTGTGTTATCTTGGTGATTGTCTTGGAAGTAACTAAGTAAAGAAGAACTAAGATGAGGAGAAAGGTGAGCCTTGCCCGCTAGTTTCTGCTCCAAAGGTTACCTTCAAGTTTCCCTTTGTTTTTAATCTGTGTTCTATCAGAAGTGTATCAAAGGCTAGATAGTTTCAAAGTACTTACCAGATCCTAGTTTGCTTCTATGTTTTTCTTAAGTGCCTGGTCAAAGGCTGGCTAGTTTCAAAGTACTTACCAGATCCTGGGCTGCTCTTTGTTCTGCATCTGTTAAATTCCCTTTCTTTTTGTATCACCCCATTCCAGAAATCAAACTTCAAAGAGATCCTTAGGCCTAGATGACTTGCCCCATAGATTACTCTTGAACCTGGTTGTTTCAATTAAATTCTCTTATGACTCCATAGCCCAATGGATTGAAAACTTGCCATCACCTTTCTTTAGAATCAAATTTTATTTTGTTCACTTTCAACTTCTCACCTTTGAACCTATTTGCATATAGATCTTTCCGTCTTAGAACAACAACTATGTTCAACCATCTGAGAAAACCAAACAAAACCCTTGGCCTTCATAACTAGCCTAATATCATCATCCTAGACTTCAAAGACAATATCCATATTTGTACATATTGGAGAGATCCCTCTCCGGATTCAGGAGGGATAGATCCTAGAATCCCAAAGTTGGTTGAAATGATGTTAACTCTGTGATCGGACTTTGCCAATCTTGCTTGTTACAGAGACCTAACATTTCTGGCGACTCCACTGGGGACGGCTTTAACTCAAAATCTCTGGTTCCATGACAATTGTTCTATTTTGCAGCTGAGCCACCAGGAACTAACATTTCTGGCGACTCCGCTGGGGACCCTTACCCAGAATCCTCATCTAAAAATCTTGAGAGTAAAAAGCAGCCTTTCCAAGCACTACCAAGAAAATGGTAATTAAGATGAAGATCAATTGAATCAATGACAAACTAGGTCAATCCTAGGATTCTTTTAAGTTTTTATCTAACCTTGGAAAATCAGCTAGCTTAGCCATAAGGATAGACTGTCTTTGTTTCATAACCGTAGCTAAGTTTTGAGGCAAAGCTAGGACATTCTTTTAAACCACAATATAAACAATTCAGAAAATACCAAAAACATTTCAGATTGGTAGTAAAACACTAGTTTTGATATCTTGTATACGTCTTTCATGTGTTTTACCCTATACTCTTAGACAGAGTCTGGAAAGGGCCAGGTAGCCTCTGGATCTCATCCTCTTTTGGGGGTGACATATCTGGTGAATGCCCTCCCAGTCAATCTCTGGTTAGAGTTTGTTGTGTTTCGAGACATCTCTGAAAAGGAATGTTTCATAAACACTGTGGTGGATAGTGTACTCCTTGGAAAATACTTTGAGCCTTCCACCTGGCGACTCCACCATCCTGAACAGACCTTAAGACTCCACTGGAAAGATCCCTTATCATTATAAAATCATTCAAATTCAGTTAAAGGACTGCAGGATTCGAATTGAGAAAGCAGATTAGTTAACCGTCTAAAGATTGTCATATCTGGTTGAACTTTTCTTGTTTAGATTGGGTCTAATCACATAAACATTGTGGCTCCTAAAAAGATTCACACTAGAGCCCATCCTGACCCAGATCCACCTGAAATAGTTGATAACCCCGAAAGAATTCTTAGGAAGTCTCCTAGAATACAATCCTCAACTATTTTCAGACCACCCCTAAGAGCCAATTCAGTCCCTGAAAACCTTTCAGCTCTTCATGAATCACAAATTGACTTACTAAACCCATTCAGAACTAGGTAATTTGGTGATTTAGAACAGTTAGATTCTGAGCTTACCCTTTCATCTCCCGAAACCAGCGAGACTCTTGGGAATAGAGAATCAACACCTCCTGATTTACATTTCTTACATAATCTAGGTGTCTCTCATCCAAGGTCAGCTCAAAAATCTACTGCTGTTCCATCCACTTCTACTCATCTTTCACCCATTTTTCAAACCACTCCCCTTCAACCCACTCATCCTCTTGTAAATCCACCCCCACCACATATCATGGCAGCATGGTATGCTCCCTTAGTCCTTCCTGTACCATTAGTCAATCTTCCACAGGACTATCAGTCCAAAATTCCATTATATGATGCTAATAATACCATAACGGCATCTCAACATGTGGACAAGATGAATGACTACTTTGACAGAAATGAAATTGATAATGAATCTGTCAAAATCAGATTGTTTGCTCAAAGTTTGGGGGGAGATGTGAGAAAATGGTTTAAAGGTTTAACCCCCCATAGTATTAACGACCTTCAAGCCTTCCATCAAACATTCTTAAACAAATGGGAAGTAAGGAAAAACCCTCTCCAAGTCCTTGCCGACTATAACAATCTCCATAGGAACCCTGGGGAAAGTGTACAAGTTTATTGTACCAGATTCAACAGTGTGTATAATGCACTTTCCCCTGAACTGAAACCTCCTCAGGGATCAGCCTTAAACAAATTTCCGGAAGGATTTGATCCAGACATGACATATTCACTCAGAGAAAGAGTCTTTGCAACCCTTGAAGATATGCAAAGAGGTGCTCTTTCTGTGGAGGTAAACCTTATGGAGAAAAGAGCAAGGATGAAAGCTGAAAAGAGAGTATCTTTTAGAGAGGAATCCACCCCTTCTACTTCGAGCTCGAAGATGGAAAGAATGATGGAAGAAATGATGAAGAAAATGAGCATTCTAGAGAGAGCACAAGCGAGTCTAAATCAAAACGCTCCTCAAAACAGAAACCAAAACCAGAATCATAATCTTAGAAGAAGTCAGCCTCCAAACAGACCCAGGGAAGATGATCAGTAGGTCATTCCTCCCTTTCATCAGAACTTTTTAAGTGAGGTTGAACAAACAGATCAAATAATAGAAGAAGATGATATAAACTTGTTTGGGGTAGATGATGATGACTTGGAGGTTCATTATGATAACAAACAAGGTCTTTATACACCTTATGATGACAGAAGAGATGATGCTGAAAACAGCTATCAAAACATGGAGAACACTGTCATAGAGCCTTTAAGGGAATATGAACTCAGAAGTAGATCTAATCAACAAACCCCCAGCAATAAAACCTCTGACAAACCTTCTCAAAACAACACTGCAACCAAGTCTAAAACAGTCAAACAAAAGGACAAAGCGGTGGCTGTCGATTCTGGTAATGATAAAGAGAAAAACACTCAAAACATCGAAAAACAGAGTGCAAACAATAGTAGTACTAGCACTTCGGTTAGTACTCCTGGTAGAAAAACTGTTCCAATTGTAGATAAACCAAATCAGCAAGCTGTTATTGCTGATAAAGTGGCAGCAAACAGGGCTGAAGTCAATACTTTGAGGAATCAAAACCTTTTCAGCCTAGAACAGGAAATCTCAAAGATTAAGATCTGTGTCCCTTTGACTGAGTTAGCTGCCCAACATATATATAGGTCCAAAATTTTGAAGGCTTTAAACTTAGAAGATAATGAAGATACTCTCAATCTTAATGATGACCAACCAGAGCTTATTTTTGGTCCAAAGATTGAAGGAAAGTTCCAAGAAGGTCTTGTCCCTCCCTTTTATGTAAGCTTAAACATTCATGAAAAAATTCTGCATAATGCTATGCATGACTCAGGTGCTTCCCATAATTTAATGCCAAAAGCTATAATGGAGAGCCTGGGTCTTGAAATTACCAGACCTTACAAAGACCTGTACTCTTTTGACTCAAACAGAGTTAAGTGTCTAGGATTGATTAAAGACCTCTGTGTTAATTTAGCCCAAATTCCAGCCAAATGTTTAGTCATGGATGTTGTTGTGGCTGATGTCCCCCCGAAGTACGGAATTATTTTATCAAGGTCTTGGGGGGATAAGTTACATGGGACCATGCAAATGGACATGACCTATGCAACTATCCCTGTTTTCAATCAGACTAGGAAGCTTTATAGGGAATCCCACATGCAGTACACAGTGACAAGTCAGGATCGGCCCCAAAACTCTCCTCTCTATGCTATAAGCACAAGCCTTGATTCTTTCATCATGTTTAATGATGAAGCACTCACAGAACAAATTATTTCAACAGAATTAATGGCTGAAACAGAGGAGGAGAATAACGTTGAAGTGCTGAAACGGTCTATTGTGTCTGAAGATCCTAGCAAACTTAACACAGACCTCGAACTACAAGTCATAAATCCTTTCAACTTAGAACTTGACAGTCAGAAAAACAGTCCTCAACCCGATGAAAAACTTGAGGAATCAAATGATACAAAATCCATTCATCAAACTGAAAATCTGCCTCTCTAGACTATGTATTTTGATGGGTCATGCACCAAAACAAATGCTGGTGCAGGTGTCTGGATTACTAACACTGAAAACAATCATACAGAATGTATCTCATGCAAATTAAACTTTCAGTGTTCCAACAACATAGCAGAATATGAATCCCTTCTCTTAGGCTTGCATCTTTTGAAAAAATTAGGCGCCAAGAGAATTGATGTATATGGGGATTCTGAATTAATCATTAGGCAAGTCAATGGGGAGTATAATGCAAATCACCCCAGACTTAGGGCCTACAGGGATGATGTCATTGATCTTTTGAAAACATTCGAGAAGTACACCTTATCTTTTGTCCCAAGAAAAAGAAACATTGCAGCCCACAATTTAGCCTTTGCTGCTAGAACCTGCCCAATGCTGTATGATGACACCTCTTAGATAAAATTTAGACCAGCTATCCCAGATAACAAGAAATATTGGCAGGTATTCGATGGAGATAAACAAATAGAAGACTTCATGCAATTCAGAAATGAGTTTGAACCCCATAGTTCAGATTCAGACTATGATACAGACTGCAGTGAAGAAAATTTTCTTGGTGAAGAAGAACCATCTCCACAGCTGGTAGATATAAACCTTCAGACTATCTCATCTAGAAGCCAAACAGAATTAAGTGCAAAATCTAAAACAGAAGAAATGGAAACTCTACATTCTAGTACTGATAGTCTGCCCAAGGGTTTGGCCCCCCTCGAGGAACTGTTTGATTTTGATGATGTGGCCAACAAACCAAAACTGGAACCTGTGGAAACCAAAGTGGAAGAATGTAATATAGGCAGTGAGGAAAAACCGAGATTGATCAAACTGTCTAAAACTCTACCAGCTCACATTAAACTCAAATACTTAGAGCTGTTTAAAGAATTTTCTGATGTTTTTGCATGGAGTTACGAAGATCTTAAATCCTATAACACTGAAATAATACAACACAAAATCCCTCTTAAAGAAAACCAAAAACCATTCAAACAAAAACTGCGCAGAATCAACCCTGTCCAGTTGCCATTGGTTAAGAAGGAAATTATGAAGATGCATGATGCTGGTATTATTGTCCCTGTTAGATATTCTGAGTGGGTATCTAATCTGGTGTCAGTTAGGAAAAAGACTAGAGAAATCACGCTTTGTATAGACTTCAGGAATTTAAACAAAGCTTCATTAAAGGACAACTACCCTTTGCCCAAGATGGATCATATTTTGCAAAGGGTGGTAGGGTCTAAAAGAATTTCTTTGCTGGATGGCTATTCAGGGTATAACCAAGTCCTAGTCCACCCTGATGATCAATTAAAGACAGCCTTTACTACACCATGGGGCACGTTCATGTATGTGAAAATGCATTTTGGTTTAATGAATGCTGGAGCAACCTTTCAAAGAGCCATGGACATAGCATTCTCGGAAGAATTAGGCTTCTTCATCATTATATATCTTGATGATGTAACTGTGTTTTCAAAAACAGATGAAGAACACTTAGAACATTTGAGGAAAGTTTTCGAGAAGTGCAGAAAGTTTGGGATATCTTTCAACCCCAAGAAAACTTTATTTTGTCTCCAAGAAGGTAAGCTTCTTGGGCATATCATTTCCGAGCAGGGTATAAAGATAGATCCCATGAGGATTGAGGCCATATTGCAAATCTCTCATCCTCGAAATATCAAAGAGTTGCAGTCTTTCATAGGAAAGATTAACTTTTTGAGAAGGTTCATCCCCAACTTGGCTGAGCTCCTTAGGAATATCACAAACAT
The DNA here is from genome assembly GCA_034641835.2 of Pinus albicaulis. Lineage (NCBI taxonomy): Eukaryota > Viridiplantae > Streptophyta > Pinopsida > Pinales > Pinaceae > Pinus > Pinus albicaulis. The sequence goes on along the minus strand of CM076576.1, from coordinate 437,925,087 downwards.
GTTGAAGAAGGAGCAAGGGGTAAAATGGACCTCGGAAGCAAAGACATCCTTTGAACTGGTTAAACAAGAGTTAACTAAAACACCAGTTCTCATAAGTCCGGATTTCTCAAAAGATTTTTATATCTTCTCATTTGCATCAGAACATACTATAGCTGCTGTCCTTTTACAGAAAAATCCACAAGGACAAGAGCAGCCCATTGCATTCTTTAGCAAGGCATTGAGGGATGCCCCTTTGAGGTATAACATTATGGAAAAACAGGCTTTTGCTTTGGTTAAAGCTTTAAAAGACTTCAGGGTATACATCCTTCACTCCCACATTATTGCCTTTGTCCCAAATTCAGTTGTAAAGGACATTCTGACCCAGGATCCAGATGGTAAGGGAGGTAAGTGGATTGCTGTTATTCTTGAATATGATTTAGAAATTAAACCCACTAAGCTTATCAAAGGTCAGGGTCTAGCTAGGCTAATGGCTGAATCAAATTGTGAGGTTCTTGATATTAATATGATTAATGCTTTGGATGACTAAGAAGAATTCTCAACCCCCATTGTTGAAGATTATTTTGCGAATTCTCCTTGGTACACTAATATTGTTTATGTTTTGCTTAATTTAAACACTCCTCCTGGTTTATCCAAAACAAAGGCAAGATTCTTAAAGTTAAAAGCTGTAAACTATTGCATTATTGATAAATGTCTTTATTGGAAAAATGCTAGTGGTATATTGCTTAAATGTTTGCCTGAGTTTGATGCAGAAAAGATTAAGCAGGAATTCCATGAAGGAGATTGTGGAGGCCATTTGTACTAGAAGTCAACAGCCAACAAAATTTTGAGGGCTGGTTTCTATTGGCCTACTCTTTTTCCTGATGTGCACAAACTTACAACCACTTGCCATAAATGCCAATTGTTCGAGGGCAAGAGAAAATTACTACCCCTTCCTCTGCATCCAATCACTGTTGAAGCCCCTTTCCAACAGTGGGGACTTGACTTCATAGGAGAAATCCATCCATCATCTTCTGCTCAACACAGGTGGATCCTTACTGCCACGGACTATTTCACTAAGTGGATAGAAGCCATTCCTTGTAGACAGGCCAATGATTCAGTTATCATAAAATTCATAGAAACCAATATCCTTTCCAGATTTGGCTGTCCTACCAAAATCATTACAGATAATGCTGCAGCATTTGGGTCAAAGAGAATGGTAGAATTCTGTCACAAATACCAGATAGCCTTGGGGCACTCCACAGCCTATTACCCTCAAGGTAATGGACTTGCAGAGTCTTCCAACAAAAGCTTAGTGAACATAATAAAGAAATTGTTGGAAGGCAACAAGAAGTCTTGGCACACAAAGCTGGTTCATGCACTTTGGGTTGACAGATTGACTTTGAAGAAATCCATTGGTACGTCACCCTTCCAGCTTGTATATGGTACAGATGCAATTTTTCCTAACAGCCTTGGTGTACCAGTTATGAAGTTAATTCAAGAAGCAGACTGAAGAGAATGACATAATCAGAAGAATAAATCAGACCATTCATCTTCAGCAAATCAGGGAGGAAGTGTACAACAAAGCATTACAGAAGCAAGACAATATTAAGACGATATTTGACAGAAGAACAAAGGCCAGCAATTTCAAAATTGGGGACAAAGTCTTAAAGTGGGACTCAAAGAGGGAGGACAAGGGAAAGCATGGTAAATTTGACAATCTATGGCTTGGCCCTTACTCCATTCATTCAGTTGCTGGGAACAATGCATTTTTCTTACAAGAGCTGAATGGAGCAGAATTGTTTAGGGGTCCTGTCAATGGCAGGATGCTTAAACATTACCTTTCTTAAACTATTCTAAGTTTTGAAGCCTTTTTACCTTTTCCATTGTAAATACTTCATCCACCATTGCATTTAAAGTTATGAAAAATCAAAAAATACAAAAACAAAGAAAGAAAGAAAAGAGGGCAGAAATAAAAAACAAGAAAGGAAAAGCCCCATGCCAAAAAAGAGAAATGAATCTGAAAGTGTGCAAGCTTAAATGCCACTCCTTGAAACACACTTCTAATTAGTCAAACTGTTTAATCTTGACCAATTACCTTTCAATTTTCTGCTGATAGGGTAGCAAATTTGATTTGCCAAACTGTTTAATCTTGGCTTATCAGTAGATAGATTAGGGTAGAAATGAAGGTTCAAACAAACTCAAAATCTGAACCAAAATTTCCAAAAAACTGACTCAAAACTACTCCAATTTCTGAGTCAAAGAGAAAAGACCTGGTTCTAATTCGCTCAAAACCTGAACCAGAAGAGAAGCAAAGATTGCTCACTGAAAAGAAAAAACAGAGCTGCAAATATGAGAGAAGGCCATAATGAGAAAATTTTCAGATCTTAAGCCTTCTGTTTTGATTTAAATGTTTCTGCAAATAATAATCTATGTGCAGCTTGTCTTTATGCCATAGATCATAGCAAGTCAAACAGCTCAATCTTGACTTGGCTATTTTTAAATTTCTGTTGTAGAATTTAGAGAATAAAAGTTTGTTGGACTGTTTAAACCCAACAAACAGTAGAATAGGTAGAGGAATATCTGAGCTCAACTGTTTAATCTGAGTTCAGGGAGAAATAAGGAGTAGAAGTAGATTAGATTTCCTACTTTCAAAAGAATAAAATGTTGTGTACAGAGTTTGCCAATCCAAGTGCACTCTGATGAAGAAAAAATGTTAGATCAGTAGGATTGGGGTAGGTAGAAGCTGTATTGATGAAATTCATCTCTTTTTCATGACTGACATTATTTTGTCCAGAAGAAAAGCAAGAGCAAGTGCTGGCTCAGACACCAGTCAGCATCCCAGAGAAATCAAGTCTGAATTCTTGATGCCTTCAAGAAGGCACCATCCCCAAGTGGAGCCACTGTTAGCCACCTATATTTTTCAAATTATATCAGTTGGTGGCTAAATATTCTTTGCAGCCTTCAAGAAAAAAATTCAGGCCTAGAAATTGTTGGTGCTTGAAGACTGTTCGTAAGATCACAAACTACTGATTGGTTCTACATACTCTTCATCCTCTCTGCCTCTGATGTTCCATGAAAATCCTAATCAAATATTGCTGCATCCTCCTCCTTTTTCTCTCCCTTTCTTCCATCTCTTCCTCATTCCTTCAACTCTCCTTTCATCCATAAAAACCCCATAAAACCCTCTTATATTCCTTATTCCTCCATTAATCTCTTTTCCTAAGGTTAAGAACCCACTTTTTGACCTATCGGAGCCTTTCTCCTTTTGCAAAAATCATTAAAAAACCATAGAAAAACATATGTTTTCTATGCGTTAGGCTTTAGCCCCTCAGGCTAAGCCCATGCTTTCTCTCCATCCATATGTTCCCCTGCCAGAACCGTGTGCTAAGACCGCCAGGCGCTTAACCCTCTGAAATAATTTATCACCCGAAAACATTGAAAACCTTTGTAAAATGCAGAGTCGGGTTTATTTTATTTTTTCCACCAAAGAAAATTATATTAAAAACTCCGCCGTCGATCTGTCCCACAGATCAACGGTGTGGAGTGTACCTCTCACCTGGTGGACCCCGCCGTCGCCGCGCTGTTTTCCTTTCCCACCGATTTTGTGCCCGCACCACCTTTCGTCCGGAAGCGGTTTTATACCATCGGCCAGCGATCCCACCCGCTGGCCGACACGTGTTCTCCACCTCACCCCAAAAACCGCCGTGCCGTGTCTATTCCCCGCACGTTAAACCTCGTCCTATGGCCCCGCAGCGGGATTCATCCCCACCGTCGGATCTGGGCCCTCCCATCCGACGGTCCCTGATCGCCGTTTCCGCTCACCCTTTAATGAACTCGCCCGCCCGTTAAGTTTTCCCCGGCGCATTCAAGAGCCGATCCCCACCGTCGATCTCCGCAGATCGACGGCTCTCATTTGTTCTTCCGATTCCGTTGTACAGTCCACCTTTTTTCCCGTTGACTGTTCAAATTGCTCCCGACCGTTGATCGCGATAAGATCAACGGTTCCGATCTCTCCATTTTCCCGCACAACTTCCGATGCAGTCTATCCATATAACGCAGGATTTCCTCATTTTTCTTGTTTTTTGCAGGTTTTTAAGGTTTTTTCTTTGTGTTCTATGAAATCTAAAGGATGAGGGTGACGACTCCAATCCTTCCGATTTGTCCAGGGAATCTGTCATACGGAGAAGAACAATGATATCAACAAATTTTCATGAGCTTTGGTTGCCGCACGTCCCTGTAAAGCTTGAAGAATGCCGTCAATATCAGAGCAGAGAAAGAGTATCAGGTTTCGAAGATAGAATGAACCAGAGCAGCAGTTTTATGAATAAATTGGCAGGGATTACGGCTAAGACGGTTATCAAAAGCCTAATCCCCAGCTCAGAACACGGATTAAAGCAAAACCTAAAAGTGTTCATCAGACAAGATCGCCTCCACCGCCATACTTTGAGGCGAATTGATTCCTCAACCACCACAGTGCCACCTATTGCCTCAGAACGATCAGTCAGAGGCTGAATTTATTGAACAAGATCAGATACTATGCCTCAGAACAACCAAGGAGTTATTTCTGCACCAAATTTTATTCCAGAATATTTGCAGAATAGCCCTAATAGTATGCGGAGCCTCAAAGGTCAACAAAATCTCTCTTCGAGCTTACTTCTTGAGTATAAACACATTAATGCAATGTAACACCTGTAGAATTTCTTCATCGATCCTTACGGGGTCAGGAAGACATTAATTCCGCATTGATTGTGTTTGAGATCTTTTATCAGATCTCACCTCCTCATCCTTCTATAAATACTTCAGAAGAAGATGAGTGAGGGGTTGGATTAGTTGGTTGTCAATGTAATTTCTGAAGCGCTGTAGCTGTTTCTGAGTGGAAAACTCTTGACTGTAAATAGTGGTTTCATGGGCCCTTGGAGCTCTGCTTGTAACAGATAGATTAGGTTGTGAAGAGAGGTGAATTAAAACATTGGATTTGAAGATTGTAACCGGTTTGAAGCAATCAATACACGCTGATTTATGGGATCCTGGTCTATGCTGATGGTGATGTTATTCTCACTGTAACTTGTCATTTTATTTCTGTTTTCAATTTGTTTCATTTTCCACTATAAAGAACAGTTTAAACAGTGTTAGAGTTTGCTGTATCTCAGTGACCTTCTCTGGCTGAAAAATATTTATCCCAATGTTTTCTTCTAATTGTGTTATTTAGAAATGATTTAATTCGGTCTAAGCACAGAGATGCTGGCGTTCCCTCATCTTTCGTCACTGGTGAATGTTATTTTTAAATGTTACTTTCATATATGTTGTGTAAGGAATGAATTGAGGAAATCAAAGGTTAGCCCTGAGTCCCTTTCTTGTTTGCTCAACTATTTGTCTGTTTCCCTTAGGATGTGTCAAAAGCTGACTAGTTTCGAAGTACTTATCAGATCTTGGGCCATTCTATGTTATCTTGGTGATTGTCTTGAAAGTAACTAAGTAAAGAAGGACTAAGATGAGGAGAAAGGTGAGCCCTGCCCGCTAGTCTCTGCTCCAAAGGTTGCCTTCAAGTTTCCCTTTGTTTTTAATCTGTTTTCTATTAGAAGTGTATCAAAGGATGGATAGTTTCAAAGTACTTACCAGATCCTAGTTTGCTTCTATGTTTTTCTTAAGTGCCTGGTCAAAGGCTGGCTAGTTTCAAAGTACTTACCAGATCCTGGGCTGCTCTTTGTTCTGCATCTGTTAAATTCCCTTTCTTTTTGTATCACCCCATTCCATGAATCAAACTTCAAAGAGATCCTTAGGCCTAGATGACTTGCCCCATAGATTACTCTTGAACCTGGTTGTTTCAATTAAATTCTCTTATGACTCCATAGCCCAATGGATTGAAAACTTGCCATCACCTTTCTTTAGAATCAAAGTTTATTTTGTTCACTTGCAACTTCTCACCTTTGAACCTATTTGCATATAGATCTTTCCGTCTTAGAACAGCAACTATGTTCAACCATCTGAGAAAACCAAACAAAACCCTTGGCCTTCATAACTAGCCTAATATCATCATCCTAGACTTCAAAGACAATATCCATCTTTGTACATATTGGAGAGATCCCTCTCCGGATTCAGGAGGGCTAGATCCTAGAATCCCAAAGTTGGTTGAAATGATGTTAACTCTGTGATCGGACTTTGCCAATCTTGCTTGTTACAGAGACCTAACAGTTTCATTGTTGAGATATCCATGAATTTGGTAGACTCCATAGCCCAATGATTTGAAGACCTTTCACTCTAGCTATTCTACTTGATCATCTTACCCAACCAAAACAAACAACAAACCCTACGCTTAACAACTAGCCTAAAATCAAACCCTAAAAGCAAGAAAATTCACATCCTTTCATACAATAGTGAGAGCCCTCTCTGAGTTCGGGAAGGCTAGGTCCTAGGACTCCAAAGACTGGTCTGATGTTACCTTGCACATTTGGTCTACCAATGTATCAAATCACTGGACCCAAACATAATGGCGAACACAGTGGGACATTCTGAGTACATAGTTGCCTCAATATCTCTTAGGACTCATATGACCCTCAGTTAAGCTGAGAAAATCAATTGATAGCCAAGAGACAAATCTAATTGTTTCACCATCCTAGAAAAATGATGACTCAACTAGACCACACTCTTTAGAAACCTTATTGTTGTATAAAGAAACTCAGAAAACCAAAAAATATTATCTTAGAATGGTGCTTTGTAAATTGTTGGTGGTGGAACATAACATACATATCCTCGAAACAACTAAAAACATCCACCTGGTGACTCCACTAGCCTCCAGCAGGCCTACTAACTCCACTAGTTCTCATAGACTTCCCCAGAGATGAATAAATCAATACTCATATTGCTGATGGTGGACAACAAAGTTGAAATCTTCCACCTGGCGACTCCACAACTCTCAATAGACCTAGAGACTCCACTGGTAGAAGACTCTAGACTGGTTATAAAGATGAAGTGACCCTTTTTTCAGACTGGTTGAACAAAATGTCAAGGTTGGTGGTAGACCTTCTATATAATGAAATTTTAAATCAGTTATCAGAGCTTCAACTTGATGATGATCTCCCAAAGGTTGTCTTCCTCATTCTAAGGTCAAGAAAAATTAACCTTGAAGTTAAGAAAAATTTTATAGAGATAGTGGTTGAAAAATATGAAACTGACATTGAAATTTTAAATTCACAATATTAGACATACAATTTCTGAGACCCTAAATAATTTTTGGAAGCTTTCCTTGCCCCTAAGCAAGAAGAAATTGTACTACCCTTTTACTTGCAAGAAAAAGATGATTGTGCTTTCAAGGACCAGATTGAAGATGAGGTTTTCAAAGCTAATGTTTGGAATGGAGATAACCAACTAGTCATGACAGGCCTAAGAGAAGAAAGTTTACATCATGTTTTTATTGATCCTGTAGCAGATTACATGGAGGTCCTGATTGGCTCAAGCTCCTAGGCATGGATTCTTTTCAAGAATCAAATACATCAGAAGTTTTCATTTCCTATGGTAGCCTTGATTTTGAAGACACATAATCAAGGTATACTGTGGTTCCCTTTGACAAGAAGTCAGATTGTCTACCTATTTTTGTTACTCCTCAACTGGCTGCACTGGCACTATTACATCACCTAGAACAGCAGAAAATTCCAAGTTAGATTAGGGTATATAGGTGAAAATAAGCTCAATACTATGAGCATATTTCTAGTTGTTTAGTCTTAGAATGCTAATCCAAAATGAAAAAACAAAAACTCAAAAACATAGAAAGAAGGAAAAAGAGGGCAAATTTTAAAAGTGGTACAAGCCCATACCCAAAAAATAGTACTACTGAAAGTGTGCAAGCCTAAATGCCACTTCTTGTTCAAAAAGAAGATCTTGTTCAATCATCTAGCCTAATCATGGTTGAACATGTTTTAAATTTGTGTTGATAAGTTAGTGAAAAAATGATTGTCAAAATTATTCAAGCTAGACTTGTCAGAAATGATAGATTAGGAATGAAAGATATTGATTCCACATGCTCAAATCTGAACGAAAGAGAAAGATAAGGAGGTCTAACAAATGATAGATCACAACCCTCATGTTTTCTAAGTTTTTTCTGTACAAAAATAATGTTTATTTGCAGCTTGTCCTAATGCCACAGCTCATGGTAGATAGCTTAATCCAGGTTCAAACCATGTTTTCAATTTCATGTCAATAGCTTAGAGAATAAATTCTTTCATACAGCTTAATCTTGACAATCAATTGGTCTAGGTAGAGAAATAAAAAGAGTTTAGTAGCATAATTTGAACTCTTGGAAGTGATCAAGCTAGAAGTAGGTAGTTTGTTTTGCTTTCAAAAGAAGAAAATTTCAAGGGTTTTCCAGTCCAAGTGCACCCAAGGAAGGAAAAATGCTAGGCAAAGTAAGCTAGGTAAGTAGAGATGAGTTTGAAGCTAGCATGTCCTTCTGATTTTGAGATCATAGCTTCAATAGAAACATCAACAAATGAAAGAAGAAAAATTTGCCCAATGGATGAGGCACTAGTCTTCATAAACCTAGAGATCTGAAGTTATGGACACCTCCTGAAAAGGAGCTGCCCTCCCCAAGTGGAGCCACCATTAGTCATCAGTAATTTTCACTATCCGTAGATGACTAATTATTGGTTCTAGATTTCTAAAAACAAAATTCATGAATATTGTGAGTTTTAGAAATCTCACTGCCTTCATTGTCCTTAGAGAATTTTTTTTACTATCCTACCATTTTTCCATTTCATGATCACCTTGTAACTCCTACAAACTCCAAATGGATTGTGCCTCTCATTTCCATCCTTTTTCCTACCCATTATCTCATTACTCTATTTTTCCCTTGCCTATGACTCCATTGTCCATCTAAGGTTTTTGAGGGAATTTTTCTTGGTTTCATGACTTCCATGGTTAAATCATCAACAAGACTTGTATCCTGATGCTCTTACACCTCCTCATATCCTTAATATACCTTCATAAACACTTCCCATCACTCTTATCCCTCAAAATCATCATTTTTCTACAAAACCTAGCCTATTGCTACAATTTGACACTTTTTCAAGACTAGGCCTGTGTTTTTCCATTTTGGACCCTTTCCCCTCACTCAATTCTTCAAATTCAACTTTCCCATACTCTCTAACATCCATCCCTATCCCCCGAAATTTCCCCAAGAATTTAGACAAACCTTAATCCCTTCATTCCCCTCCCTCTACAAGGCAGTCCTAAATCCCCTTGTTTTGCCTACACCAAACCCTAATTTACCCTTCCAAATAAGCTAGTGTTTGCTATGGAAAGGAGGCATAGGAGAAAATGATCCATATGATAGATCATATCAGCAAGCATAAATCCATACCAGCTCATAAACATCATGCCTCCATCATTTTCCAAGAATTCATTCTAAGAGCCAAGTCATTTGCCACACCTAGGGCCAGTTTTTCTTAAAACTATGTCTCTAACCAAAAAAAGATGAATTTGGAAAAAGTGAGAGAGGTTTTTTTCCATAATACGGCCAAGACGAAAAACCTCCTTCAGGTTTTACACAGGTATCATGGTTTCGGAACAATGTCAAAAATACAGGTGTCACAGGAGAATTTATGCACTCCTGGAGTGACCTTGGGAGATTAGGTTTTCTCAAAGCTGGAGTGTCCAAATGACTTGCTTGATGAGTCAAATTACAACTATACTTGAATATATTTCCAATGGGCTATCATGAACTCAATTTGGAATTGAGGAAGGCATCCAAAAGTTGTTTGCACCAGCACTCTGCATTTCTACACCATCATTCAGTACTTTTTGACCAGTCTTGGGAGAATCAATTTTGACTAGTCAAATCTACTCGCATTAGAGAAAAAAAGGTATATTTGGAAGTGGACAAGATACGCATTCCAACAAGCTATAACGGTCCCAATTTGGACATCAGGAAGGCCCCCAAATTTCCTCTACAAAAAGTGCTACGTGTAGGGAGTTCAGGCGCTATGCTTATGGCAGAAGGTTTTAAGAGGCTGTTGAAAGTGACTTCGAGGGTTTGCCAAGGTGAAATGTTTCACTGCCTCAAAGGGAAATAATGAAAAGTGTATCAGAGTGAGGGAGATCAAGTCTTCAAAGTGCAGTCAACTACTATCAAATGATCAAAAGAATCAAAGCATAGGGTTGAGGTTCAGAATAGGATACCAAACTGGTCTTAAGGTCACTATTATGAAAGTGTCAAACATTAGAAAATTATACAGAGCTAAAAATCAGTATGTCATAGGCACCTGCAAAGAAAATCAGAAGTAGCCCAAAGGAGGTGGCATGCCTGAGTATGAAGGCCATTTGGTTTGTCAAAATTGGTTGCATCATGCCTAAAGGAAATAACAAATATGAAAAAAGGTTTCTCAGCCACCCATCAAGAAAAGGGAAGTTTGATCTCCAAGGCAAGGACAAAGAGGTTTCTTAAAGGGTGTTGCCACCATGCAAATGCCTAAAAGTTGTGAAAATAATTCAAGGACAGAAACAAGCCAAAACAAAGTGCAATATGGTGACTCAAACAACCATCTACGAAACAAGTTTTTAAAGCATCATTGGGTCCAGGTAAACCAAAATTCACCATGTCAGCTGACTAAAGAGCAACAAAGAAAATGATGAGAAGGGAAAGAGCACCATTTTTGTGTTTTAAATCACCCCCTGTAAAAGGTGAGAATAATATCAATGAAATAACAAAAAGGTTGAGGAACATTATAAAGTAGGTTTGGGAAAAAATAATTTTGTGTGCCCAAGGCTATAAAAATCCAATTGACTTAAACACTTGACTCATTATACATTGGTTATCTACAAACACTGTTACCGATGAAATAGGTAACTTGACCTCAAAACAGGAACTCTAGCCCAAAAAGACTCAAAAAACATGAAAAAACACCCCAAAACAAAAAAAGTGTATTCCAGAATGCACTTGGTTTTTTCTGAAGATCAAATTTCAACATTTTATAAAATTATGCTAAAAACAAAATTATTTCTTGAAAAAAAAACTTAAAAAACACCCTCAAAACAAAACCAGTTGATGCTGGAATAACAAAAAAAAATAAAAAATTGTGTCATATTTTTGACATTTTTAAAAATAGAAATAACATTTTTTAATTTTTAAAATTCAAACATTAAAAAAAACCTAAAATTTAAGAAAAAAAATAAATTGAAAAAATAAAAACATTTTAAAACTTAAAATTTAAAAATATATAGGAATAAAAAAATAAAAATAAAAAATAAATAAAATTTTTAATTCAAACATTAAAAAAACCTAAAATTTAAGAAAAAATAAAAAATAAAAAATAAAAATAAAAATTAAAGATTAGAATTTCAAAATATATAGAAATAAAAAATAAAAATTAAAACAAAATTAAAATATTAAATCAAAAATTAAAAACAGAAAGAAATTATAAAAAATAAAATATAGAAATTAAATTTAAAAAAGAAAAAGAAAATGTTTATTAAATTAAAAAAATAAAAAATTAAATTTTAAAATAAAAAATTAAATTTAAAGAAATATATTAAATTTTAATAAATTTAAAACTTTAAAATAAAAATTAAAATAAAAAAATAAAACATTGTTGAAATTAAAAATAAAAAATGAAAAATAAAATACAATAAATTTTTTTTTTTTCTAAGTATGACTAATTCTATTATGTATAAAATTACTGGTACAAAACTGCCACAGTGTCAGCTTGGTGAGCCTGAACACTGGGCTTGATAAACAAGCTAGTCAAAGAGTTTCTGGACTGCCCTAGATGGGAAACCAGTCCTTTTAACCACAAAGTCTAAACCGCCCTTGCGAGGGAAACTGGTTTTAAGTTCATACAAGCCAAACAAACATGAAAATAAATACTGAAATTAGAAAGCTGCTTTTTCAGCTGAGCTGTAAAGCGTGATAGCTTGAGATTCCTACAGTGACTGAGCAAAAAAACCTATATAGCTTTGCAGAGGCTATTCATGTGTTGGAGAGGGAGGTTCCTCGATGATCCTGCAGGCGAAAACGTCACTGCTGTCCTCTTGCCCATCGTTGAGAGTGCTCTCCCTGCCAGTGCGCACCATCTCCATGCAATGCTCGTTCTGAGGAAGGGGAGCAGAAGTAGCTGGAGCCGCACAGGGTAAACCAGAGCTCGGAGGGGAGAGAGGATTGACAGAACAGGGTGAAGCCAGATTATGGATTTCTTCACGAAGAGTTACAGTAATAAAAGCAGTGAGGGTGGAGCTGTTTGAGGTGCAATCAAACCGGAGCTCAGCTCGCTGGGAATTTTGCCGAATGGAGGGACAAGCGGGGCGAGGAGAGACAAGAGGGGGAGAAACGCAGGGAGACTCACGAGCTAAGGGAGGGGGGGCGGGAGCATCGACAGAAGCATCACGAGAGGCAAGAGCTTGAGCTTCGTCTTCATCTGTCGAGGTGGAGACAGACCCATGGCTCAGAGGAGGGCGACGGTGATAGGTATGACCTCGACTGAGTCCATACCTGCACCGCATGCGTTCACGGAGACGAGGCATGGTGACAGGCGCTTGACGAGGAGGACCCGGGCAGGAAAGGCGGACAGGAAGTGCAGGGGGGGAGAGTATGGACGGGTCACCACAAGGATTAGCGGAAGGAGCTGGAAAGAGACAATTGAGACCACCACCAGAGGGAGAATTGACCCTGCACAAAGGACTGTGAGAGAAATGAAACTCCGGATCAGGTTCGAAGCAAGCAAATAAAGAACAACGCCGCCCAGTGTTCGTTCTCACACTGGCATCTGCATAACCTGGAGAGAAAATCCCTTGCAGAGGAGAAGGAAAACCATCCCAGCCTACCGTGCCATTTGAACTGTCTCGAATGTGCTCCATAGCCTAGAGAACTGCCATAATCAAATGCATGGTGAGCAGACCGAGAGAATTTACAGTCACGCGAGGTGGTGAGTTATGATCGCCATTAATGCAGGTACAGGGAGCCATATGGGCTGCCCATGTAAACGCCATTGGGAACAACGCAGGGTGCCACGTCCCAACCAGCCCATTAAGCATCCGCATCCGGAGAAATACAATAAAATATTAAATTTAAAAAATATATATATTAAAAAAACAAATAGATTTTAAAAAATAAATTAAATTTAAATTATAAAAAATAAAATATATATATATATGAACTTAAATTAAAAATATATATATTAGATTTTATTAAATTAAAAAAAAATTGTTAATATCAAAATAACAAATTAAATTTAAAAAAAAATATTAAATTTTAATAAATAAATGAATAAACAAATAAATTTTGAAATAAAAAAATAAATTTTAAATATAAAGAAAAAAAAAACATTGTTAAAATAAAAAGTTAAAAAACTTTAAAAATCAATTAAAATTGGAAAATTGGAAAAAATATATTAAATAAAATATATTAAATAAAAAATAAAATAAAAAACAAATTATAATTATAAATCTTCCGGGAAATCACATACGAAATTTTTAGAACCGACGCGTTTCGAACTACCAATTGTAGTTCATCATCAGGATATTGAGGACTAGCTGATCTGACATACACACTTATAACCTGAAGAGAGAAGCAACGGTCAAAACCCTACAAGTTAAAAAACGGTAAAAAATAAGAAAAATTATAAAATAATCCAAAAATATAACTACCAACATTTAAAAAATTAAAAATGGTCAAAAATATAAAAAGACAAGATTACCTCTTCATATAAAATCAACCCTAAAAACTAAATTAACCCCCCATAGAAACAAGAAAAACAAGTTATTAAGTGAAAAAATATTCAAGTCAAAGTCAAATTTTTTTTTTAAATAAATTATAAATAAATAGAATAAAATAAAATAAATAAATGAATTAATAAAATTCCAATTAGGAACAAAAAATAAAATAAAAATAGAGTAAAATTAAATTAATTTTTTTTTTTTTTTTTACATATATAAATCAATAAATAAAATAACAAAATAATAATGAAAAGACCAAATCATAAAACTAAAGACTAAAAGAATACAATAAAAAGTAAAATAAAAACCAAAGAAATCAAGTCAAAGTCATAAACTAAAAATAAATAATTTACAAATCAATAAAATAAATTATGAAATAAATAAATAAAATAAAATAAAAAAAATAAAAATAAAAATAAAATAAAAATAAAAATAAAATTAAATTAAATAAATAAATTAATTAAAATTAAAATTAAAAACAATAATAATAATAATAATAAATAATAAATAAATAAATAATTTTAATGTATTTTATTTTAATTAATAAATAAATAACAGAATAATAATAAAAAGACCAAATCATAAAAACAAAGAAAAACAAAGAAAGCAAGAACCTTACAGGGAATGAAGAGATGGAATCCAACAACTGCTCACTTTCCATCCATCATCCCTGTTCAACGTGCGGGACCTCTTCTCAATCTCAATCGTCTCCCTAAATTTCCGGTGATGGAAATGGTCAACTCTAGCAAGGATTCTAGCGTCCTCCATACAAATGTGATGCTTCGTCTTTTCTGCATGCTCCACTAACGTAGAGGACTTGGTTCTACCATGCCTAATATCCACAGCATGTTCCTGGAACCTCTTATTAATCGACCGACCAATTTCACCAATGTAGGGAGTCCTGCAAGAGCAAGGAATCAAATAAACACCTTTCACGCTTTTAGGGTCTAACTGATCTTTAACCGATTTAAGGGCGCCCCGAATGGTGTTTAAAGGTTTAAAAGAAGAAGATATCTTATGCTTCCTTAAAATCCAAGAAATATTGTCAGTAGTACCTTGAATAAAAGGTAAATGAACTTTACCAATAGTATCACTGCTAATCTTATTCCGCCTAGTACCATTGCTTGCATTCATGAAAGACTTCAAACCCTGACTTCTACTATAACCGTTTTCTCCGAAAACCTTAAGGAGATGGGCTTTCTCTTCATCTAAATGATCATTATCATAAATTCTAAGAGATCTTGTAGATAAAGTATTCAAAACTCCAAGTTTCTGAGCAGGAAAATGATGCGAGTCAGAATGCAGATACTTCTCTGTGTGTGTCTTTTTCCAATATACACAGTGCGAGAAAGAGCCATTAATATTCCCAGAGATGAGAACATCTAGGAAAGGAAGGTTCCCATCAGTTTCTGTTTCCATCGTGAACTTGATAGTGTCTGATTGACTATTCAAGTGCTTATGGAAAGCCTCTAATTCAAGACGACCATGAGACCAATTGATGAACGTGTCGTCAACAAACCGCTTCCAAATCTTGGGTTTTAAAGGAGCCGTCGCTAAAGCTAGTTTTAATTTGAACATTAACGATTATAATAACATTAACAAATTACATCATTACAACGTTAATAATAATAATAAGTATAATGATAATGGTAAGGATGAGACATTTGATAATTATATTAATAATAGTAATCGTAACAATAATTTTATTAATGAGTTTAATTTACATTAACGATTATAATAACATTAACAAATTACATCATTACAACATTAATAATAATATTAAGTATAATGATAATGGTAAGGATGAGACATTTGATAATTATATTAATAATAGTAATTGTAACAATAATTTTATTAATGACAATAATATTATTAATAATCGCAATATTAATAATATTTGCAATAGTAATATTGATAATAATATTATTAATAATATTCACAATGTTAATAATATTTGTATTAGTAATAGGAGCATTAATGACTTTAATAACTTTAAGAGTAAGAATAATAATAATAATAATAATAATAATAATAATAATAATAATAATAATGATTATAACAATAATATTAACCATAGCAATAATAATGATGGTAATAATAATAGTAATATCTTTAGTAGTGATAATAATAATAATAATAATAGTAATAATAATAAAAGAGTTATTAATCTCTCTAGGTTCACTTTTGATTCTTCTGTTTTCTCTTTATTAAGTAAGGGTCTTAATTTTGCTCTAGCGCCTAGGAAGATTCCTCGTGATGATATTATTTGTAGTATTGAATATGGTATTAAAGATTTATCTGAAAGCGTGCAAGATGTCATTAGGCAGGATTGCGTCGTGGCTCTTAGGAAAGCTAAACCTCCGAGGAGCAATATTAGCAAATCATAATTTTTGGCTCTTAAGACCCTTAATCAAAACCCTGATATTGTTGTCCTCAAGGCTAATAAGGGTGGCGCTATTGTTATTATGAATAAGGATGATTATAAAGAAAAGATGCTTGACCATATTTGTAATAGTGGGAGTTATAAGAAGCTCCCTAACAACCCTATTAATAAAGTCTCTAAGATGGTGGCCAATGCTATTAGGTCGAGTTGCACGGTGGGTTCTATAAGCTCGAAGCTCATTGAAAGCAATCCTGTCACCCCTAGGATTTATGGGTTACCTAAGATTCATAAAGATGGTGTTCCTCTTAGACCCATTGTTAATACTATTGGTGGGCCTACCTATCTCCTTGCTAAGTATTTGGCACGTAAGCTTAAGCCTCTTGTTGGTCAAACATATTCTTTCGTGAAAGATTCTGCTTCTTTTGTTCAGGAGTTAAAGAACTGGGTTTGCGAACCTAATGACTCTATGGTTAGTTTTGATGTTGTTTCTCTTTATACAAACATTCCTATCATAGAGGCGGTAGAGGTTATCAGGCGTATCACTGATCCTGATACTGCTAAGTTGGTGGAAATTTGCCTCACGTCTACCTTTTTTAGTTTTGAATGAGAATTTTATGAGAAAACTTCTGGTGTTGCCATGGGTTCCCCGCTCTTGCTGGTGGTAGCGAATCCTTTTATGGAAGATTTTGAATCTAGAGCTTTAGCGACGGCTCCTTTAAAACCCAAGATTTGGAAGCGGTTTGTTGATGACACGTTCATCAATTGGTCTCATGGTCGTCTTGAATTAGAGGCTTTCCATAAGCACTTGAATAGTCAATCAGACTCTATCAAGTTCACGATGGAAACAGAAACTGATGGGAACCTTCCTTTCCTAGATGTTCTCATCTCTAGGAATATTAATGGCTCTTTCTCGCACTGTGTATATCGGAAAAAGACACACACAGAGTAGTATCTGCATTCTGACTCGCATCATTTTCCTGCTCAGAAACTTGGAGTTTTGAATACTTTAGCTACAAGATCTCTTAGAATTTCTGGTAATGATCATTTAGATGAAGAGAAAGCCCATCTCCTTAAGGTTTTCAGAGAAAACGGTTATAGTAGAAGTCAGGGTTTGAAGGCTTTCATGAATGCAAGCAATGGTACTAGGCGGAATAAGATTAGCAATGATACTATTGGTAAAGTTCATTTACCTTTTATTCAAGGTACTATTGACAAGATTGCTCAGATTTTAAGGAAGCATAAGATATCTTCTTCTTTTAAACCTTTAAACACCATTCGAGGCACCCTTAAATCGGTTAAAGATCAGTTAGACCCTAAAAGCGTGAAAGGTGTTTATTTGATTCCTTGCTCTTGCGGGACTCCCTACATTGGTGAAACTGGTCGGTCGATTAATAAGAGGTTCCAGGAACATGCTGTGGATATTAGGCATGGTAGAACCAAGTCCTCTGCGTTAGCGGAGCATGCAGAAAAGACGAAGCATCACATTTGTATGGAGGACACTAGAATCCTTGCTAGAGTTGACCATTTCCATCACCGGAAATTTAGGGAGGCGATTGAGATTGACAAGAGGTCCCGCACGTTGAACAGGGATGATGGATGGAAAGTGAGCAGTTGTTGGATTCCATCTCTTCATTCCCTGTAAGGTTCTTGTTTTCTTTGTTTTTATGATTTGGTCTTTTTATTATTATTCTGTTATTTATTTATTAATTAAAATAAAATACATTAAAATTATTTATTTATTATTTATTATTTATTATTTATTATTATTATTATTATTATTATTATTATTTTTAATTTTTAATTTTTTATTTAATTTAATTTATTTAATTTATTTATTTATTTATTTATTTAATTTTTTTTTTTAATTTATTTATTTATTTCATAATTTATTTTATTGATTTGTAAATTATTTATTTTTAGTTTATGACTTTGACTTGATTTCTTTGGTTTTTATTTTACTTTTTATTGTATTCTTTTAGTCTTTAGTTTTATGATTTGGTCTTTTCATTATTATTTTGTTATTTTATTTATTTATTTATTTATTTATATATGTAAAAATAATAATAATAATAATTTTATTTTTATTTTACTTTATTTTTATTTTATTTTTTGTTCCTAATTGGAATTTTATTCATTCATTTATTTATTTTATTTTATTCTATTTATTTATAATTTATATTAAAAAAAAAAAAATTGACTGTGGCTTGAATATTTTTTCACTTAATAACTTGTTTTTCTTGTTTCTATGGGGGCTTAATTTAGTTTTTAGGGTTGATTTTATATGAAGAGGTAATCTTGTCTTTTTATATTTTTTACTGTTTTAATTTTTTAAATGTTGGTAGTTATATTTTTGGATTATTTTGTAATTTTTCTTATTTTTTACCGTTTTTTAACTTGTAGGGTTTTGACCGTTGCTTCTCTCTTCAGGTTATAAATGTGTGTGTCAGATCAGCTAGTCCTCATTATCCTGATGATGAACTACAGTTGGTAGTTCGAAACGCGTCGGTTCTAAAAATTTCGTATGTGATTTCCCGGAAGATTTATAATTATAATGTTATGGATCACAGAAGCTTGCATTCTCAAAAAACAAATTAATTTGAAAATACTAAGTTATATATATATATATATATATATATTTTATATAATTAAAAAAATAATAATAAAAAAATAAAAAATTTAAAAAAAATATTAAATTCAAATAAATTAAAAAAAATTACAAAATTTACTAAATTTTAAAAAATTAAATGAAAAAATTAAACATAAAATTTAATAATAAAAAAATATATGAAAAAAAAATCAATTAAATTAAAAAAAAAAAAAATACAAAACTTCATAAAAATTATTAACAAAATTCAGAAAAAAAAAAAATAAATAAATAAATAAATAAATAAATAAAATTAAAAATTAAAATAAAAATTAAAAAAAAATTAAAAAAATTAAAAAATTAAAAAAAATTAAATTTCAAATATAAAAATTAAATTAAAAAAAAAAAAGAAATTAAATTTTTTGAATTAAAAAAAAAAATAAAAAAAATCAAATTAAAAAATAAAAATATTAAAAATTAAAAAATTAAAAATTAAAAAAAAGAATTTTTTGATCGTGGTGGCGCCACCAATCACCTCCCACCCAGGTGGCAATGGAGGCCGGCCACTGGGCGGGAGGCTGATTCCGAGAATCGCCCTCCCGCGGCGAGAGGCCGATTCCAGGAATTGCCCTGAGGCCGATTCCTGGAATCGCCCTCCCGCGACGCAGGGGGGCGATTCCCGGAATCGACCTCCCGCCGCGAGAGGGCAATTCCCGGAATCGGCCTCCCACGGCAGGAGGGCGATTCTCGGAATCAGCTTCCCGTCGCGGGAGGGCGATTCCCAGAATCAGCCTCAGGGCGATTCCCGGAATCGACCTCTCGCACGGAGGCGGTCGGGTCGCCTCTGCGCGATAGGCGATTCCCGGAATCGGCCTCTGCGACGATAGGGCATTCGGAATCGGCCTCCCCGCGACGGAGCGATTCCCGAGTGACCTTAGCGCGATTCCGGAATCGGCCCTCGGGGTCGGTCCCGGTCGGCCCCTCCTTGACGGGAGGGCATTCCGGGAATTGGCCTCCCGCGGCGGGAGGGCCTCCACCTCTACCTGGGCGGGAGGCCGATTCTGGGAATCAACCTCCGCCCGGCGGGCGATTAGGGAATCGGCCTCCGGATGCGGAGAGGTTCTGAATTAAGGAGTTAGCGAGCGGGAGAGGGCATTCCCGGAATCGGCCTCCCACGGTGGGAGGGCATTCCAGGAATCGGCCTCCCGCCGCGGGACGGCGATTCCCGGAAACAGACTCCCACCGCGGGACGACGATTCCGCCGCGGGACGACGATTCCCGGAACCGGCCTCCCGCGGCGGGAGGGCGATTCCCGGAATCGGCCTCTCGCCGCGGGAGGTTGATTCCTAGAATCGGCCTCCCGCCTAGGTAGAGGTGGAGGCCGGCCTCTGCCGCCAATTGGGTGGGAGGCCGATTGGCGGCGCCACCACGATCAAAAAATTATTTTTTTATAATTTTTTATAATTCTTAAATTTTTTTTTTTAATTTGATTTTTTTTTTTTAAATTCAAAAAATTTAAAATTATTTTTTTTAATTCAAATTTTTTATTTTAAATTTAATTTTTTTATTTATTTATTTTTTAATTTAATATTTTAGATCAATTACTTTTTAAAATTTAAAATTTATTTATTAAATTTATTAAATTTTAATTTAATTTAATTTTTTTTTTAATCTTTTAGTTTATTTAGTTTTTCATTTTTAAAATTTATAAATTATTTCATTTAAAAAAAATAGTAAATTTATGGATATTTGTTTTTTAATTATTTGCGAGTGGTTTTTTTCATTTTTTTTGTTTTTTAATGATAGTTTTTTTTATTTTAATTCTTTTATCTTAATTTTCTTTATCAATTATTTTTTTTTTTTAAATTTGTTTTTTTTGTTAATTTTGAAATTTGTATTTTTGTTTCCTTATTATTATTATTATTTTAATTTAATTTTTTCTTTTTTGTATTTTATTTTTTTTTATCTAAATTTTAATTTTGGAATTTAAATTATTTTTAAATTTTCTATTTTATTTTATTTTTTTAATTATATGGTTTTTTTTAATAACTTAGAAAAAAATGTTTTTGATGTTTTTTTTTTTTTTTGTTAATTTTTTCCTTTTTTCTTTAAATTATGTGTTTTTTTTCAAATTTTGTCATTTCTTTTGATATAATTTTTGAATATTTTTGTTTTATTTATTTATTTTTGTTTAAATTTTTTATTTTTACGAGTTCATTTTGTTTTTTTTACATTTTTATTGGTTTTTTTAATGTTTTTATATATGTATTTTTTTATCTAAGTTTTCTGTTTTATTACCATCATGAAAATCACCACTCTAAAAAAAAAGGTTGATGTTGCATCTATACGTTTCAAAATTAGCATGAAAATCACCGCTCTAAAAAAAAAAGTTGATGCTGCATCAATACGTTTCAAAATTAGCATGAAAATCACTAACATTTTAAAACAAATATTGATACTTCATAAATAAAAATATTAGAGTGTCAAAAATGTGCTAAAAAAAAAAAAAGGTGATTCTGCATCACCACTTTTCAAAATCGGGTGCTTTTTATGCTATCAAAAAAAAGTAGGTAACAATGCAGTTACCTATTTCATCGGTAATAGTGTTTAAAAAAGGAGCAAAAAAACCCTTCAGGAGAGATTTTTGAATTTTTTGGAAAATTTCTGGGCAAGGTCACTCGTGGTGCGCTTAGAGCCCGGCACTGTGCTCACAGACCCCGGCGTTGTGCATAGAGAGGTCCTCACAGTGAAAATTTTCGATTGCGCTACGCTTATAGCCTAGTACTACGCATAGACGAAACTGACATGCCCAGGTCTGGCGCTACGCACAGAGGGCGACCCGACAGACATGGCACTGTGCACAGAGGCCGGTAGGCCTGCACAAGACATTCAGCACTACACGCAGAGGACTCGACATGCACGACTCGCCCGACGCTACGCACATAGGACCTGACTGGCCCAGGTCTCTGCCTGACGCTATGCTTATGCTAAAAATCCTCCAAGTTGCAATAAATTTGTGAAAAATCCAAAGGAAAGCACCTCCACCTTGCCTTCAAGACCTACAAGCAAGTAAAAACTGATAGGTGGTCTTTTTCCCTCCTCCTCAAGTGTTTTTGGTGATTTAGTGGTTAGAAGAATGATTAAATCCTAGGCTTTGCAAACCCTAGGTCTTCATAATGAATAAGCCTCTTTTCTTAACCTCCAAGCAAGTAATTGTCATTTAAAGGGGTGTGAACTAGGGTAACTGCAATCAATTCAAGAGAATCCCTCCTCCAAGCTCAAAATGTCTTCACCTCAAGAAAACCTCCCTTCCTCCCCTTCTCTTGATGCATCAGATGAAAAAGGAAGTGGCAATGAAGAATTAAGTGGGAATGAGGGTGAGATTGACCATGAGTCAAACCAAAGTAAAGATGAATGAAATGATCAGTTAAGCCCATAAGAGGTAGAAGATATGAAAACAGAAGAGGGTGATGATGATAAGAAAAATGAAGGCAACACAAAGGATAGTCCAGAGGTCAGTGGGGAAGTAAACAGTAAGGCTAATGATGAAAGTGATGAGTATGTTGACAGTGAAAAATATGAATAAAGGTCTTAAAACAGTCATTACAGTCATAGTGATAGTGAAGAAAGTGAGAAGGATGATAATGAAAATAAGGATCACAGCCATGATAAAGAAACCAACAAGACCATGATCACACCTTTTTCCTTGGCATATCAAAGGGGGCCTAGGGTTGTATTTTCTGCCTCAAAAAGTTAAGCAACCAAGCCATCCACCTCAGTTCAAAAGTTTTACAAAGGCAAACAAAAGGTGAAAAGAAGTAGTAAAGGTGAGAAGGAGCTTAAAAAGGGACTTGGCAGCATTGACCTAGAGAGGGAAAGTGAAGACAAGGAGAGGGCCAATAGCATACTACTTCAAAGAAAAAATGCAAAGACTAAAGACCTACAAAGCAGCAATGGCATGGCACAATACATTATTGATTCTTACAAGAATGAGCACAAGCATATGAAGAAGATAAAAAGAGGCCTTGGCCTACACACTATGCCTTGAAAAACAAACTCACTAGTGCCAAGCTCAAAGAGGCCCTCATTGAAATTAAAAACACTAAAAAAAGGAAAACACCAAGTAAACCTTGAAATATTGCCTCAATATTCTCTACAGGCTTCTTAAACTCCATGAGGAAGACATCCACCAATTTTGAAGAAATTTTGACAAGTTTTTGTTTTTTGTGATTTTGGAGGCCTATAAGCGCAGTGCCACTGGTGCTACACTTTTCCCTCGGGCATCCTTAGAGGAAGAAATTTACATTTTTGGATTTTTCATTCCTATTACAATATTATCACATAATTTCAGAGCATTTGGAGCATTTTTTTACCCCTCAAAAGGTCAAACAACACCTCATTTTTCACCTTTCTGCCTCATTTTCAGGCCTCGCGCTGCGCTCAAAGAAGTTTTGGATATTTTGATTTTTGAATAGGTTTCATGGGCTCAATAAGAACACCAAATGTATATTTGGAAATTATATTTAGCAAGATTTCCAACGGGCCATCATGGAGAAAATTCTGACATAGGGAAGGTCACCAAAACTTGGCTGCAAGTTGACCCATTTTCTACCTGTGTTAGCGCTGCGCTCAGAGAAGTTTGTGGAATTTTTATTCTTCGACAAGTTACAGGATTTAAATCAGAAAAAATAGATACATTTATAAATTATACATAGTAGGATTTCCAACGGGCCATCATGGAGAAAAATCCGATATCGTGAAGGTCACCAAAACTTGGCTGTAAGTGGACCCATTTTCTGCCTGTCTTGGCGATGCACTCAAAGCAGTTTGGGGAATATGACTTTTTGAATAGGTTACAGGTGCTCAATCAAAAACCCAAAGGTAGATCTAGAACTAATACTCAGCAGGATTTCCAACGGGCCATCACAGAGTAAAATCCGACCTTGGGAAGGTCCCCAAAACTTGGCTGCAATAGGACCTATTTTCTGCCTAGGATAGCGCTAGGCTTATAGAAAACGCTGTGTGTTTTTGGCCAAAATTCAACAAAACACACTCATTAAATGATATTTTTATATTTTTTGAGGAAAATCACTCTAGAATTAGGTGTTATAAGTTATTTTGGCATTTATTTCATGAGATATTTTGTGCCTTGGGCCTTGCATGGTCTCTTGGGAATTTATGACATTTATGAGTGATTTTGACATTTTCCAACCCTATCTAGGGTTTTTTCCCTCCTTTGCTAAGATATATAGAGCATGAGGGATTCATTGTAAATGTTGGTAGTTGATGATTTTTGAGAGAAATACATGGTTTTCTTGAGTTTGAAGAAGAAATTAGTCTTGTGGAGTTTTCGAATGGCTTGCTTTGATTGATGATGAAGGAGGATAGCTTGTAGGATTCCTGGGCATGATTAATGATGATGTGTCTCTGTTTAGTTCTTGTTTCCTTGTGTATCATTTTGTTACATACTTCTATGTTGCAGTATAATAGAATAGTATAGGCTACGAAATGTTGTTTGAGGCAGCTTATTCCTTCCTGTTTCCTATTGTCTTTATGTTTTCCTCTGTTGGGTTAGTTTAAGGAATTCTTAGCTACTTCTTAGACCTACCTATGCTTGTTTATTCCATGAATGATTCAATATAGTAGTTTTCAAATATGTTTCATGGTTAGCCTTGGTTATTTGATGCTATTTAAACTCTATTTTGGAATCTCTCTTTAAATTATTACTTGTTAGGTTTTAGCCAAAGAGGCCATGCTCTGATCATGCCCTTTGTCCATGCTTGAGAAGTTGCCTTGAAGTTCTTTGTAGCTTGATCATAGATGCTTAGTAGTTCCCTCTTCTTTGATTAAAGTTATATGTTATCTTATATGTTTTCTAAAACCTTGAAGGTGAAATCACTAGAATTTAGATAAGGTTTCTTACTTTCTATGGCTCACTAAATTGTTCATCTTGAATGCTTGTTTACTTAAGTATAATAAAAAAGCTATTGCTTTGAAATCTCTTTTGGTTATGTCCTTATGTTGATATGTATTTGAGACCATCTTGTTTAAAATGTACTTGTTTAAGGATTCTTCACTGCCCTTACATAGCTACTATGCTCACCAGCTTAATGTTCATTTCACTTCACCCATGCCTTAAAGATTGATTTGATCATGCTAGAGTTGCCCTATTATGCATCTTGTTTCATTGTTGAGATATACATGACTTTCATAGACTCCATAGCCCAATGATTTGAAGACCTCTCATTCCATCTATTCTACTTGATCATCTTACCCAACCAAAACAAAAAACAACCCCTACACTTAACAACTAGCCTAAATTCAAACCCTAAAAGCAAACCAATTCACATCCTTGCATACAATAGAGAGAACCCTCTTTGAGTCTAGGAAGGCTAGGTCCTAGGACTCCAAACATTGGTCTGATGCTATGTCGTGCATTTGGTCTACCAATTTGCTAAATCACGGGACACTAACAAGTGTGAGGTTTAATGATTGGCAAGATTCATTGAGAACTCTTAGCCCAAGTATCCTTACAGTCGGAGATAGAGGGGAGAGAGAGAGGATTCGAAAGAATGAGGGAAGCTTTGCCCAACCAACAGTTGTAATCTTCCTTCCAATATATTAGTAGAATTGTGTATGTTTTGTCCATTTGATGTTTCAGTGTCACATTTATTGTTTATTTTTCTATGAAGCATGATATAAATGGCTCAGATATTCATAGGTAAATGTTGATTATATACTTGTTTAGTTGCTATTAAGTGATACAACTATGAATTTTACACGTGTGCTTTGTTTGTTTGTAGGATCTAGACTTGGAGCTGGTGAGGAAATCTTCAGCCACGCCGCTTAGCGCTCTCCAATAGATATGTTGTCTACAAAGAGGTAATCCTTCAATATCTCACTTTGTCAATAATGAATTAGTATAAAAATGTCTGAAATTTATTTTTGAACTATACAACTAATATGACTATCTTCCTCGGGCACTGGGAAGACCCGAGAGTGATTTACTTCAACTAGCACCCATGCATTTTACCCCTAAGCAGAATTGGTGACTTCGCTGGGGACTAATCCTTAGTTCTCGGATTGTGTGTTTTTGAGACTTTGGTTCTTTCCCTCTGTCACTTCTTGTTTTTCTCACATCCCTTTCTAATCATTTCATATGCTATGTGACCATCTCAATAGCTCACAGTGTTCAAAACAGACCCTTCCTAGCCATTTTTTGCAACGTTTCCTTGAGTAATCTAGCCCCTTTGTGTTCTCCAGTCCATTATAAAATTGTTGATGTTGAGGAACAGTGTGTTAGTCCTGCTATTAACGCTATATATCCCTTTCTATCTTGCGTTACCCAGCCAAAAAAAATTTTTACACCCCTGCTGTGATTTCCTTGGATGTGGAGTTGCTGGTTTTCTGATTAGCTTCTTTGTTTTGGATCCCTGTGCTTGGTTGCCTGCTAGAATTTTAGTTTTCTTATTCAAAAAGTTAGTGTTAGCTACATTTAATTTTTGAAAAGGAAAAGGTTTTTTAGTTTTTTTTAACATAACTGATTTCATTCTAAATTTTTTGGGTTAAGTAGTTGTTAGTGTTGATAGATAGATGTCTGAATATTTTTAGGATGAACTGCATTATTTGGATGTTTGTTGCTGCATGGATGTGTGAAATATTTCTCCCTATAGAATAAGTTATTCATCTAATTGAATATTAAAAACATTTTCTTCATGGTTTGAGTCAAAGTCTCATTACATTTCATACGTCCAGTCCCCCTCTAAAGACTTATAAGCAAGTACACTAAAATCAAGCACTAATAAAATCAATCATATAACTATTTGTCTTACCACACACTAAAATCAGTTTAGGCTAGGAACTTAGGATAGGAAGAGTGAGAAAACTGCCTAAGATTGAAAAACTTGAGACTAGTGTCATTAAAGAGTGAAAATCATGCTGCACTCATACTATTAGGACTGCTCCACTACTATTAGAATTAAGTGCGAGACAACACTGTGCTGCATGAGAAGGTAGCCCACCTTCGATCACATGACAGTGGGAATTTTATATATTGGGGTTCCCCTCGAGGATGTCGAAACTAGATTGAGGATCTAGGTGTTCGTCCCATATAGTGTGATTTCTACGACCGTGACCCCCCTGATAGTGTCTATGATTTGAGGTATCTTTAGTTGCCATAATTTTAGGGACATACACAAGGTGACTGGGGCGGGTTGCCCTGGTACTTGACACAGACATACCTACTCTGTCTTCGGTCTTTGGAAGGGTACTCGTCTCCAAGAGAGTGCTTATACTTGTCATCTGAGGTTCAGGCGAAGCTCAAGAGTAACTGTAACTGTACATTTGACCAACTCTCTCTATATGCTATTGTGATACTGGGTTTCATCTCTAGTAAACGGTAGTACTGAGACATATTCTTACTCCTATGGTTTCTTGATTGATTAACTTTAGAAGTTCTTTTTTTAGGTGTGTGGTTCTACTATAACTGATACTTAATAATACATCACAATAAAAATTTGATAAAATTAACTGGTCATCATGGCTTCCTTCGACCCTCATCGTCTTTCGAGGCGATAATAAGGTCTCCCTCCATTGACACTCGAGGAGGCGTTGAGTCTCGGTTACCTAGTGCCTTCTTCAGAAGAGCAGTCTCTAGTGTTGACCCCTGATTTTCGCATTACTCCCTTCAATACGGAGTTCCCTGAGGATCCTTTCATGGAAGGATTCATACCTCCTTACAATCCTCATCTCACTGACCCATTGGGGCCATTGTTACTTCAGGTAGCACCAGTACTAGCCATCTCTTCGGCTGCACCCACATCCACTTCACAATCAGCGACCGTTGGGTCAGTGCCACTGGTGGATAACCTGGTTCCACCACCATCTTCCCCACCAGTTTTCAGTTCTACAGAACTGATTGTAAACCCTAGTATCCATCATATGCTTGGTCCTAGAAACTTGGTCACAACAACTGCAAGCAGAATTTTGAACCGTTCGGTATCTGCTCCTATCGTGACTACACTTGGACCCCCATTTTTCGCTCTTGCTAGAAGGGCTAATTTAGTTCCTTTTAGGAACAATTTCGGTTGGAATACATTGTTGATTTCAAACCCATTAGCTACTATGCTAGGGTGCAGTGTCACGAACACTTATGTGCTAGGGGGCACTTCAGTACCCCTACATTTAGTGGGACAAGCAGGTCCATCGATTGTTAATGCCATTCCTCTTAGTGGTCAACCTTATGGTGTAGGGTCTATACCAATGGTCAATTATGAAAATAGTAGTTTGGCACAAGCTAACTCTATCGCATCTATATGGGCGATCCTTCCCCAAAACCAATTGGGGCAGGTGGGCAACTATTACCCTGGGGGAAACCATCTGTTTCTCCCCTAGTACAACATCCCCTATGGACAACGACCCTACATCCCTACACCTCCACTCGCTAGAAATTTTTATCAACAGAGTCCTACTTATCTCGTATGGTCCAAATGGTTAGCTAACACCTCCTTGGTTAGACTTGGGAGCAACCATGCAATTTCCATTTTTGGCAGCCTTAGACATCCCCAATCTATATAAACTAACCAATAATCCTATCAATCACAACCCACTTTGGCCTACAGTACCGCACAATATTCCATCTAACATACCTAAGTTTGAAGGGGAAAAAAGGGGAGGATTCGGCTATGCACATCACCACCTTTCATCTATGGTCTATTTCTAACTCCATGGTGGATGATAGTATCCTTCTTAGAATTCCCCCCCATACTCTCACAGGCAACGTTCCCAAACGGTACATCAAGTTACCATGTGCTACAGTCAATACATTTGGTGCCTTAGCAACGAAATTTCTTAAGAACTTTCAATTACCTATCCGATTCAAAATTGGATCTGAACTCTTAACCTCGCTACGTCTAGACACCGCCAACCATATCTCCGATCACATTCATGAATGGAGACGTAGGCGGAGGTTGGTCAAAGTTCCAATACCAGATCATCTATTATTGAACTAGTTTTGTAAGTCACTCTTTCAACCCCTTACTAAGGACATTTTCTTGTCTTGTGCAGTCACAGAAGAGCAATCCATCCGTCATCGAGAGCATCTAGATCTCATATATTCACAATCTGAGATGTTATATGTAATATTCCTAATTAGCTTTCAGCTATTTGGAATATTAATTTTTCTTTTTGATAAAAAGATAGGTGAATAAGTGGGTAGAGAGACCCATAAATCTCTTTAGTAGGAATGAAACCACTTCTCATGTGAATGTGGATCATTGTATCAGCTAAATAAAGCACCTTTAGGTGTGAACAGAGGCTAAATCATGTGGACTAGGCCAAATTTGACCAAATCAACAACTTTGTCATGGAGGTAGTGGACAGTTAATGGAGGACAACATAGTCATAGAGGAGGAGTGTATGCATGGGAGTAGCTTTTTTAATGAGTGGGACCTAGGGTGAGGATGGTCACCAATCATATAAGGAAGAGGATGGCATCCATAGAAGGAATTATTACTATTGATATTGTATTGGTCTTGTATGACTTTTTTCATGCTTCAATTGTTTAGTGGAGTCTGTTGTGATGTTTAGCACAAGGGTGTTTCTGAGTGGGAATCCCACCCTCATCCTCGGGGGACATTGAGTGCCTACTCAGGAGAGATTCACTGAGCATAATTTCCACTATCCTTCATCATTCAAAGCTTCATCCATCATTCAAAATGCAGCATCCTTCAAGATTGTGTTGATTTGTAGGGCAGTAGCAGTGGAGGGTTGATAGACCCAATTTCTAAGATTGTTTTCCAGTGAGGGAGAAGATCTTCATCTGGGAGACTAGAAAGAAAGTTCCTTTAGCTTTATTCCACCATATAGCATCAGGGCAAGCAGAAAAATTCACCCATAGCACAGTCTCCTCTAGAAAATGCATTATTTTGTATTGCAGTTGCAGTGGGAGGTCAAGTACCCAAGTTTTTGACCCTTTTTCCAGTGAGTGGAGGACCCCTTCATCCGGAAAGTTTGTGAGGAGGGATATCATCCATTGTCATATCAGACCAGCCACCTCCTACTATTGATCCAGTTGTAGAGCATTATTCATCCCTAAGGCCATATTTGGTACATTTTGCATTTTGTGTATTTTCGGAAACCCTTTCTGGGTTGTCTTGGAATAGTGCTAGAGAGCCTAGATCTCTGATCTAGGAATTTTATAAGCATTATATCAAGAGATCCATGTATTTCCATTTCCAGCAGTAGTTAACCCCATTCAAAACTACATTGTCTTAGCCTCCTACATTTTTGTATAGCAGTTGTTCTTCATTTTTCATGTACAGGGTTTCTAAAGGCTTGTTTTTCCTAGCTTGACTGTATTTTTCCTCAATATCTTGTACACATTTTCTGATATATTTTCTAATAAGAATGCTCCATGATCTGCTCATATTATATGTGTTGATGTATCACTGCATTTTCTATTTTTATGTTCTATATTCCTATATTTTCCATTTTGGGATATTACAGTGGTATCAGAGCATGATCTCTAGCTCATCTTGTGGGCAATACATTTTATGACACCAGAAGAAGGAGTATAAAGAAGAGATCCATAATGACAGAACCATTAATTTTTGCCAAACTTCTCTTTAGATCCATGCAATATCTCTCCAAGGAGGTCAAACAAATAATAAGGGAGAGGCAAAAAGAGACCTCAACAAG
Source organism: Pinus albicaulis (assembly GCA_034641835.2). Lineage (NCBI taxonomy): Eukaryota > Viridiplantae > Streptophyta > Pinopsida > Pinales > Pinaceae > Pinus > Pinus albicaulis. The sequence continues at coordinate 437,894,746 of CM076576.1, read as the reverse complement.
GTTTCAGGATGAGGAAGGTCCAAGCACTTCCTATCAGTAGCAGAAGAAACTGGTAATGCTTAGAGCTCCATGACAATCTACTATGTCCACTTTCATTGAAGAGAAAGGTGAATGGCATGGGGATGGAGGAAACTTAGATCATGACATTAGGGGAATTTTGAGGTCTAAAATGGGCCTCCTAAGAAAAATGTACAACCAAAATAAACTTTATAAGAACCAATAAGATTCAAGACGATGATGTCAACCATGGGGGATGATTCACCATTTTTGGATTAAAAAAGTAAAAATATTAAAAAATAATAAAATAATAAAACTACTTTTTCAACTCGTAATTTTAACTTATCTCTCTAAGTTTTTACTCAAATTTCGAGCGAGAGTACTCGTTGCATGCAAAATTTAATTCCTCATCCAAGGAGTACCCATGTTGCATACTTTCGACTGACCCTCCTACATGAAAAATAAGAAATACATGAAAAAACGTGATTATAATCACGTTTTTAATGTATTTCTCATTTTTCATGTAGCAGGGTCCATCTAAAGTTTGCAACATGGGTACTCATTGGATGAGGATTAAAATTATGCATCCAACGAGTGTTTCCGCTTGAAATTTGATCAAATCCATAGGGAGGTAAGTTGAAAGTACGAGTTGAAAATTTGGTTTTTTGTTTTTTCTCTATAAAATCTGATGATGCAATCAAATCTTATTTTATTATTTCCACTATTATTTTATAATTTCCTTAGGAGACCTATTTTAGACCTCAAAATTCCCCTAATGGACTCTAAGTGATTATCCCGCAGAGTAAAATTCTCAATCAAGGGATTTTAAGGAGAATCTAACTCTCCAGCAGTTTATCCAAATCAAAGAAGAACAGAGACCCTGTAGCAGCAATAGAAGGAAAAGGCATAATAGATTCCTTTTGCCTAAATTTGATGGGTCATCCACAAGCACATAAAAGGCTTGGGGGAAGAAGTTAGATGCATTCTTCCTGCTACATCCAGTAGTAGAAAGAGAAGTTGTTGAGATTGCAGCACTGCACCTTGAGGGTGAAGCAAAGGATTGGTGGTTCATCCATTTGAAACATGCAAGGGTGACTGCTTATGTAGATTTTACTCAAAGGTTGATCAAAAAGTTTGATAGAAGGAAACTAGAGGTATTTCTATTGAGACATTTTTCAGAAATGATAAGAAAGGACATAAGGAGCCAAGGGAATATGTCAGCACTACCACTCCAGAAGAGGAACAAATTCCACCACCACCAGCTACAGGAGTACTTGCATCAAGAGAAGGAACACTTGCATCTTTGCAAGATGGTCTTGATCTCTTGACATTAGGAGTCCCATTCATGATTCAGGAGATGCATGAGGAAGAGGAGGCATATACCAGCATTGATGTAGCAATAGAGGAGCAGCCATCACCATCACCAAAAGTTGGAGGAGTCATTACACCAGTAGGAGGAACCCTTGTAGTTGTACAAGATGTTCCAAGTATCAACTTATCCAAGGTATGAAAGAATTTTCACCCCATATTATTTCAGCACATCAGATAGAGATTTGTGGGGACATGCCATAAGGGAAATTACATGACCAAGGATTAGAGCACATTGTTGATTTGGAGCAGTAGATTGTCACTACGTAGAGGACCCTTGACTAGTTCAAGGAGGAGATGTATAGCCATCCTGGTTTTCCATTGTTGAGCTACACATATCACTTTGGTTTGGAGCGTATATTTTCTGAGGATATGATGAACATAGCAATGTTTGGCTATGAGTTCAGCATTTTGCATGACCATGAGATAGTAGATGCACCATCATGGAGATCAGTGGTGCTGTCACTGAGGAGTAGTGATGAGTTGGGGGCCCAACTATTCTTGGACCACTCTGATTACTGCTTCACTCACACTAGTACATTTGGCGGAAATTCCGACACTTGGTTCTGAAAATTTTGACAAAATGTCAGAAATTTCCCCAAATTTTTAAAAAAAATTCAAATCCCACCCGAAACCGTCGCTATATCGACGTTTAGACACAAGTGTCACAATACCAACACTTAGACAAAGTGTTGCAATTGCGACGTTTGGAAGAATCCGTCGGAATTGCGACAGTTTCAGCAATAGCGTCGGAATTGCAATGACATAGAGGAAAGTTTCGCTATTGCGATGTTTGAGGAAAGAATTTCTATTGCGACAGTTCAGGCTAAGGTGTCACTATTGCAACAGTTTCGGAAGAAACGTCGCTATTGCAACGGTTTAGGCTAAGTGTCGCTCCTGCGACGATTTGGGCTATGTCGATTCTAATTCACTCTCTAACTGACTTTCAACATATGTCAACAATGATTTGATATTATTTGAATTAATTAGGGTCAGTTCAACATTATTGCTATAAAATTTTTATGTGAGGTTGCAGGCCATGAAACTTCGACCATGTTAAGGATAATTTTTTTTGAACATCTAGTCCAAGCGTCAGATCTTTGTTTGTTATATTTTCAGAGATATGCTCTAAGGAAGTTAGGGTTTATGTATGCTCTAGAATTCTTTCTCAAATCATGGTCAGCTTGTTATTTTGGCTATATTCTCATCTGGAAAATTTTAAGCTATGAAATCTTCATACATGGCCCATTTGTCATTTGCTACCCTGTGTCTCCGAGTGGCCGGGCGCACCGTGTCGCGCCGTGTGACGCCGCACGACCAAGGGCGCTCGGGTCGGGCTGTTTCATGCGAGGGTGCCCGTGTCAGATTTTCTAACTTGTGACCACCCAGGTGCCTTAATGTGCACGTTTGGGCAGCCCATTTTCCATTTTCTACCTTGTGTCTCCGGGTGGCCACGCGTGCCGTGTCGCGCCGTGTGACGTCACATGACCAAGGGCGCCCGGGTCGGGTCGTTTCGTGCGAGGGTGCTTGTGTCAGATTTTCTAACTTGTGACTACCTATGTGCCTTAATGTTCACATTCAGGCGGCCCATTTTCCGTTTGCTACCTTGTGTCTCCGGGCGGCCGGCCGCGCTGTGTGACGTCGCACGACCAAGGGCACCCGAGTCGGGCAGTTTCGTGCGAGGGTGCCCGTGTCAGATTTGCTAACTTGTGACTGCCAGAGTGTCTTAAATTGCACGTTCGAGTGGCCCGTTTTCCATTTACTACCTTGTTCCTCTGGGCAGCCGAGCGCGCCGTGTCGCGACATGTGACGCCTCACGACCGAGGGCGCCTGGGTCGGGCCGTTTCGTGCGAGGGCGCTCATGTCAGATTTGTTAACTTGTGACTGCCTGGGTGCTAGCTTATGCACGTTCGGGCAGCCCATTTGTCATTTTCTACCTTGTGCCTCAATGTGGCCGGGCGCGCCGTGTCGCACCGTGTGATGCCGCACGACCAAGGGTGCCTGGGTCGGGTCGTTTCGTCTGAGGGCACCCATGTCACATTTGCTAACTTGTGACCGCCCGGGTGCCAGCTTGTGCACGTTTGAGTGGCCCATTTACCATTTTCTACCTTGTTCCTTCGTGTGGCTAGGCGCGTTGTGTCACGCCATGTGACGCCGCACGACCAAGGGCGCCCGGGTCTAGCTGTTTCGTGCGAGGGTGCCTGTGTCACATTTGCTAACTTGTGACTGCCTGGGTGCCAGCTTTTGCACGTTCAGGTGGCCCATTTTTTGTTTTCTACCTTGTTCCTACATGCATTAGGGCGCGTCGTGTCGCATCGTGTGACGCCGCACGACCAAGAGTGCCCGGGTCTGGCCGTTTCGTGCGAGGGCACTCGTGTTAGATTTGCTAACTTGTGACCGCCTAGGTGTCTTGTGCACATTTTGGCGGCCTGTTTGTCATTTGCTACCTTGTTCCTCTGGATGTCCGGGCACGTCGTGTCATGCCTTGTGATGCCGCACGACCAAGGGCGCCCGGGTCGGGCCGTTATGTGCGAGGGCGCCGGTGTCAGATTTGCTAACTTGTGACCGCCTGAGTGCCAACTTATGCATGTTTAGGCGGCCCATTTGTTGTTTTCTACCTTGTGCCTCTGTGCGGCTGGGCACGTCATGTCACGTCATGTGATGCTGCATGACCAAGGGCGCCTCGGTCGGGTCGTTTCATGCGAGGGCGCCCATGTCACATTTTCTAAGTTGTGACTGCCTGGGTGCCTTGTGCACGTTCAAGCGGCCCGTTTGCCATTTTCTACCTTATGGAATCATTCGGTCGGGCGCGTAGCGTCGTGCCATGTGAGGTCACCCGACTGGGCACGTTTGGGTCGGTTCATTTTGTTCGAGGGTGCCTGTATCAGTTTTGCTAAGTTGTGACCGCCCTGGTGCCTTGTACACGTTCGGGCGGCCCGTTTTCTGTTTTCCCCCTAGTGCACATTCATTTCGAGATGTTTTGCTCGAGGGCACCTGTATCAGTTTTTCTAAGTTGTGACTGCCTGTGTGCCTTGTGCACGTTCGGGCAGCCTGTTTTCTGTTTGCTCCCTTGTGGGATATTCGTTTGATTAGGTGCGTCATGTCGCGCCGTGTGAGGTCGCCCGACTAGGCGCGTTTGGGTCGGGTCGTTTCATTCTTGGGCACCTATATAAGTTTTGCTAATTATTTGTGACTACCCGGGTGCCTTGTGCATGTTCAGGTGGCCTGTTTTCCATTTTCTCCCTTGTGGCATCATTCGATCAGGCGCGCCATGTCGCGCCGTGTGAGGTCGCCTGACCGGGCACGTTCAGGTCGGGCAGTTTCGTTCAAGGGCGCCCGTATCAGTTTTCATGCTAAGTTGTGATCGCCCAAGTGCCTTATGCACCTTCAGGCAGCCCATTTTCATTTTCTCCCTTGTGGCATCGTTTGGTCGGGCGCGCCGTGTCGCGCTGTGCGAGGTCGCCCAACCGGGCGTGTTCGGATTGGGCCATTTCATTCGAGGGCGCCCGTATCAATTTTCATGCTAATTTTTGACCACACAGGTGCCTTATGCACCTTCAGGCAACCCATTTGCCGTTTTCTCCCTTATGACATCGTTTGGTCAGGTGCATCGTGTCGCACCATGTAAGGTCGCCCGACTGAGCGCGTTTGGGTCAGGTCGTTTCATTCTAGGGCACCCGTATCAATTTTTCTAAGTTGTGACTACCCAAGTGCCATGTGCACGTTCGGGCGGTTCATTCTCCATTTTCTCCCTTGTGGCATTATTTAGGCGGGCGCGTCGTGTCGCGCCATGTGAGGTCGCCCGACCAGGTGTGTTCGGGTCGGGTCGTTTCGTTCGAGGGCTCCCGTATCAGTTTTGCTAAGTTGTGACCGCCTAGGTGCCTTGTGCATGTTCGATCAGCCCGTTTTCCATTTTCTCCCTTGTGGCATTGTTTGGTCGGGCACGCCATGTCGCACCGTACGAGGTCGCCCAACCAGGCGCATTCGGTTCGGGCTGTTTTGTTCAAGGGCGCCCGTATCAGTTTTGCTAACTTGTGACTGCTCGGGTGCCTTGTGCACGTTCGGGCAGCCCCTTTGCCATTTTCTCCCTTGTGGCATCGTTTGGTCGGGTGCGCCATGCGAGGTCACCCGAACGGACGCATATGGTTCGGGCCGTTTTGTTCGAGGGTGCCCGTATCAATTTTGCTAAGTTGTGACCGCCCGGGTGCCTTGTGCATGTTTGGGCAGCCCATTTTCTGTTTTCTCCCTTGTGGCGTCGTTCGGTCGGGCACGCCGTGTTAAGCCCCTTAACCACTTGATCTGCTACGGGCTGATTACCTTGATATTAATGATATTGGTGTTTTCATACTCCTTCTGAATAACCAATAAAGGGTCAAGGAAATTGACCAATATGTTGTCAAGTTTTATCTTATCTATCTTTGGGGTAAGCTGCTTATGTTGTCACTATCTCCCTCTCTTACCTTTCTCTACCTCTCTCACTCCTCTCCCTCTCTCTCTCTCAGCTGATCCATTCCTTCTCTCCCCTCTCCTTTAGTTTATCTCCATCTCTCCCTTGTGACTCCCCTTGTCTTGCCACATGATCTATCAATCTATGTATTTATAATTATTCCTTCTCATATATATCTAGAGTTAATATATATCATGACATATTGGGACCCAAGGTGAGAAGGCTCACAATGCATATAAGGGATAGGGGAAGGCAGCCATAGAAGTACAAGGAAAGATTTTTTTCCCGGGGCTTCTCACAGATTGAGGGGATCGACTATGAAGAAACCTTTGTACTTGTCGCAAGGTATTATTCCATACAAAACATCCTTGCTCTCTCAGTGCAGATGGGTTGGCACATTCATCATATGGATGTGAAGATTGCGTTCCTCAATGGAGTCATTGGGGAGAAGGTGTACATAGAGAAACCTGAAGGTTTCGAAATCTTCAACAGTGATTCACATGTGTGTAGGCTCAAAAGAGCGTTGTATGCGCTGAAACAAGCACCTTGTGCTTGGTACACACGGATAGACAGTTATTTCACCGGACTTGGTTTTACCAAGAGTGAGGCAGATCCTAACCTGTACCAGATTGTGGTTGAGGATAAGTTGTTGTTCATTGTACTTTATGTAGATGATTTGATACTAATAGGTGATGAAATTTTGATACACTCATGCAAGGGAGATCTTGCAAAGGAGTTTGAGATGAAGGACTTGGGCCTCCTTCATTATTTCCTGGGATTAGAAATTTGGCAGCGGAAGGGTGGACTATTTGTGTCTCAAGGCAAGTATGCCTAGGAGATACTGGAGAATTTCAACATGCAAGGCTGCAAGCCTATCGACACTCCTCTTCCTGGTGGTTGGAGGAAATAGGATGCTACATCGGCAGAGGATTGCGTAGTAGAGGTAGGCTAGCAGGTGGCAGAGATCGGTGCATGGATTTGCTAGATCGGACCTTATTAGTGTGTAGCGATGGTATTGTACTGAGAGCTTGAAATTTTCAGCTTTATATGAGGATTGTTACATGATCTCTATGACATATATTATATATAGATAGTTGGGGTTTTTAGCTTCGGGATTTCTTGTTAAATCATTGTGTTAATGTGTGTGAATTTTTATGGTTTCATGTGTGCATTGCAATTGATTTAATTTCCACATATGATGATCAATGGTGGAATAGATTCTGTATTGTGCATGAAGTTAAAATAGTGTGTGATAAGGAGAATCTTGGATATATAACACATAAGTTATATAATTTCTACATTTACTTTTCTTATTTTTTACTTTTTACCTATTTCTTCAAAACACTCTTAGAAATAATAAAATAAGGAACAATTGTTCTAATTCTTTCATTTTGTCATTATTTATAGCAGTGTATAAGCTACATAGAATTATAAGCATAACATAATTATGTCTTTTACTCTTCAAAACATAATATAAGGTAATAATAATGACTTGAATTTGTTGTCTAGAAAATATATGTTTGAATACTTGGCTCCACCCAACCTTGATACTTCTCCCCGAAGTTATCCCCTCAAGCACATGCTTGCAAATATACTTTTGTGTTTTCCTTTTCACTTGCTTCTCTCACAACCTCTCCTCAGACATCGTGAGTCCCCTCCAACAAGAATACAAAAAAAATAGAAAAAGTGTCTTTATTTATTTCCCATCTACCACTCATTTTTGTAGTTGGTAACTACCTCCACCTCACCAACAGGTGGCAAGTAATTTCTAGCTCATTAATGGGCCTTCTTTTCCCACTCCTAAAGGAAACATCCTATCTTTTATGGAAATAATTAATTGGCCAACTTCATAGTTTCACAATAAATATAATTATTCAGATTAGATGCCTAAGGCTTATTACTAGGTAATTAATATTCACCATCAATTTGCAGCCTCATCTATTTTCAACCAAATGTATTCCAACATTAATTTTCCAAACCTCCTTATTTGTTATAAACATCTAAAATACAATTTTTCAATCATTCATTATCAATAATAAAGTACTAATAATTAAATTCTCCATATGTCTTTCAAACTTTAAACATTATAAAAAGTAAAACACATATATACAATTAGTTACATAAAAACCTCAAGCGAGGGGATGTCACAATTTCAGGGTGTGCATGAAAGGTATAAGTTCATGTGCAAGTTACAATGTGTAGTAAAGAAGGGGTTAACGTCTCAACCTAGAGGGATGAATTGTAAATCATATCGATAAAACACATATGGTCAAAAACACAAGAGGAATTGTATGAAAATAGTTATCCTTATATAATAATATCGAAGGAATGTGCCATATATCTAGTGGATGTCACACCAAACCAATCCATTTCATTACCCACCCGCCCTTTTTACAAAATCACACCAAACCAATCCATTTAATTACCCATGCACCCTTTTTGACAAAAATTATTACAGAATCGATTTCATTATCTCTGCAACGACGCTGAGAGTTCGATTCTCACCTAATCGATTTCATTATCTCTGCAACGGTGCTGAGAGTTTGACTGTTTGTTCAACCAGTCAGCTGTTCATTGGTTCGAGGGTTTAGCAGGTTTGGGGGTTTAGCAGGGGACCCATTGGTTCGACCACCAAAATGGTAAGCATACACCAATCCTTTAGCTGTAATGTCCCGAATGTTATAAAAAATTGTAATTTCTTGTTAATATGGATGGAGGGTTTCAATACCTGGGCTTTATATTGAAACCGAATGGTTACAAAATCTATGATTGGGGTTGGCTCATTTATAAAATTGAGAAGGGGCTCAAACAATAGATAAAAAAGTGGATATCTCTTGGGGGTAGACTTGTTTTGATAAAATCCATCCTTCATAGCATCCCCATCTACTCGATGTGCATCTTCAAGTTACTCAAGGGTGTGATCGACAAATTACAAACCATTATTTCTCAATTTTTTTGGGTTGGCACAAGTATATAAAGGAAAATCCATTTGGTTAGCATGTATTTGATTAATCTTCCTACTGCCCTTAGTGGTTGGGGGAATAAAGACACCGTGACTTTTAATATGGCTCTCCTCTTAAAAACTTTCTGGCGAGCAGTATCCATCAAAAGACTTTGGAAACAAGTAATTTGTGTTAAAAATATGCAAAATAGGGAATTTATTATGTGGTTATGTAATGCTTCTTTGGATTCCTCACATGTCTCGTATTGTTGGAATATCCTTCTATCGACAAAATACTGGTTTTATGGTAATCTAAGGTGGGCAGTTGGTTCTGGCTCCACTCCTACAATAGGCCTTGACTCACTCTCATACATGATTGGATCACATATCCTATCATATGATCTCATTATATGCCTAAAAAAATGGGTTTATATGTGATTAGCCAACTATTTTAACTTTGATAATTAGAAATACCCAAAAAACAAACTGACATTAAACCTATATTTACCACTAGCCATATACGAAATATAATTGTGCTAGAGATTTGATTTGTGCAACCTATTTTATATGAAAGAAACTAAAATATTTCATTCACTTATGGTAATTCTCCTTTTAGATCTTAACTGCAGGGGTGGGGTAGGTGCACACATTCCTTCAATCTCATTTCATAGATATATTCACAAATATTCAATCATCGCGATCCCCTTTATATATATCTCCAATAAACAATAGTATTGTGCCTTGACTGTGGTGCGCAAAGTCTGTAACTGGTGCAAGAATCCCGTAACATGTGTATCAATCCCATGACTAGTTAAGGAACACCAAAATGAGTACAAGAGCTACACCTACTTAGGTAAGTGACTTGTAAAAGTTTTAAATTATAAAAATATAATAAATGAGGCATTTTGATCCAAATTAAATATGTACCTACCACATTTCAAACAATAAGCAACTTGTACTCAAATCCTCCAGATTACATCAAAAGAGCATGGAAATACTAGGCATATCCTTCAAAATTGGTAAAATAGGGGAGTGGTGAGGGTATTAAATAAAGAAAATGAGACATTTTATAAGATTTACATCCCCCAAACCCAACTTCATTGTGTGTCCTCACAAAAATAGGGGTGTGCCAAATGACTCCATAAAAAACCAAAATTTTGAAGCCCTAACTCCATCACTTTTTCATTAGGATGTTGATTTCTGATCTTGTGCCTTGAATATTCTTCAATTGCCTCTTGTCCCTCCTATGTTTAGTTTTCATATATGCTACATGCATCCTCTAACATTTGACTTTTTATTTTAAATATTATGTCTCCTTTACCAAGTCTTCATTTCTATCCCTCAACAGAGAATTCTAAGAATTCAAGTGGCGGTCCAGAATCACAATTCATTCCACTTTTCTCTTCAAAGTTTGAATTCTATTCTCATATTTAATTTTTCTCATCAAATACTTAAGTGGAACCTACTCTTCCTTTTTTTCAGAGACTTCATACATATAATTGTCACCACAGTCATCCAGATCAGCTGATACAACTCCTAAAATGGAGATTTTTTCTTTTTCAAGTATAAGTTCCCTACCAAACAATAGTCAGCCCAGTAGTCAGTGTTTAATATAGGGTCATATACAGAGTTTTCTTCATATAAGGTCTTGGTTTTTCCTCCTTCCCAATCTGCATGTGTTTTATGTTGTGGCTCTAAATTATGTATCGAAATTTATATAGAGGTTGACATCCACTAGGTGTTCCAAGAGGATTCTTTACTACATCAAGCTCAAGCCTCTATCTCATTTATTTCTTGAAGCTCAAATGTTGAGTGAACCTTGATATGCCATCCATATTCCTGAAAAGGAATTATCCCAAACTGCCTTCTTTCCATTGAGAAAGTCCAAATTGATCGTGCATCCAAATCCCATCCAGGGCAAGAAGCCACATAGTCCAAATGCATTTTTTTGGTTACTAACTATTACCAAGCTTGCCATTTTATCTTGAGAGCGCATGAACCTGAGATCTTAAATGGTTTGACTAGACAAGTTATGTTAGTGAGACCAAATGGTTTAGGATTTCTATTAACCTGTATAGAATTTTGGAGGCGATGCAGAAAAATATATTTCAGGATGCATTAAAGGTGGAGGTGCATTAGACAATGTTTTCATTTGCCTTGGTGTTTTGATTTTTAGTTTTTTCTCTAGTGCCATCCATTGTTTAAGTCCTAAGTTGTTCACATTTTCTTGCGTCACAATTCTTTGTCTATGTTAGATACTATCATTCTTTGTTGATATTATTTATTTCTACTAATGTACTAATGTTTATACCCTAAATTTTTTTGCATGTGTTATTGCCTCGTCATTCATTTCCCATGCTTTACAGTTCCTTTAATTGTAGTAGTCTCAACTAGTCAATATTTCACTAAGTTGAGGAGATGTAATTAATGTTAAGAATGTTGAGTGTTTCTTCAGATTTTCATTGTTTACCATGAAATGTAGCTTGCACTGCTACTGCTAGTTGCACATGAAATGAAATGTGGATAACAACTGCTACTGCTGCTTAGGAATTAAATGAAATGAAAAGGGGATAAAAGTTAGGGAATATCAAATAAACACTGGTTTGTTTTGAATCAGATTATAGGGATTATGCAAAGATTTCTTGTGATGGGTTAGCTAGAATTTTATTACTATTAAGATCTGGGACTTGGTTAGGTCCTGTAAGGCACTTTTGTAATGATCTTTCCTGGGGAGTTGGTATAAGCGATTGCTCTTTTCCTGGGCTTAGCTGCAGTTATTGATTGCAATGTTTCCAGATTCATCAACATAGAGTAAGTTCTAGAAAATGGTAAATGACATGATAATAACTCAAGAGCCATCCCATTGTCAAATCATCAGCATAACTGGGTTCCATTGTATTGCATAACTTTTGCACAGTACTCGGTAGGGGCTCTTAATTTGGCCAAGCATAATTGATCTTAATTAGCTCTACGATTATTCTTACATAGAACATCATATCAATAACATTTAATGTTTTACTGATGAACAGTGGACATTCAAGTTTTATTTCCATTTGAAATACATATGGGAGACATGGTGATATTGATGCATGATTTAAAACTTTCTTCACTTGTTTTTCATTCGACAGGAATTGGAAACTGTGGTTCCAGGTCTTGAGCCAGTGGGAATTGATCTTCTCTCAGTAAGGACAAACATTATCTTTCCTTCTTTGGAATAGATCAAAGGATACAGGGTTACAATTATTCTTAATGTTGACAACTTTTCTGTTTGTTTCTTTTCTTTTCTTCCACCATGTTCCCTCCCATAAAATGTTGTGCCTGGAGCCCAGTAGACGGATCACTGCTCATAGTGCTTTGGAGCACGAGTATTTCAAATATATAGGTTTTTTATACTGACCTGTATATTAGCTGTTGGGATAAGAAGATTATTGGACTGTTGTAGTGTAGCTTGCATCTTCTCACCAGTGGGTTGCTCTTTGGAGACTGGTAAACTAGATGGAAACCTATATAAGTAACATGAATAAGTATACCATGTTTTTTTTTTTGTATTTTGTATTTTGCCACATTTTTTAAGGATTTGCACCTTTGGTGTAGATGGATTGTGGTGATTCTTGTGATTCAATACAATTGAACAAAACTTTATTTGGAAAGCAAGTTATTTACGAATGTCAAATATGATTGATCATTTGAAACTATTTGCCATTTGTTGTTACTGACGGGGTATTTTATAATATTGTGCAATCTAGTTTTCTATGCTTTATAGCGCGAGTATTTACTTGTTATGGTGATGTGTAGAGGATATGATATTCAAGAGTTTTTTATGCTGGTTTTGATGAAAACATCTCAATAGTTTTGAAACCCTTGCTTTGAATCATGCAAGGTTCTAATGGTGATGAAACCCTTGCTTTGAATCATGTAATGTTTCGTTGGTGAAAGAGAATGCTTATTTTGGATTCCAACCACAAAACTTTTCTTAAAATTCCAGCCCATAGAAAAAGGTGAAATTTTGTTTGTAAATGTCTGTTGCTATGAAAGAAGTCTTGTTAAAACATGCAATATGATATATCCACGTGATTTCGTTTTGAAGCACATTTTTTGATTGGGAGGCACAGTTGTTTTCCAGTTATATTTCAAAATTTAAACTTTCTTTTTCATGACGATTGTACAAAATATTTTACTAACATTGTATTCGCTAATTTTTTATGGATAGTTGGTGAATGGTTCATTTTGTACCTACAATCTTATTTTAGGTATGAGGACCTTGGTCCCTAGGAATTAAGGCCCCCACTATTTTTGAGAGATCTTCCTTGTTGCATGAATGCTATGGTGCCTTGTTGATAAAAACTAAGGGTATCTTCTAGGATATTGATGTCTTTTCTTCAATGGATTTGATGCACCATATGTATGCATTAATGATGAAGTAACTCTGATTATCTTGATCTACATGGATAGCTCATTTTTGTTGTTGTTTTCTCATGGGTATCACTACATTATTGAGCTCTTTGGATTGATGATGGGGATGATCCTGGATAATTGCTTCATGTGATCCTGTTCTTCTTCAGAAGAGGTTGGCTAAGTAGTTTATGATTGTTTTGCCAACACGAATGGTGCATTTTCTTGTTTGTGTAAGAAATTATCCATGAATTTAGGTTCTTACATTGTTTCATTGGTGATTGGCATGTCTTCTTGCTAAATTTGTTTTGGTTATGAGCAAGTTGTGGGTAGTTTCAAGACCCTCTTAGTTGCTTCTTTGAGTTTAGGTGCATGTTCCCTAGACTCCTTCCTTTCCTAGTCACGTATTGCAACTAGTCAGGCATGAACACCTCTTGGGCAGTGTATCATGAACTGGTGGTCACGTACTATGGAGCATGTATAACTGTCATGATCAACCATATGCGGGCATACGGGGTCCCTGAAGAGTTGCTCCTTTGAGTTTAGGTGCATGTTCCCTGAAGTGATTGGATTTCACTAAAGGATTAGATGGGCTAGAGCTTGTTTGAGTATTTAATCTTTGCCTCTTTCATTAAAATTTCCTTTGTTGATAGATCCCTCACAGTCAATGATAGTTTGTGATTGAATGGCAGCGAAAGGTTGAATTGAGAAATTTTCTTCTCTGTTGAATAAGATTTAAGCCTTATTTCCTAACTGTGTATGTGCTATTGACATTATCCGAAGAATTACTCTTATAAATTGTGAACTTTGTGTATAATTGGAAGAAGAACAATTTTTGTGTTAAATATCCAGTGGCCCTCTCTGTCTGTGGTTGAATGCAAGCCTATGTGATTAATGTGAATGTGTAAACTTGGTATATAACCCCTGTAAGAGGCCGAGAGTGAGTTGTAGTGGTTCTTAGTCCAAGTGAGGATATTAAACCTTTGTATAAGGCGTTGATTTCTGTGTGTTCGAACAAACTTCATAGGAGTGAAACCCTGCTATGCTTTGGTTGCCTAAACAGCTTTGAAACCCTGTCAAAGGCGGAAAACCCTGCCCGTTGAAGAATTTAACGTGTTTTATTGTGATTTGAACGATATCATTGAGGCTTGACCCTAGAGTTAATGGGGTGGAGGTTATACAAAGAAATGTGCTAACCATAGTAAAAGTCTGGTCGAGTACTATTCAAAACCCGAGAGTGGTTTTGCGAAACCAAAACAGCCCTCATCACGCAATTTTTTTCCGGAGGAAAAACCATTAAAAAAAAAAGCGATCCTATTACATGATGCCACGTCGTTGGGGTAATACCACCCTCATTGCATTTTTTTGAAGTTTTAAAGTCAGGTGAGCAAAAAAACGTGATATTGTTGTGCGTCGTCCGATCTGGAGGCTAAGAGATCTAACGAATATCACATGTTCAATTGCACATAGGTTAAATTAAGGTATGAACCATTGACTCATGTTGAAAACCACTCGTTTGTGAGTTTTGATGTGTGGGGCCCATAAATACAATACGTTATAAAAATGTCGTGTTAATGTTATAACCTATGGTTGAATGTTATAAGCGCTGGTGCATATGTTAAAGTCGTCGAACCATTGGTTTAATGATACGTGATAAGGTCAGAATACAAAGTTGTTGTTATGTTATGATTCAAACCTTAGAGAGAGGGAGTTAAGTAGTGAGTCAGCTAATACAGTTGATAAAACAAAATAAAGGAAGGGGTTCACCTATGATATAAGTGCGTGGTTAAGCTATGAGCCTCGGGATATTTTCCTTTTTATACAGTATATAAGGGGAGGATTTATATTATAATTCGAGCGCTTGATAAAAATGGCCAACCTTATAACATAAGATATATAAATGGTTTATGTGCGCTGGAATAATATATATATATATATATATATATATATATATATATATATATATATATATATATATATATATATATATATATATATATATTAAATTTAACCCGCCATCGATATACCAACGCTTTATAAGCATCGGTCTTGCGACGTTCCATTTAAAAAAAAAAAAATTAATTGCTCATCGGTATTGCGACGCTCTTTCAAAGCGTCAATATTGTGACACTTCAACAAAACATCGGTCTTGTGACACTCTTGCAAAGCGTCGATATTGCGAAACTTCAGAAAAGCATCGGTCTTGTGACACTTTTGAAAAGCGTCGGTATTGCAACATTTTAATAAGCATCAGAAGAGCGACGTTCAAAACATCGGACCCCATATCGTCAGAATTGCAACACTTCAGAAAAGCGTCGATCTTGCGACACTTTAATAAGTGTCAGAAGAGTGACGTTCAAAATGTTGGACCCCATATCATCGGAATTGCGATAGTTTACAAACGTCGAAAGAGCGACAGTATGGAAAACGTCGGAAGAGCGATGGTTGTTTGGAAACGTCGGAAAAAGTGTCGGTATTTCTACACTTTGGAAAAGCGTCGGAATTGCGACGTAATGGCTAACAACGTTTTGTCTGGCCTCGAATTGTCGCTCTTGCGATGACTATGTGTCATAATAGCAACAAAGTGGCCGTCGGAAATTGGGCCAAATTTTCTAGTGTCATGAAGAGTTGGAGGGGTAGATGGTAGATGATAGACCTCTTATGATAGATAACATCTTCCATTATTATGATATATCCTTCTTGATGCACACCTCACATCTCAAAGAGAAGAATTTTCCTACAACATGTTTGGAACCTTATGGGTTCTATCAAGTCATTGATGAGAGGTCCTCATGTAGAGATCTCCAAGGGGTTGCACTTCAACATATCATTGAGTGCAAAGATAGTCATCAGATTTTGGAATGGTATTATCCATTGGGCGGATACCAAGTTGGAGCATGATAGGAGTCATCACCCACAGTTGGATGGTTGGGTGAGGATGATGAGCAAGTGGTTGGTGAGCTACTTGCAAATCTATGACATAGGGCAGCAGGAGGCATGGCTGTGCTAGCTACTCTTGAGAGAGTTTGGCCATCACATGACATATCTTATGTCAAGGGGTGCATTATGGTTTGGGACATTGCATGGAACCCGCGTGATGTGGTAGTAGAGAGTTTGGTTATATTGGGTTGATGTGATATCTATCATGTCAATCATCATGTTTTTACCCCATGGCTTGTATGATGATGATATGAGGAGGCAGCAAGAGTCATTGTTTCTTTTGTTACTCTTGGCAGAGTATGGGATGACTTTCTTCCATACCTTGCATGATATTTTTGGAGCTGATGATGGCCCAATTTTGGCCCTTCAGAGTTAGGAGATGCTTCCATGCAGGAAGGAGCCTCCCATTTATGGTAAGGGGTTGTTGGCACTCATACATGCATTTTCCAAACTTAGGGAGATTTGGAGGAGAAATAACTACCAAAAAACGATTGACCACCATGCACTTCAATCTTCTCTTGAGCAAAAGCAGCTACAAGGAGGACATCAGAGGTGGAGTGACGGTATTCTAGCATATGGCTTTGGCATTGGGCATGTCACAGGATGTTTAGTTTTCTTGAATATTGAAGAGGAAAACAACCATTATGCAAGGTTTTTACAGTCACTCACTTTTCCGAGAGAGAGATGGGGGAGCTCACCTATGGACCTCATCACTAGTTTGCCAACAGTACATGGTAAGAATTGTGTCTTTGTACTTATTGATCATATAAAAAATTATTTGAATTATGTTGCCATTTATATACAATGCATTGCTCCAAAAGAGGGCAAGCCTCTCTTTGGACTTCATGGTCCTTTTAAGACCAAAATCAGTGATGGAGAAAGTCACTTCTTGTATGGCTTTGGGCAAGTATTGTTCTATTTTGGGTACACTTAGTTAGCACCCAATGTCATTTACTACTTCCAAGTAGATGAGCATATAGACATAACAAGAGAGTGGTTGGGAAGTTACTTGCCACATTATGTTCAAGGGCATAAAGTATCCAAAATGAGTTGGTTCCACTTGGGGAACTATTGTCACCATACATCATTTCATATGACACTCAGTATCTTTCTCATTTGGGTTCCATATTGTGATGATGTTCTATTCACTATATGTGGGATGTCTTGGGAAAGCAAGGTTCATAGAACCAAAGAGTGGATCCTTGAGAGTCCAGTTGACTTTTGGACTCTTGAGGGCAACATTATTGTAGCCCAAGATCAGCATCAGCTCTAGACATATCATAGATGGAGAGAGAGATAGTGTGGGATGGACAACTTGGTCTATCATGTTTAATACAACCCATCTACATTGCAGGAGCAGGAGATGGAGGATTTTTTCTATGAGCTACCCAGGGTGATCCATTTTGTTTGGATGATAGCATGGGGATTGGATCTTCTCATGGGGGTTAAGATACCCAACATTATCACCTCTCATGCCTTAAGAAGGCCTCTAGATAACATGTAGTTGCCTCCATGGGCATCCTACTTCTTCATGATGAGATCCATTTGGTTTTATTACCAAGGGTACACTTGCACACTTGGGAGGAGAAACTAGGGGACAGATTGATTGGAGAGCATCTGGTTTAGTGGAGGAATTTATCAGATGAGGATGCTACAGGAGGAGGAGAGGAGATTTTGCAGTATCCATCCTTGTAGTTGCTTGAGGATAAGCAACATTTGGGAGGGGAGGACTGTAATATTCCTAATTAGCTTTCAGCTAGTTGGAATATTAATTTTTTCTTTTGATAATAAGATAGGTGAATAACTGGGTAGAGAGACCCATAAATCTCTTTAGTAGGAATAAAACCACTTTTCATGTGAATGTGGATAATTGTATTAGCTGAATAAATAAAATTTAGGTGTGAACAAGGGCTAAAGCATGTAGACTGGGTCAAATTTGACCAAATCAACAACGCTGTCATGGAGGTAGTCGAGAGTTAACGGAGGACAGCGCAGCCATAAAGGAGGAGTGTATGCATGAGATTAGCTTCTTTAATGAGTGGAACCTAGGGAGAGGAAGCTCACCAAGCATATAAGGAAGAGGATGGAAGCCATACAAGGCATTCTAATTATTGATATTGTATTGGTCTTGTATGACTTTTTGCATGCTTCATCTATTTAGCGGAGTCTGCAGTGCTGTTTAGCACAAGGGTGTTTCTAAGTGGAAATCCCACCCTCATCCTCGGGGGACTTTGAGTGCCTACTCAGGAGAGGTTCATTTAGAAAAACTTCCAATATCCGGCATCAGGCCAAGCTTTATCCATCATTCACAGTGCAGTCTCCTTTAGGATTGTGTTGATTTGGAGGGAAACAACAATGGAGGGTTGATAGACCCAATTTCTGAGCTTGTTTTCCAGTGAGGGAGAAGCCCTTCATCCAGGAGGCTATCAAGGAAGTTCCTTGAGATTTATTCCACCATCTATAATTAGGCCAAGTAGCACCATTTACCCACAGTGCATTCTCCTCCAAAAACTACATTATTTTGCAATGTAGTTGCAGTGGGAGGCCAAGTACCCAAGTTCTTGACCATGTTTTCCAGTGAGGGGAGCAGCCCTTCATCCAGAAAGTTTGTGAGGAGGGATATCAGCCACCTCCCACCAATGATCTAGTTGCAGAGTGTTATTCAACCCTAGGGCCATATTTGGCACATTCTGCATTTTGTGTATTTCCATAAACCCTTCCAGGGTTGTCTTGGAATAGTGCTAGAAAGCCTAGACCTATGATACCGACATTTTCTAAGGACTATATCAACACATCCATGTATTTCCATTTCCAGCAGCAGTCAACCCCATAAAAATATGTGTTGTCTTAGCCTCTGGCATTTTTGTATGGCAATTTTTCTTAATTTTTCATGTGCGGGGTTTCCAAAGGCTTGTTTTGCCTAGCTTGAGTGTATCTTTCCTCAAGATCATGTACACATTTTCTGCTATATTGTTTAATAAGAAGGATCTATGATTTTCTCATATTATATGTGTTGATGTATCACTACATTTTCCAGTTTTATGTTCTATATTCTTGTCTTTTACACTATATGAATTACTCCCCCATGCCCCTGGCAACCAGAATCCTCCCGCTACTCAGTTAGCCGGAGCGCATGGTGATGGCCTCGTTGGCACAAATTCTGGTGTAGTTGTAAAAAAAATCAACGGGCAAGCTTCCCAACCATCTTTCGCTGCCACCGCCCCTACCCAATTGGCTGCTCTTCCCACCGCCGAGGTACACTCTGTGCAGTCTACACAAAAACCTAGCGGCAAGAACAAGAAGAATAAGAAAAAGACCGCTCCTTCTGAAGAGGATCCCAACACTAAGAATAATCCCAATCAAAGAAATTTTTCTAAGAATGACATAAGAATGGAGAAACCTATGAGATTCCCTTGCAAAATTTGTGCGGAGGACCACTTGACATATAAATTTGCTCGGTTGTAGGAATGTACTACTTTTATCATGCAAAATGACTCTAGAAGGACACATGTAGTCCTTCACAATCCCTTTCCTAATCCATAGCAGCAACAACAACAGATGGTTGCAAACCCACCACACCCCCCCCAAAGGGGAAATGGTGATACTCATCCTTCCAGTGAAGGATCATATTTTATTTATGGAATGGAGACTGTTGAAATCCCAACCCAAGAAAAAATATATGGAAATCCAATCATTGAGGCTCACGAACCTGGTTCAAGTCGAATCCACCACCGCCTAATAATCTGCATACTGAAAGGTATGTTTTTGACCCTGTCATTCGTCCCCCCAAAGGGACCCTTCGACGGACAACTCATAACACCTCTGCACGTGCTTCCTAGAACTACAAAATTGTAGAATACTTGGCACAAGAACCATCAGCTATGTCTGCACTCGAAGTGTTGCAAACCTCCCCAGGGAAAAGGAAAGCCCACTTTCAGCCATTGGTGGAATTGAACCCTGAGATTCTATGCTAGCCATCTTCGAAATGTAAAAATGAAAACCTAAACCTTCACACTAGCTTTCTTTCCAGGTTCAAGTTTTGTCGAAAGGGAGACCAATCCATCGCACTGTCATAGACGAAGGTGCTTCGACCTGCGAAATTTCAACTGCATGTTGGCTCGCTTTGGGTTCTCCTACTTCGTCTCCATCGTCGAATTCCCTCAAAGATTTTGATGGCCGCACCTTCCTCCCAAAAGGATACCTTGCTATCTACCCCATTACACTTAGTGGCAAAATGATAATTGTGGACATAGAAGTCGTAGATCGTCATCTCGACTATAATCTCTTGTTCAGTTGTAGTTGGTATTTCGAGATGACTGTCATTGTCTCTTCAGTTTTCTAAATCATCCTTTTTCCATTGCATGTGAAGATAGTTACAGTGGACTAGCTATCCTTTTCCACCCCTGATTATCCTGCATTACCTGGTAGCATGATCCCCTTAGTAGGAGGTGTTACTGACTCTTACATCAATGTCGGTACTGGTCTTCTGAAGGAATCTTCCTTGATGGGTTTTTTTCCTCTCCCACCCCCTGAGGTTCCACACATGATTTCAATGATATCCACCATATCAAATGGCTCTATCGATCCCTGGATCCTACTGGAGCCTTCAAAAATTGATTCTTACGGAGAGCATATGCCACTATCACCGGCTGAGTTGGCTTATCAAGCCATCCAATCAGCATCTAACCCCTCCACTACTTTGGTTTCGACCAATGGTACTACCCTTTCGCCCACCACATTTAGTTCTAAGAATCTCCTCGATTAATTCCTAGCTACGGATGATGCAATCCGAGAGATCATGTTTCTAGAGGAACGACATTGAGGAGAGTTTCGTCATTGTGCTTCGATGTCTGTTTCGGACGCGACCAATATTCAAATCCCATCTTTCGACCCAACTAAGATTTTTCCCTCCACTTACACGACTATTCAAACTATCGATGCAGAAGGGAACATGGGAAATCTTTCCAAGACCATGCTTATAGATATCTCAATCAAAATGGGTATCGTGGAAAATATACAGATTGGAGCAGATTTCAGTCCTGAGGAAATTTCACACTTCACATCCCTTTTTAAGGAGTTTTGAGATGTTTTTTCTTGGTCTTATGATGAAATTCCCGACATAGATCCTTCTATAGTCAAGCATGAAATCAAGGTTTATGACAATTCCAAGCCTATCCACCAAAGGCTCCGACCTGTCCACCCTCACAAAATAGCATTTATCAAAACATAAGTCAAAAAACTCGTACACGCTTGTTTCATCTATCTCTTTCCTCTTACGAAATGTGTATCCAATCTGGTTCCTGTAGATAAGAAAAAATACACCATCCGAGTCTGTGTTGATTATCATGATTTGAACGTCGCTTGTCTAAAAGGAAATTATCCTACTATATTTATAGATCAGATTCTCGACGAATGCGCCAGATGCAAATCTTTCTCCTTCATGGATGGATTTTTGGGATATAGCCAGGTAGCGATTAAAAATGATGACTAGCATAAAACGTCCTTCATTTGATCTTAGGGCACATTTGTGTATCATAAACTCCCATTCCTAAAGAATGTGGGAGAAAATTTTCAAAAGGCCATGGGCTATGCATTTCACGATATCAGACACATTGTACAAGATTACTTGGATGACCTTTCGACTCACTCCAAGAAACAAGCCCATCACCTTGCGCATCTTAAAGAAATATTTTCTCGGTGTAAGTTCTACAACATACTTCTGAATCCACATAAGTGCGTATTTTTCGTCGAGTCTAGATGTCTTCTTGGTTTCATTGTCTCCAAGCACCGGATAAGGGTTGACCCTTGTTGTACCTTAAGAGACAATCCCTGGGTTGTATTAAGGAATCAATGCTTAAAACATTTATACATGTATGTCATAGAATTTTAATATCAAGGGTCTTTGCTTAATCACCTTCAGATATGATTTTATTAAACCCTTAAGAATCAAATTCTAGAAATGCTTTGCAATGCCATTATCAGCTGATATTAAATGGAATGATGAGAAGAATATGAAGGAAGGAAGCCTAAATTTATATGCTGATAAATAGCATCTATCACTTTAAAATTCAGAATAATTTTATGACAGGAGATTAGTTAAAATGAAGGAGCGCCAATTAAGGATTTTAACTCTTGTTCACATATGTAAAAAGAGACCTGCAGCGTCATTACTTCATTTTATTTAAGGACATAAAATACACAACGTAAACTGGAAAACATATCAATATCAAAAAATTCCATAATCTTGCTTTTCATTCATTAATAATTTGAAAACTGAGTACAAAATTTGCAGTCTGAAGGTCCAAAACTTGGAACCTTTTTCTTTCTTGTCTATCCCTTTAAATACAATAGAAAGTCGTTTGTAACTGCTGAAACTAATCCTAACTACTTCAACTACTTAGGACTTCGTAAACTACCTATTACATGTCATCAAAATATCTTATTACAATTACATTCTCTTTAAAAGAGAAAAATAACATAAAACTTAAATCCTAATCTATTTGTTGAATGTGAACTGATGATTTTGTTGTTGTATCCTCCTGATTTGTTGTCTTGTTCTTCTTTGAAGATGAAGGATCTTTCGGAAGATCTGTCATCCAGGCTCTACATTTCTTCCATACCTCAATGTTTGTCTTGGGTGAATTGATCAGCCTGTGATATTCCAATCTAAAAGCAGTAATCATGTTGAATGATGGTCTCTTTGTAAACAGGGTCTTTACCAACCATAAAAGCTCAAAAGTGCCTCTACAGAAAATTAATCACTGTCGCTCCTTTTAAAATCTGAGTCTTTTCATGAGTATTGTCCACTTTGATCTTTGCCAATATTAGTAGTGGTTTGTAAGACTCCCATGATAAAATACTTCCTCCAACACCCCAACATGATGGCAAACCTGCCCTGGCTCTTTTTTCATATAAATTGTCAAACTTGCTGACTGATTCCTTAATGTCTATCAACTTTTTCTCAGTAGTATTCCTGTAATTATTCTTGAAAATTAGTTTGTTAATCTCTACAGCACATGAAATCATGTCTTTAATCTCATTCTCTTCCAAATCTTGGTCAGTATTTGAATCAATAAAATCAATAAATTTCTTAGCCCAAATGGCTCTATGAATTGTCTTATGTTTATCTGCCATGACCTGCTCCTCAAAATCTCTGATAATATTTATTTCTTCTGATATGATAGTCAGAGATCCCCAAGTTGCTCTCATCTCTTCAATGATATCATTCCAAATGATGTCCTTATCTTGTATTAGAGATATATTTCCTTTCAATTTCTCCTTTAGATTCTTAATCTCAGCATCAACGGTTTGGCAATCTGTTCTATATTTACTGATTTCTCCATCCTTAGCTTGCATTATTTTCATTGTTGTCTCTAGATCAGGTTGTGACTTTTTGCGATCTCTCTCTACCATATTCAATTCAATGGTCAATTGAGATATTTGTGCTACTGGATCTTCATTTCCAGATGGTAAAATGAAAGTACAAGTATGAGATTCAATGTGATTCTGTAATGATAATGCAGTTTTCTTCAATTTGGTGATTTCTTCTTCCTTCTACAAGAGCTTCTGAAGAATTTTCTCTTTCTCATTTTCTACTTCTGCAACCTCTGCTCCCATAGAGTGCTCTCCTGTAGGCAACTTCAACTTTTTCTTCAGCACAAAGATTTTTGATTCTGCACTTTGCAGCAGCTTCGGTATAACAGACCTGTCATTTGGATCTACCCCAATCTTCACAATATTTTTTTTGAGTTCTTCATTTTGGATTTTTAAAGCCTTGGAATTTTCTTTCTTTAACTTTAGTTGCTTGATGACCTTTCCTAGCATATTCTCAGTTTTAAGAGTCATTGCATTAGTTTTGGACAAATCATTCACAATCAGTTGACCAGTTTTCATATGTAAATTCACTTTATCAAGCAGAGGAATCTTTCTTACATCAACAGTCAAATTTACAGTATTGAAACTATTAGATGAACCTATAATCATATCTGAGGGATGAGAAAGATCAATCTTAAACTGATATTTTTCAAGATCCATAGCTTTCAATAATCTTGTTTAATCCGGAGTTATATGATACTCAACCTATTCTTCCATGCTAGCCTTCATTTTCTAGTTTCTTTCAACAATATGAGCAAATACTTTTTTAATCAAGGGTACTTTCTCTTGAGCATATTCTTGTCTTCTTGGTGAGGATGGTACATTTTTCTCATCTCCCAATTGTAATGAGAAACCAGGTTGAGCACCTGCTAAGTCTTCATTTAGCTTTTCTCTCTTTTCAAATCTCTACTCTTCATCTTCTGAATCAATCACTGCTTCTTTACTCCTCTTGTTATACTTCTCTAATATGACAGGAGTTTGTATATTTGAGCCCATAGAAACTGAAAATCCTTTATTTTCTAGTTTCTCTACATCAGTTCTGCTTTCATGAATAAATGTTGAATATCCATTTTCAATTCTCCTATTTGAAATCACTTTATGGGGGTCATAAGCCCACTTATTGTCTAACAGTAAATGCATTCTATCTAACATCATAGTGACTTCATTAGTTGCTTGTCTCATATTAACTATAAAGGGACCCATAGACATAGGTAGCTTAAACATATGACACTTTTTCATAGGCACAAAATGTAGTTGATCAACATTCAAACTTTGCCTAATGAACTCCAAAGCAAATAGCCTCATAGGCATAAATACAGGAATTCTGTATGGTTCTACCCCTACCCCATAAAGTCTAATTTCTGAATGGTCTTAAAAAACATACCAATCACCAAATTTACAATTTTCTCCCAGCTGTAAGAATTCTTGAGCTTTTGGCAGGAAGCATGGGGGAGAAACCCCATTCAGGATTTTGTATGCAGTATACATAAAAAGATTTACAAAATCAAATAAACCCTTCTCATTCTGTTCTCTTCTTACTAGGTCAGTCCAAAACACTACTGACTGTCTCTTTTTATTTGAGTCCATGATATTTAACCCCAGATGCAATAATTCTTCTTCAATTTGATATAAAAATTGATAAATAATGAGAGAGGGGAACTTGAATGACCCAGTCAATGATAAGCTCATGAGCTGAGTATTAACAACTTCTTGCCAGTATGAAGGGATATGCAGCACTACCTCTGGCTTCATCATCATGCAAACATTCCCAGAATTGATTTATCTATGGTGCTGTCATCTTCCTTCCCCAATATCTTCAAAATGCACCTCAGCATCGATCGAACATCTTCACCAAAAACTTCCATGGGGAATTATTTACTATCAGGCGCAAACTGCTTCGTATCTGGCTTTAGAAAAAAGATGAATTGGTTGAACTCTTGAACTGAAAGGCTATCATAATTTGATATCAATGAATCATCAGTGAATTGGACATAGGACTCTGACTCAGGGTAACACAGAGCTTGACAAATTAATAGATATGAGACTTGCAAGACATTTTCTCCTTGACAATTCATCACAAAACACTTGCTTGGGTGCATGATAGACACTAGCTAATATATAAACTCAGGAAAAATGTGTGTTATTGAAACACATGCAGAAAATACACCTATTTTGACCATGGTGGTGAAAATTGGAGAATCTTTGTCATTTAGACAAACCTGTTGATAGAACTGGAGGTGGTCTAAAGAACAGACAATGTCGTAAATATCCCTCTCAGTGTCCATGAGAGGAATGTGACTAGAAGAACCTAAGAGAGATGGACGCTTGGCCATAATTCAACTTGGGGTGGCAAAAAATGACAAGGTGGTAGAAAACAAGGAATGACACAGGGTAGAAAAATTGACAAATGCAGAAAAACAACATTGACCTTGCAGAAATGAGAATCAATATTAAATAAGTGGCGCAGTTTTATGACTTAAATGTTGATTTGACGTTCCAAAATACAATTAAAGGAACCCTAATGTGGCTGATATCTATCGCCAACTAGCTACTCATGTCACTGAGGGAGGTCTCAAAGTACGGAGGGCTCGTCGGGTTCATGCCCCCGCAGTTAATCTCAGCCGCAGATCTGGATCGGCCCCGCAGTCAACAGGGTCAACTGCGGAGGCACCCTCCTTGTTAACCCGTGCGCTGAAAGTGCCTGTGGGTTGCCACTTTTATTTCTTGTCAGATGAATCATTGAATCCCACTCATGAACCTACTTGTTAATTAACTGAGTGTTGGGACCCGCTCTCATAAAAATTTTAAAGTATCAAACTTTAAACTAATATAAAAATGTACATATTTTATGTTAAAGTACATGACTTTATATAATTTAACATGCATTTCAAAATTTTCTATTCTTTTTTTATTTTCAAAATATTTAAAATAAAGGATATTGCAAATGAGCCACAACAACCCTGATAAGGTTAAGTAAATTATTGAATTACCTATGCCACAATCCATTCTGCAACTACAATGTTTGCAAGGGAAGGAAAAATTTTTACATCATTTCATCGTAAACCATTCCTAGATGATGAAAGGCTCCATGCACTTACTCAAGAATGGGGTACCGTATCTGTGGGATCATCAAGCTCAATTATCGTTTGACGCCCTGAAACAGGCACTCGTTTCTACCCCACTTCTTAGTGCCCCCAACTATTTTCGCAACCTTCTCCTCTACCTAGCAGCCTCACCATCCTCGCTAGGTATGGTTTTGATTCAATTTCACGATGACAATAGGGAGAATTTGATTTATTATCTTTCAAAAGGTCTCATAGTTCCTGAATTACGATATTCACATGTGGAGAAACCATCTCTAGCGGTGGTCTTCATTGTCACCCGCCTCCGACATTATATATTTCTATGGCAGACTATCGTAATTTCTTTAGAGAATCCCATGTGACACATATTGTCTCGTTAGATCATTGGAGGAAAAGATTCCAAATGGATTGTAATCCTCCAACATTTTTTTCGCTGCTACCAAAGCTAAGAAATCTTTAGTCTTCGTCGAATTACTATCGGACCTTCCCAGAATTAACCCAGAGGAAATAGTTCATGATCTATTTCTTGATGAATCCATCTATCTAGTCGAATCTTTTGATCCTTGGTACGGGGACATTATTTTCTACCTCCAAATGCAACAGTTCCACCCAACTCTCACGTGATATGACCATCATTGCATTTTCCACCAAGAGAAACACTATCTCGTGTTGAAAGATACTCTATATCATTATGGTGTCAATACAGTTCTTCAACATTGTCTCACTCTTAACAGGAAAAAACACATTTTAAATGACTTCCATGTTGGGGCGTGTGGTGGTCATATTTCTTGAATAGCTACTACCTAGAAAATATTGCGTGCAGGATACTATTGGCCCACTTTGTTTAAAGACTATGTCACATCGGTCCAAAAGTGCCATATGTGTTAGATTATTATGATGAAAATGCGTGCCCATCCTGCCCCTCTACATCTGATTATCCCTATCGGTCCTTTCGCTAAATGGGGAATAGATTTTGTCACATTAAATCCCACTTCTGTTGATGGACACAACAACATCATAGTTGCGGTTGACTACTTCAATAAATGGGTTGAAGCCATTCCCACTTTTAGGGTTGATGGAGAAACCGCCGCTCTCTTCTTGTTCAATGAGGTCATCTGTTGTTTCAGTTTACCACTATCGATTGTCATAGATCATGGTTCACACTTTCAGAACCAAATGATGACGGAGTTAATTTCCATGCTAGGTTTTTGACAAGATTAGTCTTCTTCCTACTATTCGCGAGATAACGGTCAAGTCGAAGCCGTTAATGGCGTCCTCAAGACCATGATTCGTCGGTTAGTCGGAAATCATAAAACCACATGGCATTGAAATCTATACTCTGTGTTATGGGAATCCCGAACGTCATTGAAGACTACTACATGATTCATGCCATTTAAATTATCATATGATGTGGAATCACTTCTTCCAATTGAGTGTGAGATTTCATCACTTAAGCTAGTCATTGAACTCCTACCCGGCACCACCACCGAAGAAGAGTGCTTGCTCTCGCTCGATCAATTGGATGAAACTTTTCAAGATTCCATACTGGCACTAGAAGCTCACAAGTGCCGATTAAAAGCTCAATACGAAAAATCTGTCAAGCCTAGTTCTTTCCAAGAAGGTGATCTCGTTCTACTCTACGATCAAAGACACAACCTCTTGGGGGCAGGAACACTTCAGCCATTATGACTTGGTCCATACGTCATCACAAAATTCCTTTCAAAAGGATCTTATGAGCTTCAGGATTCTAATGGGATTCCACTCACTGAGCCCCACAATGAGCTCTATTTGAAGAATTATTTCACCTAGTGTCCCACTGGGCATATTCTTTGTAATTTTATGTATATAAGCTTTGTCTTTTTTTGGTGTGTCTGGATATTTTGGGTTTTTGAGTGTTTTTTTATCATATAGGCTCTCTTATTTTACACATATTTCTTCATCATCCTTACCATATGTTGGATATGCGGATGGTTTCATTCGTCACACAAGACACATTGCATCATCTACTTGGGTCCTCTACACACTTGAGTTGGAACTACTTGGTTTCGGGGGAATCATTCTTGGCGATGCCACCAAGAGTATTTTCGAGTATATGTCAGTGATACAACTCCTCATGGAAGCTGCATCTCACGGCATCTCCAATTTGGTGGTCAAGTTAGATTCCTAGCTACTCGTTATGCATTTGAACAAATTTTATCACGTCTGAAATCCAGTCTTGTTACGTTATTACTTAAGGGTACGACTTCTGGAACATCAATTTCAATTCATTACTTTTGAGAACATTCCTAGAGAATCTAATACATTAGTTGATTCAATAGAAAATTATGTGTTAGATTGGCATTTGTCACATTTATCATAAAAAATACATAAAAATTAAGAAATACAAGATCAAAATCACCAAAATATGTATATATATATATATATATATATATATATGTATATATATATCGGTGTGTGTGTGTGTGTGTGTGTGTGTCATGTCCAGTCAAGTTACATAAAAAAAAATCTTCAAAACTTGGGTGTTTTACAAAAATTGGCTCTGCTAAGCCTAACTCTAACATCTATACATCTATCATCTAATCCTCCTTAGCTCGTTTCTCATGGTAGCAGATAAATTCTCTAGCTAACCTCCTCAGAGGCACCAAGAATATCTCTGGCACACCCGTTGTGTTTCGCTACAGATGAATGGGGATATCCCTCATGGGAAGAGGTGGCACACCCATGCTCAAACCTTCGAGGTTCTTGGCAACCTCATGCAAAATGTGTGTACCATCAACCTCTTCGGTGGTTATTGCGGCCTCTATTGCTGCTCCAGCGCCAAGTAGCTACATTCCTCGCCATGCATAGTGAGGGGCTCCAGTTAGACAAACGGGTGCCGCATTTGTGTCAAGCAATAAGCTTCATGTCAAAATATTTTTCACCCATTAAAAAAAAATTGCATAAACATTCAAAAGACAAAAAATACTTAAACCACTGGTTTTTCCTTCTTACCATCTGGCCCCCACTATGTGCCTACTGGAAATTTCATCTCTGGATCTCCTATGAAGTTCATCCCTGCATAGGGATAATCTTCGATCATGAGGATCTATCCATTCAACCACTCGAAGAATGCATCATCAAAGAAATGTCAGATCAGACCCTCTCCAGTCTGTGGCATCAAGGTAGACCAACGACCCTATCTAGACTCTCGTGGTCCCGCAGCATCCATGATCATCCGTGGCCTCATAACGAACACTCTCTCTAGTATGAAGGAAAAAATCAGTGTGCCAAACCCAAACTCTCTTTGGGATCAGGTCTTACATGTTATCAGTTATTTTCGAACACAGTGGACAATGCCTTCACACAAATAAAATATCTGAGGCTATAGGCTATCAAACGCTAGTAATACATGGAACTTGGTGGCCACGTGCTAACTCCTAGCCCCCACCAAGTGAACAATCATCCATAGAAGAGACCTCATCGGTCTCGAGGCCACCCGTGCTATAGGAATATAGTTACTTACCAACATATTATTGTTAGTATAGTGAGCCTTGATCAATCCCATAGTGGTTTGGGGACCAACTCTCGAACATATCAGATTGGGCCTCGGTCCTCTACATGACAGGTCGGTCAGAAAATAGATTTCTTCCTTCTTTATCGAGAGTTCATGACCCCCAATGCAGAAAATATGGTGCTTCTCATCCCACCACTAGATTATCTAGCTCATAAGGTCTTCCCATCCCCTCATCATCTATAATATGGCATACTTTAGTAACCCACATCTTTGGAGAACAAGCAAAGTAGCTAGATCAATGACCATTTCACGTTCCTCTCGTTCATTCTCTCTCTCACGCCAAATACTCATGGTAACGGCTTCACACTTGAACAAATCAAGTTTCCAATGGATTATTTGTAGGCCAAATCACTTTAGGATTGAGAAAAACAAGCTTCATTTTTGTTTGGGCCAGCTAACATGGGGCCCAGTGTAGAACAACACTTACTAACGCATTATCCCTTAATGGGCAGTGCGTGTAACGTGGCCCTAGCACTAGGCACTCATGTTATCCACCTAGAATATTTAAGGCTTGCTCAAAATCACATTTTTAGCCATTAAAAACAATAAAATTTTAACGGGAATCAAGATAAAGGTTCAATCTCTTACCTAGAACTCGCGAAATCGAAAATCGTTGCTCGAATCACCCACAATCGACAGCAGAAGTTTCACCTCTTTTCTCGCTCCAAAGCTCTTTCATAGCACTCAAACAATGAAAATGAAGGTCTTTTTCCTTCTTATAGAAATTCTGAAGGTATGACTCACTTAGCTAGTCTATTAAAATTGGTGAATTTCCACTATTTTTGTTGCAAATATTGGTTTTTGAAGGTCACCGATGCTCTGATGAGTTGTCAATGTTTATATGCAGATTTGACCATGTTCGGCCTAGATCGAGCCTTATTTTTAGGGACTTTTTTCTAGCTCATAAAACTAAAAAAAACCCAATTTTCCTTCGTCAGGCTCGTTAAACTACCACGACAAAGAACTATGAGCCAGTCTTTTCCATCTTTTTCTAGCTTGTTAAAAAACCGTCGGACTCGTTAAAATTTCATGGAGAGGATCAAGTTTTTCTTCGTCTGACTCGTTAAAACTTCACGAATAATATTGAGTTTACTCTGTATCCTCGAGCTCATAACAAAATGAGGTAGATTTCCATTTAACATGGGTTTATCACTTTATCTAGATTCAATGGAATAACTTACGTAAAAGGAATTGTGTCGGGCATACTATTCTCCCTTTTTCGCAGCTGGTTATCAACCATGACAAAGTGTAATATTCCCGAATTTTCACATCACATTTGGAATATTAGAGTCATTTATTTTCTTAATGAATTGAGTAAATAAAAGGGTGGAGAGATCCACAACCCTCAATAAGAATAAATATCCACTTTGCGTGTGTGAATGTGGGTTAATCTAGACTAGATCTGCAAAAAGAGGTAGTTAAGCAACTACTAATGTGAATGAGATTAGAGATCATTTCTCATTTAATGATAGAGATCATGGAGGGTTGATTTATTCAACTAATATCTTGAAGATGTCAAACAAAGGGTCATTGAGCATTAATGATCAAGTGGTGGAGGATCGTGTGCAAATGAAGCACACATGATGGAGGAGGTGTACATTGCACCTAGACTGTTTGGTTGATTTGGTCAAATAGCACAGTCCCACTTGGAGGATCTTATCCACATAAGATAGCGTAGTTGAGATTAGGGCCAAGGATTGAGGGGGTTCAATCACTATAAAGGAGATTAAGGCAAAGGTGAAAGGCATCTTGGATTATTTTGATGTATGATCTTTTAGATCTGGAATGGTCAGGTGACATTCCACTGCAATCTTGGGCTGTTTAGTAGAGATTGCAGGTGTTGTTTAGCACAGGGTGTTCCTAGGCGGGAATCTCTCCTCTTTATTTGAGTGATCTCTAAGGAAGGGGTTTTTACTTCATTATACATCAGGCTTTAAGTGCCATTTTCATTTCCTACTTTCTGTAAAACATTCACATTCAGAAAACTGTGTTTTTCTAAAGAATAGTTGGAAGGTGGAAGTTGTCTTCGGTACTTTAGTTGGAGAAAAAGGTGAGGGATTATTCCCATCACTTGGGATTATATTTCAGCACTCCCAGAGCCACATTGTAGATCTGGCATCAGGCCAAAAGTTATTAACCTCCTAGCAGCAGTATTCTCTCCAAGAATAACGTTGTCCATATTGCAAATCTGAAAGGAGGAAGGAAGTTGCTAGTATTTCAGCTAGCAATCTAGTGGAGGATCATTCCTTCACATTGCCATTAGTCTTACCATTAGCCTAGATATTATTGCAGAATATTTCAGTAGGAAAAAGGCCTCTCTTTCCCTCACAGCGTAGTTTTCAGAGGCAGTTGTGCTGCAGCAGCTACAATCATATTTTGGAGGATTGAGAAGCTAGATCTAGAGATCCTAGCTCATAGATCTGAGGAAGAGATCAGCCCTTCAAGAATAGATCTGATATGAGCACATATTTCAGCCATCCTTTCTTCATATCTAGCTTCAGATCTGTATTTCCTAGCAGATCAAGGATCAAACCCTGGGGAGGTGATTTTTCTAAAGTTGCAAATAAGGAAAATCCTTTCTGGGTTATCTTGGGAATCCATCACAATGGCCATATCTTGAATCTTGGCATCATCAGAGCTCTAGTTTTGAGTATATATCCATTTATATTTTCAGCCTGCAACTCCATGTTTATATTTTGCTGAAGAGACAGCATAGTATTTGCTGCAGAACCTCAACAGTTAAGTTGTACCTACTTCACATATGTTTTCTGGGTGATCTTAGCTCATCTTTTTGGCTAGATATACCTATATCTTGTACTTTTGTAACTGATTCATTTCCAATATAATAAAATGGCTCAGATCTTTCTGCATATTCTGATTTGTACTTAGATTTATTGTTTATCTTGCTGTAAGTTCTTATATTGTGTGAATTATTTCTTCATGTTCCCATTTTGGGATATTACATGGTATCAAAGCATGATCTTTGGCTCAGCTTGTGGACACTTCATATTTTTACATTGAAAGAAGAACGGATAGATGAGGTCTATCATGGAGGATGTAAGAGCTGTCACTCCTTTCTTCAGATCCATGCAAGATCTCTTCAAGGAGGTCAATAAAATAAAGGAGGAAGAATAGAGAGAAGATCCAAGAAGAAGATCTGATGAGGAAAGCACTTCCTATCAGCAGCAAAGAAGACCAGAGAATCCTAGATGTCCTCATAGATCCACTATGCCCCCTTTCTTTGAAGGAGGTGAGAGGTATAGTAGTGAAGAAATACATGAACCGAAGACAAATGAGACTCTCAGTCTATATCTTGAAGAGTACAAAGCACAGTCTAGATCTTCCAAGGAGAAGCTAACTCTGCAACAATTCTTCCATATTAGAGAAGAAAGAGGATCCTATTGCAAAAATAGAAGAAAGAGGCATAACAGATTCTATTTTCCTACATTTGATGGATATTCCTCAAGCAATGTCAAGGCTTGGAGGAGGGAGTTAGATTCATTTTTCAAGCTACATCTTGTGGCTGAAGAAGAGGTTGTTCAAATTGTAGCTCTTCATCTCTTAGGTGAAGTAGAAGATTAGTGGTTTGGGCACATAGAGCATGCAAAGGTGACCAAGTATTCAGATTTCTTTCGTAAGTTGAGGAAGAAGTTTCATATGGAGAAGACATAGTTGTGCTACAAAGGGGCATCTCCCAAGGAAACCAAGGAGAATGTCAATCTTGTCACTCTGGACAAGAGGTCACTACTTTCACCACCTGCTGCAGAAGTACTTGTATCTGTAGAAGAGACACTTGCATTTTTGCAAATTAGTCTTGAGCTCTTGACTTATGGAGTGCCATGCATGGATCAGGAGATGCATGAGGAAGAGGAGGAGGATACCAGCACTGGTACACTTGAAGAAAAGAGACCATCACTCTTACCAGCAGTTGAATACATTGTTGTCCTGGTTGGAGTAAATCTTGTGTTCTGTCAAGATGTTCCCACATATCAGTTGATCCAAGGTATGTATAAAATTTCAGCACATATGGTTTCTAGATCAATGCATAACCAAGGACTAGAAAAAGATGCTGATTTGAAGCAGAAACATATCACAGCGCAGAGGACCCTTGGTCTAATCAAGGAGGAGACTGAAAACTATCTGTGTTCATCATTTTTGGGCTACATTCAACCCCTTTAGTTGAGATGTAGAGTTTCAGAAAATGGGATTAGCATTATCCTATGTACAAAAACTGACTGTGAGATCAGTGTTGTAACTTGCTTTGAGATAGTGCATGTCTCACCCTGCAGATCTACAACACTATCACTTAGTAGCTGTGGCAAAGAAAGGGCTTCATCATTCTTGGAGAATTTTGGAGGTAGCTTCACTCATGAAGCAATGGAAGAAAATATGACAAATGGTAGACATCTTGAAATGAGAAACCTTTTCTCCTTTCTAGATGACCCTTTCTCAATGAGCCTCTCACTGCTGAAAGAGAAACTTCTACTTGCATTAAATCCAACACTTATTTGGTTTTGGAGGGCCTTTGATGGAGAGAGAATCTCATTAAGAGATCTCATTAGAGATGCATTTCAACATTTCATGAGATGCAAAGTTCTTCAACATTCTGGGTAGGATGGCATTCTACAAAGGGAGGATGCCATGATTATGCAGTACCTCATTCATCATCCACCTGGGAGTGAATGGGTAAGGTTGGTAAGCAAGGGGTTGCAAAACCACATATAGATTTGTATGGGATAGCATTTTTGGTTACGCTGGTTGTCTTTGGGAGATTCCTATCACTCTCCAAAGGCACCTATTTTTCTGATCCATGCCTTGAGAAACATGTATGAAATGAAGAAGGAGGCATGGCTGCACTGGCTGCTCTTGGATGAGTATGGGTACCACCCAATAGCTCATCATTTTCTGAAACATGTCTTGTATTTCAATGATAAATTGAAGCAAGGGAAGGCATGTTCATTTTGGTTTCACTTGAGAGAGTTTGGCCACCACATGACATCTCCTATGTCTATGTGTTTTGTATTGTTTAAAATTTGGCATAATGATCTCAAGATGTGCATTGATGATGTTTCTTTGTATTGGGCTGATGTGACATCTCATATGTCCATTAGTATTTTTTTGCTTCGTGATGCACATGAGGAGGAGAGAAGGTAGCAAGATCTCTTGTTTCTTGGGTTACTTATGGGGGAGTTTGGCTTGATCATCTTACATGGAGGAGATGGAGGATGGCAACAAAGGGCCCTACTCCAGTGGTTGTTGTTAGGAGAATATGGTTTGATATATTTTTCTACCCATATTGCTTCTTCCCTTATTCTTTTGCATAACTTTGAGATGATGGAGTTTGGATCCAACAAGGCCAACAAGGCTAAGTATGGGAACATATCAATGCTCAATCTAATTCATGAAACATGGGATGAAGATATGTATTGTATGATGAATATTTTCCCTTGTGGAAAGAGATACTTTATTTTATGTCTCTCATGTATTGTTGATGGTGTTGGACATCACATGGTTGTCACTTGGTACTTCATGATGGGAGTTGGACATCTGACCAAACAATTGGAGGTCATTCCTTATGATTTTAAGAGACAACTTTGGAACCAAACATACATAACCTATTGCAGAAAATGGAGGAAGCCTTCCTTATGTGGATGTCATAGGGAGGGGAATAGATGGCCTTGCATCTACTTTTGGAGTTGCTTGAGGACAAGCAACAATTTTCCGGGGGGGGACTGTAATATTCCCAAATTTTCACATCACATTTGGAATATTAGAGTCCTTGATTTTCTTAATGAATTGATTAAATAAAAGGGTGGAGGGACCCACAACCCTCAATAAGAATAAATATCCACTTTGTGTGTGTGAATATGGGTTAATCTAGACTAGATCTGCAAAAAGAGGTAGTTGAGAAACTACTAATGTGAATGAGATTAGAGATCATGTCTCATTTAATGAGAGAGATCATGGAGGGTTGATTTAGTCAACTAATATCTTGAATATTTAAAAAAAAGGGTCATTGAGCATTAATGACCAAGTGGTGGAGGATCACATGCAAATGAAGCACACATGATGGAGGAGGTGTACATTGCACTTAGACTGTTTGGTTGATTTGGTCAAACAGCGCAATCCCACTTGGAGGATCTTATCCACCTAATACAGTGCAGTTGAGATTATGGCCAAGGCTTGAGGGGGTTCAATCACTATAAAGGAGATGAAGGCAAAGGTGAAAGGTATCTTGGATTATTTTGATGTATGATATTTTAGATTTGGAATGGTTAGGTGACATTCCACTACAATCTTGGGCTGTTTAGCAGAGATTGCAGGTGCTGTTTAGCACAGGGTGTTCCTGGGCAGGAATCCCTCCTCTTTCTTTGAGTGATATTTAAGGAAGAGGTTTTTACTTCATTATACATCAGGTTTTAAGTGCCATTTCCATTTCCTACTTTCTGCAGAACATTCACATTCAGAAAAATATGTTTTCCTGAAGATCAATTGGAAGGTGGAAGTTGTCTTTAGTACTTTAGCTGGAGAACAAGTTGAGGGATTATTCCCATCACTTGGGATTATATTGCAGCACTCCTAGAGCCACATTGCAGATCTAGCATCGGGCCAAAAGTTATTAACCTCCTAGCAGCAGTATTCTCTCCAAGAATAATGTTGTCCATATTGCAGATCTGAAAGGAGGAAGGAAGTTGCTAGTATTTCAGCTAGCAATCCAGTGGAGGATCATTCCTTCACATTTCCATCAGTCTTACCATCAGCCTGGATCTTATTTCAGAATTTTTCAGCAGGAAAAATGCCTCTCTTTCCCTCACAACACATTTTTCAAAGGAAATTGTGTTGTAGCAGTTGCAATCATATTTTGGAGGATTGAGAAGCTATATCTAGAGCTCCTAGCTCATAGTTCTAAGGAAGGGATCAGCCCTTCAAGCATATATCTAATCTGAGCACATATTTAAGCCATCCATTCTTCAGATCTAGCTTTAGATTTGTATTGCCCAGCAGATCAAGGATCAAACCCTGGGGAGGTGATTTTTCCAAAGTTGCAGATCTGGAAAATCCTTTCTGGGTTATCCTGGGAATCCATCACAATGGCCAGATCTTGAATCTTGGCATCATCAAAGCTCTAGTTTTGAGTAGATCTACATTTATCTTTTCATCTTGCAACTCCATGTTTATATTCTGCTGAAGAGACAATGTAGTATTTGTTGTAGAGCCTCAACAGTTACGTTGTACTTGCTTCACACATGTTTTCTAGGTGATCTTAGCTTATCTTTTTTGCTAGATCTACCTATATATTTTACTTGTGTAACTGATTCATCTCCAATATAAGAAAATGGCTCAGCTCTTTCTGCATATTCTGATTTGTACTTAGATTTATTGTTTATCTTGCTGTAATTTCTTATATTCTGTGAAGTATTGTTGCATGTTCCCATTTTGGGATATTAGACAAAGGTACCCCCCTAGAGTTGTCTTTTACGATGTTTTTAAGACTCCATAAATATAAAAAGATCACTGAGTTTACCCGTATGGACTCGTTAAACTTAATTAGATGGGGAAATTTTTTGAAAAAGTGGATACTTATTTTGTTATTATTTGAAAGTCGATTTGGAAGAAAAAACCTTGAACATGGCACTTCCTAGAAAATTCACTCAAAATTAGCCGAACCCTATCATTCTATGAGTTTAGCCTTCGTATGTTGATGTCCCTGCATTGGTGAATCCTGACACTCTTTGGTGTTCATAAGCCTAAGTTGCCTAGTACCCTGTTACTATGCCTTCTATTGTTCAAGAAGGTCTTGTTATCTACTGCTTCCTGTATCAGCCAAGCCATCATATGCCATAAATCATTTGTCATCATCAGTTACTACAATTTTCTCTTGACTATCTTCAAAACAAAATCATATTTTCCTGTTCCGTGTCAACTAATGTAGGACGCCTCATTACCTACCTTTTGACAGATCTCTTCCTATTGACATCAACATCTTATCTAGGAAGTTGATCCAGATACACATTAGTACCCTGGAACTTATAAACCACAGTGGTGGGTTACCTTGTGTTTGATTGGGGGTTTTCATCACTAGCTCCCAGTCAAATTATTCTACGAGTGTTTGACATCAACACCATCTATTCACACTCGCTAGATTGTACTGTGCATCTTGGAGACCATCATCCTTATCGATAGCCATCCTCGTGTCTGTTAACATTTTTCATCATTGAATAGTAATCATACAATTTCCCGCATGTTCAACTAAAACTCCTTCATTAACATGTGCGTAAATATGTAGTTTAGTGAAGCGGCAACCAAGACCATGGGTTTAGGCTTACATCATTCAGTTGTGTTTCCTCTCCCAAGCTACGATATTGTTTTTTGGAGACAACTTATCAGATTGATCCTGTCATGAAACAAGCTTCCACATTGTGCTTATCAGCGGACATACGGGTCATATCTCTTTCTAGAGAAATAATTTTGATACAGCTATTAAGAATGGGAATGCCTAACTCAAGACAGATACTTATATTTCTGACATATGTTGTTGTTTCGGGTTTTCCTTAGTCCTCCAACTCCTCTCGCTCTACTACACATATTATAAAGTATTTTGGCCATATTCTTTGTTGAGTCTCAAAAGTGTTTTCCATATTCATACATATTTCCATTATGTCATAACCATCTAGCCCTTATTTCATAGCCATCTGACCTAAAGCCCTACATCAAATAACCATTTTTCATAAATATATGGGTTAGGATCCTTGTTTTCCAAAGTTATTTATTTTATGTATTTTAAGTGAATTTATGATTAGAAACTATAAAATTATCATAGTTTCATATATCTATATATGTGTTATGAGTTTTGTGACATGTGTAGGTCAAAAGGAGACTTCTAGAAGACCCTTATGTGGCACTCTAAGGCCAAATTCGAATTTGGTTGGAGAAGATTATGGGATCAAGAGGTTATGTGTCTCATTCCTCAAAGTTGTGTTAAAACTCTAGAAATTCATGTGTCTTATCATTTCCTATTTTGATTGTAACTCTAGAGATGGAGGGAGAGATTCATGGACTCCCATTAATGAGATGTCTCCTCATATTTTGTATAAATAGGAGAAGCTTTCTCCTATCATGGGTAATGAGGAAGTAATGAAGAAGTAGGAGAAAATAGGAGTATTTTGTAACAAAGTTCAAGATGGAATGGGATGTAGATTTGTGAGATTTTCAATAAAGAAATTAAGTTCTTTGATGATGTTTTGATTACAACTTTAAGGAGCTGAAGGACTTCACCAAATTGGTAGCAGAGGGCCCCTGCTATCCAAGGAGGCTTCTACATGCTTTCTAGATAAGTAGCTTTTAATTCATGTCTTGCATTATTTATTTAACTGAAATATCCTCATCATCTTACAATCATTCTTTTTCTTAAAACGCTCTTCCAAAATATCATTATTAGATGAAAAAGATTTGGTTGTATTATGTTGAGTATCCTAGTTGCCTTACATTTCTCAGTTGAATTCGTAGTTGCTTTTATTAGTTACTATAGTTATACTCATTCTAATTCTTCCACAAGAAGAAGCTCTTCCAAAAGATTATAATGATGAATGAGAAATGGCTATAGTATTGTAGGATTAGAAGTTGAATTCGTAGTTGCTTTTATTAGTTACTATAGTTATACTCATTCTAACTCTTCCACAAGAAGAAGCTCTTCCAAAAGATTATAATGATGAATGGGAAATGGCTATAGTATTGTAGGATTAGAAGTTGAATTCGTATTTTCTTTTATTAGTTACTATAGTTATACTCATTCTAACTCTTCTACAAGAAGAAGCTCTTCCAAAAGATTATAATGATGAATGGGAAATGGCTATAGTACTGTAGGATTTAGTTGTAGTTTTTTTGTTGTTCACTATCACAGTTACACTTGTTCTAATCACTCTTCCACAAGAAGAAACTCTTCAAAGAAATTCTTAAGAAGTTCAAGACATGACCGTGATAATGAATGATTTAGTTGTGTGTTTGTACTAAGTATCATCTCTGTTCTTGCTCTTAAACGCTTGCCCAAAACATCATAATGACGAGTAGGATATGGATATGATATCTTAGTTTTTCATTTGCTTTCAGTCCTTTATATTTGCATTTGCATCCAATTACACAGTCAGAATTGTTCTAGCTCTTCCAAAAGAAGGAATTCTTCCAAAATACCAATCATGATGGACAAACAGACTGTAGAATTCCATAGACTAGTTGCATGTTAACTCAGTTAGAGCACTCCGGAGGTAGATTACATAAAAACAATACAAAAAAAAACACATACAACAAAGTAAGGAAGAGGTCACTTAAGCACATATAGTGCACCACACTTCATCAGTTTACTAGCCCTGGTTGATAATTTATGTTAGCAATTTAGGACGCTAAATTGACTACACATTTTGGCGCCATTGCCGGGGAAGTGTAATTAGGAGACCTTATTTCTTACAACTAAAAAAAAATTAATAATTCTTGAGTATGCTCTCCTCCTGCACTTCGTGTGATCTGGAGGATCAGAAAAAGAGTTGTTATGTAAAAAAAAAATTAATAATTCTTGAGTATGCTCTCCTTTTGCACTTTGTGTGATCTGGAGGATCAGAAAAAGAATTGTTATGTGAAAAAGAAAAAAAAAAGAAGGAGACAAAATAAACTTCATCATTTCAATTGATTCAATTAAAAAAAAAAAAAAAACAGAGAATTTTCTAATACATTGTTTTGTTTAATGAAATATATAAGTGTATTTTTAAAATTTTGAAAATATAACATACATAATTTTATTAACAAATCAATTAAAAAAAAAAAAAAAAACTCATGGAAATAAGACCCACGCATACGCATGAGGCCATTCTTTGGCTTGGCTTTACGCATATATACAAACCTTCAATCCACACAAAGACCCATGCACTTCAATTTAAAAAAAAAAAAAAAATCTCTTTTTCATATTCGTTTTTCCTCAAACAACAGTTATTAGAAATCATTTTAAAAAAAAAAATTAACACAATGAATGTATATCACATGAAGAAACTGTTGATGAGGAAAATATTGTAAATTGTTGATGAGAAGAAGATTGCAATTTGCTGATGAAGAGAAGATTACAAATTCAATTGTAGGGACATACAATGGAAGTGTATCATATGAAGAAATTGCTGATGAAGAGAAGATTTCAAACTGTTGATGAAGAGAATATTGTAGATTCCATTGCAAGTAATTAGAATGAGGAAGTAATGAAGAAGTAGGAGAAAATAGGATTATTTTGTAACAAAGTTCAAGATGGAATGGGATGTAGATTTGTGAGATTTTCAATAAAGAAATTCAGTTCTTTGATGATGTTTTGATTACAACTTTAAGGAGCTGAAGAACTTCACCAAATTGGTAGCAGAGGGCCCCTGCTATCCAAGGAGTCTTCTACATGCTTTCTAGATAAGTAGCTTTTAATTCATGTCTTGCATTATTTGTTTAACTAAAAGATCCTCATCATCTTACAATCATTCTTTTTCTTAAAATGCTCTTCCAAAATATCATTATTAGATGAAAAAGATTTGGTTGTATCATGTTGAGTATCTTAGTTGCCTTTACGTTTCTGAAGTTGAATTTTTAGTTGTTTTTATTAACTACTGTAGTTATACTCATTCTAACTCTTCCACAAGAAGAAGCTCTTCCAAAAGATTATAATGATGAATGGGAAATGGCTATAGTATTGTAGGATTAGAAGTTGAATTCGTAGTTGCTTTTATTAGCTACTGTAGTTGTACTCATTCTAATTCTTCCACAAGAAGAAGCTCTTCCAAAAGACTATAATGATGAATGGGAAATGACTATAGTATTGTAGGATTAGGAGTTGAATTCATAGTTGTTTTTAATTAGCTACTGTAGTTATATTCATTCTAACTCTTCCACAAGAAGAAATTCTTCCAAAGATTATAATGATGAATGGAAAATGGATATAGTACTGTAGAATTTAGTTGTAATTTTTGTTGTTCACTATCACAGTTACACTGGTTCTAATCACTCTTCCACAAGAAGAAACTCTTCCAAGAAATCCTTAAGAAGTTCAAGACATGACCGTGATAATGAATGATTTAGTTGTGTGTTTGCACTAAGTATCATCTCTGTTCTTGCTCTTAAACGCTTGCCCAAAACATCATAATGACGAGTAGGATAAGGATATGATATCTTAGTTTTTCATTGCTTTCAGTCTTTATGATTGCATTTGCACTCAATTACACAGTCAGGATTGTTCTAAAAACTCTTCCAAAAG
Source organism: Pinus albicaulis (assembly GCA_034641835.2). NCBI lineage: Eukaryota > Viridiplantae > Streptophyta > Pinopsida > Pinales > Pinaceae > Pinus > Pinus albicaulis. Next base: position 437,852,380 of record CM076576.1, on the reverse strand, counting down.
AAGGAACTCTTCCAAAATACCAATCGTGATGGACAAACAGACTGTAGAATTCCATAGACTAGTTGCATGTTAATTCAGTTAGAGCACTCCGGAGGTAGATTACATAAAAACAATACGAAAAACACATACAACGAAGTAAGAAAGAGGTCACTTAAGCACATATAGTGCACCACACTTCATCAGTTTACTAGCCCTGGTTGATAATTTATGTTAGCAATTTAGGACGCTAAATTGACTACACAGTCTTCACCTATAACCTCACACTTTAGGGGGCATCTTTTATAAGTAAAATTACCTCCTCATCAGCTCAGAGGAGAAGGAAACATGGAAGGAAGAAAAGGACCTAGACAGAGACCCATTTTTCCAAGGTAATGCACCCTAGAGACAGCCAGGTCGAGTTATAACGCAACACAGCCTTTCAGAGGGAGCGTTAGTGCCTATTTTAATGTATTTTCTTGCCTAAGAAGAAGCATTACCCATGTTTTCATGAAGAAAAGGGAAAAATACTACTGTAACTGACTAAAATTTCCTGCTTTTTCTCAAAAGGATTCAGTCCAAAAGCAGCAACCTGCGGTGCAGGTCTCTTATTATACATTAATAAACCCAACTAAGCATCCATAGAGGTAAAAAGAAATGAAAGGAAAGGAAACATAATTATTTTTCCCTATTCAAACTGATTCAAAAGATTGGCAAGGTTTGTCCTCCAAAATTCTTATAAATTGGAGGATTGGGCTCTTGTTCAAGGGTCAAAAGGTTGATCGTGTGCAGAGCATAAATTTATTGTTGAGTGTGAGGCTTAATGAATGGAAAGTTTCATTGAGAACTCTTAGTCCAACTATCATAACACTCGAAGATAGAGGAGAGAGAGAAAGGAGTTGGAATACTAAGGGAAGCTTGCTCCAACCAATAGTTGTAATCTTCCTTATGATATATTAATAGAACTATATCTGTTTTTTCTATTTGATGTTTGAGTGTCACATTTATTGTTTATTTTTCTATGAAGCATGATATAAATGGCTCAAATTTGAATACTTAAATGTTGATTATATATTTTTTTAATTGCTAGTAAGGATACAACTGTGAAGATTACACGTGTGATTTGTTTGTTTGCGAGATCTAGACTTGGAGCGAGTGAGGAAGACTTCAACCACGCCGCTTAACACTCTATAGCGGATCTGTTATCTACAAAGAGGTAATCCTTCAAAACCTCACTTTATAAATTATGCATTAGTATAAACATGTATGCAATGTCTTTGTGAACTATACAGCTAATCTGACTGTCTACCTTAGGCACCGAGAGGACTTGAGAGGGATTTACTTCAGCTACCACCCATCCATTTTACCCCTCAACATACATCAAATTGATTCCCAACCTAAAATCTTACCATACACTGATAGGGTAAGATGGATTATTGATAATCTCAATATCGGGGATAGAAAATTTCTTACCAACAGAGGAACAATGATTGGTTCCTTCAAAGTTGAAGACCTGAAGTTGATGTACCATATCCAAAACCCCGAAAATTTCTATAATAAAGAATTTCTTGCACATTTTGCCAAAGAAAATGAGCTCAAATCTAATTCTATCAAACAATGGAGAAGAAATCCCAACAAGCACAAGAACGACGAAAAGGGTATGTACTCTACTGACTCCCTTGCAAGCCCCTATTGTTATGTATTTTCGATGATGTTTAGGATGTTTTTTCAGCCTGACACTACTAGATTTTCAATAGAATGGGGCCCTCTCATGGAGGTAGCTTCAGATTCCTATGTTATGGATTGGGGAAATATTCTATCTAATAACATTTCCACTCAAATTTTAGAATATAGGAAAATTCGCTCCATTTCTTCCAAAAAAATTCCCCCGTTCTATATGAGCACATATATCATGGATGATGTGTGTTTTACATCAGATTTTCTAGCCATGGGCTGGAAATGGAATACCCAAGACCCTATACCTATTCATATATTTCACAGTATGTTATGGGAATCTAAGTATGAGAACAATTTTTACAAAAAATTCCATGGAGTCATTCTCCTACTGTTTCAAATTGTTTTTAATGAGAAAGCCCCCAGATTGTCAAAAGAGGCCCAAGCTGATTTTTCCTCTATAGGAAAGTGGCCCGGTGAAGAGATATTCACCTATGTTCAATTATTTGGGAGCTTAGTTTGACCGCACGTTTTTCCCCTCTATGTTCCTGATAAGCTTCTTGCAAGAGAATTTGCATATCAGACTATTGGAAACAGCCTAACCAGGTTTTTGAAAGAGGCCAATAAGGCATCATGGCCTTCTTTTCCTATTAATTGTGGTGTTTATGGTCTGGATAATTACAAGCATTTTGTTTTAGAGATTGGTTAGATTGAATGTTTGAAGTTATTCACAATTCTAAACAGGAAGTATGATCAAATTAAAATTGCTAATAATTTCACTACCCAATTGAAGATTAGGCCTTTTGTGCATGAAGACGATGATTTTGATGACCTATTTGAGTTTTTCAACAATTATCCTACAGTTAAAAATTTGGCAGCCTTACACCCCCATCCACAACAATTGCTCCAGTTTAAAATATATATGAATAAGATATTGGAAGCAATTCAATTGAAAATTTTGGATGTCTCACAACCATTAGCTCAAAAGGAAAAGTAAAGTGAATTAGTGTCTATGGATACAGAAGTCCGTAGTACAACAGACCAACATAAATCATCCAAAGTTCAAACTATGGATTTTGATTCCCGAGTAATCTAAAGTATGTTTGGAAGGATTTTAATTTAAAACTCCAGGAAGAACAAGCAGCTATAGTTATTGATCAACAACAAGTTGTGCATACTCCTCAAACTAAAAGTCATGAATCATTCACTACTAATCCCTCTGAAAAATTAGTAAGCATAGAAAGAGTGGAATTCATCCCATCCTTCCCCACCATCGAAATTTTTCTTAACATTGAATAAATTCCTCCTTTGGACATTTTCTACATTCCTAAACATAAGATAGTTATGAGTCGAAAAAAGAAAGAAGAGGATAAGAGCAATCCCAACCCCTTATCCAAGGAGATGTATCAATGGATGTTGTTTGGAAATACACTCAAGCGGATCTTTCACATGATATAACTTTCGTAGCTTAGTTTGCAAGATCTTATGCTTCTGCAACCATTGACAAAGCCTCAAAAGTTCAACAATTGATGAAACGAAAGAATGAGAAAATCATCCTACTTAAACTAGAGTTACAAGCAGAGAAACAAAGTGTCAGTCAAAATTTATAGGTACATATCGCATAGCTCTAGGAGAGCATGGACCAATTAAAAATTTAGCATAAGAATGAGATTATTTCCACGGAGACTCTAATTCACCAATTACAACTCTCTATTGAGAAACTAAAATATAACCCAAATATTGATCGTAATATCCCAAAAGGGAGAATATAGTAATAAACAAACACAATATTTGAAACTACAACAAGTACACATAAGATATGAAAAACACTGAAATAAACATAATAGGTGAGCCTTTTATTATTATTGGAGATGGATTATAATTACAACAGTGCTCAAAATATGATGCACTCAAGCCAAACAAGTGGCCTAGAATGACCCTGAAATTCCCTCAAAGGAGGCACTACGTAACTGGAGAGATGTTGGAGAAAATATTGTGTTTTCCATTCAACAGATGATGTACATATCGTTGTTGGCAGAAATGGAAATTTAGATCTATGGTGATCTGGAGCTCTGATGATGCCAAGATTCTAGATCTGGGCACTATGATGGAAACCCAAGATAACTCAAAAATGATATTCCATATCTATGAGATTGGAAATTCACCCTCCTAGGGTTTGATCCCTTGATAGGTGGGTTATGCAGATCTGAAGCTAGATCTAATCACAATATGGATGCAATTGTGATACAAACATATCTAATATTGAAGGGTTGATCCCTTCTTCATATCTCCAAGCTGGAAGCTTGAGATCTTGCTTCTTCTTCGTCCTCTTCAAGATGCAGTTGCTGCAAAACATAATAGCGGGGTAAAATGTGTTGTATAGAAGGAAGAGGCTCAATCCTGCTGATATATACTACAAATAAGCTCCATGCTTATGGAAACATTGATGGAAAGATGAGGGAATGGTCCCTCATAGGATTCCTAGATGAAGTGATAGAAACTTCCTTCCTCCTCTATATCTGCAATGATGGAATGCGCAATCCTTGATGGGAATGTTTATACATGGAGTTGAATAATGTTTGGCCTGATTCCAGATCTGAAATGAGGCTCCCGGAATACTAATCTTTAAGTACAAGGTGATAGGAAAAATCCTTGACCGGTTCTTCAGCTGATATACTGAAGACAACCTCCTCCTCTCTATTGGCTCCCTGTAATTTTCAAGATTGGCAAGAACAAGTAGTAGGGAACCACATCAAACCACTTTGGAGTCCAAGGACCTAGCCTTCCTGGGCTCAAAGAGGGCTCTCTCTATGTTTATGATTTAAATGATTTATCTTTATGCTTATGTTTTTCTGATTTTAGGCTAGTTATGAAATTTGGGGTTGTTTGTTTTGATTGATTGATTGATTGATTGTAGGGTGGAAAGATAGAGTGTGGGGAGCTTAATCCATTGGGCTATTGATTCATAAAATGTTTAAATTGTACATCAACTCTTCAAGGTTTTTCATAGGGAAATCTAACTATATCAAATGGATCTTCTTAGGTAAGATGAATATGAAATGATAGCAAGTTTGTGAATTCAGTAAAACTAAAGGGAAATTAAGAATCATTTAACAATAGTTCAACAACAAGAGCCTTTAAGATAAATAGTTTAGGAGAAAATAAAGAGAAGAACACCTTTGAATTATTTAGTTAAACTTTGCTAAAAATACCTTAAAACAACAATCCAATAATACTAAAGAGCAGTTAAGAATTCTTTAGGAATACTTTCAGACAGAGAAAACATGCAAGAAACAGTTCAGTGAAATTAAAGAGCAGAACACCTCTGAATTCTTTAACTAAACTTCAAAGAAGGTCTTTAAGATAGATATTTTAGGAGAAAATAAAGAGCAGAACACCTCTAAATTATTTAACTAAACTTCAAAGAAGGTCTTTAAGATAGATATTTTAGGAGAAACTAAAGAGCATAACACCTCTGAATTCTTTAGTTAAACTTCACAAAGAAAACCTCAAGACAACAACTAGGTAAAGCTAAAGAGCAGAACACCTCTGAATTATTTAGCTATACTTTGCATAGGAAAACATAAATATAATAGTAACAAAAAAAGTTAAGATGCCCAAACAACATATCTCAATATAAAATTTATGTTCTATTATCAGAGAAATTGATGTACAATATGGAACACAAAGGAGAAAACATTAACAAAAGAGGGATAACATCACCATTAACATAGCTCAAGAATCCTGTGAACATGCTTGTATTAATGATGTCTAGCTCAAAAATAGTTACAATGCTCCAGTGCAACAATCTTTGCAACTCAAAGTCTGATCAAAATCCAGCTTAGCAACCAGCCAACCAACCAACAATAATAATGAACAATACATGCAGTGTTTAACTGCAGATGAGGAGGTTTCTCTAATATAGGGTGACAGATTTGTATTTACTACAGAGTAAATGATGTTTTACAATTGAAACCATGCAAGGCCCAATGCCAAAATATATTTGACTGACCTACTGTAGTAATAACTTTCTAATTTACTATTGAGCTAACTTTAAAATATATTTAACTTATTTTCCTTAAAACGTTAACTTTACAATAAATTCTAATTGGCTGCTAAAATATCTCTGACTGAAAAATTAACTGAGGTAGCTTGCATTAAATCAAAATCTGGTTGTAGGTGGCGAATGTGATTGGGAAAAGTTAAATTCTGATTGGCCTTGTCATTTGGCTCTATCTTCTTCGTTGTTTTGTTTCTGATTTTTCTTTAAATTTTGATCTTTGTTTGACTGCCTTTGTTGTCTTTGTAATTTCTTTCTTAATCTTATTGTTTGATTTGCTTTCTTCTTTTTCATTTTTACCTCTGATAGTTGGGTTTACCTATTTTACCTTTAACTATTGTATTTCTCCTTAATTGTGTTCCTTTAGCCCTGTCTTTTAACTTTAACCTTTGATTGATCTTTTATTCTTTTTACCTTTCACTATTTTAGTGAATCCTTTACCTGTTACTATTCTGTGACTGTGTTTTTCATTTTTCTTCACCTCTATCTTTGCAGCCACTGTAAAACTCTTCTTTTTCTTTACCCTGCCTTTTGAAGAAAACATTTCTATCCTTGGAGTAATTATATGATTCTTATTGATCATGATCCATTTTTGCTCTGATTGTTCTTGCGCTCCTAATCCTCTGATGAACAAATCTTCTGGATCGTCACCCACAGAGCCTATATTAAACAATTTTTGGAACTTAGAAATGAAAATTATGTGTTTTCTGATACATCGATCATCTGCAAATTTTAAAACAATTATTAATAAAAACAGATCCCGTAGGGTGGGGAGCAATCGTGGCTTGCAAGTAGTAGGAAAATTTGTGGACAGAGTCCGAATATTGGAGGCTTTTTGGTTTTTGTGTTTGATTGTGGCCCTCCGGGTCTTTTAGAAGTGTTGCAGGGGTTAGCACAAATGGTTTCGGGAATTTACTATGACAACACAGGGTTTAAAAATATGTCAAAGGGGTTGATGGTTTCGTTGTGGGCGGGAAGGCGGTTTTGTGGTTTTTGCATGGCGCGTAAGCAGTTAGTGGTATTGTTTGGGGGTTATGCAATAAATTGTGGGGGCGACGCATGGCAGTAGGGAGGGGTACGAAAACTACCTATTTCACAAGCCCCAAAGTTTTTAAACCTTGAGCTTTTGATTTTGAAATAGGGCACAATGGCCATCAGATCAGGCATGGGGAAATCAGACGGTGGTTGGGGTTTATTGAAACGACAGACCAAAATATGATGTGGTTCCCAGGGTTAAGTGGGGTCAGGAATTCAAATGAGACGAAGGGTTTTAATGTTAGCATGGGGTTTTTATAATGCAGAGCCCGGTGTATATTTAGAGCGGAAGTGCCTAAATATAAAGTTGGGGGCGAAGGTCATATGAAAGCAGACGGTAAGGTTTAAAAGGCGGGGGGGTTAGATATAGAAGGGGTCGAGTTTATTTAAAACAAACAAGGTTTATTTTAAAGAATGGGACCCGAGACAAGATTTATTTCAAAATAATGTAAAAATGGGGTTTTACATTATTTTGAATGAATGAAGGGGAAAGGATTTTTGTGAGGAAAAATGGGGGTTTTTGCATAGGGAAAATGATCCGTATTTATGCAGGAATGCAACAGAATAAACATATAACCATAAATACAGAGATGCAGCGGAAATAAAACTAGCTAGGGCGCTGGTAGCTATCTCTGAGGAGAGATGTGGCGGCTACAGGCCTCTCAAATGAGTTACAATGAGGCTTGAGGGCCTATTTATTATTGAGAAACAATGGAGAACCCTAAAAATCCAAAAACCTAACCCTAGGAGATGAAGCACCAAAACTATGGGCCCCGTTTGGGTAAATTGGTGTTTCAACTTCCCAGGGACGTAACTTTGGCATACTAACTCTGTTTGATGCTCATGATACATCATTAGAAAGCTCTATCCGAGGAATACAACTTTCGCCACAAATATCATTCTGAAACGGAATGATATTCGCTAAAGGCGCGATGCCCAAAAGACGTCTTTTAGGGCCTCAAAACGGCTCCGGAAGTTCAGGACCCGAAAAACTGCTAAAAATAGTAAGTTATGTCGAAACTGAAAAACTGAAAGAGACAATGGTGGGGGGCCAAGTGGAATAGGCGGGTGGCCACAAATATCCACCTAGATCATTCCTCCCCCCTTAGGAAGCAATGGTCCCCATTGCGTTAAGTTCCTCCATGAGATGAGGAAATTTCTGCTGAACTTGGTCCCTGGTGAACCACTTTCCTTGGTGCAGGAGTTGGCCAGCTTTGACAACCCGATATAGTTGGATCTTCTGATGGCGAGTGTTCTTGATTTGCATGTCCATGATGCAATCTGTGGTGGCCTGTTCCATGCAGTCTGGATTTAACTCAGTTGGTGTGAGTTGTTCTGCAATGTCCGAGGTGTCCAGTAGAGGTGGGAAGTAAGGACGAAGGCGATCCACATTGAAGATTGGGTGCAGACCAAGGAATGGTGGAATACTGAGCTCGAATGCATTGTTCCCTACAGCCTTGGTGATGGTGTACGGCCCGTATCGGAGCGGGCGAAGCTTGCGGTGGGGTCCAGTGAGGCGCTCCTTCTGCAAATGTAGCCATACTTTGTCACCCACCTCGAAGTTGTGTGGCACCCGGTGTTGATCATGGCGTTGCTTGTACTTGGCATTGGATCTATCCAATATATCATGAACCTGTTGGCGGATGTGTTGAATGCACTCGATGAAGCTACTGGCTTTGTCAACTTCAGACTGGACATGAGATGAATTGGCCTGAGCAGCTGCAAATGGCATGGCTACGTCAATGGGACATAGTGGCTGGAATCCCAAGCCCACCTGAAAGGGGCTATGGCCGATTGAACTGTGGAGAGCCCGATTATAACTATGTTGTACATAAGGGAGGCTCTCGTCCCATATGCGTGGATGCTTTGAATTGTACATGCGCAGAATGTGTACAATCATTCTGTTGACGACCTCTGTCTGGCCATCTGTTTGGGGATGGAAAGTTGTGGACTTGGTGAGATTTGTGTCCAACATTGACCAGAGGTTGGACCAAAATGTGCTGAGGAACCTGCTATCTCGATCTGATATGATAGACTGTGGGATCCCAAAGTGCACCCACACTCGTTCAAAGAAGAGTTTAGCAGTGGCTTCTGCTGTGATATTCTTCTTACAAGCCGCCATGATGGCCATCTTCGAGAATCTGTCAACGACCACGAAAACACAGTCATTTCCATTCTTAGTAGAAGGCAGGCCCGACATGTAATCCATGGAGATGGATTCCCAAGGTCGACTAGGGTAGGTAGTGGAGTATATAGGCCTTGCTTCTTGATGGTCGGTTTGGCAATGGCACAAGCAGTGCAGGATCTGATGTGCTTCTTGACATCCTTTCGAAGGTTCGGCCAATAGAAATACTTCTGTAGTATTGCTACTGTTTTCTCGACCCCGAAATGCCTAGCGACGCGACTGTAGTGTGCTTCCCATATCGTCTTGGCACGCTCACTTGAAGGAACACAAAGGTGTCCTAGGTGACATAAAAGTGCATCTTGGAGGTAAAAATTTGGAACTTGCGTACCCCCCAAGAGTGCCTTGTAAGTGTGGCCGAATTCTAGGTCACTCTCATAGAGAAGCGGCCAATCAGAAGTCTCATGCCCACAAGAGTTGAGCACGGTGGTGAGCGCCACGATCGGTGGTCGGCTGAGGCAGTCTGCAACATTATTGGTGCTACCCTTCTTGTATTTGATGTTCAAATGAAACTGTTGCAGATATGTGGACCACTTCTGATGGCGATCATTCTGCAACTTCCCTTGTGTCTGTATGAACTGCAGGGGCCGGTGGTCTGTGTGGATGATTGTTTCCTTCCCCAAAATGTAATGCTTCCATTGTCGACAAGCTTGCACAATGGAATACATTTCTTTGTCATAAGTGGGATACTTGCGAATTGTGTCAGACAATGTCTCACTGTGAAATGCCACTGGATGTCCCTGTTGAGTAAGAACTGCCCCAATAGCATAGTCAGAGGCATCTGTCTCGATCTCAAATGGCTGTTGCAAGTCTGGTAAGGTGAGCACTGGGGCAGAACAGAGGCGATTTTTCAATTCTTTGAACGCCTTATGTTGAGGTTCTGACCAAAAGAACTTTTCTCTCACTCCTCCTTTGGTGACTTGACTCAAGGGCCAAGTGATATGAGAGAATCCCAACACGAATCTACGGTAGAAATTAGCAAGACCCAGAAAGCTGCGAAGCTCTGTTATAGTAGTCGGGGCTGGCCAATCCCGAATGAATTGGATCTTGGCTGGATCCACATGCACCCCCCTTTCATCAATAATGTATCCCAGATATTGAACCTGGGTCATGCCAAACGTGCACTTCTCCAAATTGGCACACAACTCGTGTTGCCGCAGTGTTTGGAGGACTTGTCGGATGTGATGAAGGTGCTCTTCCCAAGTCTTGCTGAAGATCAGAATGTCATCCAAGTACACCACTACGAATGAGTTGGTGAATGGCCGCAAGATATCGTCCATCATCCTCATGAAGGTTGCGGGAGCATTCGTCAACCCGAAAGGCATGACTAGCCATTCAAAAATGCCTTCCTTGGCTTTGAAGGTAGTCTTCCACACATCAAAGGGTTCAATTGGTACCTGGTGATACCTAGACTTTAGGTCAATCTTGCTAAAATATTTTGTGCCTTTGAGTTGGTCCAGAAGGTCATCAATCTATGGGATTGGGTACCTATTCCAGACAGTGATCTTGTTCAGCGCCCGATAGTCAATACAGAGTCTCCACGTCCCATCCTTCTTCTGTACCAACATGATCAGGCTCCCACAGGGTGATGAACTTGGTCTGATGTGACCTTTCTGCAACAGCTCCTGAATCTGCCTCTTGATTTCATCATTCTCCAGAATAGAGCGCCGATAGATCGGTCCATTGGGTAGCAGCGCACCCAGGGTCAAATCAATCGGGTGCTTGACCTGACAGTGCAGAGGAACCCCTGTGGGTGAGGTGAAGATGTCCACGTACTCCTCCACAACCTTATCCATTTGTTGTTGTCGTGCAGAGGGGCCCTGTCTGGAGGTCGTGGCCACAATCTTCTTCTTGCCCTGGGGGCGGATCATCAAGAAAACAAATTTCCTGGTTTGGGAAATGAGCTTACTGCATTGTTTTGCAGTAACCAAAGAGATAGTCGTAGGAGGTGGTACCTCTGGTATCCTGTACAACTTATTTCCCAAAGTAATAATAAAAGCACGAGGTCGAGACTCATACACAGCATGACGCTTCCACAAGTATGGTTGTCCTAATAATACATCAGAAACATCAATAGGAGCAACGTCACATAATACCTCATCCGTGAAGGGCTTGATGCTATAGGGAAGGCGGCACTGCTGGCTGACGCGGAGATATCGTCCTTGGTGAAGCCACCCGATGGTGTATGGATGTGGGTGAGCTGTGGTCGGCAAGCCCAACCGCTTCACGGTGTCTGCTGAAATGAGGTTCTTTTGGCTCCCATTGTCGACAATGAACTGTACAGGGGAGCCCTTTACCCACATTTGGGAGTGGAAGAGACGTTCCTCCGCCTCTGGATCCTCCAGTTCCTCCTTCTGGATCTTTGTAGTGGCAACAGTGGCATTGGGCTACGAATCAATAATCTGTTTCCCTTTTTCATTCCTCTTTTCAGGTTCTGATTTGGAGTCGGAGCATGCATCTGACTCAGAAGCCCTCATATCGGCCACTAGCAACTGCTTGGCCCGACACTCACTTGTGTTGTGAGTGGAGCTCTTATGGAACTCACACCACTTTCCCATGTCCTTCTTTGGATTTGCAGTGTTTTTCTTTTCTTATGGCTTTGACGAGTTGTCTTTAGCCGCCATGCCTTGGCTCTGTCCTTTGTTCTGTGTTTTGGAAGCACCTTTCCCTTGCTTTTGATTCGCAGATCCAAAGTCTCGCTTCTTCTGTTTGAATTTCTGCTCAATCTTGGCAGCATACTGGTATGTCGTACCAAGCGAGGAGATGTCGAGGAACTCCATTTCCTCTTGAATGTATCGAGTGTACAATCGCGATACTTTAGCACCAAATGTTTCTTCCGAATTCGATACCCAACTTTTGCCAGGTATATAGAAGCAGATTCTAGCCACTCATTCACATCTTCGATCCCTTTGTTGTCAAAGATGTCCATCAGATGTACTTGTCCTCATAGCTCCACTCGGATAGTACCTCCCTTTTCACCTCGCCCCCTGGAAGTTAGAAGTCCGGTTGGCAATGGCTTCTGAGCATCGTAGAGGGTTATGTCTCGGTCCTTATTCACAAAGAGGTTTCCCACCGGGGCCTCTAACATGGGGGTAGCTTTGGAGGAGTGTGGCTGGACCTTCTCTGGGGGTCCTGGGTGTCATGAATAAGAAACATTCCTTCTAATAGATTCAACCATCTATCTACGCTATCCTGTCACTTGACCCTCACAAATATGGGAATGTCAAAATTTACTTGTACCTTAAAAGGAGTCGCACCTCCAGAGTGGCTTCTGGATGCAGATGCACCGCCGGTGGGCAGCCATTGAAGGATCTGAGCAAATTTATCCATCATCGCATTCCTTTTTTTTTCGAGGGCCTCCTCGAGCAATATTTTGATAGGATCTTCTACTCCCTCATCTTTCTTTTCATCCTCCATGGGCGTCCGTCGAGGTTTGCGAGGTTGATCTTGCAAAGGTTCCACTAGATCAAGCCCTAGCTCCTTATACTCCGACCTCGTTGTGGGCATGCAAAGAAGGATCGAGAAAAATCAGACCGCTTTGATACCACTGATCCGGATTTATGCAGGAACGCAACAGAATAAACATATAACCATAAATACAGAGATGCAGCGGAAATAAAACTAGCTAGGGCGCTGGTAGCTATCTCTGAGAAGAGATGTGGCGGCTACAGGCCTCTGAACTGAGTTACAATGAGGCTCGAGGGCCTATTTATTATTGAGAAACAATGGAGAACCCTAAACATCTCAAAAACCTAACCCTAGGAGATGAAGCGCCAAAACTATGGGCCCCGTTTGGGTAAATTGGTGTTTCAACTTCCCAGGGACGTAACTTTGGCATACTATCTCCGTTTGATGCTCATGATACATCATTAGGAATATCTATCTGAGGACTACAACTTTCGTCACAAATATCATTCCAAAACAGAATGATATTGGTTGGAGGCGCGATTCCCAAAAAACGTTGTTTAGGGCCTCAAAACGGCTCTGGAAGTTCAGGACCCGAAAAACTGCTAAAAATATTAATTTATGCCGAAACTGAAAAAATGAAAGAGACAATGGTGGGGGCCCAAGTGGAATAGGCGGGTGGCCACCAATATCCACCTGGATCAGAAAAATATTTTAAGAAGGGGGCAAGGCTAAATGAGGGAATTGAGGTTCAACCATGGGTTTTCAAAGCATGAGAGCGTTAGAGAAGGTAAAAATGAGAGATAATGGATAGGTTAAATGAAAATAATGAAGGCAGTGAGATTTATGAAAATAAATGATAGTCAGAGAATATTATTTCCAACAGACTGTAAAAAATACACAGTCATCTAGTGATACTATAGAATACAAGAGAATAACACTCTCGAACCCTTCTTCGGAGATGTGTAATTTCTGAATGTATGTGTTCCGCAGAGAGTAGGAATAGTGTGGCACCAATGCCTAATGATGAATAGAAACTTAGAATACCATCTCGGAGTAGGCACTCGAAGTCCCCCATGGGTAAGGGTGGGATTCTCGCTCGGGAACACCCTGTGCTAAACACCACTCCAGACTTAGCTAAACAACATAAGCATGCATATAAATGTCTTAAGATAGATCTAGATCTAAACAGATCAAAGAAATGAATAATCCAAGACTCCCCTCAATTCTTCCTTCATCTTCCTTATATGAAAAGTGAGCCTTCCCAAGCCCTGGCCCACCTCAAAAAGGTGTTGTACATGTGGAAATAAGTCTCCATGATTGACTACGATGTCTCTCCATGTCATCCATCATGTTTACATGTAATTATCACCCTCTCCATCATGTGTGCATTAAATTTACCACTTCCTCCTTTATCTCATCATGAATGCTTTATGATCTTACATTTTATTCCCTCCATGATCTTATTTAATTTCTTCAACCTCCATGATCTTTCTCATAAATGAGACATGACCTCCACTCCTTTCACATTAAGAAGTTTCTCCACTAATCCATAATTTATATATTATTCTAATTAATCCACATTCACATGAAAAAATTGGATCTTATTCATCTTAAGGGGTTATGGGTCCCTCCACCCATTTATTTACTTAATTATTTAATTTTATTAAGAACTCTAATATTCCAATAAATAGATGAAAAATTTGGAATATTACAGTCCTCCCTGCCAAAATGTTGCTTGACCCCAAGAAACTGCCAAAGTAGATGCTAGAGCAACCTGTCCCCCTCCAAATGGCATCCACACGAGGAAGGTCTCCCCATTTGTTGTAATGATTTATGCATGCCCAGCACCAAAGTTTCCTATCTAGAATGTCTAGAGTGACCTGTAACTATGTATCTAGATGTCCCTCCTCAATCATGAAGCTCCAAGTGACAACCATAAGTTGTCCAACATCCTCCACAATACATGAGATGCATGAAGATAGGTGGTTCCTTCCAGAAAAGGAAAGCTCCACCTCACAAAGTATACCTCCATCCCATGCTACATGAAGGAGAAAGAGGCTCTTCATGCCTCCATCCTTCGCCCTGTTGGCCTTGTTGGGTCCAAGCATCATCCCAACATTATGAAAAATAATAAGTAGAGACATATGGGTAGACAAAGATGTCAAATGATATTCTTTCAATAGTAACCATCGCAGCAATGCTCCCTGCTACCACACCACACCATCAAAATACCAATTGGGTTGGCCATATTCTCTCAACAGAAGCCACTGTAGCAATGCATCTTGTTTCCCCAATACATCATCATCATACCATGTGTAGTGCCCATATTCTCCTAATAGGATCCATCGAAGTAAGGCCCTTTGCTTCCATCCTCCATCCTTACCATGCAAGGTAGGGGAGTATGTCAAGCCAAACCCTCCCAAAAGCAACCAAAGCAACAAGATATCTTGTTGCCTCCTCACGTCATCATATGAACTATGGAGTATCATCATACATATTGACATATAAAATGTCACATTAGACAAATATATCCAAGCTCCATTATGATACATCATGAGAGTGCCATGCCAAGTTTCCAACATTACAATGCACATAGACATAGGAGATGTGATGTGATGTCCAAACTCTCTCACCAACAACCAAAGTAAACATTCCTTCTTCTATTGCATTATGCAAGGCATGATTCAAAGAAATATGAACCATTGGGTAGTAACCATACTCACCCAAGAGAAGCTATCCCAACCATGCATCCTTCTTCCTTACATTAGTGTTGTGCAAGTCGTGGATCATGAAAATATGTGTTGTTGGGTAGTAACCATACTCACCCAAGAGCAACCAGTGCAGCCAAGCTTCTTGATGTTTTGTCTCATAGTTTTGCAAGTGGATTTTCAACCCCTTGCTCCACATCAACAACCATTCATCTCAATGTGGATGATGGATCTCATTCTGCATAAACTTGGTATCCTCCCATTGTAGGACACCAACCTCCTCAAACTGTTGAATAAATTTTCACTTCATGATATGTTGAAGTGCACCTCCAATGAGATCTCTCCATCAGATCCTATTATCATCAATGGCCCTCCAAAACCCATAAGGTTCTGAATCTGTTTTAGATAGAAGTATCTCTTTGAGCTATGAGGTGCTCATTGAGAAAGTGTCATCTTGAAAATGAAAATGGTTGCTCATCTCAAGATGTCTACCATCTATCATCAGATTCTCCAATTCTTCATGAATGAAGCTACCATTGGAATGTTTCATCAATGAATGGGTCCTCTTCTCATCATTGCTGCTCATTAATAGTGTTGTTTATATTTTCTCATAGCAAGGCACAATGTTGAACTCATAGCCAGCTATTGTACATAGAATCATACTCATCCCATCTTCTGAAACTCCACACTCCAACTCAAAGGGTTGAGTGTATCTCATCAATGAAAAACTGGGATAGTTCTTCATTCCTTCCTTGATTATATCAAGGGTCCTCTCTGCAATGATAGGTTGTTGCTTCAAATCAACATGCTGCTCTAACCCTTGGTTATGCATTAACCTTGATGGCATGTCCCCATAAGTTTCAATAAGAGGTACTGAAACAATATGAGATGGAAATAAATGCAAACCTTGGATCAACTGATGTGTGGGAACCTCTTTCAAGACCAAAATATTTCCTCCAACCAAGACAATGATCTCTCCAACTACTGATAAGAGTGATGGATTCTCTTCTATGAATGTACCAAAGCTGGAATCTGCCTCCCCTTCCTCATGCATCTCCTGAATAATGGATGGAACTATATATGTCAAGATCTTAAGACTATCTTGAAAAGATGCAATTGTCTCTCCTCTGGATACAAGTGCTTCTGCAGTGGGTGATGAATGTAGTGACTCTTTGTCCAGAGTGATAAGAATGAAATTCTTCTTTGATTTTTTAGGAAATGTCTCTTTGTGACATATCTATGGTTTTCTTCTATCAAAATTTCTCCTTAACCTTTGAAAGAAATCTGAATATTTATTCACATTTTCATTCTCCATGTGACCAAACCACAAATTATTTTCTTCACCTTCAAGATGAAGTGTTGTAAACTAGACAACCTCTCTTTCAACTACAGGATTTAGCCTGAAGAATGCATCTAAATATTTCCTCCAAGCCTTTGCAGTGTTTGAGGAAGATCCATCAAAAGTAGGAAAATGGAATCTATTGTTCCTATTTCCTCAATTGTTGTTGTAGGATCTTCTTTCTTCTTTGAGTTTGAAGAATTGTTGGAGAGTTATATTCTACCTGAATGCTCTATACTGGGACTTGTACTCTTCTATATATAGACTGAGAGTCTCATGAGTCTCAAGTTCCATATGTATTCTTTCTTCATTTCTATACCATTCACCTTCTTCAAAGAAAGTGGGCATAGTAGATCTTGGAGGAGATCCATGCTTCTTTGGTATTCTTTGCTGCTGATAAGAAGTATTGGGACCTTCTTCATTCTGAAACCTTCTTGAGGTTTCTCTTTTCTTTTCTTTCTTCATTTCATTGATCTCCTTGGAGATATCCTTCATAGTTCTAAAGAAATATGCAGCAAAATTTAATCCCTCCATTATTTATATATCTCTACTATATTCTTTTCATATGTTGTCAAAAATGTCCACAAACTGAGCCAAAGATCATGCTCTGATACCGCTGTAGTATCCGAAAAGGGAGAATGTAGTAATAAAAAAACACAATATTTGAAACTACAACAAGTACACATAATATATGAAAAACACAGAAATATATAGAATATATGAGCCTTTTAGTATTATTGGAGATGGATTATAATTACAATAATGCTCAAAATATGATGCACTCAAGCCAAACAAGTGGCCTAGAATGACCCTGAAATTGCCACAAAGGAGGCACTACGTAACTGGAGAGTTCCTGGAGCAAATACTATGTTGTCCCTTTAGTAGATGATGTACATATGATTGTTGGCTAAAAGGGAAATGCAAATCTATGGTGATTTGGAGCTCTGATGATGCCAATATTCTCTATCTGGGCACTATGATGGAAACACAAGATAACCCAGAAAGGAAATTCCAGATCTATGAGATTGGAAATTCACCCTTCTAGGGTTTGATCCCTTGACTACTAGTTTATGCAAATATGAAGCTAGATCTGATCACAAGATGGCTGCAATATGTGATACAAACGTATCTAAGCTTGAAGGGTTGATCCCTTCTTTAGATCTCCAAGATGGAAGCTTCAAATGTTCCTCCTTCTTCCTCCTCTTCAGGAAGGAGTTGTTGCAAAAGACAATAGTTGGGTAAACTGCGATGTATAGGAGGTATAGGCTCAAGCCTACTAATATATACTGCAAATAAGATCCAGGATGATGGAAACAGTGATGGCAATGTGAGGGAATGGTCCCTCACAGGATTCCTAGATGAAGTGCTAGAAACTTCCTTCCTCTTCTAGATCCACAATGATGGACCACGCAATCCTTGATGGGACTGTTGTTGCATGGACATGCATAATGTTTGGCCTGATTCTAGATCTAAAATGAGGCTCCCGGAATACTGATCTTGAAGTACAAGGCGACATGAAAAATCCTTCACCAGTTCTTCAGCTGATACACTGAAGACAACCTCCTCCTCTCAAACCCTTCTTCAAAAATGAGTAATTTCTGAATGTATGTGTTCTGCGGAGAGTAGGAATAGTGTGGAACCAATGCTTGATGATGAATAGTAGCTCAGAATACCTTCCCTGAGTAAGAACTCAAAGTCCCCTATGGGTAAGGGTGGGATTCCCACTCAGGAACACCCTATGCTAAACAAAACTGCAAACTTAGCTAAACAACATAAGCATGCATGGAAATGTCCTAAGACAAATCTATATCTAAATATATCATAGAAATGAATAATCCAATACTCCCTTCTATTCTTCCATCATCTTCCTTATATGAAAAGTGAGCCTTCCCAAGCCCTGGCCCACCTCCAAACTGAGTGGTACATGTGGACATAAGTCTCCATGATTGACTGCATTGTCTCTCCATGTCCTCCATCATGTCTACATGTAATGATCACCCTCTCCATCATGTGTGCATTAAATTCACCACTTCCTCCATCATCTCATCATGAATGCTCTATGATCTTACATTTGATTCCCTCCATGATCTTATTTGACTGCTTCAACCTCCATGATCTTTCTCATAAATGAGACATGACCTCCACTCCTTTCACATTAAGAAGCTACTCCACTACTCCTTAATGTATATCTTGATCTAATTAATCCACATTCACATGAAAAAATTGGATCTTAATCATCTTAAGGGTTTAAGGGTCCCTCCACCCATTTATTTAATTAATTAATTAAGTTTATTATTAACTCTAATATTCCAATAAACAGATGAAAAATTTGGAATATTACATTGATGAATTCAAAACGGAGGCCTCAGAACTAAACACTTTATTGGCACAACAATAGGTTTTTTTTTGTTAGATATTATCAAGTATTATTTAATTTTGTGAATAGAGCGATTCACTTGTGAATCACATTTCATATATGTGGATTATTTTTGATGATATAGACGATAAGGTTTCCCATTTTTTCACCTGGCAGGATTATGCTGATGGCCGAAAGGCCAACCTGCCTAGGATCAAGGATTCCAAGAAAGAAATATTATTTAGCGACTATGATATACAATTGAAACATGCAGAAAGAGACATTTGCAGGGAGAAGGATGTTTCTACTAACATTATGGAAACTTTTAGTCAAAATATCATCGCAGAAAATATTATTGACAGATGTCCTTCTGATGCATTACCTTTAGTGAAAGACTTAAAACAATAGTGGAAATATGTGTCAAAGGTAAAATAAGAACATATCATGAAGCTGGAAAATCTAAATAGGGAGAAATATTGGAGATATTTAGTAAAGCCTTACAGTGAATGGATTATGTTGCGTTGTCTCACAGATACATCCTCCTACATGCTTCCTCCACTTTCCAATGTTGTTTTCACTGAACATATGCGCATTAGGTCAGGCCAACCTCTAGAGGTTAAGCCTGTGCTTCTTATCCTTTAGCTAAAGGAATAAATGGAAAAGGAGATAGTAGGACAATCCTCGAGCAAGTCATCCCTTTAATTTCTATTTTTGTTTTAATTTCACTTAATTTAAGGAGGGTTGTTTTAAACCTCCTTATCCTTTAATTATAATAAGTATTTTAAGACTTATTATTTTTATATTTAAACCCCTTCATGTCTTTCAAGAAGGGGTCCTAAAATTTTGAAAGGAAGACTTGACGGATGTTGCACTTTTGTACTCTTGAAGTTTTCTGAATAGAAAAGGCTGGACCAAGTACTTTTTCTCAAATGAGTAGAGTGAACATATACATGGCACTTTTATCCTATGTGTTATATTTTTCTTCAAATGAGAAACAATTATTTATTTTATGATTTTTTGTTTTATGTATATTTCTAAATATAGTTTGACATTAACTCACTTTTGAACATGTTATACTATTATCATTTGATACATATGAAATACAGACATTTAAAAGTTGTGATATAAACTTTATTCAAATGATTTAATTAACTATTTAATTAAATCAATTATCTGAAACGTTTTCATATATCTAAGTGAATGTATGATATTTATTTTCATCCACTGAAAGGCTATTATTGTAGATCGCACAGGGAATAGATTTCATTATGGGATACATAGTAGATAGATATATTTTTTATTGCAAGTTTGCTAATATTTCCATCTATCAAGTTACATACAGTGATAAAACCATCCATTCACCCCAACTATATCAAACTGGGAAACTAGTCCAATAAATCCAGTTGGAGCCACCATTCCAAATAGAAAAGGGACGATTTTTAAACCCCCAACCAGGTGGTTTCCCTGATGTTGTTGCACAAATTTTCGGGGCCTCAACAACTACTTTAGGTGAAGTGGTAGAGGCTACCATTTACAGTAAGCTTGTGGGTTCACATATGTACTTGTTGAACACATGACTGTATATGTGTTATGTGGTTAACCAACTTAGTCAAGCAATGGTTAAGAAAACTAAGCTCTATTGGAAGGCAACCAAACACATGTTGAGATACGAGCGTGTTATGAAACTAGCTCCAAAAATAGAGGAAAAGAGAGATCAACGCCTTAGAAATAAGCCACTTCGAGGGGGAAACCTCCTTTACATTACATAAATGAGAAATTCTTGGATGATAAAAATGAAAAAACCTCCTTCTATATATAGGAGTCCATGGGGTCACAATATAATCCTAGCTGACCTAACAATAATAATGTAACGGCACAATAATAACAATATTGTGGTTACAGGGGTACAACAATAACAATAAGGGGGCTAAACTAACAACAATAAGGGAATACACAAGTAATATAGGGACCTAACATGCCCCTCTCCTTCAAAAAATTGTTGTCCTCAATGCTTGAGTAGCTCTGGATGCTTCTATATAAAATTCTCATCCTCCCATGTAGAATCTTCAGTGGGTAAGTTCTTCCACTTAATGAGATACTCTGAAATTGATTGATTTCGTAGCTATCAAGTTCTTTTCTCCGTGACTGCTTCAGGTTCCAATATTATTTTTCCTTCCTCATCAAGTTCTGGCAATATTGTTTGAACTGGAATTTTGTCACCTATAACTTTCTTTAAGCATGAAACATGGAAAACTGGATGCACTTGCGAAGAAGTAGGAAGCTTGTAATATCCCAAATTAGGGAAAATCAGCAATATTGGGAATATCTTATAATATCCTAAGATTGAACATAAAACTAAAAGTAGTAGTGTAACTCAACTCATAAACATGGGAGACCAAAATGCAGACATTAATCCATGTATTATATCAGCAAATCCATACATAACAATGATGCATTGATCATATACCATGAGGGAACAAGCCTCCCATAAGATATCACTCTACAAATGAACTGTTGCCACAATACAAGAATGTCAGAGATTGCTACAGCGCAGTTTAAAACACACTACTACAGAAAAATGATGTAAAAAAAATTTAGGGCTATTACAAGCCTCAAAATATATGCTCAATACAGATCTGTGCTCAATATCAACTCCTACAAGGAACCCATAAAGGGGTTTTTAGAAATACACTTTATACAAGATGGGATCTAAAGCCCAATGGTTGAAGACACACTGAAAAATGAAGAACAAGAGTGTAGAAGGCTGAAGTATGGTATATCTGAAGAAAACCCCCTCAAAGTTCTCCTCCCATGAAAGGATGAACCCCTCAATCACAAGGAAACACTGCAAAGGAACCACCAGAACTTCTGCTGAAGCTGCCTTCAAAAATAACACATTCCCTAGCTGGAACAACACTGGGAATGATGGGAAATGTATGCCCTACTGAAAAATATCTGAAATTTTCGCAATAACTCTCCAAACAGATCTCCCAAGAGAAGGAAGCCTTCCTCCTATGAGAAAATAGCTCAAAAAGTGGGGCTCTAACCCCTCCACTGCTACACCTTGCAACACAGCACAATAACCTACAGAAACTACGCTGATGAAGAAGCTATAGCTTGGCCTAAAAACCTGAATGTGGAAATTAATAAAATACTCTTCCAAGAGGCTCCTCAAGGAAAGAGGTGGGATTCTCGCTCAGGAATACTCAGTGCTAAACAACACAACTACCCTGCTAAACAACAAGAGGAAGCAATAGTCTAAGCAAACCAATCTCGAAATAATCTAAAACATGCTCTCACATGGCTGCCATCCTCTTTCTTAAATATAATGTGATATTTCTTTCCCTTGGCCCCACTCAATTAGGTCATTTCCTCCATGAGATCCATCTCCCTCCAAAACTGTGTTATTCTCTAATTAATCTCCACTCCTCCTTATCAGCATTGTTGACCTGGTCAAATTTAACTGAATCAGCATGACCCAAACCCTGTTCACACTTGGAGGAGCTTTATTTAGCTACTACAAGGGTCTCCTTTCACACTTGAAGTGTTTTTATTTCTTCTCAAGAGACTTATGGGCCTCCCCACCCATTTATTTACCGGCCTAGTGATAAAAAAACTATAATATTCCATTTATCTTGGAGGCTAAATTTTTGGAATATTACAGTCCTCCCCTCCAAAATTTTTCTTGTCCTCAAGAAAATGTATAAGGAGAGAAAAATTCCTCCCCTCCTCTTGTGGCCTCCTCATAAATAGTTCCCACCACTGCTCAAAACAATCTGCAATAAATTTGTCCTCAAATACTCCCTCCCAAGCATGTAAAACCAAATGGCTCACATCATGAAAAGGTGGAAGTTGTAAATGGAAACATTCTTGCTTTCCAATGGCCTCCTCAAGATAGGAGTTATGACAAGCATAGGGGATATCATGGCCAATGAGATACTCCCAAACCCATGCTATCATCCAAATGAAATGAGCCAATCTAGGTAGCTCATCAAAAGAGTCCTCAACCCCTGGTGTATGCAATGTGTTGGGGCTCCATGGAGAGATTAGATTTTTCCATTCAAGTGGTTTCTCTCTCTAATTATGATAACTATGAGGTTTTTGCTGGTCTTGGGATGAAATTTAATGGCCTCCAAGATTGGCCCAAGTTACCCCACAAAAAAAATAAGCCATGAAATGCCTCCTCCAAGAACGCAAGTTCTTCAAATGGCTCCTCCCATGTGAAGACAAGAAGTGTGGTGTGGAAATCATGGTTTGCCCATTGTTTCTCCTGAAACATACAACATGTAAATTAGGGAGAATCATACTCCCAATGGGCATCTCCAACTCATCTAGCACTCTCCAAAAAAATCTCCCCATGAACATAAGAATATTAGCAAAATATGGAAGCAAAAACCATTGAAAACAAGTTTCCATATGACAACCGGAGAGTGGATCATAGTTCCTCACATGGAACCAGCATATTTCATCCCTTGCTCGCATAAAAAAAAGTAATAAAAATTTCTTTCCCAGCCACTTTTTTGCTACCACAATCATTCTATAAGATAGAAGCATGAAAGTACAATGTGGTGTCAATGGTGCACACCAGAAATCATGTGGCTTCCCCCACAAACCACCAATAAAATATCCAATATCAATGCTACACTTGGCCTCAAGTACATCATAATATAATGCATAATAAGGAATGACCCTCCTCAATACAACATGCTGCCCATAAAATGTAAAGAAGTACAAATTATAATGCAAAATTGTACCTCCACCACCATGTACTTCGGTCCTTGAGCTGAAATGGCTCAACTGGAAATTATCCCTCACTCTTAATGAGTAGGGAAGTGGTTGTGCCAACCTCTCCATCACCATCTCAACTATGCATCTCTCCATATGCTGATGTATATCCTGTTGGATGCCCTCCCAAGTGAACTCCTCCATCACTGAATGAAATGCATCAAGGTGCATGGAAAGAAAGTCCACATGTGCTGCATGAAGTAGCTTCCTCTTGAGCTCAGAAACTCTAGTCAAGAAGACTCTCCCATAATAATATATGACCTCACCAACCACCATGTATCTATCATCTCCATCCAGGTCATCAAGTATCATGCAAGCACCAAGATCCTTGGATTACTCTACCAAAATTTTAGACCTCCAATATGGATTAGCCCTCCTAAGAGACAACGCTGATGATCTGGAATGTGAAGCTCTCCTCATGCTACTGTCTACTACTTTTACATCCCTCATGCCAAATTCATCCTCCAAATTGTTTCCATGCCCATCATACGCTCATGCTCAAATAGAAGTGGTGACATTTGGAAGTTGGCTCCTCGTGAGAAGCTATCCTCCAAAAATAACCTTCTGATATTGGCCAAGGTAAGCATGAGTGGCCTCCGTCTACTCCAATGTATGGAGTATTCCTTCCTCAAGGGAAGTACCCTCTATTTATCCCAATCCATGGAGAAGCTCCCTTGCACCATGAAGGTGCCATCCTCCATCACTGCAACAACTTCTATCGGCACAGTATATGTAGTGAGAGTGGGTAATGCAGAAAATGAAAGAGTACCTCTCTCCTCCTTGAGTCTATCCCAAACTCTCTACATTGTACTAGAATCCCCCAAATTTTTCACCTCTCTGGAATCTAAGAGTGGTGATCTAAATGATAAAATGTCTCCCACCAACTCTAGATCTGGTGGCCGCCCAGGTGGAATGCCCCATGTTGTGAGACATCAAAATCTGAAGTGGACTGTATATATGTGTGGAATGATTTGTCCCTCTCTTCACTGTACAATACAGTCTCCTTGTTTTGTACAGAAGCCTCCCAGAATAGATACGGGTTAATGCGCATCATCCCTTGATGTTGATCCTTCCTTTCTTCTCCTTCCACCTGCCAAGATTCAAAACCCAAAATAACTGATGCATGCTGCTCCGGAATTGTGGTTTGGCTCCCACATGTTGGATCATTTGGAACTCCTTGAAAAGACACAAGGGCTCCTCCAATTGAATCAATGGCTCCCTTCCCATCTCCATGTGGTGATGGATCTTCTCCCAATGGTATAGCATTTTCAGCCCTTCTCTGCTCATCCTCTTCATCAATATGTGAGAATGCCTCATCATCAATGAGAGACCCTTGATCTTGGTCTTATCTTGAAGGAGGAACCTCCATGACTTCATCTATGGAAGAGGGATTTTCAAGAAGTGGGGATCTTGCTCTTGGTAAGGTATCATGCATGTTTCTATCCCCTTCAAAAAAATTATGGAGTGGAGTTGGAAAAATAAATCTCTCCAACTCATGCAAAGGTTTTGATTTTTTGGGTTCAACAACATATGTTTTACAATGTTTAAGATCAAATATCCTCACTAATTTCTTAGTGAACCCTCCATAAGTGTTTACATTTGCATGATAAAATGAAGCAGAACTATAAAAACACCAATCATGGGCCATAGCTTTAAGGTGAAGTGATGCTACTCTAATGGCCTCCTTTTCTGAAACTTGGTGTAGCTAGAAATAGGAATCTAGCTCCTCCACCCAAGTTTTGGCTATGCACTTTGCTGATCCATCAAAGTTAGATAGAAATATTCTACCTCCCTTACTTCTCTTATTGGATCTTTTGTCTTCCTTGAGTTGGAAAAACCCTTGGAAGTCCAAGTGCTCTTTGAATCTCCATGATTGAGACTCATACTCCTGAAGATAGTCACTCAAGGTCTCCTCCCTTGGTGCATCTTCTTCCTCTCCAATATGAATGGGCAACCTCCCAATGATTGGACCCTATTTTTAAAAAGGGATCTCCATACCCTCTTGCTCAGGAATATGATATAAAGGTCTTGCTTCTAGCAAGGTATGATGCAAGATATCAGCCTCTTCAATGGTTTTCTGAAGTGGAGTTGAGTTTATGGTTTCCTCCATCACATGCAAGGTTTTTGTTTGTTCATGTTTGTTTAACTTTACCACATGTGTTGCAAAATTTTTTCCATCAAACCTTTCCACCAATGTCTTAATAAACCTTGCATAAGAATAATAATTTGCATTTTTCAAAGAGAAAGACTCAAATATCCACCATGAATAAGCCTTACCACCAGGATGCAGCGCTGCAATTCTGATAGCTTCATCTTCAAAAATTTGGTGCTGCTGCAAAAAGGTGTCTAACTCTTCCACCTAAGCTCTGACTCAACATGTAGGTGAACCATAAAAATTAGATAGAAGAAATATACCCATATTATTTTGCTTGCTTCTCTTCACCCTTATCTTTCAAAACTCTGGAAAAGTTAAATGATCTCTAAACTTCTAAGTTTGAGACTCATACTCTTGCAGAAAATCACTAAGAATTTTCGTCCTAGTCATTCCTTCTTCTTCCATCTCTCTCATGGAAATTATGGGCATGTGATTTCATTGTGCATCATAGTGTGTGGCTACATGCTCACACTCATTATATGAAAATATATAGCTTGATTCAGATTCAAACCCTCTTGGAGATTCTATACACATCTCCCTCCTTATTTTCTTGAGATCTCCTTGAATGCTCTGTATAGATTTAGGAAGAAGCTTTGAGAGCCTGTACTCCTTTCCTCCAAAGAATGGAGTCTTCTTTCTTTTCATCTTCTCTTATCTTGATAGCATCATGGCTGAGATTCCATAGGCTGAGCCAAGATTATGCTCTGATACCACTGTAATATCCCAAAATAGGGAAAATCAGCAATATTGGGAATATCTTATAATATCCCAAGATTGAATATAAAACTGAAAGTAGTAGTGTAACTCAACTCATAAACATGGGAGACCAAAATGGAGACATTAATACATGTATTATATCAGCAAATCCATACATAACAATGAGGCATTGATCATATACCATGAGGGAACATGCCTCCCATAAGATATCACTCTACAAATGAATTGCTGCCACAATACACGAATGCCAAAGACTGCTACAACGTAGCTAAAAATGCACTACTATAGAAAAATGATGTACAAAATATTTAGGGCTGTTACAAGCCTCAAAATATATGCTCAATACAGATCTGTGCTCAATATAAACTCCTACAAGGAACCCGGAAAGGGGTTTTCAGAAATACACTCTATATAAGATGGGATCTAAAGCCCAATGGCTGAAGATACATTGCAAACTGAAGAACAAGAGTGTATAAGGATGAAGTATGGTAGATCTAAAGTAGACCCCCTCAAAGGTCTCCTCCCATGAAAGGATGAACCCCTCAATCACAAGGAAACACTGCAAAGGAACCACCAAAACGTCTGTTGAAGATGCCTTCAAAAATAACGCATTCCCTAGCTGGAAAAGTGCTGGGAATGATGGGAAATGTATGGCCTGATGAAAAATATCTTAAATGTGCCCAAGAAATCTCCAAACATATCTCCCAAGAGAAGGAAACCTTCCTCCTATGAGAAAATAGCTCAGAAAGTGGGGTTCTAACCCCTCCACTGCTACATCCTGAAACACAGCACAAGAACCTATAGAAACTGCACTAATGAAGAAGATGTAGCTTGGCCTAAAAACCTGAATGTGGAAATGAATACAATACTCTTCCAAGAGGCTCCTCAAGGAAAGAGGTGGGATTCCCGCTCGGGAACACCCGGTGCTAAACAACAAGAGGAAGCAATAGTCTAAGCAGATCAATCTCAAAATAATCTAAAGCATGCTCTCACATGGCTGCCATCCTCTTTCTTAAATAGAATGTGATGTTGCTTTCCCTTGGCCTCACTAAATTAGGTAATTTCCTCCATGAGATCCATCTCCCTCCAAAACTGTGTTATTCTCTAATTAATCTCCACTCCGCCTTATCAGCATTGTTGACTTGGTCAGAGTTGACTGAATCAACATGACCCAAACCTTGTTCACACTTGGAGGAGCTTTATTTAGCTACTACAAGGGTCTCCTTTCAGACTTGAAGAATTTTTATTGCTGCTCAAGAGACTTATGGGCCTCCCTACCCATTTATTTACAGGCCTAGTGATAAAACAACTACAATATTCCATTTAGCTTGGAGGGTAAATTTTTGTAATATTACAAACCTCCAATTTGTATTCCATAGTACCAATATTTTGCAACACCTTGTAAGGACCGTAGTACTTTGGTGATAATTTATTATCCTTGTTAGCTTTCTTGAGGGACGTTTGTTTGTATGGTTGTAGCCATAAAAATACCCAGTCTCCTACATCAAAACTTCTCTCGCTGTGATGTTGATCTGCCTGTTGTTTCATTCGATTTTGTGCCAAATTTAGGTTATCCTTTAAGATTTGGAGAACTTCTCGTTGATGCTCGATATGATCTTCCACTGCTTGAACCTTAGAATTTTCTCTTAAATATGATGTGATGGACAGTGGATGATATCCATAAAGTGCCATAAATGGGGTCATTTTTGCTGCAGTATGGAAGGAAGTGTTATACCGCCATTCAGCGAGAGGTAACCACTTGAACCATTGTGTTTTTTTCTCAGATACAAAACAACGAAGATATCCTTCCAAACATTTAGTCACTATCTCAATTTGACCATAAAATTGAGGATCATAAGATGAGCTATGAGCTAGTTGAGTACCCGAACAAGAAAATAATTTCGTCAAAAAATTTCCAGGAAAAATGGGATCTCTGTCGCTTACAATAATCTTTGAGTTTCCATGTAGCTTTTGAATTGTTTCCATAAATGCAGTAGCAACTATACTTTCTTTAAATGGATGAGATAATGCACAAAAGTGTGCATACTTGGTAAGTCTATTAACTACCACCATGATGACACTCTTTCCTTCGAACTTAGGTAAACCTATGATAAAATCCATTTAAATCTCCTCCCAACATTGACCTGGAATGGATAAAGGTTGTAGAAGACCCGGGGCGTTGACCTGGAATGGATAAAGATTGTAGAAGACCCGGGGTCTTAATTTTCTCAACTTTATTTTGATGGAAAACCAAAATTTCCGCCACAAAATTTTGACTATCAAATTTAAGGCCATCCAAAAAAAAATATTTCTTCATCCTGTGGTAAGTTTTTAAAAATCCTGAGTGTCCTCCTAAAGGAGAAGTGTGCAATTCCAAAAGAATCTTTTGTTTTATTTGGGAACTCTTACAAATATATAAGCAATCTTTGTACCATGAGGAATCATTTTTCCAACTAAATGTATCATATGTACTAGGATCTTGCTGCAACTTTTGAATGAGTGTCCACACTTTTTTGTCCTTCTTCCATTCATCCCTTGCTTCGGTTATCCAATCTGGTTGGATGATAGAATTGCAAAAAGAAATGCTTCCACATCTTCATACTTTCTTGAGAGTGCATCTGCAACAACATTTAGCTTCCATTTTTTGTATATGATTTCAAAGTCGTAACCCAACATCTTTGTGACCAATTTTTGCTTCTCTTCTCAAGATAGTCTTTGTTCCAAAAATTGTTTCAGACTATCATGATCAGTTTTTACCTTGAAGTTTCTTCCCATTAGGCAAGGTCGCCATTTATTTAGTGCATGTCGTATTTCCAACATTTCCTTCTCATAAATAGCTTTCCATAAATAATTTCTTTTGATTGTGTTATTTCCTAAATCTACCTCAGGCTGAAAGAAGGCAGAGTTTAGGGTAACATCAAACCACTTTCAGTCTAGTAGCTAGCCCTACCAGAACAGGAGAGGGCTCTCTCCGAGGCAATCCCAGCAAAGATAATCAATAAGGCTTGAGATGACTTGAAATAAAAGATAATTTTAGGCTAGTTATATAATTAAAGGAGTTTGATTTGATTTTGGGGGTTTTTTGTTGGAATCAAAGGGAAAGGCAGTTTTGGATCCGGGGAAAAGGCCTAGTTTTTGCAGAGTTCTGATTGGGGCAAGGAAGGCAATTGTTTTGATTCTTTGGATTGAATGAATGGATAGCTTAGACCGGTGAGGTGCTGAAGAGGGAAAGAGGCTTTCAAGAATCCTCTTCAAACAAATGAAAACATGGAAAATTAAACAAAACTGAAGGCAGAGCAAAGCAATCTAATGAATTCCACCTTTATCACTAATTTTTTTAATTTAAGAAGAAAGGAGAAGGGAAATGATACACATAAACATCAGTGAACTTAAAATTACATAGAGAAAAACACCATCAAAACACAGAGCCACATGGATCCCAAAGAGTGTTGCAAACCCTAGTCTATTCCTTTGCCAAAATTGCAGAGATGAAATGTACAATGAAGTGCCAAGCAATCCCAATGTCCAACCTTGAAAATGACTGAAGAACTACATGATATAGACAAGCCTAACTCATTCCCATGCCTCTATGGGTCGAGCTCACCATTCTAGGAGTTGTTTCAACCATATCTAAACCAAGAACTGGAAAATAGGCAATGAAACAAATTGCCTCTATAGGATAGGAAACTAATTCATTCACTTACATTTAACCTTTTGGTGAATGAATCTACTAGAATGAGTAAAAATGTGCCAAAATTACATCAAAGTTATGGAATTACATCAATTTACATCAAGATTTACATGAAAAATTCAAACTAGCCAAAACTAGGAGAAATTCTGAGCTACTGAGTGAAAAATAGGCCAAATTTCTCTATGTGTCGCGCCTGAAATCTCTATGCATAGCAAAAGTTTGAGGCTGATTTTGAGGGCCTTCCCGAAGTCAAAATTGATCTTAGGATAGCTCGTTGGAAATAATTACCTGTCTAATTTCCAACCCAAGTGAAATTTCTGAATTTGGTTGCCATTTTCCAATCCAAAAATCAAATCTCCCAACAATGCTTCCTGTGTGTGTAAAAAGTGGCAGAAAGGTCATTTTTGAGGTGTTTTTGACCCTTTAGGCAACCCAGAACTTGATGAAATCCCTAGGTAATCCATAGGAATGCATAAATTTTGATGACATATCCAGAAATGCAAAGTTTTCCTCCAGAAGAGCTGCCAATTATAAGCGCGCACTAAGTGGCGCTACGTGTCAGGCAGGAAAATCTGTGTTTAGGCCAAAAAAATCAAAATTGACAAAAATTTTCCCAAATTTCTTGAAATTTGGGCTGAATGTCCACCATCAAGCACTATGTTGGACCAAAGAAGCTTCGGCCAAAATTTGGAACCTATCATGCTTTTTACGCCGCCTTAATGCCTTCTTGATGCATGCAATTCAGTTGTAGAGTCACTGTCTCGGTCATAAGAAGTATCCGTCTCCATGAGAATTTGCAAGTTCTGTGTTGTCTTGTATGATAATGAGAAATTTGGTGTTTTGATTTTATTTCCAAATATATGTCAAATGGGAGGGAATATGGAGGAATGGGGTAATGAAAGTGATGGGCTATAATCAAGTGAAATGGGAAATGGGAATAATAGGAAATAAAATGACTTTAGGGATAGGGAGATAGGATTAGGAATGACTGTAATGATGAGATAATAGTGAGGGGGAGGAAAAAAAATGTGATGGGAATAGAATTATTGACACCAAAACAAGTTTAAAACCCTAAGGAAGCACTTCTCAATCAAGATAATAGGGTTTAGTTTTGTACTCAAATTTTTATAACCAATCTCATAATGAACACCAAGCATGAGTTATGAGCAATAGAGGAGTGGATTTGAATTGATTGAGCATGGAGAAACCTGAGAAAATTTTATTTTTGGAGAAGAATGGAAAAATTTTGATGTTTCAGCCCAATGCGTCGCGCAAGTAACCCAATGCGTAGCGCCACAACCCAATCCGTAGCACCTTTTTTCAGGAGGCTTTTGGATGGCTTCCCGATGTCCCAATGGGGCGTGGGATGGATCGTTGGAAATATTATTGAGTCTAATTTCCAACCCAACTAGAATTTTTAAATTTAGAGTTCATTTTCCTTGTCAAAAATCAAATCTCCCAAGACTAGTCAAAATGTGAAAAATGAGGCTGCCTCAAGGAAAAGTGTTGTTGCAGTCAATATTTGAAGGTATTCCTCAACTCCAAATTGATATCATGATAGCTCATTGGAAATATCGTTATGTCTAGTTATCATTTGACTCATCAAGCAAGTCATTTGGCCAACCAAGCTAGGAGAAATCTTGATTTTCCCAAGGTCACTTCAGAGGTGCATGAATTCTTTTGAGGCAACGGTATTTTTGACATTTCGCTAAAACCATTACACCTGTGTAAAATGTGAAGGATTTTTTTTTCCTTGGCCTGTTGTGGACAGAAACCTCTCTCAGGTTTCCAAAATTCATCTTTTCTTACTTAGAAACATCATTGCAGTGAAACCTATCCCGATGTGTGGAACAAGGGATTTGTCGAAATGAAGCGAAATGAAGGGGATAAGGGGCCTCTAAATTCTTGAGAAAATTTTTGGAAGTAGGGAGGGATGTTAGGAAGTAGGGGAAAGTGAAATTTCAGATATTGAGTAAGGGGAAGGGGTCCAAAATGGCAAAACACAGGCCTAGCCTAGAAAATTGCCAAGTTGTAGCAAGAAACTAGGGTTTGTGTGAAAATGAGGAATTTGGGGGATCTCAGTGATGGGAAGTGTTTAATAAGGTAAATTAAGGATAGGGTAAGGTGTATGAACATCAGGATAAAATTTTTGCTGATGATTTGACCATCCAAGAGAAATTACCTCCAAAACCCTAGGAGAGGGAAATGAACCTTACCTAGGCACAACTGAAGCATGAAGAAGGTGTAAAATGACTCAGTGGAACTTGAAATGATGATGAAAACCCTCTGAATGATGGTACACTCAGCTGAATGGTGACATGGACCAACATTTTGACAACTTCCACAGGAGCAAAAGCAAACCCTAGACCTAATACCTAGTGACCAAATTTTACTTGAAGACTCACTAAAATGACAAAATTTGACCTTGACACCCTAAAATCACTTTGTAAGAGCATGTTTGTGTTGGAAATATGATGCAATGTGTTGTCCTTGATGGCAACCCACTTGATGAAGATGATGGCAACCTACTTGATGATGTTGTACTTGATGGAAACTGACTTGATATACTAATTAATGATGTAAATCTAATGTTCTACAAGTAGTACAGAAGTTACAGAAGTAAGAAATATCAGTATGTGCAAGAGTAATGATGAAAAGTGTATGTCACAAGGCATACGCGGGTTTTCTTAATAGAAGTAGCGTATGCACGCGAGAAATAACGTGCCAAGTCGTGTATGGTCAAATGTGCTCTAAATATGTAAAACCAGGGGTTACTACCATGGTATTGACCCATTGTATTGAGCGCTGGTATGTCTATGTGATCCCGTCTAGGAATACCATTGGAAGTAATGTGGTTTTGGCTCATGGTATTGAAAAAGGGTAAACCTATAGAAGGAGAAGAAAATCATTGTGCAAGTGGGGGCATTAGTCTGGGTTTGAATGGATACTTCACTCTGAAGTATGTCTGTATGGAAAGGGTAACAGTTTGATGATAGATCTGAATCTGTGATGCACCTATGAAGAAAATGATGAAGAAGGGAATCTAGATCTGAAAAGTATTTGTATCTTCTAGATCTGTTTATGGACTGCTTAGATCTGAGATGAGGTGAACATCTGTCTGAAGTAAAGGGTTAAATTTGAATTGAATATCTGATCTGAAGAAGTATGCTGCTCTATAATGTCTGAATATATATACGCTAGTTTGGAACAGTGGAAGCGCGTATACACGCGGGTTGGATAAAGCGAAAGCGTGTATGGGTTGTAAAATCAATTCTGAAGTATGTACAGAAGTATACACGAGCTTATATGCATGAAAGCGCGTATATACGCGGGATCAGTGAAAGGAAAGAACATATGAAAACTAGGGTTTTGCTGAAGTATGAAAGGTGAAATGTCTGATCTGTTCGGCTGTGTTACTGCTATCTGTATTCTACAATTCTGGGTTGTCTGAATTGATAAGTATCAGTTTTGATTTATGATTGAGCTTAAATGTGTGGAGTGGGTCCAGTCTGAAAATATGATGAAAAGTGGCCTCCAAGTTGTGCTCTAAAGAAAGCTTTTGGATCCAGTATGAAAATTGATGAAACGTGGTCCATGGTGGTGCTGAGGGTTGTAGCCTTCAGTCAAGGGGTTGAAGCTCCCTTCCAGGTGAGGTTGGTAAACGAGAGCAGGGGGTCATAGCAACCTTCCAGGAGAGGCTGGTAAACAAGAGCAGGGGGTCGTAGCTCCCTTCCAGGAGAGGCTAGTAAACAAGCGCAGGTGGGTGCCTGCATACTGGTATGAGGTACGCGCCGGTACATAGTTGTAAGATGTTTTCTTTATAATAAAATATTGAAGGCTGAGACAACGGCAGCGGTGGTTTTCTCCCAACTTGGGTTTCCACCTAAAATCCTGGTGTTCATGTGTGTTGCTTATGTGTGATGATTTGTTCTATTCTTACTGCACATGTTTACTGTTTATTAAACATCTAATGAATGAATGATGGAATGATATAAGTGAAGAATTATCTGCATAATAAGATCTCTGGACATACGCGAGTTTTGTGAAGGGTATCCGCGTATATACGCGAGTCTGGTTAAGTAAAGTAGCGTATGGGTTTTAGAGTATGAAAAAGTAAAAATATTTGAGCATGCCCTAAATACAAATTCACCCCCCCCCCCCCCTCTTATTATTTTTCCCAACAATTGGTATCGGAGCAGGTCCTTCTGCAGAAGCTTGATCGCTTGAAGGAGATCCGTCAAAATGGGAAGTCATGAAGGGTTAATGTCTATAAGGCCACATCTATTCAATGGAAATAATCTGTTATTCTGGAAGATACGAACAAAATCATATCTGCAAAGTCTTGGTGCAGAAGTGTGGGCAATCGTGGAAGGAGGTTATCAGTATCCGGCAAGTATTCCTACCGATGCAGCAGAAAGTAAGAAATATGAAATCAATGCCAAAGCCGTCAATGTCCTATTAGGAAGCCTGTCTGAACCAGAATTTGCTAAAGTGATGCAGCTAAATTCAGCAAAAGAAATATGGGACAAAATCATTCTGAGCTATGAAGGAGATACAAAGGTAAAAAGTGCAAAACTCCAAACTCTCATAATTGAATATGAAAATTTAAGGATGCATAGTGATGAGAGTATTGCCAGTTTCTTTTTACGTCTAGATGATATTGTAAATCGTATGAGAAGTTTTGGTGAAACCATAACCGATACTACTTTGGTGGAAAAAGTCTTAAGATCTTTGACTTCAAAATTTGAGTCAAAAGTATCAGCTATTGAAGAAAGGCAAGATCTGCAAACTCTTACTATTGTTCAACTACATGGTATTATGACTGCTTATGAAATGAGACAAGGAGGTCCCTCTCAAATCAAAGAAGCTGCTTTTAAGGCATGTGCAAAAGGAAAAGAAAAGGAAGTTGTCAAGGAATCAAGTTATATATCAGAAGAAGAAGAAGCAAATTTTGTAAGGAGACTCCGACCAGGTACTGGAAGATTCAAAGGTAAGCTACCCTTCAATTGTTTTGATTGTGGAAGAGTGGGTCATTATGCTACTAAATGTCCTTATAAACAATTTGAAAATGGAAAGAGTTATTATGAAAATGAAGATAATAATGAAATGTCAAGTGAAGATGAAGAAGATTCTAACCAAGATCTGCTAGTGCTCATGGAAAAGAAGCAAAAGAAGAAGGCTACTCAAGAAAAGAAGATATCTCAGAAAACATGTGCAGCAGAAAATGAAGAAGAAGAAACAGGTATTGATTGTTGTTCTTGTAATCCACTCACTTGTGCATGCAATGATGAAGATAGTGAAAGTAACAGTATAAGTCTAGAAGCAAATCTCAAGATCAATGATGAAAGTAATTTTTGGGATCAATTTAAAAGGAGGGAATCTATCCTCAAGGATGTGATCTCTAGATTGAATGAACAGATAGAAACAATGAAGAGGAAAATAGAAATGTATCAAAGACTATAGGACAAAGTAACCAATCACAGTGACGGACTTGAAGCAGAAATCATCTCTCTGAAAGCAGACCTTGAAGCATCAAATAAGAAGAATGAAGAACTTCTACAAACATTTGAAAAGGAAGGACGTGAAGCAGAAATCATCTCGCTCAAAACAGATCTGGAAAAATCAAATAAGAAGAATGAAGAACTTTTACAAAACTTTGAAGAGCAAGAAAATGAGTTGAAAGAAGAGATCTTAAATTTGAATGATCAAGTAGAAGAAGGAAAAAGGGTTGAAGAAAGCATGATGAAGCAATGCCAAAAATTGGAGGTTTAGGTAAACATTCTCAAAGGTAAATTAGAAGAAAAGGATAAACTCTTGAGGTTTCAAGATAGTACTAAGATTCTAGACAATATTCTTAGTAGTCAAAGGTCTCCTTCTGTTCAACTTGGTCTTGGTTTTCATGAACTGTTAAAGGAGAATCTAGTTCACAAGGAAGTGCTAAAGATTCAAAGGATATCAATGCAAAGCCTGAAGTGTTGAAAGAAGCAAAAGGTCAACCGACAATCATGAACTCTCAAAAGAAATCATTCCCTCCTTTGATCAATAATGTTGAATGCTTTAAATGTCATAATTATGGGCATGTTGCAGCAAATTGCAAAAGCAGATTGTTTCAGTCACAAACAAACAAATTTTATACAGAAAGGTACTCCGGGTTCTTTAAGGGATATTGTTTTTCATGCAACAAGTATGGTCATAAAGCAGCTGATTGTAATAGAAGGAAGAATAGAGAAACACACTATGATCCTTATACTTACTTCTCTGGTCACATGAGATGTTATGCTTGTAACAAGTATGGACATGTGAAAAAAGAATGCAGGATGAACAGATATGAGAAATTGGATAACTTCCAGCACACAATTAGAAAGTTCAAGAAAATTTGGAAAAAGAAAGAGGACTGGTCAGAAACGTAGGGAATACTGACCCTACAACAGTCATCCACTTCTAAATCTTACTTATCTGAATGACTGCAGGAGAGATGTGAGATACATTATAGGGATTAGTAATGTATCATCACAGGGGGAGCGATGTATGGTGATTCCCATGATTGTTTTGATTATTCTGGTTATGTTTATTTTTGACAGTGCATCTGATATGAAGAAGACAATTACAGGTGGTACAATGAAGGAATGTAAAGTTTTCAATGTTTCACTTTCCATACGCGGGTTCTGTGAACAAAAGCCACGTATACACGCGAGTTACAGTGGAGATAGTCGCGTATGCACTTATGATAAGAAAATTAGTATGGCAGCTGAGGATCAGGAGCATAGGTTCAGGGGGAGCATCAGTCTGACTACTAATGATTGTATTATTGGCACTGTATCTGCTTATTTCTCAGTTCTAAATGATGATGACATGATACATGGTTTATTATGATGACATTTTGGATGAGCCCTGATTGCTTTTTGCTGAAGAGTATCTTTTGTTTTCACACATGGATAAGAGGGAAGTCTTGTGATTTAGAGATAAGGATAAATCATGTAGATTTTGTTGCTGGTTGAGACCTCCTTTAATTCTTACACATGTTACATCATTATCATGATAAATCTTGAAGATATTGGTGATATCAGATCACATGAATGATTGCTTGACACATATTGTTTATTGTAGAAGTTGTTCTGGTATGATAATTCCTCTTGGGAAGAATATGTTGATGCCGCAAAGAGTTTGAAGGCTTGGTTACTAATGTGCTTATGCTACAACCATTGGATGACGCTTGAAGACACAACTACATTGTCCTATCTATCTGCTCTCATATATTCCAGGGAAGCATTCAAATATCTCAGAAAGAGGCTGAAAAACTTTCTCTGCCTCACAGAGGATCAGATCTGGTTAAAATTCAGAAGATGAAATTGGATACGCGGATTTCCTGAAACACAGTCGCGTATATACGCGAGTTCATACACAGAAAACAGCGTATGTGTGGTTGCTGACAATTTCTCTGGGTCAGCATTTCTTCAGCACAAGATGTGGTGCTGTTTGGTATCTCTGATGCTATTTGGAGTTTCTGGTGGTATTTCAGCTCTTATATTTCTGTTTCATTCTCTATTGGGTGAAGATGCCTTGATGATTTGCTGTTGAAAGTGTTCAGGATGCACAAGCAAAGGGGGAGCTTGGGTCATTTGGAAAGGATGCATTGGTTTCACATCTTCAGGGGGAACTTTAGTCTTGCTGAGTATAATGCATTGTTGGCATTATGATGGTTCTGAAATATGATCTCTCTTAAGGTCCTTCTGGTATTGGTCATGAAAATTCATATTTGTAATTTGATGAAAAGGTCATGTTGATACCTATGATGTAAAAATTGTAATATTCAGTCATGTAAGGACTTGTTCAAATTTGTAAACCCACTTGGTTGGGTACTTGAGTCTCATATGTAAATCCACTTGATTGGATCTTTGATGTAAGTATGAGTCCTTGGTGATAGGAAGGTCATAGAGTCATGTACTTCATTGAAAAATATGTTTGAACATTCAGCATGAACTCAGGGGGAGCATGGTAACTTCAATGCACATCAGATCTACAACGCTCTTCTTTCTACATGAGGAGGAAAACCTTGTATTGGTTTTGATCCGCCCTTTGCCCTTGATGTCAAAGGGGGAGAGTGAAATGGTGTTTGAATAGGGGGAGAATATCATTATGCTTAATGTATCTATCTGTTGTGATCAAACACCATCGTGGTTGCCATCAAGTCCAAAGGGGGAGATTGTTGGCAATATGATGCAATGTGTTGTCCTTTAATGGAAACACTTGAAGAAGATGATGGCAACCTACTTGATGAAGTTGTACTTGATGGAAACTGACTTGATATACTAATTAATGATGTAAATCTGATGTTCTACAAGTAGTACAGAAGTTGCAGAAGAAAGAAATATCAGTATGTGCAAGAGTAATGATGAAAAGTGTATGTCACAAGGCATACGTGGGTTTGCTTAATAGAAGTAGCGTATGCACGTGGGAAATAACGTGCCAAGTCGCGTATGGTCAAATGCGCTCTAAATATGTAAAACCAGGGGTTACTACCATGGTATTGACCCATTGTATTGAGCGCTGGTATGTCTATGTGATCCCGTCCAGGAATACCATTGGA
Organism: Pinus albicaulis; assembly: GCA_034641835.2. Lineage (NCBI taxonomy): Eukaryota > Viridiplantae > Streptophyta > Pinopsida > Pinales > Pinaceae > Pinus > Pinus albicaulis. The sequence continues at coordinate 437,813,707 of CM076576.1, read as the reverse complement.
AGTAATGTGGTTTTGGCTCATGGTATTGAAAAAGGGTAAACCTATATAAGGAGAATAGAATCATTGTGCAAGTGTGTGCATGAGTCTGGGTTTGAAAGGATACTTCACTCTGAAGTATGTCTGTATGGAAAGGGTAACAGTTTGATGATAGATCTGAATCTGTGATGCACCTATGAAGAAAATGATGAAGAAGGGAATCTAGATCTGAAAAGTATTTGTATCTTCTAGATCTGTTTATGGACTGCTTAGATCTGAGATGAGGCGAACATCTATCTGAAGTAAAGGGTTAAATCTGAATTGAATATCTCATCTGAAGAAGTATGCTGCTCTATAATGTCTGAATATATATACGCTAGTTTGGAACAGTGGAAGCGCGTATATACGCGGGTTCGATAAAGCGAAAGCGCGTATGGGTTGTAAAATTAGTTCTGAAGTATGTACAGAAGTATACGCGAGTTTATATGCATGGAAGCCCGTATATACGTGGGATCAGTGAAAGGAAAGCGCGTATGAAAACTAGGGTTTTGCTGAAGTATAAAAGGTGAAATGTCTGATCTGTTCTGCTGTGTTACTGCTATCTGTATTCTACAATTCTGGGTTGTCTGAATTGATAAGTATCAGTTTTGATGTATGATTGAGCTTAAATGTGTGGAGTGGGTCCAGTCTGAAAATATGATGAAAAGTGGCCTGCAAGTTGTGCTCTAAAGAAAGATTTTGGATCCAGTATGAAAATTGATGAAACGTGGTCCATGGTGGTGCTGAGGGTTGTAGCCTTCAGTCAGGGGGTTGAAGCTCCCTTCTAGGTGAGGCTGGTAAACGAGAGTAGGGGGTCGTAGCTCCCTTCCAGGAGAGGCTGGTAAATGAGATCAGGGGGTCATAGCTCCCTTCCAGGAGAGGCTGGTAAACGAGCGCAGGTGGGTGCCTGCGTACTAGTATGAGTCTGCGCCAGTACATAGTTGTAAGATGTTTTCTTTATAATAAAATATTGAAGGCTAAGAGAATGACAGCGGTGGTTTTCTCCTGATTTGGGTTTCCACCTAAAATCCTGGTGTTCATGTGTGTTTCTTATGTGTGATGATTTGTTATGTTCTTACTGCACATGTTTACTGTTTATTAAACATCTAATGAATGAATGATGGAATGATATAAGTGAAGAATTATCTGCATAATAAGATCTCTGAATATACGCGAGTTTTGTGAAGGGTATCCACATATATATGTGAGTCTGGTTAAGTAAAGTAGCGTATGGGTTTTAGAGTATGAAAAAAGTAAAAAGATTTGAGCATGCCCTAAATACTTATTCACCCCCCCCTCTCAGTATTTTTCCCAACAGTTTGATCACTGGAGGAAGGCTACAAAGGCTGACACTAACATTGGCTCCAATGGGGATGGTAGCTCCTTGGAGGTGCCAAGAACTACAGATCTTTGGAAAGCAGACAGTGCCTTCATCCATTGGGAAATGGAGTCAAAAACTCAAGCTAAAATGTATGACCGAAAACTGATGACTTGATGACACAAATTGACTCTCACTTAACTAAAAACTGACTCAATACTTAAACACAACTGACAAACTGGAAATATGCTCAATATGAAGCTTATTCAATACAACCTACTCTAGTTGTTCCATTCATCACCTGATCAAGTGAAATGAAACAACCAATGCAACCATGTAAGCATTCTAGCTGCTGTTTGGATTCTCCTCAAGTGCTCACTTATGAACAACAAGAGAGAACCACTGAGAGGCAACTCCCATGAAAACTTGTGAACAATCCGTCGAATACTATGGATTCTCTATACGCCTCCAAAAATACTACATAAGGATCTTGAATTTCATGCACACTAGGACTTAGCTCATCCAATGGATTACTTCTCTTCTCCTCATACCATGAATGCAAACTTTTTTTTGAGCTTTGTGATGAGACTCCTGCTAAAAATGACAAAGAGACTGGCTACTGGATCATGTTTGTATCAATACATGTTTCAAGCTTACATATAGTCAATGGAGAAAAAGTTTGACAGCAGACATCATCCAACACATCAGCTATTGGATCATGAAAAAATTGAAAATACTGCTGCAACTCATTTTCTATTGTTTCTGATGAGATTACATAATTTTCTACAAGCTGATCATTTGAAGATTTACTATGCAATTTACCCTTCAAAAACTGAAATGATTCAAAACAGAAAGGTATGGAATCATCTTGCATCATTTGATCATATGTGCCAGCTTCCATGGCTTCATCTGCAACTTGAAAATCAATGGCATTCGGGGGCTGCAAATCTAGATATGAGAAGTCTTGAACAAGGTTTTTACTGCCCTCAAGATGGTCCAAATCAAGACTTGTCGACAGTTGATTTTTGATTGCATGGAAGTTGTCTCTGATGAACTGAAATGAGTAAAAAAAAAAAGGCAAATATCCTTCACTTACTTCAAAATTTGTTGCACTTTCCTTGTCATTTCCATAGCTGATATGCATCAATTGATCACTGTACTCAAGCTGCTGAAAGTGAACTTCCTCCTTCCACAAACTAGCTGTTGATTTGTCTGCAAGATTAGGTTCTGTTTGGAGAACATAATCATCATCATACTGATCAAACTGAGGCAAATCATTAGTATAAAACACATCATCAAGCATACATGTCAAATCAACAGATCTCTCTTCTCCAAGATGATCTACAAAATAATCATTATCAGATCTATGACAACTGGGATAAGAAACAAAATGTTTTGGATCAGCAACTTGTTCTTCTTCAATCAGCGAGCCATGGGCTTGAACATTATACTCATTCCTTGTGGTGATCTTTTGCATCATCTCTTCCACTACACTTACCAACATGTCAAGCTTTACCTCTAGAGATTTCGATTTCTCCGGATCCATGTTTTTCATCTCTTCTTCCTTCAACCTTGCCCTTCGGATCAGCAAATGAGCCTCTACATTTACTGCATTGTTCTGCATCTCTTCAAGTGTTGCAAGATTATTTTCTCTCAGCTGAAACTCCATTTCCGGATCAAAGGCACCTGGGTAGTGCAAGAGAGAAGAACCAGGAGGAGGCCTTATATCAACTGGCATCGAATAATAAACTTTGTTAGATCTGGCAGAAAACTGTTGTACTGTCTCCCCTGGCAGTCTTTTCAGCTGGTTATACTCTTCTATAATCAAGAAATGGTTCTGTCTGATCACCCACCTGTTGAGGAAAACTTTGACAAACTGCTGGAAATCTGAGATGCTCGCATCAGGCAAGGTTTTGAACCATCTCTTGACTTTGCCTTGCAAAGCAAGAGAAAAAAGCCTAATACTAACATCCTCTTCATCAACTTCAAAAAGGTCAAGAAAAGACTCAAAATTCAGAACATGTCTCTCAGCAGTGATGTTGTCGCGTTCACCATCAAATCTTGGTAGATATAGGTCATGATTTTTAGGGAAAGCATGGGATATAGGAGGTAAAATCAGAGGCTTGTATTGATCTTCAATTTTACAAGGTATAGGGGTATGTACATAAGGTCTAGAATCAATCTTGGTCTCTTGAGGTTCATCATTTTGAAGATCGTCATCACAAGATTCAGAAGAAAGGTCTTGATCAAGCTCAAAAGCATGAAAATCTTTGGTATTCACAATATTCAAAGGGAAGGAATCAAATGCAGGCCGAGGATCTTTTCTCAAACACAATATACTTTGCAAAGCCTTCTTGACATTCTCAGGAAAAGAGAAGAAATAATTTATGACAAAAAACAAAATGTCTTGGATGAAATTCCAACTTGAATACCTGATCTTTCCATATTGTCCTTTCTTGTTTCTGCTGGTCAGGTTCATCCTCCAGTGGAGTCCTTGGATCTGATCTCGAAACTGATTTAGAGTTGCCAGGTGAATGATTTCAGCCTTGCGGTGTCTGATCATTCTCCACCATCAACAATCAAATATGAACTTTATTAGATCTTACTGAGGAAACCAGATGTTCAGTTCATAAACTAGACCGGAGATTGACTGAAGCAGCATTCATCTACTTTCGCTAATGCAAAGCAAGAGCATTTCAAAGGCTACCTGGCTAAATTCAGGCTCCGTCTATAGTTTATAAATCAAACAACAAAATTTTCTTCCCCAGTATGGTCGCCACTATGTTATTGCCTAAATTTACCTCAAGCTGAAAGAAGGCAGAGTTTAGGGTAACATCAAACCATGCTCAGTCTGGTAGCTAGCCCTACCAGAACAGGAGAGGGCTCTCTCTGGGTCAATCTCAGCAAAGATAATCAATAAGGCTTGAGATGAATTGAAATAAAATCTAATTTTAGGCTAGGTATATAAGTAAAGGAGTTTGATTTGATTTTGGGGGTTTTTTGTTGGAATCAAAGGGAAAGGCAGTTTTGGATCTGAGGAAAAGGCCTAGTTTTTTCAGAGTTCTGATTGGGGCAAGGAAGGAAATTGTTTTGATGCTTTGGATTGAATGAATGGATAGCTTAGACCGGTGAGGATCTGAAGAGGGAAAGAGGCTTTCAAGAATCCTCTTCAAACAGATGAAAACATGGAAAATTAAACAAAACTGAAGGCAGAGCAAAGCAATCTAATGAATTCCACCTTTATCATTCATTTGTTTAATTTAAGAAGAAAGGAGAAGGGAAATGATACACATAAACATCATTGAACTTACAATTACATAGAGAAAAACACCATCAAAACATAGAGCCACATAGATCCCAAAGAGTGCTGCAAACCCTGGTCTATTCCTTTGCCAAAATTGCAGAGATGAAATGTACAATGAAGTGCCAAGCAATCCCAAATGTCCAACCCTGAAAATGAATGAATAACTACATGATATAGACAAGCCTAACTCATTCCCATGCATCTAGGGGTCGAGCTCACCATTCTAGGGGCTGTTTCAACCATATCTAAACTAAGAACTGGAAAATAGGCAATGAAACAACTTGCCTCTATATGATAGGAAACTGATTCATTCACTTACATTTCACATTTTGGTGAATGAATCTACTAGAATGAGTAAAAATTTGCCAAAATTACATCAATTTACATCAAGAGTTACATGAAAAAGTCAAACTAGCCAAAACTAGGCGAAATTCTGAGCTGCTGAGTGAAAATAGGCCAAATTTCTCTATGTGTCGTGCCTAAAATCTCTATGCGTAGCACAAGTTTGAGGCTGATTTTGAGGGCCTTCCCGAAGTCCAAATTGAGCATAGGATAAATCGTTGGAAATACCTTCCTATATAATTTCCAATGCAAGTGGAATTTCTGAATTTTGTTTCCATTTGCCCCTCCAAAAATCAAATCTCCCAACACTGCTTCTTGTGTGTGCAAAAAGTGGCAGAAAGGTCATTTTTGAGGTGTTTTTGACCCTTTAGGCAACCCAAAACTTGATGAAATCCTTAGGTAATCCATAGGCATGCACAAATTTTGATGAAATATCCAGAAATGCAAAGTTTTCCTCCAGAAGAGCTGCCAATTATAAGTGCGCGCCAAGTGGCGCTACGCGTCGGGCAGAAAAATCTGTGTTTAGGCCAAAAAAATCAAAATTGACAAAAATTTTCCCAAATTTCTTGAAATTTCGGCTGAATGTCCAGCATCAAGCACTATGCTGGGCCAAATAAGCTTCGGCCAAAATTTGGAGCCTATCATGCTTTTTACGCTGCCTTAATGCCTTCTTGATGCATGCAATTCAGTTGTAGAGTCACTGTCTCGGTCATAAGAAGTATCTGTCTCCATGAGAATTTGCAAGGTCTTTGTTGTCTTGTATGATAATGAGAAATTTGGTGTTTTGATTTGATTTCCAAATATATGTCAAATGGGAGGGAATATGGAGGAATGGGGTAATGAAAGTGATGGGCTATAATAAAGTGAAATGGGAAATGGGAATAATAGGAAATAAAATGACTTTAGGGATAGGGATATAGGCTTAGGAATGACTGTAATGATGAGATAATAGTGAAGGGGAGGAAAAACAAGGTGATGGGAATATAATTATTGACACCAAAACAAGTTTAAAACCCTAAGGAAGCACTTCTCAATCAAGATAATAGGGTTTAGTTTTGTACTCAAATTTTTATAACCAATCTCATAATCAACACCAAGCACGAGTTATGAGCAATAGAGGAGTGGCTTTGAATTTCTTGAGCATGGAGAAACCTGAGAAAATTTGATTTTTGGAGAAGAATGGCAAAATTTTGATGTTTCAGCCCAATGCGCCGCACAAGTAACCCAATGCGTAGCGCCACAACCCAATGCGTAGCGCCTTTTTTAAGGAGGCTTTCGGAGGCCTTCCTGATGTCCAAATGGGGCATGGGATAGCTCTTTGGAAATATTATTGAGTCTAATTTCCAACCCAACTGGGATTTTTCAATTTGGAGTTCATTTGCCTTGTCAAAAATCAAATCTCCCAAGACTAGTCAAAATGTGAAAAATGAGGTTGCCTCAAGGCAGAGTGTTGTTGCAGTCAACTTTTGAAGGTCTTCCTCAACTCCAAATTGAGCTCATGATAGCTCATTGGAAATATATTTGTGTCTAGTTATCATTTGACGCATAAAGAAAGTCATTTGGCCAACCAATCTAGGAGAAATCTTGATTTTCCCAAGGTCACGTCAGAGGTGCATCAATTCTCCTGAGGCAACGGTATTTTTGACATTTCGCTAAAACCATTACACCTGTGTAAAATGTGAAGGAGGTTTTTATTCCTTGGCCTGTTGTGGAAAACAATCTCTCTCAGTTTTCCCAAATTCATATTTTCTTGCTCAGAAACATCATTGGAGTGAAACCTATCCTGATGTGTGGAACAAGGGATTTGTCGAAATGAAACAAAATGAAGGGGATAAGGGGCTTCTAAATTCTTGAGAAAACTTTGGGAAGTAGGGAGGGATGTTAGGAAGTAGGGGAAACTGAAATTTCATATATTGAGTGAGGGGAAGGGGTCCAAAAGGGAAAAACACAGGCCTATCCTAGAAAATTGCTAAGTTGTAGCAAGAAACTAGGGTTTGTGCGTAAATGAGGAATTTGGGGGATCTCAGTGATGGGAAGTATTTAATAAGGTAAATTAAGGATAGGGGAAGGTGTATGAACATCAGGATACAATTTTTGCTGATGATTTGACCATCCAGGAAAAATTACCTCCAAAACCCTAGGAGAGGGAAATGAACCTTACCTAGGCACAACTGAAGCATGAACAAGGTGTAAAATGACTCAGTGGAACTTGACATGATGATGAAAACCCTCTGAATGATGGTACACTCAGCTGACTGGTGACATGGACCGACATTTGGACAACTTTGACAGGAGCAAAAGCAAACCCTAGACCTAATACCTAGTGACCAAATTTTACTTGAAGACTCACTGAAATGACAAAATTTGACCTTGAAACCTTAAAATCACTTTGTAAGAGCATGTTTGATCACTGGAGGAAGGCTGCAAAGGCTGACACTAACAGATTGGATGAATTTCAAAAGCAATGGGTCTTCCTTCTTGCATTAAAAAAAAACCAATTCCATTTCTTGAGGCATCACATTCCACAATAAAGGTTTTTGTGAAGTCTAGTGTAGCTAAGACTGGTGCTAGGAACATTTCCTCTTTAAGATGTTCAAAGGCCTTAGTTGCTTCAAGAGTCCATGAAAATGCATATTTTTTCAATAATATTGTTATAGGTGTTGCTATTCTCCCATAATTCTTAACAAACTTGTGATAATACCCAGTTAACCAGAGAAATCCTCGCAACTACTTTAAGGTTATGGATACTTTTCATTCGTTAATGGCTTTAATTTTGTTATTAGGGCTCATCTGTCATCTCTTGCAGGCAAAACAGCACCCAGATATTCCACCTCTTGTAATCCAAAGAAACATTTGGATTTTTTTGCATATAATTGTTTCTCCTCCAAAAGTTTGAGCACACTATCAACATGTTGAACATGATCCTTCCAAGACTTGTTGTAGATTAGTATATCATCAAAAAATACTAGCACAAATTTTCTAAGGAAGGGTTTGAAAATGGAATTCATCAACCCGTGAAATGTAGAAGGTGCATCGGTAAGGCCAAAAGGCATGACCAAAAATTCATAATGACCCTCAAGAGTTATAAATGTTGTTTTCGGAATATCTTCAGTCTTCATTCTAATTTGATGATATCCTGAACTAAGATCCAACTTGGTAAAATAAATTGCTCCATGTAATTCATCCAATAAGTCATCAATCACAGGAATGGGAAATTTGTCTTTAATAGTGAGATTATTGAGCTCCCTATAATATGGACACATGCACCATGATTCATCCTTCTTGTGAACCAATACTACTGGAGTAGAGAAAGAACTTTGACTAGGTCAAATTATACCAGCCTCTAACATTTCTGCAATCATACGTTCAATTTCTCTCTTTTGGACATAAGGATATTTGGAAGGCCTGATGTTTGGAGGAACACTTATTGGAATCAAATGAATAACATGATCATGATCATGAATAGGTGGGAGTTCTTTGGGAGATTAAAACACCTTGGAATGATTGTCCAAGATTTTTTGGAGATCTGGAGAAATAGATTATTTTGATCTTGGAACTTCTAGTGAGCATAATTGTGCAATTACACATCGTTGTTCTTTATTCAAAATATTTTTCATGACATTAGAGATTATTATCTTTCTCGGCTTCCCTGTGATACCATATAATTCGGCTTCCTTTCCTTTCGAAAAAAATTCAAGAATTTTTTTTTGAAAAATAAAAATATCGTCCCCAAATATTGTAACCATTGTACTCCTAGTACAACATCAACACCTCCCATGGCAATGGAGAGCATTGGAATATTTAATAGATATTACCCCATAGTTAGCTTGATATTATGGCATTTTCTAAAGAAATTTATAGTTCCTCCATTTGGCACCATCACTTGACATTCTAGTGTGTTAGGGTCCCGTGATTTGGCTGATTTGCAAGCCAAATGACAGTGTAACATCAAACCAATCTTTGGAGCCCAAGGACCTAGCCTTCCTGGACTCAGAGAGGGCTCTCTCTATTTTTGTAAGGGATATCTGTGTGTTTGCTTATTGTGTTCTAATTTTAGGCTAGTTATGAAGTAGGTTTTTTGGTTTTGGTTTTTAGGTTGTGAGGGATGAAACTGATCAAAGATATGAGATAAGTAAAAATATGTCAGATCAACTGGGCTATGGGGTCTAAGAGATCAAGAAAGCTTTCAGATGGTGATACAAGGTTGTTGAAAGGCCGATTTGATTCGAGGTAAAATGGATCTTTGGGAAAAATGGAGTGAAATGGACATCAAGTTTGAGAATAACAAAGGATTTCAAGCATAACTAGTTTAATAGCTGACATAAACATGGTAGGGAAAACCATTAATCAAGAGAAATGTAACTTTAAGCTAATCAATGCAATGCATAGAGATATATAAATCTCTAACTTTATGAAATGGCTATCAGACTTTGGGGAAATACATTTAATACAGAAAAACAACTCAAATCACTATGTCGGAACACCTAAACATAGTACTTCAAGCTATTGGGCACTTTGAAAACAAGATTGCATAGTCTTAGGCAAAGAGAAAGATCAGAACAAGACCTCCTTGGTTCAACAAATGAAAATCTAATCAGTCAAAGAGAAGTTTCATAGATGGAGCTATGGTTAGCCATGAGTAAGAAAGGCATACCGTAAATCATACTTAGCATGCATAAAACCATGAATGAAGCAAGAAAACAATTTTCTTAAGTTATTAAAGAGCAATCAAGAATTCTTTAATGTGACTAAGAATGAAGAAAACATGGAAACTATGAAGAAACAGGAAATTTGAGGCGCCTCCAAGGGCATGTCTCAAATTTTTTCTATACTGTCCTATAGCAAGCAAGAACATGGATTTATGAATGAAAACTAAGAAACAAAATAGAGAGAGAGACACTATACCATTCTACCAAGTCATGGAATCCAACAACAATCCTCTTTCATCATCCAAGAACATCCAAGAAACTATCCAAAAGCATGAGACAAGTATTTCTTCCAAAGCTTATATGACCATATATTGCTTCTATTCATCAAGTTCAGCCTTATTTACAATGAAAGCCTTTGGAATATATAGGCCAAAGTGAGGAAAACCTCTTAGTTCAACTTGCAATCTCATTGGCCTATCCAAAATATCTTATTTTGTCCTTGAGGCTTTGCAAAGCCCAAGGCACAAAATACCTCATAAAATATCTCAAAAAATTCTAAAAGAGGAAAATATATTGACTTTTCATAACTTATCATGTACAAAAATAGCTAAACGCACATGAAGAAAAGTCAGTTTTGAAAGGTTCAATTTTTACAAAAATACTCAAAAAATACATCAACAAAAGGTCCACTGACTTGCCGGAAACTTTTGGAGGCCTTCTCGATGTCGAAACAAGGCTCATGATGGCTCATTGGAAAGCTCTAAGTGTCTAATTTCTGAAAATGTTTAGCTTTCTCCCAACTGACCAATTCAAGTCCTCCAAAAATAGACTTGTGTGTATAAAACCAGAAAATAGGCCTTGCTGATAAACTGGGCAGAGTGTAGAAAAAGCGAGTGTTTTTTATCATTTTGGGGGAGAAAATGATCTTCAATTGTTCTGAAAATCGCTGAGTATGTGCCCTTGAAATTATGGCATCCAATGATACCATTTGAATCCTTTGATGATGCCCCAAACGGAAATGGCAATGCCCATGAGTTTTGGCCAAAAACCCAAAAATGACAAAAAACCAAAACATGTTGAATTTCGCCCAAACTTGGCGAGCGTGACCCTCAAGGGTTTTCAACAACATGTTGTGAAGCAGAGGCCAAAATTTGGAGCCTTGAGGTGTCTTTCCTCAATTTTGGTGTCGGGCACTTCCCTTTAGCCTCTTTGAGTTTTTCCTAAGCAGCCTTCAACTTCCGCCAGGAAAACTGATTTAGCTTTTATAATGCCCATTCATCCTCCGTTGAAGGTCCAAGTCCCTATTTTCCTTCTCCAATTTCTTCTCCAAGTGATCATTAACTCTCTCAAGCCATGCTTCCCGATTATTCTCTATCTCTTGTTCGAAAAATGTAGTGAGAGGGGTGGATTGGAGAAGGGCATCTTCTTCTTATTTTTGTTTCTCAAGGGCCTTTTTGAGCCCCATGGTTCTTGGCCTCTTTCGCCTGGGCTAATCTTCGCCTTCACTCTCATCAAACTCACCCATGAGTTATTCTAGCCTCACTTGTGCTTTGGAGGCCTCTTTTTTGTATTGGATTGCCCGTGTCTCATATAAATCCATATGGACACTCATCTGCTTGTTTTGAACTTGTAAAAACTGATTGAAGTTCCTTGCCCTATCAAGATCAGTCCTCAAAGCATCAATTTGGATTTCTCTATGGATCAAGAGATTTTCTAGAATCCGGGCTTCATTATCACTATGATCACTTTGGATTTGCATGATGTCGAATTCTGTTTCATGTTCATGACTGCTTTCTTCCTTGTCCTTCCCTTTGCTTGGGCGGCTCTTTTAGTCTTCTTCCTCTTGGGAAATTCGACCATGGGCTTTTTGGGCAATTTTCCCTTGCTTCGGAGGGCCCTAGTCACATTTTGAGTTACAACTCTAGGCGCCCTTTTCCTTGATGTCCGGGGCTTGGCCACTTTCGGAGAAGAGAGCATGGCCCCTTACCTAGGAGAGGCAGCTAGCACATGCTCCATGGGCTCTTTACCCTCGTCACTTTGCTCCTCATTTTTTCCACTGTCTTGGATTTCTACGTGGATGTCTTGGTTGTCCTTTTGCACTTCCTTTTGAGGGTTTTCCTCCTCACTATGTTACACATATTCATGCTGCTGCCCCTCTTCTTCATTAGGCTATTGTTCCTTATCATAAGGCTATTGTTCATCAAGCTGTGGCTGCCTCTATTCATCATGAGACTGCTCACCTTCACTGTGTTCCTTTTCATCATGCCCAGGAGTCTGCTATTCTGCCTCATTGTGATGCTGCTCATCATCATGTTGTGGTTGCCCTTGTTCAGCATCCTCATAAGTTTTCTCACCCTCACTGTGTTGCTTTTCTTCCTGCTGTTGCCCTTCATCATCTTCCTCATCATCCTCTTGCTGCCCAGTTTCATCCTGCTGTTGATCATCATCATTTCCCTCTTCTTGTTCATGCTCTTCTTCCTCATCATGGTCATGCTCTTCTCCCTCTTCAGGATCTTTTGTTTGTTCTACGGTAAACTTGAGCCTCTTGGGAACAAGTTTGCTAGATGAAGGTGAAGGATGGTGAGTAGGAGGTGTAGGAGATGTATGAACTGGAGGGACAGTGGAGAAATTTGGATGGGTGATGAAAGTATCCCAAGAGACCTCCCTCTTCTCAAGCTGATGAAGAATGATGACTTTGATGAGGGAGTGATGGAAGAGGCAGGTTGTTTACTGTGAAGGAGGCTTTTTCTAAATAGTGGAGGCCATTTTCTCAATGCTTCTATGTAAGAAGAAAGGAAGATTTAGCAATTTTGCCCTCGTGAAATGCATGAGCATTCGAATGTGATAGGAATAGACTCGGGAGAATCTTCCCTCACAAGTGAATTATTTCATGATGATCTTCATGAGGGGGGTGTAGCTAGTCAAAAGGTATGAGAAAGGGAAAATGGAAGGACATGAATCTATGTGCTCAGGCTTTAGAAAGGGCTTGTATTGTTCTAAGTCCAGGTGGCTTTGTTTAAACCACTTCTCCCCAACATAAGGGATTTTAGTGGCCTTGGAAATGGACCTTGGAGAGAATTTGAAATCTAGGCCTGCCAGTTGGAAATGTTTCTCTTAAAACCTCAAACCACAAAGATGTGTCAAAGGGGAAAAACTATTTACCTCTTGCACTCTTTGACAAAAATCTAAACACCCAACCTCATGGAAATTGAACAAGACTAATGGGTGGGCATTCACTTCTTTAGCGGAAACAGGCTCAAATATCTTATGCAATCCACTCCTACTGCATTTTTTGGGAGGCATATTTTTTTGAATGCTCTCTGCAACACCAAGCTGCCTCAAATAGCATTTGGAATGTTTTCTCAAGCACACAACTCTGTCTTCTTTGTTAGTCACTGTTTGACCAAGGAAAATTGCTTCAAATTCTGTGTGAAATGGTTCTTTAACACCAACCTCCTATTCCTTACAAATCACTGTTTGTCTTCCTTTGTATGTCAATCAACAAATAGTTATAAAACAAAAAGGTACACACAGTAAAATGATTACTGTGTTTGGGTAAGGTCACAAAGCTGTTTTGTGTTTTTGTGTAAGCAAGACAACCTTGTAGAAAACAAAACACCCCTCCCAATCAAAAAACACTCTTTTTGTATTTCACTGTCTCACATGCACAGGTAGACAAGAACACTTTCAAATTGAGTTAAAAATCTTTTCATAACATACTCTGCTTCATGGATCAAAGGAGGAAGCACTATTTTTTTCTTTTTACCACACAGAGAGGACTTTTGAAATGACAAAGCACTCATACAATGATCACTATTGTTGAAATTATACTCACTGTTTCACCTTTAAAACACTGTGTTTTTCCTTTCAAACATTGTGTTTTTCCTTTTAAACACTGCCTCCACCTTCTAACATTGTTTTCACCATTAAATTTTGCTGACAGAGGTTAGCTTTGTCTTATCACAGTTAGGACACCTTCAACAATTTGACAAAACCTCTAATACTGTGTTTATTTTGTCTTTTAGCTAGTGTTATGGTTTACCATTGTTTTGAGGGTAGCTTTAGGCCTGTTGAAATTAATATGAACACTCTACTAGCCTCCCACTCTAACAAAATTTGTCAATATATTTAACAAATCACTTTGATTTATACCAAGACCTTATATATTCGATCACCATTTAGTTTTTAAAATATGGCAACAATCTCCCATTTAGCAACTTGAATACACCAGGGAGGCAAAATAGAAATACCTCGAAAATGGATGGTGGTCTTTGCTTGAAGGGTTGAGCAGCTTCAAGACCCTTTTGGAGGCATTTTGAATGTCAAAACATGCACGACACGTTGAAATGGAAAGGCGCCATGCAATAGACAGGGTGTCGGTTCGATGATTGGGCGGTCGTGACCGATGCCTACAGGTGCGTCGCGCAGACGTTATAGTGCTGTGTAAATTCACTCCTGAATGCGCCGCACGTTTTTCCAGGCGCACCACGCGAGCTAAAAAGCCTGAACCTCTGCAAAATTTTCTTTAAAACTCCTTGTTTCGGTTAGAGAGCAGCCTAGGGGAGCGTTGCTCATGTTTTGAAATGCAAATAGAGATTGCAATGGTCCTTTAATTTCTTTTGAAAGTGAAAAATTCAAAGTCCTTTTACGTTTTCTTGGTGAGGGTTTTGAAAACCTTTGAAAAAGGTATTGGTTGTAAAACAAAAAATGGATCTTGACTTTATCATTTATAATCTTTAAAAATAAAACAAACTCAATACTTCGACCATGACTCTTTAAAGTGTTGTGGATGGCGCTTTGGCAGGTCTTCGTTGATATGACACCTTTCACAGTGAAGAAAACATCCTTAAAGCCACAATCCCTCTTAGTGTCTCCTCATCAAGGGAGGAAAAGTGTTTTATGTGTCCATATCTATTTTTTAAGAGGAAACTTTGCTCAAAATCATATATTGACTATAGAAGCATTCTTCAAATGACATTTCTCTTTGACTGTGAGCGAAGCTTAGTTGTATTCACCTAGGCTTTGCCATCATTTATTTATCAAAATGAATTTCTTTTGAAAACCTCTCCTATAATCAAATGCAACAACAAGGTACTTTTTACATATTTTCATAAGGAATAGGATTTTATTTGTAACAGTGGCATGCTTTGTTTTGTTTTAATGTTGTTCCTCCACTTGAAACACATGCCATATCCCTTCTTACACATTTATTGAACCTATGTGTCTATTTGCAAAGCATTTTTGAGAAAACAAAGCTCAGGTTGCCTTTTTGTCCACTGTGATGAGTTGTTGAAACGAAAATTCTTCATGAACAAGAAGAGTAGAACTTTTTTGAATATTAACATCACTTTTTGGACTTTGTTAAACCTAGCTGATTTCAACTACTTTCAACTCTATTTTTTTTAAAGGAACAAGGCCTAAATGTCATGCTTGTTTATCAAGGAGATGTATCTTTGGAGCCTTCAAGGAAATTACATCCCTCAGCAAGGTTTGTTCATTTTGGCTCCAGACTGCATTTGAAAGAAATCTATGATAGGAGATAAGTCAGCTTCTTTGATATTTATAGTACTCATGCTTTCTCTTTGTTTTTAACACCATTTCTCCATCCATAAACCTTCAATTGTCTCCCACTACTCTTAACATTTTCTCTTCAGTCAGAAAAAACCCTAAAATAAATCACTATCCCTTACCCTCTGCTTATAAATGAAAGAGGCCCTTATCTCAGTGCCAAACCCTCTGCGTATAAAAATGAAGGAGGTTTTCTTAGTCTTCAACCCTCTTCTTACAAAATGAAAGAGGTTTTCTCAGTGATGCCATTTCATCAGTTTTTAAACAGTGTTATCTTTCCCTTCACTGCCTATTCATGCTTAAGAAAATGAAGATGACAAACTTTCAATAATTCATGATGGGCATTTCTCCGAGACATGTAATTATTCTTTCCAAATACCTTTGCGCCTCTTTTAGATATCATAAGCAGTTTGGCTAGTATTTTCAAAGCACTTCTTGTCATTCATAATTTACTAACCTTTGATTGTGATTGCAAGAGCTTAATGAAACAATTCTCTTCCCTATGGCTGCATCCCAGACTCAAAATCACATGAGAAGCAGTTGTCTTCTCATGTTGAGCTAAATACTATCTTCTGGGGTGCTGGTACACTTCTGCTCTTGAAAGATCCTTTGAAACATTGTAAAAGTACCTAATATCAGTTTGACCTATGGCACATGCATTGTTGAGACTTCAAGGCTTGTTAGTGGTGCGACATAAGGGTGTGACCAAACTTTATTTGCAGAATAGGAAGGTCAGTTAGGACTGGTTGATCATAGATAGAGGTTCTTTGGAATATGATAGTTTGCCAAGGGATAAATTCCTAGAGCGCCACTACCTAACTTAGGGGGGACTTCTTGGACAGATTTGGATTGTTTTCCTTGGAGCTGATGAACAAGATAGTATGGCTGAGGCTAGATAGGGCTTGATAATGAGGTTTCATCTCATCATGGGCGGATTGAAAAGGTAGGAGGGAAAAAAAATTTGTGGGTGTTTTCTAGCTGGAAAATTTGACAATCTTTTAGATCAGCTGCTATAAAACTTGGCTGTCACAACTAGTCATCATCAACAAGTGAAAAATACTGATGACTAACAGTGGTTCCATTTGGGGAGGGCAGCTCCCTTTCAGGAGGTGTCCAGAATTTCATATCTTTCGCTTATGAAGACCAGTTCCTTTATCCAATGGCATAAATATCTTTCTTCCTTGATGCTATTTCTGAAAATTGATAGCATGATTAGCATCAGGGATATTTCTACCTACCCCACTATCTTTCCTAACATTTTTTCTTCCTTTAGGTGCATTTGGACAAGCAACCCTTTGACAATATATTTTTTTGAAAAATGAACCTATCTAGTTCTACACTTATATCTGTCGGGAGTTCAGATTAAGATGATGAACTCCTTCATTACTCTACCTATGCTAGATCAACTGTCAAGGTTAAGCTGTTTGACAGGATTTTGTTCTCTAATCTAAAACATGAAATTGAAAAATGATCAAATCAAGGTTAGACAGTCTGATTTTTCATGTACTTGCGGCATGAAAGACAAGCTACACACAAATATTATTTTGCAAAAAAATGAAATCTAGAAAAACGGGGCTAGGATGCACAATTTGTTTTTCATCCATGCTTCCCTCTTTGGTTCTGTTTTGAGCATGTGGAACTAGTATCTTTTCCTAATCTACTCTCTTTGATGAGTCAAGCTTACACAATGTTGACCATCTTTTCCACTCACTAACTTATCAGCAAACAAATTTAAAACAAGTAAAGCTATGATTAGGCTAGATAACTGAACAAGACATTTGAGCACTAGTAGCGGCATTTAGACTTGTGTGCTTTCCGAATGACTATTTTTTGAACATGGGGCCTTCTTTCTATTTTTCAAACTGCCCTCTTTTCTATTTTTCTATTGTTTTTGAATTTTATGTTTTTTATCTATTTTTCAAACAATGGTATATACAATGATTGAAAATGTTTTAAACTCAGAAATCTTGGAAATGGTGAAACTTAAGCATCTTATCCTCATAAGGATATCCTACCACTCTTGGTCCACTCAGCTCTTGAAAAGAAAAATTTGGAAAATTTTCTCTTTCAAGCATGACATAAGGATTCATGCATGAATCTCTGAGCAAACCCGTATCTTCCCACTGTACCTCTTTATACCTATGATTTCCACTCCTTCCTTTATTGTACATATTTTTCAAGTAATGCAGATATTCTTTGTCATTTTTGAAATATATGATGAAATCATCAAGGTATGTCAAAATGTAGAAATTCAGAACTAGAAACATGGCTTTTAGGAGCATATTTTTGATATCTGGTGGTTTTGCAATTCTGAGTCTGAAACTGGAACTACTTCCAGCATACTGGAAAAAACCTTTGAGTTGTCTACTTTGCAAGGGAATTATTTGGCTATAACTTGAAACATCATCTTGCAAAGACATATGATTAAAAGCACTTATCATCGGTATATCATGGTCCTGGGAAGGAAGGATAAATTTTTTGTTACAAGGAT
This sequence comes from Pinus albicaulis, assembly GCA_034641835.2. Lineage (NCBI taxonomy): Eukaryota > Viridiplantae > Streptophyta > Pinopsida > Pinales > Pinaceae > Pinus > Pinus albicaulis. The sequence continues at coordinate 437,796,020 of CM076576.1, read as the reverse complement.
GTGTATTAGTGTTTCTAAAATCAAAACAGATCCTATGACCAACTATTTTATCTTTGACTATTATTGATTGGTTCAGATTTTTGTATTTTCTTTTGTCTAAGTTGTTTCTTGGAGTGATGGCAGTGGCATAGTGTTTCTCACTGTTTTCTCTGTATGAAGTAGTATTTTGAATGAGATTGTCAATTATAATAGTTATAAGTCTTTGGTGGAGTGACAGAATGTTAGCCAGTTAAAGTAACTTAGGTATATTCGGACTGCAGTCATCATCTCTTCTCATAAGAAGTTTATCAGACATTGTTTCTAGATTTTGAGCTGTTATGGCTGCAGTCAAGGTTTCATTTGTAGTGGTAGAGTTATGTGATGGTAAATCCTTGAGATATGGTAAGAAAATTAAGCTTCCATGCTCCTGAGTTCTGAAGAGGTTTGTGATATGCAAGTCTTCTAATGCCTCTGTTTTGAAAAAGTTTCCTGATGTTACTGGTGATGTTTGCCTAAGGTTTGAGCAATTTGCTTGATAGTACATAATGGTTTGTGCTTCTTGCCCTATCCCTGTTTCAAAAGGAACACACTCACTTTCCTCAAGACATATCTATTCACGATCATGATAGTTTTGAGTGTCCAGTTCATCATAGAGAACTTGGGGCAGTTGATGTGGTGGGTTTGAGTTTGTTTCAAATCCTTCTGAATATTCTTCAATGTCTTCATTAGTGTGTAAAATAAAAGAGTTCAAATCGGAATGCAAGGAATACATCGAGATGTTATCTGGCCTCTCTTGGCTACTGATCATGTATTTCATGTGTGATTCTCGATAGAGTATTCTAGTTTGGTCAAACACAGGAATAGTGGCGTAGGACATATCAAGTTGAATATTTCCTTGAAGCTTGGCTCCCCAAGATCTGGATAAAAGCATTCCATACTTGGGAGGGATGTCTGCTACCACTATGTCCATGATCAGATGTCTTTGATCAAGCCTAGACATCTGACTCTACTAGAATCAAATGAATATAATTCTTTGCATGGTCTTGTGATTTCTAGGCCTAATCTTTCCATTACAACCTTCGGCATGAGATTATGCGAGGCACCGGAGTCTAGCATGGCATTGTGAAGGATTTGGTCATGGATATTCGACTGATGTAAAGGGGAAGAGTGGTTCCTTCTTGGAATTTCCCTTCTATTTTTGGACCAAACAACACTTCGGGATTGTCATCAGCTAGGTTAAGGGTGTTGGCATCATTTCCTATATTCAGGACCTTTAACACTTGGGATTTTTAAGAGTTTTGGGCGATAAGCTCAGTGAGAGGCATGGTGATATTTATTTTGGCGATTTCACCCTCAAAACTGAAAGGTGGTTGTAGTTTAGACATGTTTGCTTCATCTTTTTCAGCCATGAATTTCTCTATGTTCTGAGTTTGCTAACTTTGTTTCGGGATTTTGTTTGACACAGTAATCTCGGGAATCTTTGTGGAGGTACTAGGAGCATCTGAGCCAAGACCTGTTTGAATAGCTTTATCTTTGTTTTGGTCAGTTTTCTTGACCATGATTTTGTTGCTATCCACTGCTTTTTTAAGGAAGGTATCAGGGGTTTTAGTAGTGTCTGAGCTACATTTCTTGGAGCTGTCTTGGTTTTTTCTGCTTCTAAGGTCATACTGCCTGTGAGCTTCTATGATGGCATTCTGAAAATATATGGCAGGATCTTCGGGATCTTCATAGTTGGTTGCGTCCTGATTCAGAGAGAAGAACTCTTGCTCTTCTGCTATGAGGTAAACCTCACTCTCGTTATCAGAACCTATGAGGTTCAAATGATTTTTATCAATGGGCTCTATATCCCTATCATCTTCTTCCACATAATTTTCATTGAAGGGTGGCCTAATTTGCTGATCATTTTCCCTTGGTTTGTTTTGAGGTTGTTCCCTCCTAAAATTTTGGTTTCGGTTTCTGTTTGGAGGGTTTGGCTGGTTGTCCCTAAGAGGGGTCTTTTCACTCATCTTTTCCCACATTTTCGCCATGGATTTAACCAAGTCATCTATTCTAGGATCGAAGGAGGGCGTGGAAGGAGATACCTCATCCCGGTATGCGACTTTCCTTTCTGATCTAGTCCTAGCTCTCTTTTCTGCTAAGTTGTCTTCTGCACTTATGGCCACTTTTTGTATTTCCTCTAAGGTATGGGGGTCCTTGTCTCTTAGTTGATAAGTCATGTCTGGGTCAAATACTTCGGGGAACTTCGCCAAGGCTGAGCCAAGTGGAGGTTTGAAGTGAGGTGGGAGAGAATTATACACACTGTTGAACCTAGTGCAGTATCCTTGGACACTTTCCCCATTTTCCTGTTTTAGATTGTTATTCCGTCAAGTTTTGAATGGGGTTCTTTCAGATTTCCCACTTGTTTATGAAGGTTTGGTAGAGATTTGGGAGATTGTGGATGTTGTTTGGATTTAAGCTCTTAAACCATTTTTTGGGTTCTCTGCCCAGGCTTTGGGCAAACATCCTCATTCTGATGGTCTCTTCTTCTATTTCCATGTATTCAAAGGCATCGCTAATCATATCTACATGTTGTTGAGCTATGGTAGTCTCAACTCTGGTAAAGTGCGGGATTTTGGATTGATAGTCATTTTGTAAGGGAGCCAAAGGCTGTGGCAACACCAAGGGTGCATACCAGGATTTCCATGACGGGAGCTAATGAATGATGTATGAAATGAGGGCTTGCAGGATGAGCTGAGGTGGTTTGAACAATAGTGGTTTGGATGGGTGTGGTGGATGTACTTGGACTAGTGATCTGATTTTGAGCAGATCTGGGATGGTAGGAGCCCAAGTGATGGAGAAGCTGAAGGTCAGGAGGTGTAGTAGGTGAGGCTTCTCTATTAGGACTCTGTGGCAGATCTAGGGGCTCAAGATCGTCAAAGTCTATCTTACTTTGTGACTTGCTTCCAAAAAGGGTTTTTGCTGATTTTAAGTCAAAGGGGAAATCCTGCAAGGATGTGAGATGTCCAGGTACTGATCTTGCTTTATGGATGGACCTATCAGCAGCTAAATTTCCAGTTTCAGAAGCATGCCACAGAATCTTCTCTGGGTCATCTACTATGATAGGGGGATTTGGGTCTGGATGAGATCTGGTGTTGATTCTTCATGAAGCCGGATTTCGGGTCTAGATTTTAGAGAGAATGGTATTTTTTATTGTTTCAGATGGATGGCCTCTATATGGTTTTACTAATGTGAAGGATGGTCAAAACAAAAAGATGGACTAGTGGAGTCGCCAGGTAGATTTCTATGAGAACTATGGTCTACCACCAACACTATCAAAGATGCTTTCGGGAAAAAATTTTATACCAAACTTTGAGATGGAAACTCGCAAAGAAGAGTGATTCACTTAGTTTCAACAGTTTTCTAGGCTGTATGGACAAGCTAACGGTTCTCTTGGCAAGAAGACTTCTGCTTATCTCCTATGTTTAGGTGAGGTCTTCTGAATCACTAAGTTATACTTAGAATGTTACTGATTACAGAGTTTCCACCCTAAGTTTTAAGTTTTTGGAAGGATGAGTTAGTAGAAAGGTATGGTTTATGAATTTTTTGGTCTTTTATGGAGTTTTTAGGCCTACTAGAGGCCAATGGAGTTGCCAGGTGGAACTTGGTTGTTTTTGTAAAGATGTAACTATGATCGACCACTAGTAACTAGGGAAAAGCCAATCTGGGAATGTTTTGGGGTTTCTTGAGTTTTATGTAGCCTATGAGGTTTGGAAGAGTGTCCTATAGCTGAGTCATCATTTTTCTAGGATGGTGAGACAACCAGATTCTATTCTTCTAAGTTTGACCGAAATTTTGAGAGTTCCTAAGGGATACCTAGGATGTTTTGACTCAAAGTCCCACCGTGATCGCCATTGTGTTAGTGAGCGGTGGGATAAGTCGATCAGATATTATTCTTAAGGCTGTTGGAATGTTTAGGGAATCTAAGTTTGTTTGTTACTCAGAGTCCCACCGTGATCGCCATTATGTTAGTGGCGATGAGGTTGCTCAATCGGATAGTAGCCTAGAGTTTAGTAAAGTAGTAAGGCCTACTGGAGTCGCCAGGTGGATTTTTAGTTGTTTTGAGGTATATGTGTATGTTCCACCACCAATACTGTTAAAAACCAATCTAAGGAATTTTTTTGGGTTTTCTGAGTTTTTATGTGTATCCTAGTTTGCAAGAGTGTTCTAAACCTGATTCATCACTTTGCTAAGATGATGAAACAAAGAGTTTACTCTAAATGGTTCTATAGGCTGATGGTGTGAGTTTAATGTTGAAGGACAAAAGAGTCTATAAGAATTCTCTAGACTTTCATGTACTGAGAGTCCCACCGTGATCTCCATTATGTTAGTGAGCGGTGGGATAAGTCAATCAGATAGTATTCTTAAGGCTGTTGGAATGTTTGTGTGGCCCAATGTTTTGTTTCTATACCGTATCAACATAAAATTTTTAATTTCATTACGTTAGGTCCCTTGATTAACACATATCAGCAGCCAAACATAAAATATCAAATCCAAATTTTTGGAGCCCAAGGACCCAGCTTTCCCGGGACTCGCAGAGGTTCTCATTTGTGTAAGGGACATCATTTGCTGCTTATTAAAGTCTGGGAATTTGGCCACAGGAAGGGTGTTTTTGGTTTAGAAGGAAGGAGATGAAACTGATCAAAGATATAAGATAGGTAAAAAAATTTCATATCAACTGGGATATGGGGTCGAAGAGATCAAGAAAGCTTTTAGATGGTGATATAAGGTTGTTGAAGGGCCGATTTGATTCGAGGTAAAATAGATTTTTAGGCAAAATGGATTGAAATGAACATCAAGTTTGAGAATAACAAAGGATTTCAAGCATAACTAGTTTAATAGCTGACATAAACATGGTAGGGAAAACCATTAATCATGAGAAATGTAACTTTAAGCTAATCAATGCATAGAAATAAACATTCAAGCCATGCATAGAGATATATAACTCTCTAACTTTAGGAAATGGCTATCAGACTTTGGGGAAATACATTTAATACAGACAAACAACTCAAATCACTATGTCGGAATGCCTAAACATAGTACTTCAAGATATTGGGCACTTTGAAAACAAGATTGCATAGTCTTAGGCAAAGAGCAAGATCAGAACAAGACCTCCTTGGTTCAACAAATGACAATCTAATCAGTTAAAGAGAAGTTTCATAGATGGAGCTATGCCTAGCCATGAGTAAGCGGGGCATACCGTAAATCATACTTAGCATGCATAAAACCATGAATGAAACAAGCAAACAATATTCTTAAGTTATTAAAGAGAAATCAAGAATTCTTTAATGTGACTAAGAATGAAGAAAACATGGAAGCTATGAAAAGTTGCTGTTCAAGTCTTATTATGTTTCAAATTTGTTCTCTACTTTTCCTAGTTTTCTTTTCTGTCTGAATGAAAACTAAGAAAGTAGAGAGAGAGACACTATAATTATTCTACCAAGTCATAACCTAGCCACAACTTCTTTCATCCAAGTACATCCAAGAAACTATCCAAAGTTAGCAGACAAGTATTTTCCAAGTTTATACAATACATGGCTTTTCTTGTCCATCAAGTTCAGCCTTGTTTACAATGACAGCCTTTTGAATATATAGGCCAAAGTGAGGAAAACCTCTTAGTTCAACTTGCAATCTCATTGGCCTATCCAAAATATCTTATTTTGTCCTTGAGGCTTTGCAAAGCCCAAGGCACAAAATATCTCATAAAATATCTCAAAAAATTCTAAAAGAGGGAAATATATTTTCATAACTTATCATGTACAAAAGTAGCTAAACGCACATGAAGAAAATTCAGTTTTGAAATGTTCAATTTTTACAAAAATACTCGAAAAATACATCAGCAAAAGGTCCCCTGAATTGCCGGCAACTTTTGGAGGCCTGCTTGATGTCAAAAAGAGGCTCATGATGACTCGTTAGAAAGCTATGAGTGTCTAATTTCTGAAAATGTTTATTTTTATCCCAAATGACCACTAGAAGTCCTCCAAAAACAGACCTATGTGTAAAAAACCAGAAAATAGGCCTTGCTGATAAACGGGGCAGAGTGTAGAAAAAGCGAGTGTGTTTCGCCATTTTGGGCAAGAAAATGATCTTCAATTGTTATAAAAATCACTAAGTATGTTCACTTGAAATTATGGCATCCAATGATACCATTTTTATCCTTTGATGATGCCACAAACTGAAATGGCGATGCCCATGAGTTTTGGCCAAAAACCCAAAAATGATAAAAAACCAAAACATGTCGAATTTCGCCCAAACTTGGCGAGCGTGACCCTCAAGGGTTTTCAGCAACATGTTGTGAAGCAAAGGCCAAAATTTGGAGCCTTGAGGTGTCTATCCTCAATTTTGGTGTCGAGCGCTTCCCTTTAGCCTCCTTGAGTTTTTCCTGAGCAGCCTTCAACTTCCGCTGGGCAAACTGATTTAGCTTTTTGTAATGCCCAGTCATCCTCCGTTGAAGGTCCAAGTCCCTATTTGCCTTCTCCAATTTCTTCTCCAAGTGATAATTAACTCTCTCAAGCCATGCTTCCCGATTGTTCTCTATCTCTTGTTCGAACAATGCAGTGAGAGGGGTGGATTGGAGAAGGGCATCTTCTTCTTCTTTTTGTTTCTCAAGGGCCTTTTTGAGCCCCATGGTTCTTGGCCTCTTTCGCCTGGGCTGATCTTCGCCTTCGCTCTCATCAAACTCACCCATGAGTTCTTCCAGCCTCACTTGTGCTTTGGAGGCCTCTTTTTTGTATTTGATTGCCCGTGTCTCATATAAAGCCATATGGACACTCATCTGCTTGTTTTGAACTAGCAAAAAGTGATTGAAGTTCCTTGCCCTATCAAGATCAGTCCTCAAAGCATAAATTTGGATTTATCTATGGATCAAGAGATTTTCTAGCATTTGGGTTTCATTATCACTATCATCACTTTGGATTTGGATGATGTTGAATTCCTTCTCCTGTTCATGACTACTTCCTTCCTTTTCCTTCCCTTTTCTTTAGGTGGCTCTTTTAGTCTTCTTCCTCTTGGGAAATTTGACCATGGGATTTTTGGGCAATTTTCCCTTGCTTCGGAGGGCCCTAGTCACATTTGGAGTTACAACTCTAGGCACCCTTTTCCTTGATGTCTGGGTCTTGGCCACTTTTGGATAAGAGAGCATGGCCCCTTGCCTAGGAGAGACAGCTAGCACATGCTCCATGGACTCTTTACCCTCGTCACTTTGCTCCTCATTTTTTCCACTATCTTGGATTTCTTTGTGGATGCCTTGGTTGTCCTTTTTCACTTCCTTTTGAGGGCTGTCCTCCTCACTGTGTTGCACATATTCATGTTGTTGCCCCTCTTCTTCATTAGGCTTTTTTTCCTTATCATAAGGCTGTTGTTCATCAAGTTGTGGTTACCTTTGTTCATCATGAAACTGCTCACCTTCACTGTGTTCCTTTTCATCATGCCCAGGAGTCTGTTGTTCTACCTCATTTTGATGCTACTCATCATCATGCTATGGCTGCTGTGTATCATGTTGTGGCTGCCCTTGTTCAGCATCCTCATAAGTCTGCTCACCCTCACTGTATTGCTTTTCTTCCTACTACTACCCTTCATCATCTTCCTCATCATCCTCTTTCTGCCCTGTTTCATCCTGCTGCTACTCATCATCATTTCCATCTTCTTTTTCATGCTCTTCTTCCTCATTATGGTCATGCTCTTCTCGCTCTTCGGGCTCTTTTGTTTGTTCTATGGTAAACTTGAGCCTCTTGGGAATAAGTTTGCTAGAACAGGAGGTGTAGGAGATGTATGAACTGGAGGGACAGTGGAGAAATCTGGATGGGTGATGAAAGTATCCCAAGAGACCTCCCTCTTCTCAAGCTGATGAATAATGATGACTTTGATGAGGGAGTGATGGAAGAGGCAGGTCGTTTGCTGTGAAGGAGGCTTTTTCTAAACAGTGGAAGCCATTTTCTCAGTGCTTCTATGTAAGAAGAAAGGAATATTTAGCAATTTGGCCCTCGTGAAATGCATGAGCAGTCGAACGTGATAGGCATAGACTCGGGAGAATCTTCCCTCACAAGTGAATTATTTCATGATGATCCTCATGAGGGGGGTGTAGCTTGTCAAAAGGTATGAGAAAGGGAAAATTGAAGGACATGAATCTCTGTGCTCAGGCTTTAGAAAGGGCTTGTATTCTTCTGAGTCCATGTGACTTTGTTTAAACCACTTCTCCCCGACATAAGGGATTTTAGTGGCCTTGGAGATGGACCTTGGAGAGAATTTTAAATCTAGGACTGCCAGCTGGAAATGTTTCTCTTGAAACCTCAAAGCGCAAAGATGTGTCAAAGGGGAAAAACTCTTCACCTCTTGCACTCTTTGACAAAAATCTAAACACTCAACCTCATGGAAATTGAACAATACTGGTGGGTGGGCATTCACTTCTTCAGTGGAAACGGGCTCAAATCTCTTATGCAATCCACTCCTACTGTCTTGCCTGGGAGGCATATTGTTTTGAATGCTCTCTGCAACACCAAGCTACCTCAAATAGCCTTTGGAATGTTTTCTCAAGCACACAACTCTGTCTTCTTTTTTAGTCACTGTTTGACCAAGGAAAATTGCTTCAAATGCTGTGTGAAATGGTTCTTTATCACCAACCTCCTGTTCCTTACAAATCACTATTTGTCTTCTTTTGTATGTCAATCAACAAATAGTTATCAAATAAAAAGGTACACACAAGCAAATGATTACTGTGTTTGGGTAAGGTCACAAAGTTGTTTTGTGTTTTTGTGTAAGCAAGATAGCCTTGTAGAAAACAAAACACCCCTCCCAATCAAAAAACACTCTTTTTGTATTTCACTATCTCACATGCACAGGTAGACAAGAACACTTTAAAATTGAGTTAAAAAGATTTTCATAACATACTCTGCTTCATGGATCAAAGGAGGAAGCACTAGTTCTTGCTTTTTACCACACAGAGAGGACTTTTGAAATGACAAACCACTCATACAATGATCACTGTTGTTAAAATTAGGCTCATTGTTTCACCTTTCAAACACTGTGTTTTTCCTTTCGAACACTGTGTTTTTCCTTTTAAACACTGCCTCCACCTTCTAACATTGTTTTCACCATTACATTTTGCTGACAGAGGTTAGCTTTGTCCTATCACAGTTAGGACACCTTCAACAATTTGACAAAACCTCTAATACTGTGTTTACTTTGTCTTGCAAGTAGTCTTATGGTTTACCATTGTTTTGATTGCAGCTTTAGGCCTTTTGAAATTAATATGAACACTCTACTAGCCTCCCACTGTAACAAAATTTTTCAATATATTTAACAAATCACTTTGATTTATACCAAGACCTCTATTCAATCACCATTTAGTTTTGAAAATATGGCAACAATCTCCCATTTAGAAACTTGAATACACCAGGGAGGCAAAATAGAAATACCTCGAAAATGGATGGTGGTCTTTGCTTGAAGGGTTGAGCAGCTTCAAGACCCTTTTGGAGGTGTTTTGAATGTCAAAACATGTGCGACACGTTGAAATGGAAAGGCGTCGCGCAATAGACAGGGTGTCGGATCAATGATTGGGCGGTCGTGACCGACGCCTATAGGCGCGCCGTGCAGACATTATAGTGTTGTGTAAATTCACTCCTGAACGTGCCACGCATTTTTCCAGGCATGCCGCGTGGGCTAAAAAGCCTGAACCTCTGCAAAATTTTCTTGAAAACTCCTTGTTTCGGTCAGAGAGCAGCCTAGGGGAGCGTTGCTCTTGTTTTGAAATGCAAATAGAGCTTGCAACGGTCCTTTAATTTCTTTTGAAAGAGAAAAAGTCAAAGTCCTTTTACGTTTTCTTGGTGAGGGTTTTGAAAACCTTTGAAAAAGGTATTGGTTGTAAAACAACAAATGGAGCCTGACTTTATCATTTATAATATTTAAAAATAAAACAAACTCAATACTTTGACCATGACTCTTTAAAGTGCTGTGGATGGCGCTTTTTCAAGTCTTCGTTGATATGAAACCTTTCACAGTGAAGAAAACATCCTTAAAGCCACAATCCCTCTTAGTGTCTCCTCATCAAGGGAGGAAAATTGTTTGCTATGTGCATATCTGTTTTTTAAGAGGAAACTTTTCTCAAAATCATATACTGACTGTAGAAGCATTCTTCAAATGAAATTTCTCTTTGACTGTGAGCGAAGCTTAGTTGTATTCACCTAGGCTTTTCCATCATTTGTTTATCAAAAGGAATTTCTTTTGAAAACCTCTCCTATAATCAGATGCAACAACAAGGTACTTTTTACATATTTTCATAAGGAACAGGCTTTTATTTGTAACAGTGGCATGCTTTGTTTGCTTTGAATGTTTTTCCTACACTTGAAACACATGTCATATCCCTTCTTACACATTTATTGAACCTATGTGTCTATTTGCAAAGCCTTTTTGAGAAAACAAAGCTCAGGTTGCCTTTTTGTACACTGTGATGAGTTGTTGAAAAGAAAATTCTTCATGAAATGGAAGAGCAGAACTTTTTTGAATATTAACATTACTTTTTGGCCTTTGTTAAACCCAGCTGATTTCAACTACTTTCAAATCTGTTTTGTTTAAAGGAACAAGGCCTAAATGTCATGCCTGTTTATCAAGGAGATGGATCTTTGCAACCTTCAAGGAAATTATAGTACCTTTGAAAGAAATCTCTAATAGGAGATAAGTCAGCTTCTTTGATCATTATAGTACTCATGCTTTCTCTTTGTTTTTAACACCATTTCTCCATCCATAAACCTTCAGTTTTCTCCCACTGCTCTTAAAATTTTCTCTTCAGTCAGAAAAAACCCTAAAATCAATCACTGTCCCTAGCCCTCTGCTTATAGATGAAGGAGGCCCTTATCTCAGTGCCAAACCCTCTGCTTATAAAAATGAAGGAGGTTTTCTCAGTATTCAACCCTCTGCTTATAAAATGAAGGAGGTTTTCTCAGTGATTCCATTTCATCAGTTTTTAAATATTGTTATCTTTCCCTTCACTGCCTATTCATGCTTAAGCAAATGAATATGACAAACTTTCAATAATTCATGATGGGAATTTCTCTGAGACATGTAATTCTACTTTCCAAATACCTTTGCGCCTCTTTTATATATCACAAGCAGTTTGACTAGTATTTGCAAAGCACTTCTTGTCATTCATAATTTACTAACCTTTGATTGTGATTGTAGGAGCTTAATGAAACAACTCTCTGTCCTGTGGCTGCATCCTAGGCTCAAAATCACATGAGAAGCAGTTATCTTCTCATGTTGAGCTAAATAATATCTTCTGGGGTGCTGGTACACTTCTTATCTTGAAAGATCCTTTGAAACATTGTAAAATTACCTAATATCAGTTTGACCTATGGCACATGCATTGCTGAGACTTCAAGGCTTGTTAGTGGCAGGACTTAAGGCTGTAACCAAACTTTATTTGCAGAATAGGAAGGTCAGTTAGGACTGGTTGATCATAGATAGAGGTTCTCTGGCATATGATAGTTTTCCAAGGGAGAAATTCCTAGAGCGCCACTACCTAACTTAGGGGGGACTTCTTGGACAGATTTGGATTGTTTTCCTTGGAGCTGATGGACAAGCTAGTATGTCTGAGGCTAGATAGGGCTTGATGATGAGGCTTCATCTCATCATGGGTGGATTGAAAAGGTAGGAGGGAAAAAATGTTTATGGGTTTTTTCCAACTGGAAAATTTGACAATTTTTTACATCAGCTGCTAGAAAACTTGGCTGTCACAACTAGTCATCATCAACAAGTGAAAAATACTGATGACTAACATGGTGCTGGGTATATGAAATAATTCAATTCTTTGGCTACCTTACAATGAATAAATTATGGGTACTACCCAAATAAATCAACACTATTACCTTTTTCTTCTTGCTATGTCCTTCTATCTTGAGAGTTTGAGGAGTGGTAATTCCTTCCAATGCATTACACGATACAGTTGGACTCATTTCTTCTTCTTCTAGGGATGGTTCCTGGTGTATATCCTCTTCTTTTGAAGTTTCTTGTTCATTTTCTTCCTCCTCTTCACAATCTATGTAAAATAATTTCTTCTCAGCACACTTATGACCTTTAGTGTATTTTCTATCACAACCGTAGCAAAGCCCTTTTTCTCTTTTTTCTTCGAATTGTTGTCGTGTCAACCTTGTAGGTTGTGGAATTATAGGAGAAGCAACACTTCCATATTTATAGATTTGAGTGGTAGGCTTCCTTGTCGGCATAATTTTACATTCAATTTTTCTTTCCAGCCGAAATGCCTTCTCCAATGAATCAGGTTCCCAAATGTGAACCTCATGTTGGATGTTATCCTTTGAAGTCCCTATAAAGACATAAATCTTTTATTCCTCTGGAATATCATTTACCCTTATATTCAATTTTTGGAAGTCCTCAATGTGCTCCACCACTGAACCATTTTGTTTGAGATTTATAATTTGGCTAAAGAAGGTGTCTCTCCTTGTATCCTCATAATGTGTTATCATTTCCTCCATAAAAATTGACCAAGTGACAATTTTTTATAGGAGCAAAGCCATCGAAACCATATAAATGTATTTTTTTCAAAATATAAGTTGCAATGTGTACCTTTTGTTTGTTTTTCACATTATTGAGATAAAAATATTGCTCCATTTGTAGTATCCATGTTACGAGATCCTTGCCATCAAACTTCCTCATATCAATATTTGGAATATGGTGGGTCTTCCATCCAACATTTGAGTTTATGAAATCACAGTTAACATTTATTTTTTTCTCATCATGAGTTTCCTCTACTATCTTTTCGCCATTAGGAATCGTTTCTTGTATCAACTTTGTCAAGCCTTCCATGTCTGCTTTTATATCATTCTTCATGCCTTCCATTTTTTCTTCCATGTCTTCCATGCCATTTTTCAAACCATCAATCTTAGCTTCCACGCCTTTCTTCAAACCCTCCATATTAGCTTCCATGACTTTCTTCAAACCATCCATCTTTGCTTCCATGCCTTTCTTCAAAACTTTCATTTCATTTTTTGTTTCTCTTTGCGAGAGTGAAATTTGGTGCACTTGCTCTGTAATTTTGATATATCATGTTGCACTTCTTCATCTTCATGAGTCATAGTAGAGTATTCTGAGGGCTTAATGGGTGTTGAAATATTTTTGGGGGGAGTTTAGAAACCAATACTGATATCTATGCTTCAATATTCCATTGGAATCACTTCAAACTTATTTTTCAAACAAGACTTATGTAATTTGAAAAAAATACACACCTTTTTCTTGCTTTTGAGTAGCTCGATATTGAAACTGAATTATATCAGTTAGTTCAGATCATCAATATATGAAATTCAGTTCTATAGTAGCCCGCTGAATATTCTTTCGAATGCCACAGGTCTGACTTGATTTGGATGCTTCAAGGAAAACATATAACCAATATCCCATAATAACCTAATTATGGACTAGTTCAATAGACCGAACATGTACGATGTCCCACGTGTCACTATTTCCTCCTTCACCTCTGAAATTAATATACAGGAAAATAAAGTTTGTGTGATTTTGGCCACTTTTTACGGAATTCTAATCCGATGCTCAGAGAGAGAGTTATGACAATTTTCCCAATGTCACCTCGTTTAGATTAAATTTGGGAGCCTAAAAAAACCATAATTTCCACAGATCATATATCCAAAAATATTATGAACCAAGATCTGAAATTTTTTGATGACATTCCTCAGGATTTCAGCTTCGCGTGATAAAAATTTCAGCTTCTGAACCTTCGTAGAAGCAAATTTATAGCGAAAATTCCATGATGACCTTTTTGGAGCAGCGAAACCCTAGAATCCAAAGCTCTGAAACCAAATGTTATGAAACTAGCTTCAAAAATAGAGGAAAAGAGAGATCAGCACCTTATAAATAAGCCACTTCGAGGGGGAAACCTCCTTTACATTAAATAAATGAACAATTCTTGGATGATACAAATGACAAAACCTCCTTCTATATATAGGAGTCTATGGGGTCACAATATAATCCTAGCTGACCTAACAATAATAATGTAAGGGCACAATAATAACAATATTGGGGTTACAAGGGTACAAAAATAACGATAATGGGGCTAAACTAACAATAATAATGGACTAAACTAGTAATATAGGGACCTAATAGAGAGGCACCAATCATTTTTATCTTTCATACAGGAAGACATATGACATGAAGTTGCGTGGCTTCACAGATGCAGATTGGGCAGGGAGTCCATCTGACAGGAAAAGAAGATTAGTAGGAGCATTTAGTATTGGGTTAGCAACAAATTCCTAGTACAACAGGAAGAAGAGATCAGTTTCACTCAGTTCAGCAGAATTATTCCATGGTTGGTAGTCAAGGATCTTCTAAATATATCTAGATGAGGAAGATCATTGTTGGGTTTTTTGGTCAACATATGGATCCTGAACTGATTTAATGTGACACCCTGAGTTACATCAAACTCTCAGTTAATCCAATTTTTCATGATAGGTCCAAGCATATCGACATCCAATAGCACAATCTTAGATATTATTTGCAAATGAGGATCATGGTGCTAGATTACATTCCTACAAAGGAAGAGGATGTAGACATCTTGATGAAGGCACTGTCAAGAGGAAAGTTTGAGATCCATAAAGGCAGGATCGGGGTATTAGATAATCCCTTTATTATTGAGAGGGAGTGTTGAAAATGGAAAGAAGAAATTATTATAATATAATTTCCCCATAAATTAAATTAGAATAAAATTGTAATTCCACATCACAAGACAACTTGTATGAGTTAACTAAATTAGTATGACTTATTTGGTTCAATTAATTCTAGTTTAGGGTCTAACTTGAGTGATGTTGAGTGTCTCATACAAAATAGGAGCCCTGTGTTAGCCACCTATAAAATTTGTCATACCAAATGGTGGCTATAACATTTTTGAAGCCTTCAAGAAACAAGTTTTATTGAAAAAAAGTTTTTATCTCTTGAAGCCTTATGAAGACATCATGCCCTCTGTTTAATCTTCACTGATTTTTCCCTTTCAAACTCAGAAATTATGTTGTTTTCCATGAAGAAAAGACTGCTGAAAAATCTCCATTTTTCCCCTTCCTTCACTCGAACTAACCTTCATTTTTTCCCTTTTTCCCCCATCAAATTCCTCTTTTTTTCATTTATTCCCCTTTTCCCTTTCATGGAAATCCTTTTACAAGGTTTAAAACTCATTTTTAAACTTTGTTGAAACCCCCAAATCCATCAAAAAACATTGAAAATTTCATAAAAAATAAGTCTTTTGACTATAGGCTTAAGCGCCTTTGGGCTAAGACCTAAACCACTTCCCCACATATGCCTCGGCGCTAGAACCAAGTGCTGAACCCTTTTGGCGCTTATCGCATCGGAAAAAAATGAAGAACGCAAGTCTTTTGGCCTTTATAAATCTTCTGATGTGATTGGCCCTCTTATACATAACTCATGATCCCTTGTTTTCTATGGAAAGACCAAGAGTTAAAAGTAGAAAGCGCTTATCGCATCAGAGCATTTTTCGTGAGCACAACACTTTTTGTTTCATAAACCTCCGATGTCGATTGGCTCCATTGTTTATAAGCCTTAGCCTTTTTGTCACTTCATATAACCCTTGGGCCTGCAATCGGGCATTTAACATATTATAAAGACCATTCCCAATCACTTTTTCCTTTGTAAATACATAAAACCCCTTTTTCCTAAGTTTTTAACTAAACACGTTGGTGCAATATTTTTTATTAATAAACATCGTTGATCTTAAAACACAATCAACGATCCGTGCTATATTGCACTGGAGAATTTCTAATGGGTAGATTGAAAATCCCTAACTGTGCTTCTGATTCCGATTGGCCCTTATACATATAAGCCCTGGGCCTATTGCTTTTCATATAAACCAATGGCCTTGCAGTCGGGCGCCAAGCCTTGTATATAACCCGCCTTGACACCATAAACAATTTTTTTTCCATTAAAATTTTGATTTAATATATTACAAAGGGTCCCGCTCGTTCATTGGTTGTAGCCCTTCTCCGCCGTTGATCTTGGACCAATCCGATGGCCCACGCAATCTTGCATCGGCAAATCTCATTAGGCGCGTTAATATTTTATGCCACCCTCGATTGGTCACTCCCCGATGAGTTCTCTACTGTCGATCTGATCTGCATATCGATGGCCCACATTTAATCACTTCGGTGCCCCCCATGTCCATTTCCCTACCGATTGCCAAAGCTCCGATTGCATCTGGGTCGTCCACGTGTCAAGATCGAATGGTCCAGATCAATTCTCCCGACTTTGGTTAAATTTTATACACCCCACTTCATAATTTTTTTTTATACACCCTTATTAACCCATTCTCTGCCTTTTTATTACTTTCATTTAACCCACAGATTCGATCTCCACCATTGATCTGTCTCATCTAATGGCTTATATTAACCCCGACAGGCCTGCCTCCTGTGGGTCCGGCCGCCCTTCAAATTTGATCTCAACCGTCCAATCTTAGATCTAACGGCTTAGATTAAAACTACTTTTCTCTACCCCCACCTCGTTTCGCCCATGCATCTTATCAATATCTCGCTCACTCCTCACTATTCGATCTGAGGACCCAGATCTAACGGCTGACATTCCATATCGCGTAACTTTAAGCACGGGCATTAATTCCCCAAAATCACTAGACATAAGCTGTTTTCTAATGCCACGTGTCGGGCGGGGATGCATATCATGTTCGAAAAGGAAATACCACCTACCCGCCTTATCACCACGCGAAATCAGCTGTTTTTCCGTCCAAAACCACTTTCCTCATTTTGTATTATATTGTATTGCGTGCACTCCCCATCGTTTATCTCTGCAGATCAACGGCTCAGATCTAATCTCCCCTTACACTATCGCCCTCTGTCATACTTCAAGGGCTTTCAACGAGCGATCTCCGCCGTTGATCTCGGGCTCCAATGAGATCCGACAGCTCACAATCATATGCGAAACCCCAAATTTCATTTCAAATAGATTTCTTCCACCAAAGGGATTTTTCCCTTTTCCTTTGTATTTCTTCACATTTTCTACCATTTACATAGTATATGTGACCCCTTCACATTATTATTGACCAGATTTGTCTTGACCGTTGATCAAAACAAATCTACGGCTCGGACTTAATCCTCTGTGCCATTCTTCCAACCACCTTCTATTTGACCCCCGCAAGCACATCTCCACCGTTGGATGCTTTCATCCAACGGCTGTGGCCTAACACGCAACCTATGAAGCAGTTAAACCTTAAATATGCAGGATTTTATAACATTTTTTTAGGTATTTTGCAAGTTTTAATGGTTTTTCCATTATATTAAAGGAAAACCAAATGCAAGGGATGACGATCCCCCATGCCTCTGTGCATAAAGAAAAATCATTCCACAGGGTTCGACATCACGTTTCATCAGTGCATCATGAGCATTGATGTCGTATGAACCCTTTTTACACCTGCACATCAACAAGACACGGAGAATTTAAAGCAAATCAAAGAGTATCAGTGTCGAAGACCTAACCATGGCAGAAACTGAAGATTAAAGATTAATTCCACGGTTTAGTGGATTATGGCTAAGATCGATTGTCAAAAGCCTAATCCACAAAATTAAACACAATTAAAAGAAAATCAATAATATCTATCAGACAGAGGATGCCTCCACTACCACATCAGAGGAAAATTGATTCCTCTCAGCTACCAGATTGCCACTTGTGGCCTCATGGCATTCAACAGAGGCCGAGTAATGACCAGAACAGAGGATATTTTCCTCACGACAGCCCAATAGTTAATTCAGCTGAAGAACTTATTGCAAAATATCTGCTGAGTTATTACAGAGATGACACAGAGCCTTAAAGTCAACAAAAGCTCCCACTGAGCTTACTTCTTAAATGTAAAACAATTAATACAGACAAAATATCTGTAAAATTCTCCATTAAGCCCCACAAAGGCCGAGAGTCATTTATCTATATTAATTGAACCTAGGAGATATTTTATCCCATTCCACCTCCTCATTTCTTCTATAAATAATTTTGTAGGAGATGAAACAATGTTGGTTGCTGAACTTTGAAATATACTTGTTCTAGAAACTTCTACTTGTAAATAGTGTTCAAAGGCTCTTGGAGCTCTGTTTGTAGTCAAATAAGTCAGGCTAAGAAGTGAAGATGATTATTGAACTGAAACATTGGACTTGAAGATGTAACTGGTTTGACTTCAATATACAAACTGTTTCTTGGGATCCTGGTCTATATCACTGGTGAAGTGCCCCTTTCTTTGTTATTGTTTTTCCTTCCATGTATGCCATATTTTCCACTATTCTCTGATAAAGAACAACAAGCATAGAGTTAGGAATGCTGGTGTTCCCTCGTCCTACTGTTTTCTTTAAACATTGTTCTTGAATGTTATTTTTGTTATTTGCTTATTAAAGTTAGACTAGAAAAGTGATGGTTTTCCCTGTTTCTAGCTTCTATTCTCCAAAGGCAATTCTGAAAGTTTCCCTAAGTATTTGCTGAAAGCAGACTAGGTTTAAAAGTACCTTATCTGATCTTAACTTTCATTTTGTTTCTCTTATGTGTTTTCATCCTTTCTAAAATTAATCATGTGGATTACTGGATTGTTTGTCTCTTGAGTTATCTTTAATACGAGCTTGTCCAAAGAGGTTTATGGTGATCCCTGCCCTTTGGTTGGTTTTAAACAGTTTCTTAAAGGCTTTTTCTTGTTTGGACTGACTATAAATCCTTGTTGAAATTATTATCAGTTTCCACCCCTCCAACGCTTTTATTTTTTCCATTCCATCATTTTATCTCAAAGATCTTTTGATATAGATCACTTGCCCCTTGGATCACTCTTGAATTGTTGCACAATTAAAAGCCCTATTATGTCTCCATATCCCGATGGACTAAAAACCACCATTATATCTATCTTCTTAGCCAAAGCTTGTTCTAATTGCTTGCAACTTCACACCTTTGAAACACTTTTAATTTAGGACTTTCCACCCAAATAATAATCATGCTCAACCATCCAAAAACAAACAAAAACCCTTGGTCTTCATAACTAGCTTAATATCATTACCCAAAATCTTTTAAAGATAAATCAATCTTTGCACTTATTGGAGAGATCCCTCTCTGGATTCAGGAGGGCTAGATCCTAGGATCCCAAAGTGGTTGAAATAGTGTTCTCCCTGTAGTTTGACTTTTCCAATATTGAAAATTACAAGGAGCTAACATCTTCTGGCAACTCCACTGGGGATTTCCGAGTTATATAATAGATTAAGTACACCTTAGGACTCAGGAAAATCCTAGATTCAAGAACATTGTGTAGTGAGTAAAAGCAAACCTTTACAAGAACTACCAAGAAAACGGTAATCATGATCAAACTTGTTTGGATCAGTGACAAACTAGCAAAACCCTAGGATTCTCATAAGAGTTTATCTAACCTTGAAAGGTTAGCTAGCTTAGCCATGAGAGCATACTGTCTTTGTCTCATAACTGTAGCTAAGTTTTGAAACAGAGTTAGGATGCTCTTAACAACCAATAGGACTGAAAAAAAACTTAGAAAAACCCAAAAACATTTTAGATTGTATTTAATAAACATGGTGGTGGACCATAAAACCTTTTACCTTTGAAAAGAGCTAAAAAATTCCACTTGGCGACTCCACAATCCTAAACAGACCTTAATAATCCACTGGGAAGAACCCTTATCATTATAATATCATTCAAATTCAGTTAGAGGTATTTGGGATTAAATTTTTCTTATTTTAAGATCAGTTAACCCTTAAAGATTGTCATATCTGGTTGAACTGTTCTTGTTTATTAGGGTAAGAAAAACACATCATAGTGGCTCCTAGAAATATTCATACTAGAGCTTACCCTGACCCAAACCCACCTGAGATAGTCGATAACCTGGAAAGTATCCTTAGGAAGTCTCCTAAGATAAAATTTTCAATTGTTTTCAGATCACCCTTGAGAGCTAATTCAATTCTTGAAAATCTTGCAGCTCTACAACAATCACAAGTATACTTAAGAAATCCATTTAGAACTAGGTCTCTTGATGATTTAGATCAGCTAGATTCTGAATCTTCACTTTCATCCCTGGAAACAAGTGAAAATCCTGGTAGTAGAGAAACAACACCACCTGATTTACATTTCCTTCACAATTTAGGTGTCTCTCATCCAAGATCAGCTCAGCAATCTATTCCTGGTCCATCCACATCTGTTCATCCCACATCCACTATCCAAACTGTTAGCCACCTATAAAATTTGTTATAGCAAAAGGTGGCTAAGAATTTTTGAGCCTTCAAGGAACAAATTTTATTGCTAAAAAGTGTTGGCTCTTGAAGACTCTTGAAGGCCTCGTACCTTTATCCGAAACCTTCACTACTGTTCCCTTTTTTACTTAGAAATTCTACTGATTTCATGAGAAAATACTGTTGAAAAACGATCATTTCCCCCTTCTCCCACTCAAAACTAACATTCATTTGCTCCCCTTTTTTCTCCATAAATCTCCTTTGTTTTCATGATTCCTCTTCTTCCCTTCATGAAAATAATTTTTACAAGGTTAAAAAATCACTTTTTAGCCTTACCGAAACCCCCAAATCCATTGAAAACTCTGAAAAAATTCATAAAAAAACAACTTTTTATTACTATGGACTTAAGCCCCCTTGGGCTAAGTCCTAACCACTTCTCCACCATACGCTTTGAGGCTAGAACCAAGCGCTAACCCTTTTCAGCACTTATCGCATCACAAGCATCCAAGTGTGGACATCTTTGTGCCATTGCAAAAACTCCGATGCGATTAGCCTTTTTATTTATAAAAACCCCGATCATATTATCTTTTCATATAACTCGTGGGCCCGCCTTCGGTGCTTAAAACCTTGTAAAAATCCATTCCTGATCACCTTTTTCTTTTGAAAAGTCATAAAACCCATTTATCCAAACTTTTGATCTAAAGCATTAAAGTTGCGTGTTAATATAAAATGGTTAGATTAAAAAGACCCGATCGCGCAATGGCATCGGAGAAATGGGTTGATTGAAAAGGCCGCATCAAAACTTCCGATGTGATTAAGTCCCATATCCATAGACCCCGGTCCTTTGTTTTCTTTGTAAAACCAAGCGCAAAGGTCGAAGCTCTTATCGCATCAGAAAATTTCAATGGGTTGATTGAAAGACTAGGCCCTATGGTTCCGATTGCGATTGGCCCCCATATATATAGCCCTGGGTCTTTTTGCATTTCATACATCCAAAGGCCCCGCAGTCGGGCACCAGACCATTCCATATATATATATATACCCCGCCCCCGAAGCATAAAACCGTTGTTTCACTTAAATTTTGGGTTTTTTATATATCATAAAGGGTTTCCGCCGGTTCATTTCAAAAACCAATCTTCACCGTTGATCTTAAGCCGATCGAACGGCCCACGCAAAATCGCATTGGATTTTTCCATCGGATGCGTTTGTTTGTTTCCTCCAATCGGCCAACCCTCCGATTCTTTCTCCACCGTTGATCTAATCCTTAGATCAACGGTCAGCACTTAATCACATCGTGAGTTTTCAGCGCTGTGCCATTTCTTTCCCCGCCGATTGAATGTCTCCGATTACATTCGGACCATCCGTTTGATCTCATCTAATGGCCCACAATCGCCCGATTATTAACCCTTCCTCTGCCCTTTTAACCCCTCTGATTCACTCTCCGCCGTCGATTTGATCTGCAGATCAACGACCAGCGCACAATCGCATCGGCGTTTCCCTGTACATTGTCACCATTTAAGTTTTTCCCCCGATTTCGATCCTCCGATTGGATCTGGACCGTCCACGTGTCCAGATCGGACGGTCCTAAATCATTCCCATGTTATTTTATCGCCCTTCGCCTTTCACCAAAGGGTTTTCAAAACCATTCTCAACCGTTGATCATTGCGCGATCAAACGGTTCCATTTTATTCTTCCCTCTGCTCTTTTTAACCTTATTTTTGGCTGATCTCCACCAGTGGATGCTGCCATCCAATGACTACGCTCCTCCCCTCACCCTCTGCAGCAGTTAAACCCACAAACACAGGATTTTTTAATCCTTTTCGTATTTTGCAGGTTTGAATGGTTTGTTCCGTCATATTAACGAGAAAGGCCAAGGACTGGGAATGATGATTCCCACGCCTTTGAACTATCAAAAGGGAACCATTCATGAGCTCTACTCCATGTCTCGTCATTACTTCATGAGGCAGTGATGCCATACGAGCCCTGCGTGGCCCTGCACATCGACAAGACACTGTGTTATTAAAAACACAATTAAAAGAGTATCAGTGTTGAAGACAGAATGCAGCAGAACAGAAGATTGAAGACAGATTTGGGAATTACAGCTAAAAATGATTATCAAAGGCCTAATTCCTAGAATTAGAAACACAATTAAAGGAACATCATAAGTGTTTAACAGACAGAAAGGCCTCCATCGCCACATTTGAGGCAAATTGATTACTCCTAGCTACCATAAGTGCCACCTGTGCCTCAAAGCATTCAAAATAGAGGCCGAAGTTATTGATCAATGAAGATATTTGCCTCAGCGCAGCCAGAGAGTTACTTCTGCAAGGAAATTAAATGCTAAAAATATCTGCAGTGTTACTCCAAAACATGACACAGAGCCTTAAAGTCAATAAAATCTCCCACCGAGCTTAATTCATAAATGTAAAACAGTTAATACAGACAGAATGTTTGTAAACTTCTCCATTGAGCCCCTCAAACGCCGAGAAGTCTTGAATCTGTATTAATTCTCCTAAAATATATTTTATTAGATCTCACCTCCTCATTCTTCTATAAATACTTCTGTCGAAGATGAGAAACTGTTGGTTGTTGAACTTTGAAATACATTTGCGCTTAAACTTCTGATTGTAAATAGTGTTCACTGGCCCTTGGAGCTCTCTTTGTGCTAGATTAGTTTGGCTAAATAGTGAAGATGATTGTTGAACTGAAACATTGGACTTGAAGATTGTAACTGGTTTGACATCAATAACAAGTTGTTTCTTGGGATCCTGGTCTATATCACTGGTGAAGTGCCCTTTTCTTTGTTATTGTTTTCCTTCTATGTATGTCATATTGTTCACTATTCTCTGATAAAGAATAGCATTTATGAGTTAGGATTTACTGTTTACCAGTACCCTTCTCTAACTGATAAGCTTTATCTCAATGTTTTCCTCCAATTTGTTTATTTAAGAATGATTCAATACAGTTTAAGCAGTTAGGAATGTTGGCATTCCCTCGTCCTACTGTTTGCTTTAAACATTGTTCTTGAAAGTTATTTTCATCGTTTGCTTATTAAAGTTAGACAAGTAAAGCCATGGTTTGCTCTCTTTCTAGTTTTTATTCTCCAAAGGCAGATTTTGAAAGTTCCCCTTGGTTTTGACTAAAAGCAGACTAGGTTTTAAAGTACTTTATCTGATCTTAAGTTACACTTTGTCTTCCCTTATGTGTTTTCATACTTTCTGAAGGTAATTATGTGGATTACTGGATTGTTTGTCAATTAAGATGCTTTAATACAAACTTTCCCAAGAATTTTATGGTTAGCCCTGTTCTTGGTTGGTTTTAAATAGTTACTTAAGAGGCTTTTCTTGTTTGGACTGACTATAAATCCCTTGTGAAATTATTATCAGTTTCCACCCCTCCAACACTTTATTGTTTCCATTCCATCATTTTAATCTCATAATCTTGTGATACAGATGACTTGCCCCTTAGATCACTCTTGATGTTGTTGTTCAATTAAAGCCCTATTATGACTCCATAGCCCAATGGACTAAAAACTAGCATTATATCTATATTTTTAGACAAAGATTTTCTATTCACTTGCAACTTCTCACCTTTGAAACTTTTTGCACTTGGAATTTTCTCCTCAAAATAATAATCATGCTCAACCATCCAAAAAAAAAAACAAACCCTTGGCCTTCATAACTAGCCTAATATCATTACCCCAAACTTCAAAGACAAATCCATCTTTGCACCTATTGGAGAGATCCCTCTCCGGATTCAGGAGGGCTAGATCCTAGAATCCCAAAGTGGTTGTAACGATGTTGTTTCTGTGATTGGACTTTGCCAATCTTGCTAATTACAAGTAACTAACATTTCTGGCGACTCCGCTGGGGAATCAAACCCAGAATAATTTTCATTTTGAGGTAACCATAGGACATTAGAGATTTGTTTCAAAGAACATTTGTTATATCAACCAGCTGAGCCACCAACAACTAACAATTATGTCGACTCCGCTGGGGATCAGTTTAATTTTCACCTTAGGTTCCCTTAAACACTTCAAAAAACTTCGTGAGTTGAAATCAGCTTTTTCAAGCACTACCAAGAGCTGGTAATCATGATAAATATTGTTTGAATCAGTGACAAACTAGGCAAACCCTAGGATTCTCATAAGTCTTTATCTAACCTTGAAAAATCAGCTTGCTCATCCATAAGAGTAGACTTTCTTTGTCTCATAACCATAGCTAAGTTTTGAAACAGATATAGGACACTCTTAGAAACCACAACTAAAAAATAACTTAGAAAAAACCTACAAATAATTCAGATTGGTATTCAATAAACATGGTGGAGGACCATAAAACCTTTTAACTCTGAAAAGAGCTAAAAAATTCCACTTAGTGACGCCACAATCCTTAACAGACCTTAAGACTCCACTGGGAAGAACCTTTGTCATTATAATATCATTCAAACTCAGTTAGAGGACTGTAGGATTAAAATTTGTGTAAACAGATTAGTTAACCTCTCAAATACTGTCATGCCTGGTTGAACTTTTCCTGTTTATTTGGGTCTGAAAAACACAGCATAATGCCTCCTAGAAAGATTCACACTAGAGCCCATCCTGACCTTGATCCACCTGAGATAGTAGATAATCTCGAAAGAATCCTTAGGAAGTATCCTAAGATTAAATTATCAACTTTTTTCAGATCACCCTTGAGAGCTAATTCAGTTCCTGAAAATCTTACAGCTCTACATCAATCACAAGCTGACTTAGTAAATCCATTTAGAACTAGGTCATTTGATGATATAATCCAGCTAGACTCTGAGTCTTCACTTTCATCACTGGACACAAGTGAACATCCTGGTAGTAGAGAAACAACACCTCCTGATTTGCATTTCCTTCACAACCTAGGTGTCTCTCATCCAAGATCAGCTCAATAGACTATTCTTGGTCCATCCACTTCTACTCACCCTACATCCACTTTTCAAACCACTACACTTTAGCCCACTTTCCCTTTTTTTAATCCACCCCTTGTGAATCCACCTACACCACATATCATGGTAGCATGGTATTCTCCCTTAGTCCTTCCTGTACCATTAGTCAATCTCCCACAGGGATATCAGTCCAAAATTCCATTATATGATCCTAGCAATGCTACAACTGCATCACAAAATGTGGATAATATGAATGACTACTTTGACAGAAATGAAATTGATGATGATTCTGTCAAGCTTAGACTATTTTCTCAGAGTTTAGGGGGAGAAGTAAGAAAATGGTTCAAAGGCCTAACCCCCCATAGTATTAATGATCTCCAAACCTTCCATCAAACATTCTTAAACAAATGGGAAGTAAAGAAAAACCCTCTTCAATTCCTTGCTGACTACAAGAACCTCCATAGAAACAATGGGGAAAGCGTGCAAGGTTATTGCACTATATTCAATAATGTGTATAATGCGCTTTCCCTAGAACTAAAACCTCCACAAGGCTCAGCTTTAAACAAGTTTCATGAAGGGTTTGACCCTGAGATGGCCTATCAGCTGAGAGAGATATATTTTACAACTCTTGAAGATATGCAAAAGGGTGCTCCTTCTGTGGAAGTCAACTTAATGGAGAAGAGAGCAAGAATGAAAAATGAAAAGAGAGTGTCTTTTAGAGAGGAAAACACACCTTCTACTTCCAACGCAAAGATGGAGAAAATGATGGAGGAGATGATGAAAGAGATGAGCATAATTAAGAGAGCACAAGCCAGTCAAAACCAAACTTCTCAAAACAGAAACCAGAACCAGAATCAGAATTTTAGAAGGAACCAACCTCCAAACAGGCCTAGGGAAGATGATCAGTATATCACTCCACCCTTTCATCAAAACTATGTAAGTGAGGTTGAGGAAACAGATGAAATAATGGAGGAGGATGATATCAACATGCTAGGGGTAGATAATGATGACTTTGAGATTCATTATGATAGAAAACAAGGTCTATACACACCTTATGATGACAGAAGAGATGATGATGGAAATTATTATCAAGACATGGAAAATGTCATCATAGAATCTCAAAAAGAATATGACCTTAGAAGCAAAACCAGTCAACAAACCCCCAACAATAAAACCTCCGATAAATCTTCACAAAACAGCACTACGACCAAGCCTAAAATTTTCAAACAAAAGGACAAAACAGTGGCCCTAAATTCTGGTAATGATAAAGAGAAAGGCACTCAAAACAATGAAAAACAGAGTGCAGACATTAGTAGTGCTAACATCTCATCTAGTACTCCTGTTAAAACCATTTTTTCAAATGTAAATAGAAAAAATCAGCAAGCTGATATTGTTGATAGAATGACAGCGAATAAGACTAAGACAAGTGCTTTAAAGAGTCAAATTCCTTTCAGCCTGGAGCAGGAAATTTCAAATATCAAAATCTCTATTCCCTTGACTGAGTTAGCTGCCCAGCATGTATATAGGACCCAAATTTTGAAGGCTTTAAACATTGAAGAGAATGAGGACACTATCAATATTAATGATGACCAACCAGAGCTTATCTTTGGTCCAAATATTGAAGGTATGTATCAAGAGGGACATGTTCGTCCCTTTTATGTGAGTTTAAACGTTCGTGACAAGATTTTTCACAACGCTATGCATGATTCTGGGGCTTCTCATAATTTAATGCCAAAAGCTATAATGGAGAGCCTTGGTTTAGAAATCACCAGACCTTACAAATATCTTTACTCCTTTGACTCAATCAGAGTAAAATTTTTAGGATTAATCAAAGATCTCTGTGTTAACTTAGCCCAGATTCCAGCCAAATACTTAGTAATGGATATCGTTGTGGCTGATGTTCCCCCCAAATATGGAATGTTATTATCAAGATCGTGGGGGGCTAAGTTACAAGGGACTATGCAAATGGACATGACCTATGTGACTATCCCTGTTTTCAATCAGACTAGGAGACTTTACAGGGAGTCTCATATGCAATACACACTGACAAGTCAAGATAGACCACAAAACCCCCCTTTATACTCTGTAAACACTGGCCTTGATTCATTTATCCTTTTTAATGAAGAAACATTAGATGAACAAGTAACTTTAACAGAGTTAATGGCCGATAGAGAGGAGGAGGTAAATACCACAAAACTGTCAAAACAGTTTGATGAACCTTTAAACAACAACAAACCAAATATGGGTCTTGAAATACAAGTCATGTGTCCTTTGCTTTTAAACCTCGACACTCAAGAAAATGTTCCTCCACTTAACGAAAAACCTGATGAGTCAAAGAAAATTCAATTAAGTGCCGCTAATAATGAACAATTTGAAAGCACATTAATTGAAGAGGACTGTTACCAAACAGATGAAACCGAAAATAGTCCTCTATGGAGTATGTATTTTGACGGGTCATGCACTAGAACAAACGCTGGCACAGGTGTCTGGATTTGCAACACTGAAAACAACCACAAAGAATGTGTTTCCTATAAATTAAACTTTCAGTGTTCAAACAACATAGCCGAATATGAATCCCTGCTTTTAGGCTTACAGTTGTTAAAAAAGTTAGGAGCCAAGAGAATTAAAGTTCACGGGGATTCTGAATTAGTCATTAGGCAAGTCAATGGGGAGTATAATACAAATCATCCCAGACTTCGGGCCTACCACAACGATGCCATGGACCTTTTAAAAACATTTGAGCAGTCCAAAATGATTTTTGTCCCAAGAAAAAGAAATATTGCAGCCCACAATTTAGCCTTTGCAGCTAGAACATGCTTAACGCCATATGAAACCAAAGATTTCACAACTCAGATAAAATTCAGACCAGCCATTCCTGATAACGAAAAATATTGGCAGGTGTCCGACGGAGACAGACAAATAGAAGACTTCATGCAGTTCAGAAACGAATTCAAACTGCCAAGTTTGGATTCAGCATATGAAACCGACTACCCTAGCGAAGAAAATTTTCTTGATAAAGAAGAAAATTCTCTTGAACTTGCTAATATAAACCTGTTATCTAGAAAACTTGAAAACGAAACAGAAATGAATGCGTAATTTGAAACAGAGGAGTTAGAAACTTTACACTCTAAAAATGAAAGTTTGTCTAAGGGTCTGGCCCCTTTAGAAGAGTTGTTCGATTTTAATGATGTAGAAAACAAACCAAAACTGGAACCTGTAGAGACTGAAGTGGAAGAGTACAATATAGGCAGTGAACTTAAACCTATGATGATTAAACTGTCTAAGACTTTACCAGCTCGCATTAAACTCAAATACATAGAGTTGTTTAAAGAATTTTTTGATGTTTTTGCATGGAGTTACGAAGATCTTAAATCCTATGACACTGAAATAATACAACACAAAATCCCTCTCAAAGAAAACCAAAAACCATTCAAACAGAAATTGTGCAGAATAAACCTTGTTCAGTTACCATTAGTTCAGAAGGAAATCATGAAAATGTATGATGCCGATATTATTGTCCCTATTAGATATTCTGAATGGGTATCTAATCTGGTGCCTGTTAGGAAGAAAACTGGAGATATCAGGCTTTGTATAGACTTTAGAGACTTAAACAAAGCTTCATTAAAGGAAAACTACCCTTTACCTAAGATGGATCATATTTTACAAAGGGTGGTAGGGTCTAAGAGAATTTCTTTGCTGGATGGCTATTCGGGGTACAATCAGATCTTAGTTCACCCTGCTGATCAATTAAAGACAGCCTTTACTACACCATGGGGCACTTTCATGTATGTGAAAATTCCTTTTGGTCTAATGAACGTTGGAGTAACTTTTCAAAGAGCCATGGACATAGCATTCTTGGAAGAACTGGGCTTCTTCATCATTATCTATCTTGATGATGTTACTGTGTTCTCAAAAACAGATGAAGAACACTTAGAACATTTGAGAAAAGTTTTCGAGAAATGCAGAAAGTTTGGAATATCTTTAAACCCTAAGAAGACACTATTTGGTCTCCAAGAAGGTAAACTTCTTGGACACATTATTTCTGAAGAGGGTATAAAGATAGATCCAAAGAGGATTGAGGCCATATTGCAAATCTCTCATCCTTGAAATATCAAGGAGTTGCAATTTTTCATTGGAAAGATTAAATTTTTGAGAAGGTTCATCCCCAACTTGGCTAAGCTCCTTAGGAATATCAAAAACATGTTGAAAAAGAAGCAAGGGGTAAAATGGACCTTGGAAGCAAAGAATTCCTTTGAACTGGTGAAACAAGCATTAACCAAAAAACTGGTTCTTATAAGTCTTGATTTTTCAAAATATTTTTATATTTTTTCATTTTCATCAGAACACACCATAGCTGTTGTCCTTTTACAGAAAATTCTGCAAGGACAAGAGCAGCCTATTGCATTCTTTAGTAAGGCATTGAGGGATGCCCCTATGAAGTAAAAAATTATGGAGAAGCAAGCTTTTGCTTTGGTTAAAGCTTTGAAAAACTTCAGAGTGTACATCCTTCACTCACACATCATTGCCTTTGTCCCAAACTCAGTTTTTAAAGACATTCTAACACAAGACCCAAATGGTAAGAGAGGTAAGTGGATTGTTGTTATCCTTGAATACGATTTAGAGATAAAACCCACTAAACTCATCAAAGGCCAAGGTCTAGCTAGATTAATGGCTGAAACCAATTTTGAAGTTCTTGATATTAATATGATTGATGCTTTGGATGACCAAGAAGGATTCCCAACTCCTATGGTTGAAGACCATTTTATGAATTCTCCTTGGTATGCTGATATTATTTATGTTTTTCTTAATTTGAATACACCTCCTGGTTTGAAAAAGACAAAGGCAAGATTCATAAAGTTAAAAGCTATAAACTATTGCATTATAGATAAATGTCTTTATCAGAAAAATGCAAGTGGTCTATTGCTTAAATGTTTGCCTGAGTTTGATGCAGAGAAGGTTAAGCACGAGTTCCATGAAGGAGAGTGTGGAGGTCATTTATACTGGAAGACCACAGCCAACAAAATTTTGAGGGATAGCTTCTATTGGCCTACTCTTTTTCTTGATATACACAATATGATCATTGCCTGTCATAAATGTCAACTTTTTGAAGGCAAAAGAAAACTGCTACCCCTGCCTCTACATCCAATCACTGTTGAAGCCCCATTTCAATAGTGGGGACTCGACTTCATAGGAGAAATCCATCCACGATCTTCTGCCCAGCATAGATGGATCCGTACTGCCATAGACTATTTCACTAAGTGGATAGAAGCCATACCTTGTAGGCAGGCCAATGATTCAGTTATTATAAAATTTATGGAGACTAACATTCTCTCTAGATTTGGTTGTCCTACTAAGATTATCACTGATAATGCAGCAGCATTTGGATCAAAGAAGATGGTCGAGTTCTGTCATAGATATCAGATAACATTGGGGCATTCCACGGCCTATTACCCCCAGGGTAATGGACTTGCATAATCCTCAAACAAAATTTTAGTGAACATAATCAAGAAACTATTGGAAGACAATAAAAAGTCTTGGCACACAAAGCTATTTCATGCACTTTGGGCTGACAAATTGACTCTGAAGAAATCTATTGGCATGTCACCCTTCCAGCTTGTGTATGGTACTGATGCAATTTTTCCAAACAGCCTTGGTGTACCAGTGATGAATTTTATCCAAGAATTGAAAACTGAAGAAAACGACATGATAAAAAGAATAAATCAGACCATTCATCTTCAACAAATCAGAGAGGAAGTTTATGACAAAGCATTGCAGAAACGGGACAGCGCTAAAAAGCTTTTTGACAGAAGAACAAAGGCCAGAAATTTCAAAATTGGGGACAAAGTTTTAAAATGGGACTCAAGGAGGGAAGACAAGGGCAAGCATGGAAAATTTGACAACTTATGGCTTGGACCTTACTCTATTCATTCAGATGCTAGTAACAATGCATTTTTCTTGCAGGAGTTGAATGGAGAAGGATTGTTTGGGCGTCCTGTCAATGGCAGGATGCTTAATCATTACTTCTCTTGATCCATGTTATGTTCTGAAAGCATTTTTATCTTTTTCTCATTATAAATATCTCATCCACCATTTCATTCAAGGTTAGAAAAATCAAAAATACAAAAACAGTGAAAGAAAGAAAAGAGGGCAGATTGTAAACAACAAGAAAGGTACAACCACATACCAAAAAGAGAAACAAATCTGAAAGTGTGCAAACTTAAATGCCACTCCTGCAAAACACACTTCTAGTTAGTCAAACAGCCTAATCTTGACTAATTAGCTTTAAATTTACTACTAATAGAATAGTGAATTTGATTTTCCAAACTGTTTAATCTTGGCTTATCAGTAGGTAGATTAGGATAGAAATTAAAGGTTCAAACATGTTCAAAATCTGAACCTAAGTTTCCAAAGAGAGGTGAATCAAATCTGTTTCATTTTCTGAGTCAAAAAAGATGCAAATCTAGTTCCAATTAGTTCAAAATCCGAACCAGAGAACAAAGAAGCTACATCTCAAACAAAAGTAAAAACAGAGCTGTAAAGGGTGAAGGAAGTGCTTCAATTTTCAGATCTTAAGCCTTCAAATTTTCTGATTTAAATTTTCTACAAAATAAATGTCTATGAGCAGCTTGTTTTTATGTTATAGACCAGCATCAAGTTATACTGTTCAATTCTCACTTGAATGATTTTCAATTTCTGTTGTAGAAATTAGAGAATAAAGTCTGTTGGACAGTTTAATCCCAACAGATAATAGATTAGGCAGAGAATCATATGCGCTCAACTATTTAATCTAAGTCCATGGAGAAATAAGGAGTAGAAATAGATTATATTTCCTGCTTTCAAAATAATAAAATTTTGTAAAAGAGTTTGCCAATCCAAGTGCACTCTAATGAAGAAAAAATGTTAGATCTGTAGGATTGGGTAGGTAGAAAGCTTGTAGATAAAAGATTCATTGTTTTCATGGCTGCTAATAGGTTTCAAAGCAAGATCATCTCAGCAAAGGAGGGGAAACCTAATGGATTAGGCAGAGGTCAGCCTCCCAGAGAACATAATGGATGTGGCACAGGTCAGCCTCCCAGAGAATGAAAGTCTGAAGTTCTTGATGCCTTCAAGAAGGCACCATCCCCAAGTGGAGCCACTGTTAGCCACCTATAAAATTTGTTATAGAAAAAGGTGGCTAAGAATTTTTGAGCCTTCAAGGAACAAATTTTATTGCTAAAAAGTGTTGGCTCTTGAAGACTCTTGAAAGCCTCGTACCTCTGTCCGAAATCTTCACTACTGTTCCCTTTTTTACTCAGAAATTCTGCTAATTTCATGAGAAAAGACTGCTGAAAAACCATCATTTTCCCCCTTCTCCCACTCAAAACTAACCTTCATTTTCTCCCCTTTTTTCTCCATAAATATCCTTTGTTTTCATGATTCCTCTTCTTCCATTCATGAAAATCATTTTTACAAGGTCAAAAACTCACTTTTTAGCCTTACCGAAACCCCCAAATCCATTGAAAACTCTGAAAAATTCATAAAAAAACAAGTTTTTTATTACTATGGACTTAAGCCCCCTTGGGCTAAGTCCTAACCACTTCCCCACCATATGCTTTGAGTTTGGAACCAAGCGCTAACCCTTTTCGGCGCTTATCACATCGCAAGCATCCAAGTGTGCACGTCTTTGTGCCATTGCAAAAACTCCGATGCGATTATCCTTTGTATTTATAAAAACCCCGATCATATTATCTTTTCATATAACCCGTCGGCCCACCTTCGGTGCTTAACACCTTGTAAAAATCCATTCCCGATCACCTTTTTCTTTTGAAAAGTCATAAAACCCATTTATCCAAACTTTTGATCTAAAGTATTAAAGTTGCATGTTAATATAAAATGGTTAGATTAAAAAGACCCGATCGCGCAATCGCATCGAAGAAATGGGTTGATTGAAAAGGCTGCATCAAAACTTCTGATGTGATTAAGTCTCATATCCATAGACCTCGGTCTTTTTTTTTCCTTGTAAAACCAGGCACAAAGGCCGAAGCTCTTATCGCATCAGAAAAGTTCAATGGGTTGATTGAAATACCGAGCTCGATGGTTCCGATTGCGATTGGCCCCCATATATATAGCCCTAGGTCTTTTTTTTTTTCATACATCCAAAGGCCCCGCAGTTGGGCGCCAGACCATTCCATATATATATATACCCCGCCCCTAAAGCATAAAACCTTTGTTTCACTTAAATTTTGGGTTTTTTATATATCATAAAGGGTTTCCGCCAGTTCGTTTTAAAAACCAATCTCCACCGTTGATCTTAAGCCGATCGAATGGCCCGTGAAAAATTGCATCAGATTTTTCCATTGGATGCGTTTGTTTGTTCCCTCCGATCAGCCAACCCTCTGATTCTTTCTCCACCGTTGATCTAATCCTTAGATCAACAGTCAGCACTTAATCGCATCGCGAGTTTTCAGCGCTGTGCCATTTATTTCCTTGCCGATTGAATGTCTCCGATTACATCTGGACCATTCGTTTGATCTCATCTAATGGCCCACAATCGCTCCAATTATTAACCCTTCCTCCGCCCTTTTAACCCCTCCAATTCACTCTCCGCTATCGATCTGATCTTCAGATCGACGGCCAATGCTCAATCGCATCAGCGTTTCCCTGTACATCGGCGCCATTTAAGTTTTTCCCCCGATTGCGATCCTCCGATTGGATCTGGACTATCCACGTGTCCAGATCAGATGGTCCCAGATCATTCCCATGTTATTTTATCGCCCTCTGCCTTTCACCAAAGGGTTTTCAAAACCAGTCTCGACCGTTGATCATTGCGTGATCAAACGGTTCCATTTTACTCTTCCCTCTGCTCTTTTTAACCTTCTTTTTGGCTGATATCCACCACTGGATGCTACCATCCAATGGCTATGCTCCACCCCTCACCCTCTGCAGTAGTTAAACCCACAAACGTAGGATTTTTTAATCCTTTTCGTATTTTGCAGGTTTGAATGGTTTGTTCTGTCATATTAACGATAAAGGCCAAGGACTGGGAATGATGATTCCCACACCTTTGAACTATCAAAGGGGAACCATTCACAGGCTCTACTCCATGTCTCGTCATTACTTCATGAGGCAGTGATGCCATACGAGCCCTGCGTGGCCCTGCACATCGACAAGACACTATGTTATTAAAAACACAATTAAAAGAGTATCAGTGTTGAAGACAGAATGCAGCAGGACAGAAGAGTGAAGACAGACTTGGGAATTACGGCTAAAAATGATTATCAAAGGCCTAATTCCTAGAATTAGAAACAAAATTAAAGGAACATCATAAGTGTTTAACAGACAGAAAGGCCTCCACCGCCACATTTGAGGCGAATTGATTCCTCCCAGCTACCATAAGTGCCACCTGTGCCTCAAAGCATTCAAAATAGAGGCTGAAGTTATTGATCAATGAAGATATTTTCCTCAGGGCAGCCAGAGAGTTACCTCTGCAAGGAAATTAAATGCTAAAAGTATCTGCAGAGTTACTCCAAAACATGACACAGAGCCTTAAAGTCAATAAAATCTCCCACCAAGCTTAATTCATAAATGTAAAACAGTTAATACAGAAATAATGTTTGTAAACTTCTCCATCAAGCCCCTCAAAGGCCGAGAAATCTTGAATCTGTATTAATTGTCCTAAAAGATCTTTTATCATATCTCACCTCCTCATTCTTATATAAATACTTCTGTAGAAGATGAGAAACTGTTGGTTGTTGAACTTTGAAATACATTTGAGCTTAAACTTCTGATTGTAAATAGTGTTCACTGGCCCTTGGAGCTCTGTTTGTGCTAGATTAGTTTGGCTGAATAGTGAAGATGATTGCTGAATTGAAACATTGGAATTGAATATTGTAACTAGTTTGACATCAATAACAAGTTGTTTCTTGGGATCCTAGTCTATATCACTGGTGAAGTGCCCCTTTCTTTGTTATTTTTTTCCTTCTATGTATGTCATATTGTTCACTATTCTTTGATAAAGAACAACATTTATGGAGTTAGGATTTACTATTTACCAGTACCCTTCTCTAACTGATAAGCTTTATCTCAATGTTTTCCTCCAATTTGTTTATTTAAGAATGATTCAATACAGTTTAAGCAGTTAGGAATGCTGGCATTCCCTCGTCCTACTATTTGCTTTAAACATTGTTCTTGAAAGTTATTTTCATCATTTTCTTATTAAATTTAGACTAGTAAAGCCATGGTTTGCCTTATTTCTATTTTCTATTCTCCAAAGGCAAATTTTGAAAGTTCCCCTTGGTGTTCACTGAAAGAAGACTAGGTTTAAAAGTACTTTATCTGATCTTAAGTTACACTTTGTCTTCCCTTATGTGTTTTCATACTTTCTGAAGGTAATTATGCGGATTACTGGATTGTTTTTCAATTAAGCTGCTTTAATACAAACTTGCCCAAGAATTTTATGGTTAGCCCTGTTCTTGGTTGGTTTTAAACGGTTACTTAAGAGGCTTTTCTTGTTTGGACTGACTATAAATCCCTTGTGAAATTATTACCATTTTCCACCCCTCCAACACTTTATTGTTTCCATTCCATCATTTTAGTCTCATAATCTTGTGATACAGATGACTTGCTCCTTAGATCGCTCTTGATGTTGTTTTTCAATTAAATCCCTATTATGACTCCATAGCCCAATGGACTAAAAACCGGCGTTATATCTATCTTTTTAGACAAAGATTTTCTATTCACTTGCAACTTCTCACCTTTGAAACTTTTTGCACTTGGAATTTTCTCCTCAAAATAATAATCATGCTCAACCATCCAAAAAACAAAAAAAACCCTTGGCCTTCATAACTAGCCTAATATCATTATCCCAAACTTCAAAGACAAATCCATCTTTTCACCTATTGGAGAGGTCCCTCTCCGGATTCAGGAGGGCTAGATCCTAGAATCCCAAAGTGGTTGAAACGATGTTGTTTCTGTGATTGGAATTTGCCAGTCTTGCTAATTACAGGTAACTAACACAAACTACTCCACTTCAACCCACTTTTCCTCTTGTTAATCCACCTCTTGTAAATCCACCTCCACCATATATCATGGTAGCATGGTATGCTCCCTTAGTCCTTCCTATACCCTTGGTCAATCTTCCACAGGACTATCAGTCCAAAATTCCATTGTATGATGCCAGTAATGCTACAACTGCATCACAACATGTGGATAAGATGAATGACTACTTTGACAGAAATGAAATTGATGATGAATCTGTCAAACTAAGACTATTTGCTCAGAGTTTAGGGGGAGAAGTAAGAAAATGGTTTAAAGGCTTAACCCCCCACAGTATAAATGATCTCCAAGCCTTCCATCAGACATTCCTAAAAAAATGGGAAGTGAGAAAAAACCCTCTTCAAATACTTTCTGATTACAAAAATCTCCACAGAAACACCGGGGAAAGTGTACAAGCTTACTACACTAGATTTAATAGTGTGTACAATGCCCTTCCCCCAAATTTAAAACCTCCACAAGGTTCAGCGTTAAACAATTTTCCTGAAGGGTTTGACCCTGAAATGGCCTATTAGCTGAGAGAGAGACCCTTTAACTCTTGAAGATATGCAAAATGGGCTCTTGCTGTGGAAGTGAACTTGATGGAGAAAAGAGCAAGAATGAAGAATGAGAAAGAGTGTCCTTTAGAGAGGAATCCACACCCTCCACTTGAAGTTCAAAGATGGAAATAATGATGGAAGAGATGATGAAGAAAATGAGAATTCTTGAGAGAGCACAAGCAAGTAAAAACCAAACTGTTCCTCAAAACAGAAATCAAAACCAGAATCAGAATTTTAGAAGAAATCAGCCTCAAAATAGACCAAGGGAAGATGATCAACAGGTCACTCCTCCCTTTCATCAAAACTATGTGAGTGAGGCTGAAGAAACTATAGATCAAACAGAGGATGATGATATCAATATGTTGGGAGTGTATAATGATGACTTTGAAGTTCATTATGATAGAAAACAAGGTCTTTATACACCCTATGATGATAAAAGAGATGATGATGAAAGTTATTATCAATACATGGAAAATGTCATCATAGAGTCTCAAAGAGAGTATGACCTTCGAAGTAAAACCAATCAAGAAACTCCCAAGACCAAAACCTCTGAAAAATCTTCACAAAACAACACTGTAAATAAGCCCAAAATTTCAAAACCAAAGGACAAAACAGTGGCCACGAATTCTAATAAAGGTAAAGAGAAAGGCACTCAAAACAATGCAAAACAGAGTGTAGACCTTAGTAGTACTAGTACCTCAGCTAGTACTCCTGTGAAATTTTTTTTGTCAAATGTAAATAGAACAAATTAGCAAACTGAATTTGCTGATAAGGTGGTAGTTAATAAGGCTAAGACAAGTTCTTCCAAGAATCAAGTTCCTTTTAGTTTGGAGCAGGAAATTTCCAAAATTAAAATCTCTGTTCCTCTCTCCGAACTAGCTACCCAAAATGTATATAGAACCCAAATTTTGAAGGCTTTAAACATAGAGGATAATAATGACACAGTCAATCTGAATGATGACCAACCCAAACTCATTTTTGGTCCTAATATTGAAGGTAGATATCAATAAGGACCCGTTCCTCCCTTTTACGTTAGTTTAAACGTTCATGAAAAGATTTTACATAATGTTATGCCTGACTCAAGGGCTTCTCATAATTTAATTCCCAAAGTTTTAATGGAGAGCCTGGGTTTAGAAATCACCAGACCTTATAAAGACCTTTACTCCTTTGACTCAAGCAGAGTAAAATTTTTGGGTTTAATTAAAGACCTCTGCGTTAACTTAGCCTAGATTCCAGCCAAATGTTTGGTCATGGAAATTTTTGTGGCTGATGTGCCCCCAAAGTATGGAATTTTGTTATCTAGGTCTTGGGGGGATAATTTACAAGGAACCATGCAGATGGACATGACATATGCGACCATCCCTGTGTTTAATCAGACAAGAAGACTTTACAAGGAGTCCCATATGCAGTACATGGTGACTAGTCAAGACAGACCGCAAAACTCTCCTCTGTATTCTATAAATATAGACCTCAATTCATTTATCCTATTTAACGACGAAACATTCAGTGAACAAGTCACTTTAAATAAATTAATGGCCGATAGAGAGGAAGAGGAAGACATCACAGAAGTGTCTAAACAGTGTGCTGAACCCGTGAACAACAGCAAACAATGCACAGGTCTAGAACTACAAATCCTGCGTCCATCACTTTTTAACCTTGAGATTCAAGAAAATTTTCCTCAACATATTGAAAAACCTAAGGAATTAAAACAGTTTCAACCAAGTGCCAGTTTTCAAGAAACATTTGAAAGCACGTTAGTTGATGAGGATAGTCAAACTGTTAAACCTGAGACTAATCCTCTATGGAGTATGAACTTTGACGGGTCTTGCACTAGGAGTAACGCAGGTGTAGGGGTCTGGATACGCAACACTGAGAAAAACCACATAGAAATCCTTTCCTATATATTAAACTTTCAGTGTTCGAATAACATAGCGGAGCATGAATCCCTTCTTTTAGGCTTGCATCTGTTGAAGAAATTAGGAGCCAAGAGAATTAAAGTGCATGGGGATTCAAAATTAATCATTAGGTAGGTCAACGAGGAATACAATGCAAATCAACCCAGAATTAGGGCCTATCAAAATGATGTCGTGGATCTATTGAAAACTTTTGAGGAGTCCCATTTGATTTTTTTCCCGAGAAGAAAAAATATCATGGCCCACAGCTTAGCTTTTGCAGCTGGAACATGTTTAACGCCATATGAAACCAAAGAATGTACAAATCAGATTAAATTTAGACCAGTTGTCCCTAATAACAATAAATATTGGCAAGTTTTTGACGGAGACAAACAAATAGAAGACTTCATGCAGTTCAGAAATGAATTTGAACTTCACAGTTCGGATTCAGACTATGAAACAGACTGCCCTAGTGAAGAAAATTTTCTTGGTGAAGAGGAACCATCTCCTGAGCTTGTTGATATAAATTTGTTGTCAAGCGAACCTGAAAAAAAAAAATAGAAGTAATTGCAGAGTTAGAAACAGAGGATTTAGAAACTCTGCATTCTAAAAATCAAGGTTTGTCGAAGGGTCTGTCCCCTTTAGAAGAGTTGTTTGATTTCAACGATGTGGCCAAGAAGCCAAAACTGGAGCCTGTAGAGACTGAAGTTGAAGAGTGTAATATAGGTAGTGAACTAAAACAAAAAATCATTAAACTGTCTAAGACTTTACCAGCTCACATTAAACTCAAATACATAGAGTTGTTTAAAGAATTTTATGATGTTTTTGCGTGGAGTTACGAAGATCTGAAATCCTATGACACTGAAATAATTCAACACAAAATTCCTCTCCAAGAAAACCAAAAGCCATTCAAACAAAAACTGCACAGAATAAACCCTGTTTAGTTACCTCTGGTTGAGAAGGAGATCAATAAAATGTATGAAGCTGGTATTATTGTCCCTATTAGATATTCTGAGTGGGTGTCTAATTTGGTGTCAGTTAGGAAGAAAACAGGAGAGATTAGGCATTATATATACTTTAGAGACTTAAACAAATCTTCACTCAAGGACAACTACCCTTTACCCAAGATGGACCATATTTTACAAAGAGTAGTTGGTTCTAACAGAATTTCTTTGCTAGATGGTTATTCAAGGTACAATCAAATCTTAGTCCACCCTGATGATCAACTAAAGACAGCGTTTACTACACCTTGGGGCACTTTCATGTATGTGAAAATTCCCTTTTGTCTAATGAATGCTGGAGCAGCCTTTCAGAGAGCCATGGACATAGCATTCTCAGAGGAATTAGGCTACTTCATCATTATTTACCTTGATGATGTTACTGTGTTTTCAAAAACAGATGAAGAGCACTTAGAACATTTGAGAAAAGTTTTCTAGAAATGTAGAAAGTTTGGGATATCTTTAAAACCTAAGAAAAAATTATTTGTTCTCCAAGAAGGTAAACTCCTTGGGCACATTATTTCAGAAGAGGGTATTAAGATAGACCCAAAGAGGATTGAGGCCATATTTCAAATCTCTCATCCTTGAAACATCAAGGATCTCCAATCTTTCATTGGAAAGATAAATTTCTTTAGAAGGTTCATACCCAACTTGACTGAGCTCCTTAGGAATATAACAAATATGCTGAAGAAGGAGCAGGGGGTTAAATGGACCTTGAAAACAAATAATTCCTTTGAGCTGGTGACACAAGCGTTAACCAAAACACCGGTTCTAATAAGTCCTGATTTTTCAAAATATTTTTATATTTTTTCACTTGCATCAGAATATACAATAGTTGCTCATGTCCTTTTACAGAAAAATCCACAAGGACAAGAGCAGCCTATTGCATTCTTTAGCAAGGCATTGAGAGATGCTCCTTTGAAGTATAACATCATGGAGAACCAAGCTTTTTCTTTGGTAAAAGCTTTAAAAAACTTCAGAGTATACATCCTTCACTCACACGTCATTACCTTTGTCCCAAATTCAGTTGTGAAAGACATTCTAACACAGGACCCAAATGGTAAGAGAGGTAAGTGGATAGCTATTATTCTTGAATATGATTTAGATATCAAGCCCACTAAACTCATCAAAGGCCAAGGTCTAGCTAGATTAATGGTTGAATCAAATTTTGAAGTTCTTGATATTAATATGATTAATGCTTTAGATGAACAAGAGGAAATCTCAACTCCCATTTTTGAAGATCATTTTATGAATTCCTCTTGGTATGCTGATATTTTATTTGTTTTACTTAATTTGAATACACCTCCCGGTTTATCAAAAATGAAGGCAAGGTTTTTGAAGTTAAAAGTTGTAAACTACTGCATTATAGATAAATGTCTTTATTGGAAAAATGCAAGTGGGATATTACTTAAATTTTTTCCTGAGTATGATGCAGAGAAGGTTAAGCACGAATTTCATGAAGGATAATGTGGAGGCCCCCTATACTGGAAGACAACAGCCAAAAAAATCCTAAGGGTTGGTTACTATTGGCCCACTCTCTTTCTTGATGTACACAAGATGATCATTGCCTATCATAAATTCCAACTTTTTGAAGGAAAAAGGAAGTTACTACCCTTATCTTTGCATCCAATCACTGTTGAAGCTCCTTTTCAACAGTGGGGACTTGACTTCATAGGAGAAATCCATCCACCCTCATCTTCCCAGCATAGATGGATTCTTACTGCCACAGACTACTTCACCAAATGGATAGAAGCCATCCCTTCTAGGCAAGCCAATGACTCAGTCATCATAAAATTCATAGAGACTCATATCCTCTCTAGATTTGGCTATCCTAGGAAGATCATCGCTGATAATGCAGCCGCATTTGGATCAAAGAATATGGTTGAATTCTGTCACAAATATCAGATAACATTGGGTCATTCCACGGCCTATTACCCTCAAGGTAATGGACTTGCAAAATCCTCAAACAAGAGTTTGGTGAACATAATCAAGAAGTTGTTGGAGGACAACAATAAGTCTTGGCACACAAATCTAGTTCATGCACTTTGGGCTGACAGATTGACATTGAAGAAATCTATTGGAATGTCACCCTACCACCTAGTGTATGGTATAGATTGTAGAAATTTGCTGAATAATGATTAATTATCCACCAAGACTATCCTGATCACATACAATTCGAATTTATATGCAACACATAATCTCTTCCACTCAGATCATCAAACATGCGGAAATAAAATCAAGCGATAACACATCAAATCATCATACACATTAACACAGTATGTATGGGGAAAGCTTATAGCTGAAAACCCGCAGCTATTGTGTATATTATAATGGAGAAATCATGTAACAAACTCAGTACAATACTCCTCACAAGTACTCAGTACTATCTCATGAAGTTACACACAAACTAGCTCAGTTTTGAACAGGTTACTGGTTCAAAACTCACCGCCAATTGCCTTGCCTCTATTGCACAATCATGGCCTTTCTATATATATATCCAAGGGTCGAATCTCCTTGGCTTGACAATGCAATCATCATGGGAAATTCCTCCAAGTGTGGTGCAAATCTCATGCACAACTGATGTCGCCACTGATAGCTAACTCCACCCTTTCATCTACCTCTTTCACTGGTCTCCACTGAACTGATCATGCACTGTAGTGAACTGATGTGTTCTTGAGTTGAATAATGAGTTACTAATTAATGAATTAAATAATATTTAATTCACTCCTCTCATAACTAATTGATTAGCTA
The DNA here is from genome assembly GCA_034641835.2 of Pinus albicaulis. NCBI lineage: Eukaryota > Viridiplantae > Streptophyta > Pinopsida > Pinales > Pinaceae > Pinus > Pinus albicaulis. The sequence goes on along the minus strand of CM076576.1, from coordinate 437,753,664 downwards.
GTTAAACTAATCTCAACCAGTTCAACTAAAATAAACAGAACACAACTCCACTAGCTGTCTCATTAACTCCACCAAACTTCTGCCACTGAAGTCCTAACTGAAGTCAACCATGCATGTGCTCACCAAACCCTAGGAACAGTGTAATTCCTCTGTCAGATGCATGAGCCACTTCCAAGGCTCGAACTGAAGTGCTCCAAGAGAGTAAACAGAAGTTTATAGTCCAAATATTATTAAGGGTAAATAATATTTGACTTCCCTATTTTAAGGAGAGGCAGTCTAAAAATAGACTTCGACCTCTTCGACCTATAGGTCACAAAAATAGAGTCCCATCTATTTTTACCAACATGACCAATGCTCCAATAATCTCATACTGGAATCCCCGGACCATGCTCCATATGTCTAAAAATAGACATAGTCTAAAAATAGACTTTGCGCCAGAATTTGCCTGCGGGCCCACTTAGTGAAGGCGACTTCATTTCACTAAGCTCCATCATCTTGCTGCATTCTCAACACTCCCTCTCAGCAAGATATGGATTATCTGCAACCCCTATCCTGCCTCTGTGGAATTCGAACTTGCTCCTGGTGAGCGCCTTCGTCAGGATGTCGGCATCCTGATCCTCCATGGGAACATATGAAAGCATCATGATTCTCTGCTGAACACAATCTCTGATATGATGATACCTGATGTCGATGTGTTTGGACCTATCATGAAATACTGGATTAGCCGAGAGCTTGATGCAGCTCTGGTTATCACAGTAGATCACTGTAGGCTCCAAATGCAACCTGAACAAATCTGCGAGGATCTTCCTCATCCAAATAGCCTCGCATGCAGCCAAGCTAGCTGCCATGTACTCGGCCTCTGCTGAACTGAGTGCCACGGATCTCTGCTTCCTGCTGTACCAGGAAACTGCTGTCGACCCAATGCTGAAAACTCCTCCGGATGTGCTCTTCCGGTCCATTGGGCTCCCTGCCCAATCTGCATCAGTGAAGCCAGAAAGCTTCGCTCCATCCTCCTGTCTGTACCATAGACCATATCCCAATGTGCCTCTAATATAGCGCAATACATGCTTGCCTGCCTTCCAAAAGAGCTTGGTAGGCTTAACCATAGCTTGCGAAAGCTGGTTAACTGCATAGCATATATCGGGTCATGTATTGACCAGATACATAAGCGACCCCACCAACTATCGATAGACAATGGCATCCACTACCTCCATTGAAGTAGCATCCTCCTTCCTCCAACCACCAGGAAGAGGAGTGTCAACAGGCTTGCAGCCTTGCATGTTGAAACTCTCCAGAATCTCCCGAGCATACTTGCCCTGAGAAACAAACAATCCTCCGCTGCGCTGCCAAATCTCCAATCCCAGGAAATAATGAAGGATGCCCAAGTCCTTCATCTCAAACTCTCGTGCAAGATCCTCCTTGCATGAAAGTATCAACTGCTCATCGCCTGTCAAAATCAGATCATCTACATATAGTACGATGATCAACAGCTTCCCCTCCACCACAATCTGGTACAGGTTAGGATCCGCCTCACTCTTGGAGAATCCAAGCCCGGTGAAGTAGCTGTTTATCCGAGTGTACCAAGCACGAGGTGCTTGCTTCAGCCCGTACAGTGCTCTCTTGAGTCGGCACACATGCGACTCACTGCTGAAGATCTCAAAACCTTCAGGCTGCTCTATGTACACCTCTTCCTCAATAACTCCATTGAGGAACGCAGCCTTCACATCCATCTGATGAATGTGCCACCCCATCTGCGCTGAGAGAGCAAGGATCGTCCGTATGGAAGAGTACCTTGCGACAGGTGCAAAAGTCTCCTCATAGTCAATCCCCTCGATCTGTGAGAAGCCACGGGCGACAAATCTCGCCTTGTACTTCTCCACACTCCCGCCAGCCGCCTGCTTCACCTTGTAGATCCATCGCGAACCTACAACTGATTTCCCAACCGGTCTTGGGACAATCTCCCATGCACTGTTCCTGATGATCGAATCATAATCTTCGATCATGGCATCAACCCATGCGGGTTCCTCCACAGCTTCCTCAAAAGAGGATGGCTCTGTCACAACACATTGACTCATAAGAGCCATGTATCCAGTGTACCGATCCGGTGACTGCCTCTGTCTGCGTTGTGCTGTAGGTGGTCCTACAACCTTCTCTGCATCCCGAGCCAGTCGCTCAGCTTCTGTAGTGCGCATGCGCCCTCTGATGGTTGGCGCTGCCTGGGTGGTTTCTTCCACCTCCCGAACCTCCTCTTGTGGCTGATCCACATCCGGAAGCTCCTCCTTAGGAACTAACAGCTCCTCATCTGCATGCAAGTGTAGCTCCCTCTCAAGCGAACACTGCATGGCTTTCTCCTCCCGAAATTTTATATCCCGTCGCACAACAGTCTTGCGACTGTCTGACAAATACACCCGATAGTTGTGAGGTGTATCAGTGTACCCCACAAATATTCCAACCTCAGCAGTTGGATCCAGCTTCCTTCTCGCATCCTTCGTCACATGCATGTAGACAGGAGAACCAAAATCCGCAAATGGGAAATATCAGGCCTCTTGCCAGAATAAGCCTCCTCTGGTGTACTCATGCCAAGAACCTTGTGAGGACAACGGTTCTGCACATACACTGCTGTATTGCATGCCTCAGCCCACAAGTGAAGGGGTAGGCCCCGATCATGCAACATCGCCCGTGCAGCACCCACGATCGTTCTGTTCTTCCGCTCAGCCACCCCGTTCTGCTGTGGGTTATGGGGTGTGATGAGCTCTCTCCGAATCCCTTCTGCGCTGCAGAACTCCTTGAATTCAGCCGAGATGAATTCACCACTGTTATCACTCCTTAGAGCAATCACCTTCTTCCCCGAATCCTTCTCGACCAGTGCTTTAAACTCACAGAACTTCGCGAATGTATCGCTCTTCTTCTGCATGAAGAAGATCCAGCACTTTCGAGAGAAATCATCAACAAAGATCACATAATACCCGTGCTTTTCTGTCGAAGCAACTGAGAAAGGACCACACACGTCTGTGTGAACTCTCTCAAGGATCGTCGTGGCGCGACTATCCTTCTCGTGAAAGGTGGCTTTCACATACTTCCCTAAAGTACACCCCTTGCACTGATCTGACTGCGCAAGAGTGCCCCTAGGAAGCCCAGTAGAAATCTGCTGCAGAATCTTCAAAGCTCCATGGTGAAGGTGGCCCAATCTCCCGTGCCACAGTTCGCCCTCATCATCCCGGCTCACCACTTCTCCCGCCTTGCATGCCATAGCTGCGCAGCCATCTACCTGCAACTGATAAAGGTTCTTGGTTCGAACCCCTATCTTCTGGGTCTCTCCAGTAGTCTTACTGCGCAAGAAGGCTTTTCCTTCGCTGAAGACCACATCATACCCCTTATCCTCCAACATCGCCATAGAGATCAAGTTCTTCTTCAATCCAGGTACATGCATGAAATCCCTCAATACAAAGGGTTTACCAGACTCCCTCTGAAAGGATATGGTACCGATACCAGTCGCACTGTATCTACCATCATCGCCCATCTTGATGTGCACACCCAAATCTTTGTCCTCCAGATCTGAGAACAACTCCCGATCTCCCGTCATATGAAATGACGCACCGCTGTCCAAGAACCACACCGATCCCATCACACTTGAAACCAAGCATGCAATCAGTGAAAAGTCAAGCTCGAACCGTGAAGCCAAAGCTTCTCCATCTGCAGATCTTCCCGCTTGCTTGTTCTTCTTCTTCTTTGGACAATTGGTAGCATAATGTCCGTGATCATGGTAGTGAAAACACTTCACTTTCGCCATATCCTGCTTCTTGCCCTTTGCACCGGAATGAGAAGGTTTCTTACCCTTCCCCTTCTTTTCTTTGGCCACCAAAGCACAATTTTCTTCATCAGCTCCCTTTGATGAAGATCCATCACGAGTAGTCCTCCTTATCTCCTCCTGCATGAGATCCGCCCAAAGGCGCTCCCATCCCGGCAGCTTCTCCCGACCATTGACACTATCTTGATATGAGTGCCAAGCCTTCGAAAGACCAAGGAGAGCCAGGTCGACCATGTCCTCGTCTTCGACAGTCACCCCCACACTTCCCAGCTCATCTCTGCACTGAGTGAACTTCGTGAGGTATTTGGCAATACTGTCGCATTTCTCCATCTTGATGTTCCTGAGCTTATCTTTGAGTGCCAGCTTCCTTTGGTCACTCTTACTCTGGAATAGATCCGTCAAAGCTTTCCACATTAAATATGGAGTATCCTTTCCATGCAGGCTGGATACAATATGATCCTTGACGCCCTCCAACAGGATCCTTCGACATTTCGCCATCTTCTTTTGCCATGCATCGACTTCAGCAAGATCTGTGGGCTTTTGGACATCCTTATCTACAAACTCCTTCAGACCATTATCTTCTAATACTTCCTCCATGCGATCCTTCCATGCAACATAATTCGAACTGCCTTCAAGAGCATATTCGAGTCGCAAACCGTTGAAAGACATTTTCAACACCGGCACCAAGAAAACAAAACTGCTGCAAAATTTGAATTCCACCTCAAAGCTCAACCGCTCTAGATCTTTGAGAACAAATTATTTCTAGCACAGAGATTGAATGCAAGGGGCGTTTACTGGATATATCACCTTTCAAAGAAAGGATGGATCCAGAGGCTACCTGGCCCGCATGCAGACTCTGTCTACCGAAATAAGTTTGTAATCACTGTGATGATCAATCTCTACTTCAATAGCTCTGATACCATGTAGAAATTTGCTGAATAATGATTAATTATCCACCGAGACTATCCTGATCACATATCAATTCGAATTCATATGCAACACATAATCTCTTCCACTCAGATCATCACACATGCAGAAATAAAACAAGTGATAGCACATCAAATCATCATACACATTAACACGGTATGTATGGGGAAATCTTATAGCTGAAAACCCCGCAGCTATTGTGTATATTATAATGGAGAAATCATGTAACAAACTCAGTACAATACTCCTCACAAGTACTCAGTACTTTCTCATACAGTTACACACAAACTAGCTCAGTTTTGAACAGGTTACTGGTTCAAAACTCACCGCCAATTGCCTTGCCTCTATTGCGCAATCCAGGCCTGTCTATATAGAGATCCAAGGTTCGAATCTCCTTGGCTTGACAGCGCAATCATCATGGGAAATTCCTCCGAGTGTGGTGCAAATCTCATGCACAACTGATGTCGCCACTGATAGCTAACTCCACCCTTTCATCTACCTCTTTCACTGGTCTCCACTGAACTGATCATGCACTGTAGTGAGCTGATGTGTTCTTGAGTTGAATAATGAGTTACTAATTAATGAATTAAATAATATTTAATTCACTTCACTCATAACTAATTGATTAGCTAGTTAAACTAATCTCAACCAGTTCAACTAAAATAAACAGAACACAACTCCACTAGCTGTCTCATTAACTCCACCAAACTTCTGCCACTGAAGTCCTAACTGAAGTCAACCATGCATGTGCTCACCAAAGCATAGGAATAGCGTAATTCCTCTGTCATATGCATGAGCCACTTCCAAGGCTCGAACTGAAGTTCTCCAAGAGAGTAAACTAAAGTTTATAGTCCAAATATTATTAAGGGTAAATAATATTTGACTTCCCTATTTTAAGGAGAGGCAGTCTAAAAATAGACTTCGACCTATAGGTCCAAAAAATAGAGTCCCATCTATTTTTACCAACATGACCAATTCTCCAAGAATCTCATACTGGAATCCCCGGACCATGCTCCATATGTCTAAAAATAGACATAGTCTAAAAATAGATTTTGCGCCAGAATTTGCCTGCGGGCCCACTTAGTGAAGGCGACTTCATTTCACTAAGCTCCATCATCTTGCTGCATTTTCAACATAGATGCAATTTTTCCTACCAGCCTTGGTGTACCAGTTATGAATTTGATTCAAGAGTTGTAAACTGAAGATAATGACATGATCAGAAGAATAAATCAGACTATTCATCTTCAGCAAACCAGTGAGGAGATTTATAAAAAAGCATTACAAAAGAAAGACAACATCAAAAAGATTTTTGACAGAAGAACAAAGGCCAGCGATTTCAATGTTGGGGAAAATTTTTTAAAGTGGGACTCAAGGAGGGAAGGCAAGGGAAAGCATGGAAAATTTGACAACTTATGGCTTGGCCCTTATCTCATCCATTCAGCTACTAGTAAAAATGTTTATTTCTTACAGGAGTTGAATGGAGCTGAACTATTTGGAGGTCATGTCAATGGCATGATGCTTAAACATTACTTCTCTTGATCCATGCATGTTTTGAAGCCTTTTCATATTTTTTCCATTATAAATATTTCATCCATCATTGCATTCAAATTTAGAAAAATAAAAAATACAAAAACAATAGAAGAAAGAAAAGAGGGTAGATTGTAAAAACAATAAAGGTACAGCCCCATACCAAAAAGAGAAATAAATTCTGAAAGTGTGCAAGCTTAAATGCCACTCGTGAATAAAACACTTCTAGTTAGTCATATAGCCTAGTCATGGCTAACTAGTTTTAAATTTACTACTAATAGGTTAGTGAATTCGATTTGCCAAACAACTTAATCTTGGCTTATCAATTAGGAAGATTAGGATAGAAATTAAAGGTTCAAACAAGCTTAAAATCTGAACCTTAGTTTTCAAAAGAAGAATGACTCAAATATTTTTATTTCTTGAGTAAAAAATAGAGGTAAAATTGGTTCTAATCAGCTCAAAATTTGAACTAGATAAACAAGAAAAAACAGCTCGAATAAACTTAAAAACAGAGCTATAGAAAGAAGGAGGTCGTGCTTTGAACTTTCAGATCTTAAGACTTCCATTTTGATTTAATTTTTTGCAAAATAATGTCTATGTGCAACTTGTTGTTTTATGCCACAGATCAACAACAAGTTAGACTGTCCAATCCTAACTTTTATGCTTTTAAATTTCTGTTTTAGAAGTTAGTGAATAAAAATCTGTTAGCCTATTTAATCCTAACAGATTAATAGATTAGGTAGAGAAACATATGTACTCAACTGTTTAATCTGAGTTCATGGAGAAATAGGGAGTAGAATTAGATTATTTTTTTTCTTTCAAAAGAATAAAATTTTGTAAGAGAGTTTGCCAATCCAAGTGCACTCTAAAGAAGAAAAAACGTTAGATCAGTAGGATTGGGTAGGTAGAAAGCTTGTGTTGATGAAGATCCATTATTTGTCATGGCTGTTAACATTTTCAGAGCAAAAGAGGAACATCCAAGTAAATAAAGTTGCAGCCCAATCGATGAGGCATTGATCAGCCCCCATAGAATACAAGTCTAAAGTTCTTGATGCCTTCAAGAACATACCATCCCCATGTGGAGCGTTGTTAGCCACCTATAAATTTTTTCATACCAAATGGTGGCTAACACATTTTTGAAGCCTTCAAGAAACAAGTTTTATTGAAAAAAATTGTTATCTCTTGAAGCCTTATGAAGACATCATGCCCTCTGTTTAATCTTTACTGCTTTTTCCCTTTCAAACTCAGAAATTCTGTTGTTTTCCATGAAGAAAAGACTGCTGCAAAATCTCCATTTTTCCCCTTCCTTCACTCGAACTAACCTTCATTTTTTCCCTTTTTCCCCCATCAAATTCCTCTATTTTTCATTTATTCCCATTTTCCCCTTCATGGAAATCCTTTTACAAGGTTTAAAACTCATTTTTAAACTTTTCCGAAACCCCCAAATCCATCAAAAAACATTGAAAATTTCATAATCAATAAGTGTTTTGACTATAGGCTTAAGCCCCTTTGGGCTAAGACCTAAACCACTTCCCCACATATGCCCTGGCGCTAGAACCAAGTGCTGAACACTTTCAGCGCTTATCACATTGGAAACAAACGAATCTTCCGATGCAATTGGCCCTCTTATACATAACTCCCGATCCCTTGTTTTCTATGGAAAGACCAAGAGTTAAAAGCAGAAAGTGCTTATCGCATCGGAGCATCTGCCATGAGCGCAACACTTTTTGTTTCATAAACCTCCGATGCCGATTGGCTCCATTTTTTATAAGCCTCAACCTTTTTTCCACTTCATATAACCCTTGGGCCCACAATCAGGTGCTTAACATATTATACAAACCATTCCCGATCACTTTTTCCTTTGTAAATACATAAAACCCCTTTTTCCTAAGTTTTTAACTAAACGAGCCGGTGCAATCTTTTTTATTAATAAACATCGTTGATATTAAAACCCAATCAACGATCCATGCGATATCGCATTGGATAATTTCTAATGGGTAGATTGAAAAGCCTGCACCGTGCTTCTGATTGTGATTGGCCCTTATAAATATAAGCCCTGGGCCTATTTCTTTTCATATAAACCAACGGCCCTGTAGTCGGGCGCCAAGCCTTGTATATAACCTGCCCCGACACCATAAACCTTTTTTTTCCATTAAAATTTTGATTTTATATATTACAAAGGGTCCCGCTCATTCATTGGTCGGAGCCCTTCTCCGCCGTTGATCTTGGACCAATCTGATGGCCCGCGCAATCTCACATCAGAAACTCTCATTGGGCGCCTTAATATTTTATGCCACCCCCAATTGGTCACTCCCCGATGAGTTCTCCGTCGTCGCTCTAATCTGGATATCGATGACCCACAGTTAATCGCTTCAGTGGCCCCCATGTCCATTGCCCCGCCGATTTCCAAAGCCCTGATTGCATCTGGGTCATCCACATGTCAAGATCGAACGGTCCAGATCGATTCTTCCGACTTTGGTTAAATTTTATACACCCCGCTTCATAATGTTTTTGGCCAAATCTCAGCCGTTGATCTCTGCAGATCAACGGCCCTTATTAACCCATTCTCTGCCTTTGTATTATTTTCATTTAACCCACAGATTCGATCTCCACCATTGATCTATCTCATCCACCAGCTCATATTAACCCTGACAGGCCCACCTCCTGTGGATCCAGCCGCCCTTCAGATTTTATCTCAGCCGTCCAATATTAGATCTAATGGCTCAGATTAAAACCACCTTTCTCTACCCCCACCTCATTCTGCCCGCGCATCTTATCGATATCGGGCTCACTCCTCACCATTCGATCTGAGGCCCCAGATCTAACGACTGACGTTACATATCGCATAACTTTAAGCACGAGCGTTAATTCCCCAAAATCACGCGATATAAGTTGTTTTATGATGCCATGTGTCGGGCGGGGATGCATATCATGTTAGAAAAGGAAACACTGCCTACCCGCCTTATCACCACGTGAAATCAGCTGTTTTTCCCTCCGAAACCACTTTCCTCATTTTGTGTTATATTGTATCGCGTGCGCTCCCTACCGTTGATCTCTGCAGATCAACGGCTCAGATCTAATCTCCCCTTACACTATCGCCCTCCGCCATACTTCAAGGGCTTTCAACGAGTGATCGTCATCGTTGATCTTGGGCTCCAATGAGATCTGACAGCTCACAATCATCTGTGAAACCCCAAATTTCATTTCAAATTTATTTCTTCTTCCAAAGGGATTTTTCCCTTTTCCTTTATATTTATTCACATTTTCCGCCATTTACATAGTATATGTGACCCCTTCACATTATTATTGACCATATTTGTATTGACCGTTGATCAAAACAGATCTATGGCTCGAACTTAATCCTCTCCGCCATTCTTCCAACCACCTTCTATTTGACCCCCGCAAGCACATCTCCACCATTGGATGCTTTCATCCAATGGTTGTGACCTAACACGCAACCTCTGAAGCAGTTAAACCTTAAATATGCAGGATTTTATAACATTTTTTTGCGTATTTCGCAGATTTTAATGGTTTTTCCATTATATTAAAGGAAAACCAAAGGCCGAGGATGACGATCCCCCACGCCTCTGTGCATAAAGAAAAATAATTCCACAGGGTTCGACATCGCGTTTCATCAGTGCATCAAGAACATTGATGCAGTATCAACCCTTTTTACACCTGCACATCAACAAGACAGAGAGAATTTAAAGCAAATCAAAGAGTATTAGTGTCGAAGACATAACCATAGCAGAAACTGAAGATTGAAGATTAATTCCACGGTTTAGTGGATTACGGCTAATATTGATTATCAAAAGCCTAATCCACTAAATTAAACACAATTAAAAGAAAATCAATAATATCTATTAGACAGAGGATGCCTCCACTGCCGCATCAGAGGCAAATTGATTCCTCCCAGCTACCAGATTTCCACCTGTGGCCTCACGGCATTCAACAGAGGCCAAGTAATAACCAACAGAGGATATTTGCCTCACGACAGCCCAATAGTTAATTCAGCTGAAGAACTTATTACAAAATATCTGTTGAGTTACTACAGAGATGACACAGAGCCTTAAAGTCAACAAAAGCTCCCACCGAGCTTAATTCTTGAATGTAAAACAATTAATACAGAGCAAAGTTTTGTAAACTTCTCCATTGAGCCCCACAAAGGCCAAGAAGCATTTATCTATATAATTGAACCCGGGAGATCTTTTATCCCATTCCACCTCCTCATTTCTTCTATAAATACTTCTGTAGGAGATGAAACAATGTTGGTTGCTGAACTTTGAAATATACTTGTGCTCGAAACTTCTACTTGTAAATAGTGTTCAAAGGCTCTTGGAGCTCTGTTTGTAGTCGAATAAGTTAGGCTGAGAAGTGAAGATGATTGCTGAACTGAAACATTGGACTTGAAGATGTAACTGGTTTGACTTCAATATACAAGTTGTTTCTTGGGATCCTGGTCTATATCACTGGTGAAGTGCCCCTTTCTTTGTTATTTTTTTCCCTTCCATGTATGCCATATTGTCCACTATTCTCTGATAAATAACAGCAAGCATAGAGTTAGGACTTACTGTTTACAGTACCCTTCTCTGATTGATAAGCTTTATCTCAATGTTTTCCCCCAATTTGTTTATTTAAGAATGATTCAATACAGTTTAAGCAGTTAGGAATGTTGGCGTTCCCTCGTCCTACTGTTTGCTTTAAACATTGTTCTTGAATGTTATTTTCGTTATTTTCTTATTAAAGTTAGACTAGAAAAGTGATGGTTTTCCCTATTTCTAGCTTCTATTCTCCAAAGGAAATTCTGAAATTTTCCCTAAGTGTTTGCTGAAAGCAGACCAAGTTTAAAGTACCTTATCTGATCTTAAGTTGCATTTTGTTTCTCTTATGTGTTTTCATCCTTTCTGAAAGTAATTATGTGGATTACTGGATTTTTTGTCTATTGAGTTATCTTTAATACAATCTTATCCAAAGAGGTTTATGGTGAGCCCTACCCTTTGGTTGGTTTTAAACAGTTGCTTAAAGGCTTTTTCTTGTTTGGACTGACTATAAATCCTTGTTGAAATTATTATGATTTTCCACCCCTCCAACACTTTTATTGTTTCCATTCCATCATTTTATCTCAAAGGTCTTGTGATATAGATGACTTTCCCCTTGGATCACTCTTGAATTGTTGCAAAATTAAAAGCCCTATTATGACTCCATAGCCCAATGGACTAAAAACCAGCGTTATTTCTATCTTTTTAGCCAAAGCTTGTTCTGATTGCTTTCAAATTCACACCTTTGAAACTCTTTTCATTTAGGACTTTCCACCCAAATAATAATCATGCCCAACCATAAAAAAAACAAACAAAACCCCTCAGTCTTCATAACTAGCCTAATATCATCACCCTAAAGCTTTTAAATATAAATCAATATTTGCACTTATTGGAGAGATCCCTCTCTGGATTCAGGAGGGCTAGATCCTAGGATCCCAAAGTGGTTGAAATTGTGTTGTCCCTGTAGTTTGACTTTGCCAATCTTGCAAATTATAGGGAGCTAACACCCTGGTTGAGTTTATTTTGAGTTGTAATTAATTAAATCTATTTATTTGAGTTAAAAATAGTTTAGCTAGTTCTAACTGATGGAGGAACTAGTGAGAGTTCAAAGAGTGGAACTTGGACTTGAACCACATCTAGTGATCAATCAGATAACTAATGATTCACTCATAAATAAGTCATGCATGTCAGTTCTGAGAAAGAAAAAATTGAGCTTGGAGTTCAATGGTAGTGTAATATCATTTGTATAATTTTACAAGTTGTAGATCTCATGCATATAGTTAGAAGAAGGCCCATAATTGATTGTGTAGTTTGGATTTGGAATTTCCCTAATTAATAGGGCATAATTACCCAAGGAAAGAACACAATGAAACAAGGATCCTAGAGGGATGAAAATTGGTTAAGTATTGGCCTAGGCTTGTCTAAGAAGCAGTGAGACAGATACAGATAGTGTAGATGTTTCTCAACTTGGGGAAAAGCATTGTAACCTTATCATATTTTTGACTTAATCTATATATAGATAGTGGGGTTTTTAGGTGAGGCTTTCTCGAGGAAATATTTATGTATGTACTATGTGATTGAAATTATAACACCCTCATCCAACATCTACCCAATTAACTGACCAAACGGGGTAAACATGTGACGAGAGGCTATTATGATTGGATTCAACGTCCTAGTTGACCTTAAGGAACTGGAATCGATGGAAACACATCGTATAGACTGTTAGTCAGCAGTAATTTTTTTTTTATAGATGACTAAATGCTTATCCTAGATTTCTAGAAACAAAATTCATGAATATTGTGAGTTCTAGAAATCTCACTGCCTTCATTATCCTTAGGATATATTTTTCACTATCTTATCATATTTTCATATCAAGGTCAACCTGCCATCATTCTTAGAAGACCCATCATTGGGTCATACCCCTCCTTTTCACCATGTTTTGACTCCTTTGGCCTTACCCTCTGTTTTGTTTTGTCTAGCTCCTCCACCTGACACCTAGGATCACTAACCAACCTACTCACTCCTATGTTTCCTGGATGCATCAAGCATTGATGGTCTCAAAACTACCTCTATAGGGTCTTTAGATAAATCAAGTACATTGGATTTTGGACCTTCAATACATCAAAACATCAAAAAATCTGTTTCATAAGTCATGAGGTTTGTTTTGGTGTTTTAAGTCTCTATTTTTCCTTTGTCAAGAGGCTACATTAAAGAAGAAGAAGGTCAAGTAACTTTGTCCAAATTTGATCAAAATCCTCAAGGAGGACCTCCTTGGTCAAAGCACAAACTCTGCAAGGGACAACTTCCCTTGTTCACATTTCTGCAAATAATGATTGAATATTACCATCAATATAAAAGAGGTAAGGTAAGCGGGTGAATCATCACAAGAAGACTTCCACGTCAAGGAAAAGGAAGCAGTCCTATGTTTAAAGAGAATCAGGGTTATGTGACTTATTGGAAAAACAGTGTTGCCAAGCGAGGAGCCAGTACAAGGACCACAAGGACAGAAGTCACCTCAACACCACCAAGCATAAAATGATGTTTTCTAGAAATAATGAATGAATAAGGGAAAAAGGTGAGGTGAACTGAACATAAATGAATGAAATTGAAAGGGCTATAGAGAACTTAGAAGACAACACTGCTTATTCTTCTCTAACAGCCCTAAAACCTAAGAGTTTGGAAAGATAGAAAAAATAGGTCAAATAAAGATGACAAGTCCTCCTTCATAACAGCAGAAGGCATTCAAAAGGATGTCCGAGGTGTTCTCTAGGTTTTTTCAAGACAACACTGCTTCACTGCACCAAAGGAAGAAGTTGTAAAGAGTATCGGTGCGAGAGAGCCTAAGCTTTCAAATTATAACCAAAGGTTTTCAAAATGGTCAAGATAAATAAACCATGAGGTAAAATGTCAAAATGAAAATCATGCTGACCCTAATATCTCTTTTTGGTGACGAATGGCTGTAAAAGTCCAAACAATGACAAAGAGATCATGGAAAAATGTACTATGGGCACCTGCAGAAATCAGAAGTGGCCAAAGGGAAAATCATGCTGATCACAAGTTCACTGTTGAGAAAATGAGGTGTCAAACTCCAAAAAGAGACTAAGAAGACCAAAGGAAAATGTGTTATAGGCACCTGCAGAAAATCAAAAGTGGCCAAGGGAACACATAGCATGGTATGATTTGCTTAAAATCTTTGTCCAAATAAATATGTTACTGCCTAAAAAATCAGTAAGGAGGTAAAAAGACATTTCTCAGGTCACCTATAATCAAAAATGCCAAAAAAGGGCAAAAACAATGTTTTTAGTTCATCAATGCATGCCAAAGGGTTTAGCAGTGCCTAAATCCTCACAGATTAGAAAGGGGACATCTTCACCTTTGCAACACACCCTCACCAAAGGGAGGAAGAAGAATCTCTTTGACAAATTCAAGCCATCTGCAAAAAGATCAAGGAACATAAGTGAAGAAAATGACAAAAATATTGAAAACATAGCAAACGCGGGTTTTTTAAGTTTAATTTATTTTTCAAAAGATATAAAAGGCCATCTAAGTCCTTTCCCATTTTATTTTCCCCTACCAAGAGAAGAGAAGGCTCCAGGAGAAAAACATAGTTTTATGACCGTTTCTAGGCAAGTTTTGCCTGGCGATGTGCAAATTAGTGGCGCTACGCAAAAACAGGTTGGCGTTGCACTAATCAATCCTTTGCCCGTTCAAAATAACACAGCGATGCGAAAATTTGGCCCGGCGCTATGCTAATCCTTGGAACTACGCAAACACAGACCCGACTCGCCCAAAGAGTGACTACTGCTAAACGCACCTGGCGCTGCGCTAACCCACGGGAAGGCCTGTCGGCGCTGCACTAACAGGCCGACCTAACTACTCAGGTAGGGCACTACGCAAATGCAGAGGGCCTCCAAAGAAGAAAAAACTTGCCTCAAGGTCAAAATTTTGTCATCCATTTCATCTCCAAAGGTTCACAAAAGGCTAACACTAGTAGGTGACACTCCCTCTTTGTCCCCCAAAGCAATTTTCAAATACATTTAATATTTTTATGGATGTGAATTGATTAAACCCTAGGACCTACATACAAGTGAGCCTTTGTCTTTAACCTACTTAGACCAGTTAAGTATCATTTGAAGGAGGATGAGTTAGTGAGGTCACAATTCATCATTCAAAGTGAGCCTTCCTTAAAACTCCAAATCAAGCAGTCCTAAGAAACCCTAGCCTCCACATCCCTCATTCACTACAAAATTTAATTCATCATCATCTTCATACTATTTCACCAAGCCCTAATTTGTCAACCAGAATCTCCTATCACCATGTGAGGAGCTAAAAACAGTAGTAGCAGTGATAAATTTTAAAGGCCTTTGAGACCAAAACATAAGGGAGGAAAAGTAAACAGAATGGAACCTCAAAGGATAGTGGCCATCACCTCCTCTCCCAAGATCTTATCATGTTTTCAGAGTGTAGGGTGCTTCCATTTTTGTGAGAAGGTCAAACAAGTGAAAAGCCACCCAGAGCTTAAAAGGCTTCTCATTCTCAAATTACACAACAAGCACTCAAGCCTTGCAGGAGTAGATTTTGAGATCTCAGCAGGTACCATCTCTAATTCCAAAGGTATCCCTGCTATGGGTGAGAAGTGGTTTAAGAAGGGAAAATTGGACAAGGGCTTTTTAGAGCCATTTTTCAAGACTCGATATAGGGAAGGCAACAAGACAGTTTTCCCTTTCTCACACCTTAAACATACATTTTCATCCCTGATGTTGGTTATCATGAAGTACTTCACCTATGAGGGAAGATATTCCAGGTTTAACTCCTACCATATCAGACTCCTTATGCATTTCACCAGGGTTAATATTCTCAACTTTCCTTACTATCTCTATAGGAGCATTGAGAAAATGTCTTATGTTGTCCGGAGGAGGACTCCTTTCCAACAAATGCAAAGCTTATTTCACCATTACTTGATCAAGATGGTGGTATTACATCAGTTGGAGCATCAGGGTATACCTTGGGAGGTATTCATATCACATGAAGTCTTCACAAACCCCCAGCCTCCTCATTAACCAAATTTTCCCTCCTCGTCTGCACAAGTACCCTCACCCCAAGAAAATATCCCTTCTTTCCCTTCTATTGATGCATCAAAGGAAGAGGATGACAGTGGAAATGATGAGAGGAGTGCTGACAATGAAGGTGATGAAATCAGTGAGGCAGAGACAAAAATTAATGAGAAAGAGCAAGAAGGAAATGATGGTGAAGAGGAGGGCAGTGAACATGGCAGTAATGAAGACAAAAATAGTGACAATTTGGAGGAAGGCGGTGATGGTAATGATGCAAGTGAGTCAGGCCAAAGTGAAGAAATGGATGAGGCTGATGAACAAATTTCTGACCAAGAAGATGTTGATGAAAATAAGAAGCTTGATAGTTAAAGGGTTAGCGATCATAATAGTAAGGACAGTGGGCATAACAATGAAAATAGTGAACAAAACTCTGCCGCTATGGAAGACAATGCTGGAGGAAATTAAGAGGTTGAAAGTGAAAATAACATGACCCTTGAAGGAGGGGAAACTAGCAATGAAACAGAGGATGAATAAGAGGCAGAGGAGGCAGATCATAGTGAGGAAGAAATTGAAGGCAGCAGTGAGGCCAATGAAATAGATCATAGTGAAGAAGAGGTAAATGATAGTGACAAAGCGGTAAGCGATCAGGAAGACAACAAAGAGAGGAATAGTCATGACAGTCATGACAGATTTCATGACTATCATGACAACAATCAACTATTCAGTGACAATGAAGATAGTGCCAATGTAGAAAATAAATAAGACAACCCTATTCATGATGACAACAAAACAACGGAAGAGGCTCATAGTCTAAGTGATGATCATAGCTATGACAAAGAGACTATTAAATCCAAGCCATCACAGATCCATCATGGAAGCAAATCCGATATCGGGAAGGGGTCCAAAACTCGGTTTCAAAAGTGCCTATTTTCTGCCTGAAGTGACGCTGCACAAATGGACTGTTTAATGTGTTTTTGGCCAAAAGTCAAAAAAACACACTCATTTATTGTAAAATAATATTTTAGTGTTTTTTAAGGAAAATCACTTTAGAATTAGGTGCAAGAAGTTATGTTAGCATTTATTTCATGAGATATTTTGTGCCTTGGGCCTTGCATGGTCTCTTAGGCATAAATGACATTTATGGGTGATTTTGACTTTTTCCAACCCTATCTAGGGTTTTTTCCCTCCTTTGCTGAGTTAAATACAGCATGAGGGCTTCATTGTAAATGTTGGCATTATATGAACTTTGAGAGAAATACATGGTTTTTATGAGCTTGGAGAAGAAATTAGTGTTATAGAGTTTATGAATGGCTTGCTTGGATTAATGATGGAGAAGCTTGTTTGCAAGATCCCTGAGCTTGGTTTAATGGTGATGTGCCTCTAATTTGTTCATATTTTCTTGTTTGTCATTATTTTTCATCCTTCTATATGCAGTAGAATAGAAAATTATAAGTGAATAAATGCTCTTTGAAGCACCTTAGTCCTCCTGCCTTCTATTGCCTTGATGTTTTCCTCAGCTGGGTGTGTTTAAGGAATTCTTAACTGCTCTTTAAGCCTCCTTATGCTTGTTTATTTCATCTATGGATTAATATGCTAGTTTCCAAATATGTTTTATGGAAATCTCTGCCTATTTGATGCTATCTAAACTCTATTTTTGTAATCTATCTTTGAAGTATTACTTGTTAGGTTAAGCCAAGGAGGTCTTATTCTGATCTCGCCCTTTGTCCATGCCTATCAGTTTGCCTCAGAGTTATTTATAGCTTGATAAACAATTTTTAGGATTTCCCTCTTTGATTGATTAAAGTTATTTTGTTATCTTAAATGTTTTCTAAATATTGAAGGTGGAATCACTAGAAGTTAAATGAGTTTCTCACCTTCTATATTTCATTGGAATGTTTGTCTTGAATGTTTATTTGTTTAAGTATTGTCATTGAGTAAATGGTTTTTCCTATATCATGATTATTATATTATACTTATCATATTTAAGACCTTCTTGTTTATGGGTATATGACAAAGGATACTTCACTGCCCTTTTCCCTACCTTGTTTTCCCCAACTTAATGTTCATTTCACTTCACACACAACCTTAAGGATCCATTGACCACACTAGATTTTCCATGTCTACACTCTGAATCTTTTGTTGAGATATTCGGGACTTTCATAGACTCCATAGCCCAATGATTTGAAGACTTCTCACTCCACCTATTCTACCTATTTCATCTTACCCAACCAAACAAACAACAAACCCCTACCCTTAACAACTAGCCTAAAGTCAACCATCTAAAGAAAATAAGAGCACATCCTTTGAATACTATAGAGAGAGCCCTCTCTGAGTCCAGGAAGGCTAGGTCCTAGGACTCCAAAGACTAGTTTCATGTTACCCTGTGCATTTTTTCTACCAATCTGCCAAATTAGGGGACACTAACATTCTGGCAATCACGGTGGGACCTTCTGAGTAAGTCACAAGGTGAAAAATTATGTACCCATTGATTCATTGCCACCCCATCACCACACTAACATTCTGGTGATCACGGTGGGACCTTCTGATTAAGTCACATGCTAAAACATTTTTTACCCATTGATTCATTGTCACCTCATTGCCACACTAACATTATGGCGATCATGGTGGGATCCTCTTATTACATAGTTTCCTAAATACTTCTTAGGACTCATTAGACCCTCAGTTAGACTTTGAAAATCAACTGATAGCCATAGAGTAGAATCTGGTTGTTTCACCATCCTAGAAAAATGATGAATCAGCTATAGGACACTCTTACAAACCCTAGGGCTATAGAAAAGAACTCAAAAAACCCTAAAAACATCCCTAGATTGGTTTTTTGTCAGTTATTGGTGGTGGACCATAAACATACATTCTTAAAAGCAGCAAAAAATATCCACCTGGCGACTCCACTAACCTCCAGTAAGCCTATTACTTCACTAGATCTCATTAGACTCCCTAGGATTGTTTTAAACCAACCCTGAGAAGTTTATTGAACCCAGTTATACACTGTGAGATTTTACCAAGCACTAAGAGAGGTCATCCTTTGGAAAAAAGTCCTAAAAATTTCAGCCTCTCTGAATTTTAAGTTTGAAATCTGGCTTCACATAGCATCAGTACCAGATCTCATCCAGACCCAAACCCTCCCAACATAGTTGATGACCTAGATAATATTTTATGGCAAACTTATAGATCTGGAAACTTAACCACTTTTAGGACCATTCATAGAGAAAGCTCTGTACCTGAACATATTACAGCTTTGCAAGATGCCCAGTTTGACTTGCACCATACAAAGAACCTTTTCAGAACCAAGTCACAAAGTGATATTGACCAGACTGATCTTGAGCCCATAGATTTGCTGCAGAGTTCTAGTAGAGAAGCCTCTCCTTCCACACCACCTAACTTTTAGCTTCTCCATCACTTCAACTCTTTCCATACCAAATATATTTAGAATCAGTTTGTTGGTCCAAGTACTTGCACCACACCCATCCACGCCACCACTGTGAAAACCACTCCGCTTCATCATACACCTCCTTTCACAAACCCTCCTCTTGTAAGCACTCCATTAGCTTCCATCATGGCAATTTGGTATGCCCCCTTGGCTTTACATCAACCTCTAGTACCTTTTCCAAATGACTACCAATCCAAGATCCCTTATTTTAGAGGAGCTGAATCCATCACTGCCCAACAACATGTAGATAGGATAAATGATGCCTTTGATTACATGGAAATAGAAGAAGAAACCATTAAAATGAGGATATTTTCACAAAGCTTAGGAGGAGAGGCCAAAAAATGGTTCAAAGCATTAACTCCTAACACAATACATGATCTCCCTTCCCTCTACCAAACTTTTATAAACAAGTGGGAAATCAAGAAAAATACCCTCCAAATCCTTTCTGAATATAACATTCTTAAGAGGAATGTAGGGGAAAGTGTACAAGATTATTGCACCAGGTTTAAAATTATCTACAATGCCCTCCCACCTCACATGAAACCCTCTCAAGGCCTAGCATTAGTGAAATTTCTTGAAGGCTTTGATCTGGACATGACATTCTATTTGAGAGAGAGAGACCCCGCAACTTTAGAAGAAATGAAAAGGGAAGCTATTAGTGCTAAGGTCAACTTGATTGAAAAGAGAGCTAGGATGAGATCAGAAAAGACAGTGACCTACAAATATGAAACCATGCCCTCAACCTCCTCATCCGATACCAAAATGGACAGCCTAATGAGAACAATGGAGAGAATGATAGAAATGATTAACTTGAATGAAAGGACACATCATGGGGAAAACCAAGCCAATCCCTAAAATAGAAATAGAGCTCAAAACTTTAGAAGAGACATTCCTCAAATCAAACAAAGGGAAAGTGACCAACAAATCAAACCTCCCTTTCAACAAAACTGTGTAGATGAAGAAGAAGAAGAAATTATGCAACCTGAAGAAAGCCATGTAAACTTAGTGGGTTTTGATAATGAAGATAATTTTTTTCTCATTGAAGAAGAACAAGGTTTATTTTCTTCATATCAAACTAACACAAACTATGAGGATTCTGAAGACTACCACTTGGGATTTGAAAATGCCATAATGGAAGTCCATAGGCAATATGACCTTAGGAGAAAAAATAACCAAGATCCCTCCAAGAAAAGCCAAATAGAAACTACTATTAGGAAAGAACCTGAAAAAACCCCTAAGAAAACAGCAGAGAATGTCAACACTATGGCTAAGAAAACTGATCCAAACAAAGGAAAAATTAGCCAGCAAAGCAAAGACCCGAGCTGCCCTAATACCTCCACTGGTGGCCCCGAGAAAACCATTTTGTCTAGAGCTCCAAATCAAAATCAGCAAATTAAAAATGTAGAAATATTCATGGCTGATAAAACTAATGTAAATATGTCCAAAACACAAATACCTTTCAGCTTTGAGGGAGATATTGCCAAAATCAAGATAATTATGCCTCTCACTGAACTGGTTACTCAACAAGTGTATAGGTCCCAAGTTTTGAGGGTCATGAACATAGGAAATGATACTGATACTTTAAACTTGACAGATGATAAACCAGAGTTGTTGTTTGGTCTTGAAGTGGAAGTAAAGTACCAAGAAGGAGCCATTTCCCCTTTTTATGTTAGCTTAAACATACATGAAAAAATCTTGCACAATGCCATGCTAGACTCCGGTGCCTCTCACAACCTCATGCAAAAATTTTTGATGGAGAGATTAGGCCTAGAAATAACTAAACCTTACAAAGACTTGTACTCCTTCGATTCAAGTAGGGTCAAGTGTTTGGGCCTGATCAAGGATCTTTGTGTCAGCCTGGCACAAGTTCCTGCTAAGAATCTAGTCATGGACATGGTAGTGGCAGATATTCCCCCCAAGTATGGCATGATTTTATCTAGATCTTGGGGATCCAATCTTTAGGGGAACCTTCAACTAGACATGTCCTATGCTACCATTCCTGTTTTTAACCAAACAAGGAGATTATACCGAGATTCACACTTGAAATATATGGTTAGAAGTCAAGAGAAGCCTGATAACACTCCCCTATATTCCATTCATTCAGACTTAGACTCATTCATCTGGTATAATGAAAATTACATTGATGAACAACTGAGTGAAAATGACAAATATCCAAGCCCACCGGTACAGTTCAAACTATCTTCCAATAAAGAAAATATTATCCAAAATTCTAGCAGCCTTGAACAACATCTTGATGGAGAGCATGAACTAGATACACTTTGGAACATGAGCTTTGATGGCTCTTATGGAAAAATAGGTTCAGGAGCTGGTGTCTGGATACATAACACAAATGAGGGCTATTCATACAAACTAGATTTTAAGTGCACTAATAACATTGCATAATATGAGGCTGTCCTCCTTGGCTTACATTTTCTCAAAGAATTAGGAGCTAAGAAAATCTATACCCAAGGAGACTCAGGGCTAATCATTAAACGGATCAAAGGTGAGTATTTAGCAAAGAACCCAATATTGAGAGAGTAAAGAAATGCTGCCCTAGATCTTCTAAAAACCTTTGAGAAATATCAACTCATTTTCATCCCTAGAGCCCAAAACTGCCTTGCCAATGAGCTTTCCTTTGCTGCTAGAAATTTCCAAATACCCCATGCAATTGAACAATACACTGTCAAAGTAAAGAACTGGCCCACAATGCTGGACAACATAAACCATTGGCAAGTGTTTGAGGGTGATGAAAAAATTGATGACTTTTTGCAGTCTAGGAATGAATTTACAAGAATAAGACCAAGCCTAGAACATGATAAAGGTGTTTTTGCTGAAGAACAAACCAATAAAATAGAGATGTCCTCTACTGCTGATATAAATCTGATTACACATCCTTGTGAGGTATAAATGTTTGAGGATCTAGACCAAAGGGACCTGGAAGTCTTACAATGTAAAGATGACACCTTACCAAGGGGACTAGCACCATTAGAAGAGTTGTTTGATTTTAATGATGTGGCTAAAAAACCTAAGATAGAGTCCACCGAGAATGATGTAGAGGAATATAACATAGGAAACCTAAAGAAACCCAAAATGATCAGACTCTCCAAAACTCTTCCTCGTCACATAAAACAGAGATATATTGAAATTTTTCAAGAATTTAAAGATGTTTTTGCATGGGGGTATGAGGATTTGAAATCATATGACATAAGCATTATTCAACACAAAATTCCTCTTAAGGAAAATTAGAAACCTTTCAAACAAAAGTTAAGGAGAATAAACCTTGTCTTACTATTTTTAGTTGAGAAAGAGATTAAAAAGATGTATGATGTCGGGATCATAGTTCCCATTAGATACTTTGAGTGGATTTCCAACCTTGTGTCTGTTAGGAAGAAGACCAGGGATATTAGTCTTTGCATTGACTTTAGAAATCTAAAAAAAAACTCCCTAAAAGATAACTACCCCTTGCCTAAAATGGTTCACATACTCCAAAGGGTGGTTGGCTCTAAGAGAATCTCACTACTTGATGGCTTTCCCGGTTACAACCAAGTGCTAGTATTCCCAAGTGATCAACACAAAACTACCTTCACCACCCCTTGGGGTACATTCATGTATGTTAAAATTCCATTTGGATTGATGAATGCGGGGGCCACTTTTCAAAGGTCCATGGACATAGCTTTTTTAGAAGACATAGGCTACTTCATAGTCATTTACCTTGATGACATCATTGTTTACACTAAGACTAATGAAGAGCACTTAATTCACTTAAGGAAATTTTTTGAAAAGTGTAGGAAGTATGGCCTATCCTTGAATCCCAAGAAAACTCTGTTTGGTTTCCAGGAAGGAAAGCTCCTAGGCCACACCATCTCTGAAGAAGGAATCAAAATAGACCCCAAAAGAATTGAAGGCATATTGCAAATCATCCATCCTAGAAACATCAAGGAGTTGAAATATTTCATTGGGAAGGTCAACGTCTTAAGGATATTTATCCCCAACCTTGTTTAACTTTTGAGAAATATTACAAACATGCTAAAAAAGGAGATAGGGGTCAAGTGGACCTTCAAAGCTAAACAATATTTTGAACTGGTTAAACTAGTACTCACCCAAACACCGGTTCTAATCAGTCCTTATTTTACCAAAGACTTCTACATTTTCTCGTTTGCATCTGAACATACCGTTGTTGCAGTGTTATTGTAAAAGAACATGATGGGGCAAGAACAACCCATAGCCTTCTTCAACAAAGCCCTTAGAGATGCTCCTCTAAAGTACAACATCATGGATAAACAAGCCTTTGCCTTGATCAAGGCATTAAAATAATTTAGAGTTTATATCTTACATTCTCGTATCATTGATTTTGTTCCACAATCATTTGTCAAAGACATTTTGAATCAGGACCCTGATGGTAAAAGGGGAAAGTGGATTGCCATTATCTTATAATATGACTTAGAAATTAGACCCACTAAACTGGTTAAAGGACGAGGACTTGCAAAACTCATGGCTGAATCAAATTTCAAAGCCTTAGATATGAATATGGTTGATTTTTTAGAAGAACAAGAAGAATGCACAGCTCCCCATATTGAAGAAGCATTTCTAAATTCATCTTAGTATGCTGATATTATATATGTGCTTTTCTATCTTAATGGTCCTCCTACATTATCAAAGACAAAAGCTAGATTCTTGAAACAAAAAGCTTTGAAATTCTTCATTTTAGATGGAATATTATATTAGAAGAATCCTATTGGTATACTGCTTAAATGTTTACTTGAGGATGATGCAGGTAAGATCATGCATGAACTGCATGAGGGAGAGTGTGGAGGCCATCTTTACTGGAAAATCAAAGCCAACAAGATCCTTAGAGCTGGCTACTATTGGCCCACCATTTTTCCCGACACCCACAAAATAGTCATTACTTGCCATAAGTGCCAAATTTTTGATGGCAAGAGAAAACTCTTACCTTTGCCTTTGCATCCCATTACTGTTGAAGCCCCTTTTCAACAACGGGGTTTAGAATTCATTGGAGAGATTCACCCCACCTTGTCTTCACAACATAAGTGGATCCTCACTGCCATTGATTACTTTACCAAGTGGATAGAAGCCATCCCCTCTAGAAATTCCACCGATTCAGTCATTATCAAATTTCTTGAGACAAACATCCTATCTAGATTTGGTTGCCCCAGAAAGATCATCACAGATAATTCTGCTGCCTTTTCATCCAAAATAATGGTTGACTTTTTTTATAAATTTTATAGCACACTAGGACATTCCACAACCTATTACCCTTAAGGTAATGGGCTAGCTGAGTCCTCTAACAAAATCTTGGTCAATATCATCAAGAAGCTTCTAGAACAAAATCAAAAGACATGGCATGGTAAGTTAGTACATGCACTATGGGCTGATAGACTAACCACCAAGAAATCAATCGGTATGTCTCCATATCAACTAGTGTATGGCATGGATGCCATTTTCCCAACATCCTTGGGAGTTCCAGTGGTAATGCTTCTCTAAAAAGTGCAATCAAAATAAAATGACATGCAAAGGAGGTTGAACCAAACCATTCATTTGCAGCAGACAAGGGAAGAAGTTTATAACAAGATTCAAGTAGTGTAAGAAGACATAAAGAGAATATTTGACAGAAGAACTAAAGCCAACAATTTCCACATTGGAGACATAATGCTAAAATGGGATTCCAGGAGGGAAGACAAAGGTAAAAATGGTAAACTTGAGAATTCATGGAAATATCCTTATCTCATTCAGTCAGTTAGAGGTCATAATGCTTTCTTTTTACAAGGGAAGAATGGAGAAGAAATTTTCGGAGGTCCTGTCAATGGCAGGATGCTCAAACACTATTTTTGTCAAGAGTCCTAATTTTAAACTTTCATTCATTGTGTATAAACATTACATGAGAAAATCACAAAAAATACAAAAACATAGAAACAAGTAAAAAGAGGGTAGATTTGAAAAGAGGTATAGCCCCATACCCAAAAATTAGAAATACTGAAAGTGATCAAGCTTAAATGCCACTACTCATTCCAAAAAGTCTTGTTCATTCATCTAGCCTAATCATGGTTGAACATGTTTTAAATTTATTGTTGGTCGGTTAGAGAAAGAGAACTTGTCAAAGCATCTAAACTTGACTTGTCAGTAAGGATAGATTAGGAATGAAAGATACTGGTTCCACATGCTTAAAACTGAACCAAAGAGAAATATGGGGATGCTTACCAAATGATAAATCACATCCTTTGTTTTTCTAGTTTTGTTTGTACAAAAATAATATTTGTGTGCAACTTGTTCTTATGCCACAACTCATGGTAAGTCAGATTGCCTAATCCTAATTTAAACCATGCTTTCAATTTCATGTTTATATCTTAGAGAATGAAGTCTGTCATACAACCTAATCTTGACAGTTAGTTAGTCTAGATAGAGAATAAGAAGATTTCATTAGCATAATTCGAACTCTTGGAAGAAATAAGATAGAAGTAGATAGTTTGTTTTGCTTTCAAGATAAAAATAATTTCGAGGGTTTTCTAGTTCAAGTGCACCCAAGGAAGAAAATAAAAAATGTTAGGCAAGTAGGTTGGGTAGGTAAAGATGAATTTGAGCTAATCATGTTTTTCAGATCATTGGAATCACAACTTCAAAGAAGCATCAGCAAGTGAAAGAAATAAAATTTTCCCAATGGATGAGACAATGGTCTCCATAAAACTAAAGATCTGAAGTTCTGGACACCTCCTGAAAAGGAGTTTCCCTCCCCAAGTGGAGTCATTGTTAGTCATCAGTCATTTTTTCCTTTATATATGACTAAATACTTATCCTAGATTTCTAGAAACAAAATTCATGAATATTGTGAGTTCTAGAAATCTCACTGTCTTCATTATCCTTAGGATAAATTTTTCACTATCTTGTCATCCTGTCATATCAAGGTCAGCCTACCATCATTCTCAAAAGACCCATCATGGGCTCATACCACTCCTTTTCACCATGTTTTGACTCCTTTTGCCTTACCCTTTGTTTTGTTTTGTCTAGCTCCTCCACTTGACAACTAGGATCACTAACCAACCTACTCACTCCTATGTTTACTGGATGCATCAAGCATTGATGGTCTCAAAACTACCTCTGTAGGATCTTTAGATAAATCAAGTACATTGGATTTTGGATCTTCAATACATCAAAATATCAAAAACTTTGTTTTTATACTTGAAGACCGAAAACTAAGTTTTTAGTCAAAGGCTAAGTCCAGAAAGCCTTCCACTAGCTCGTCTAGGGTTTCATAAGTCATGAGGTTTTTTTTGGTGTTCTAAGTCTATGTTTTTCCTCTGTCAAGTGGCTACATTAAAGACTAATAAGGTCAAGTAACTTTTTCCACATTTGATCAAAATCCTCAAGGAGGACCTCCTTGGTCAAAGCACAAATTCTGCAAGAGACAGCTACCCTTGTTCACATTTCTACAAAGAATGATTAAATATGGCCATAAGTATAAAAGAGGTAAGGTAAGAGGGTGAATCATCACAAGAATACATCCACGGCAAGGAAAAGGAATATGGCCAATGTTTAAAGAGAATCAGGGTTTTGTGACTTATTGGAAAAACAGTGTTGCCAAGCAAGGAGCCAGTACAAGGACCACAAGGACAAAAGTCACCTCAACACCACCAATCATAAAATGATGTTTTCTAGAAATCATGAATGAATAAGGGAAAAAGGTGAGGTGAATGAACAGAAATGAATGAACTTGAAAGGGCTATAGAGAACTTAGAAGACAAGACTACTTATTCTTCTCTAACATCCCTAAAACCTAATAGTTTGGAAATATAGACAAAATAGGTCAAATGAAGATGATAAGTCCTCCTTCATAACAACAGAAGGCATTCAAAAGGATGTCTGAGGTGTTCTCTAGGTTTTTTCAAGGCAACACTGCTTCACTGCACCAAAGGAAGAAGTTGTAAAGAGTATCAGTGTGAGAGAGCCTAAGATTTCAAAGTAAAATTAAAGGTTTTAAAAATGGTCAAGATAAATAAAACATGAGGCAAAATGTCAAAATGAAAATCATGTTGACCCTAAGATCTCTGTTTGGTGACTAAAGGTTGTAAAATTCCAAACAATGACAAAGAGATCATGGACAAATGTATTATGGGCACCTGTAGAAATCAGAAGTGGCCAAAGAAAAAATCATGCTGAGAACAAGTTCACTGTTGAGAAAATGAGGTGTCAAACTCCAAAAAGGGACTAAGAAGACCAAAGGTAAATTTGTTATAGACACCTGCAGAAAATCAAAAGTGGCCAAGGGAACACATAGCATGGTATGATTTTCTTAAAATCTTTGTCCAAAAAAATATGTTACTGCCTAAAAAATCAATAAGGAGGTAAAAAGACATTTCTCGGGTCACCTACAATAAAAAATGCCAAAAAAGGGCAAAAACAATGTTTTTAGTTCATCAATGCATGCCAAAGGGTTCAGTAGTGCCTAAATCCTCACAGATTAAAAAGGGGACATCCTCACCTTTGCAACACATCCTCACCAAAGGGAGGAAGAAGAATCTCTTTGACAAATTCAAGCCATCTGATAAAAGGTCAAACAACATAAGTGAAGAAAATGACAAAAAGATTGAAAACATAGCAAAAGTGGGTCTTACAAGTTTAATTTATTTTTCGAAATATATAAAATTCCATCTAAGTCCTTTCCCATCTTATTTTGGCCCTACCAAGAAAAGAGAAGGCTCCAGGAGAAAAACAGAGTTTTCTGACTGTTTCTGGGCAAGTTTTTCCTGGCGCTGCACAAATCAGTGACACTACGCAAAAACTAGCTGGCGCTGCACTAATCCATCCTCTGCCTGTTCAAAATAACACGGTGCTGCTCAAATTTGGCTCGACACTACGCTAATCCTGGGTGTTGTGCAAACACAAACCCGACTCGCCCAGAGACTGACTATTGTTGAACGTGCCTGGCGCTGCGCTAACCCACAGGTAGGCCTGCCAGGGCTATGATAACGGGTCGTCTCAACTACTCAGGAAAGGCACTGTGCAAATTCAAATGGCCTCCAAAGAAGAAAAAACTTGCCTCAAGGTCAAATTTTTGTCATCCATTTCATCTCCAATGGTTCACAAAAGGCTAACACTGGTAAGTGACACTTCCCTCTTTGTCCCCCAAATCAATTTTCAAATAAATTTAATCTTTTTATGGCTGTGAATTGATTAAACCCTAGGTGGGTAAACCCTAGGACCTGCATACAAGTGAACCTATGTCTTTAACTTACTCAGACCAGTTAAGTATCATTTGAATGAGGATGAGTTAGTGAGGTCACAATTCATAATTCAAAGTGAGCCTTCCTTAAAACTCCAAA
The DNA here is from genome assembly GCA_034641835.2 of Pinus albicaulis. Taxonomy (NCBI): domain Eukaryota; kingdom Viridiplantae; phylum Streptophyta; class Pinopsida; order Pinales; family Pinaceae; genus Pinus; species Pinus albicaulis. The sequence goes on along the minus strand of CM076576.1, from coordinate 437,725,030 downwards.
GAAAGTAGTCCTAAGAAACCCTAGCCTCCACATCCCTCATTCACTAAAAAATTGACTTCATCATCATCTTCATACTATTTCACCAAGCCCTAATTTGTCAACCAGCATCTCCTATCACCATTTCAGGAGCTGAAAATAGCAGTAGCAGTGATAAAGGTAAAAGGCCCTTGAGACCAAAACATAAGGGAGGAAAAGTAAACAGAATGGAACCTCAAAGCACAGTGGTCATTACCTCCTCTCCCAGGAGCTTATCATGTTTTCAGAGTGTAGGGTGCTTCCATTTCTGTGAGAATTTCAAACAAGTTAAAAGTCACCCAGATCTTACAAGGCTTCTCATTCTCAACTTGCACAAAAAGCAAGCAAGCCCTACAGGATTAGATTTTGAGATCTCAGAAGGTACCATATCTGATGCCACAGGTATCCCTGCTATGGGTGAGAAGTGGTTTAAGAAGGGAAAATTGGACAAGGGCTTTTTAGAGCCATTTTTCAATACTAGGTATAGGGAAGGAAGCAAGACAGTTTTCCCTTTCTCACACCTCAAACATAGATTTGCATCCCTGATGTTGGTTTATCATGAAGTGCTTCACCTATGAGGGAAGATATTCTAGGTTGAGCTCCTACCATATCAGACTCCTCATTCATTTCACCAGGGTTAAGATGCTCAACTTGCCTTACTATATCTATAGGAGAATTGAGAAAATGTCTTCTGTTGTCCGGAGGAGGACTCCTTCCCAACAAATGCAAAGCTTATTTCGCCATTCCTTGATCAAGATGGTGGTATTAAATCAGTTGGAGCATCAGGGTATACCTTGGGAGGTATTCATAGCACATGAAGTCTTCACAAACCCCCAGAATTCTCTTCAACCAAATTTTCCCTCCTCATCTGTACAAGTACCCTCACCCCAAGAAAATCTCCCTTATTCCCCTTCTATTGATGCATCAAAGGAAGAGGATGACAGTGGAAATGATGAGAGGATTGCTAACAATGAAGGTGATGAAATCAATGAGGCAGAGACAGAAATTAATTAGGAAGAGAAAGAAGGAAATGATGGTGAAGAGGAGGGCAGCGAACATGGTAGTGATTAAGACAAAAACAGTGACAATTTGGAGGAAGGAAGTGACGGTAATGATGCAAGTGAGTCAGCCGAAAGTGAATAAATGGATGAAGCTGATGAAAAAAGTGCTAACCAAGAAGATGTTGACGAAAATAAAGAGCTTGACAGTTAAAGGGATAGTGAGCATAACAGGAAGGACAGTGGGCATAACCATTAAAACAGTGAACAAAACTCTGCCACTATGGAAGAGGATGCTGGAGGAAATGAAGAGGTTGAAAGTGAAAATGACATGAGCCTTGAAGGAGGGGAAACCAAAAATGAAAAAAAGGATGAAGAAGAGGCAGAGGAGTGAAATCACAGTGAGGAAGAAATTGAAGGCAGTAGTGAGGCCAATGAAACATATCACGGTGAAGAAGAGGTAAAGGATAGTGACAAAGAGGTAAGCGATCAGGAAGACAACAAAGAGAGGAATAGTCATGATAGTCATGACAGCTATCATGAATATCATGACAAAAATCATCTATTCAGTGACAATGAAGATAGTGCCAATGCAGAAAATAAAGGAGACAACCCTAGTCATGATGACAACAAAACAGGGGAAGAGGCTCATAGTCTAAGTGATGATCACAGCCATGACAAAGAGACTAGTAAAATCACCATCACACCTCTTGCATGCACATACCAAAGAGGGCCAATACAAGTGTTTGTTGCCTCTAAAAGGCAAGGGACCTTGCCAATTGCATCATTTCCAAGGCTTGAAAAGGGAAAAGAAAAGTTGGAGAAGGTTAAGAAAGGTAAGGGGAGCAAGAAATCTACTCAAAAGCCTCAATTAATTGACCTAGACACTGATAATGAAGATGAGGAGGTGGACACTAGACTGCTACTCCAAATAAAATATGCACAAATCAAGGAGTGGGAGAGAGATTTTTGCATGGCACAATACATCATTCAATATTACAAGAATGAGCACAAGCACTTTAAGGAGATAAAAAGGGGTCTATCTCTCCAGAAAAATATGACCAAGCACTATGCCATGAAACACAAGCCTGTTTGTGCCAAACTAAAGGAAACCCTCCTTGAATTACAAAACCTAAAGGAGGCAAAGGAGCATGATAACCTTGGATTTCTAGCTTCAGCTTCTCAAAAATTTTCCAAGACCCCTTGAGGGAGGCCTGCACCAATTTTGAGAGAATTTGGGACACTTTTTATTTTTTGTGATTTTTAAGGCCCATTAGCGCAGCGCAAATTGTGAGACGCTAATCCATGGAGCATCCTCAGGAGGAAAACTGAGCATTTTTGGGTTTCTCATCACTAGTACACTTTTCTCACCAAGTTTCAAAAGATTTGAAGCATATTTGACCCCTTAGAAGGTCGAAAACCCTTCATTTTTCACCATTCTGCCACTTTTTCAGACCTGGCGCTGCACTAATGACAGTCTTGGGATTTTGGCATTTTGAGTAGGTTACATGAGCTAGATCAGGAAACCACAAGAATTTCTAGAAATAAGACTCATCATGATTTCCAACGAACCATCACGGAGCCAAATCCAATATCGGGAAGGGGTCCAAAACATGGTTGCAAAAGTGCCTATTTTTTGCCTGAAGTGGCACTGCAGAGATGGATTGTTTAATGTGTTTTTGGCCAAAAGTCAACAAAACACACTCATTTATTGTAAAATCATATTTTAGTGTTTTTTAAGGAAAATCACTCTAGAATTAGGTGCAATAAGTTATTTTAGCATTTATTTCATGAGATATTTTGTGCCTTGGGCCTTGCATGATCTCTTAGGCATAAATGATATTTATGGGTGATTTTGACTTTTTCCAACCCTATATAGGGTTTTTTCCCTCCTTTGCTGAGTTAAATAGAGCATGAGTGCTTCATTGTAAATGTTGGCATTAGATGAACTTTGAGAGAAATACATGGTTTTCATGAGCATGGAGAAGAAATTGGTGTTATAGAGTTTATGAATGGCTTGCTTGGATTGATGATGGATAAGCTTGTTTGCAGGATCCCTGGGCTTGGTTTAATGGTGATGTGCCTCTAATTTGTCCATGTTTTCTTGTTTGTAATTATTTTTCATCCTTCTATATGCAGTAGAATAGAAAATTATAGGTTAAGAAATGCTCTTTGAAGCACCTTAGTCCTCCTGCCTTCTATTGCCTTGATGTTTTCCTTAGCTGGGTGTGTTTAAGGAATTCTTAACTGCTCTTTGAGCCTCCTTATGCTTGTTTATTTCATCTATGGATTAATATGCTAGTTTCCAAATATGTTTTATGGCAAGCCCTGCCTATTTGATGCTATCTAAACTCTGTTTTTGAAATCTCTCTTTGAAGTATTACTTTTTAGGTTAAGCCAAGGAGGTCTTATTCTGATCTTGCCCTTTGTCCATGCCTATTAGTTTGCCTCAGAGTTATTTATAGGTTGATCAACAATGTTTAGGAGTTCGCTCTTTGATTGACTAAAGTTATTTTTTTATCTTAAATGTTTTCTAAAGCTTGAAGGTGGAATCACTAGAATTTAAATGAGTTTCTCGCCTTCTATATTTCATTGGAATGTTTGTCTTGAATGTTTATTTGTTTAAGTATTTTCATTAAGTAAATGGTTTGCCCTATCTCATGATTAGTATCTTCTACTTATCATATTTAAGACCTTATTTTTTATGGGTATATGACAAAGGATACTTCACTGCCCTTTGCGCTACCTTGTTTTCCCCAACTTAATGTCCATTTCAGTTCACACACAACCTTAAGGATCCATTGACCACACTAGATTTTCCCTGTCTGCACTTTGACTCTTTTGTTGAGATATCTAGGAATTTCATAGACTCCATAGCCCAATGATCTAAATACCTCTCACTCCACCTATTTTACCTATTTCATCTTACCCAACCTAACAAACAACAAACCCCTACCCTTAACAACTAGCCTAAAATCAACCATCTAAAGAAAACAAGAACACATCCTTTGCATACTATAGAGAGAGCCCTCTCTGAGTCCAAGAAGGCTTGGTCCTAGGACTCCAAAGACTGGTTTCATGTTACCCTGTGCATTTCGTCTACCAATCTGCCAAATCAAGGGACACTAACATAAAGCTTCCACATCAACAGAACTCCCAACAACCATCCCAACCACTGAGGTAACCATCCTCTTGGTAATACTTATTTTTTAGACCATAAAACCCCCGAATGCTCCCTTGATATGGGCAAGGGTGAATCTAGGAGGCTCTGAAGGCTCCCATAATATGGGCATGAATGTGTCCAAAGATTTTTTTCCATAGACCTCTACCAGCATCCTAGAGATTTAAGCCATGTTTTTAGGACCACAGCCCAGGTCACTGCCCAAAACACAATGAAAACCTCATAAATGAATTATAACAGTGGAACAATGACACATTTACAAAAACATTGACAAGCCTAGACTGAACCCTACTAGCTATGACAGATATTTATTCAAACATGTCACAAATATGTAATCTACATGCTTAAACAACAGATCTGAGCATAGGGGTCTCATACTTATCTGAGAATCGCTAAGATGCATTGTTTCCTTATATTATTAGTTTCATTAGCATCTATTAGGTCATAGGTAAATTGTTCATTCATTTACAAATAAAAAAACATGAGGAGAGCCATACATCACAGTCATAATACATGCTTATAACCGACATAATAACAACATAAATATCAATGATACATCAGCCATAGAATCCACATATAAACCAATACATTTAAACATAATTTGTCAAGGAAATAACCTCTTATTAATGAATTCAAAAAACCATCCCCGGATTGGACTACCATGTTCCACCTGACCATATATTGGGTGAGCCAAAATCTCTCTTGAGCTAATCACCCCCGTGCCATAATCAAAGAATGAATGTGAAACTTATAACCAACCAAAAATAACCAAATAAGCATGGATGCTACAGAAGTTCACCTACACCGTGAGGAATTCTACTGCCTCCTCGTCTCTCAGGATTTATCGTAATCCACAGTGCGATCCAGGAATCACTAGGACCTACACCGAGACTCACTCTCCAGGATTTACCATACATCCCATCTTGATACTACTAGGTGTGATGAAGATAACACACTTATTTTTTTTACTGTATATCCCTCCATTCACCACCAAGGATTCCTAGGACCACTGAGGAAAAAAATACCTGGATTTACCGCAACCCATAGATTGATTTAGGGGTCACTAGGTAAGTGGCTTTACCGTAAGCCACAGTATGGTTCAAGGATCACTAGGAAATATGTTTTAACTTTCATATATCCACCTCACTCAGCTTCAAATCCATCTGACAATCCATCTCAACCAAAATATCAGAACCTTATCACACCATGGTTATCCAGAAATGGAAAGGCTAGGCTAAAAACATTGTCGTTTCTAACAAAACCAATTCCATGGCAGAAAATAACCACATGCAATACCATGCACACCAAATCTATCAATATAATCACACATGCAAATCGATACCTCAAAATAATCTTGTTGTAGCTTCTTCATCCTTCTCTTCCTTTCTTGCTCCTTCCTTCCTCTTTCCTTCTTTTCCTTTCCTGATCCAATGCCAAAGTTCTCCAAGAAAAAATTGTGTGTCCAAGAGTGAGAGAGAGAGAGAATAATGAGAGATCTCCAAAACTGAACTGAAAAAAGGTACACTAAAAAATCTTGCCAACTGATCCTTAGAAGCCTTTTTATTAATGAGGCCTCTAATTTCTTCATTTTCCATTCCTTCAATTTCCTCCTCACATGCAACCTGTGATATTTCACCTTTATTTTCTCCTATTTTCCTTTATTTTGATAAAGACAATTCCAATAATGCCTCTTTTCCTTTAAAGCCTTTTCCATTTCCTTTTCCAATTTCCTTTAGTCATAATAACTGAAATGAACACCCACTAGGATGTTTTTCCCAACATTCAGCTTCGAATAAGTGTTCCATCAAGCATGGTTATTATTTTCCATTTATTAAATTTTATTACATGGAATTTTCACCAGTGTTGTTACAAAAATTCGTTCCCTTTTGAGTCTTAGTGTTGACGAGGGAGAAGGTATCTTGGGTAAGACCCAGGTTCAGGATGGAGGACAACAAGATTTTCCGCAGTAGTCTAGCAGAACGCCAGCATTTTCACTCTACTCCGAAGAGCAGAGAGTCTCACCTGAGGCGTGTCGTGACCTTACTAAGATTAGGATCAGATCAGGTATCGATCAAGCATAACATATAGAATAAAACAGACAGAACTGGGTGCTCCGAATAGGTATAAATACTCTGCAAATGATAATACTCATGAATGTATTCAGGATGAAAAACAAAATTTAAAGTAACCCACACATTCAGTTGAATCAGAAACACATTACAGAACTCAGGACATCAAACCCAAATCATAGTATATTGCATTAACACAAGGGACAATACATTGCTCCTTAGAGTGATCCTGGTAGAATGGATTGCAAGATTATCACATATGATAGAACAGAATGAAAAGAGAGAATAGAACGAACAGAGTGAACATAGCTCTCCTACAGCTCCCTTCCTCTGATCCCTACTATTCCAACCTTCTGTCTCCGTTGGCTGACTGCCTATTTGTTCCTTTGCCAACGCGACTGTCAGTTCTCCCTTCCTTTCCGCTCTACTATTTGATGCATCTCCCTGATTACTATGAGTACTTTGTTTGTTCTTTGTCACATCCTTCTACCATCTGTGCCTATTTCTGCAACAGCCACGCCACCTGATATTCAACTCTTCGCAACTGTGACAACTCTCTGTCTATCGTGGTTGCGCTCTACCACCCATTATCTACAACTCAAAATCATTTTATTTCAAAACAAGGGCCCCAATAGGCCCCGAACACATACTATTGACTCGTCCCGAGTCAATTTTTTTCTACCGCATTGGTCTCCATCGGTCTGCTCTGTGGCTGGTCATGTCTTCTCCTTTTCCTCTTCTTGTCCAAACAAGGGCCCTAACTCGAGAACCTTTGCCAACGCTGATGCTTTGAGTTTTTTGAAGCCAGTAATGGCCTGTTGCCATCCCTACATGAGCAGGTCTATCTCTGTGGTGAATTTTTCTTCTTCTTATTCCCCTAAGAATGTCGGCAGCTTACTGAATACATTCTTAATCTTAATGTCGGTCTCAGCGGCCATTTACTGCATTGTTTGGGCAGTAAGCTTGACAGGCTGCCTTAGCTCTCGGAGGGCCTGTTTGGTTGTTGTTGAATGTTCCTCAATTTGTTGTATCTTGACCTCCAGCTCTTCTACTTGGTTGTTCAATTGGTCAAGTCCATTTGGGTCTGTGGCCTCTTGAATTTTCTTCAACACCTGTTGCAGTTGTGCCGAAATTGGTTGTGATTTTAAAGTCAGCGAGGTTGAACACTCATGTAGATTTTTCAGAAGGTCATATGATTCCTTCATTGTGGTACTTAGAGTTTCATGCATCTCAGTTACTTGGTTTTGTCTTTCTGTTATTTTCTCTGTGTAGATGACCTCTGGATCTCGTAGCATGGGCCTAGTCACTAGCGTTGCTTTCAGTTCCTTATTTTCTTGGCTGAGATTTCAACATGCTATCTTGACGTGAATGTATTTCCCGACTAGGTCGCTAGCTGATAAGTCGACCGGTATCTGATCATTGTGAGTCGTTACTATGGGCTAGAGATCCCTAAAAATCTGTGTCACTATTTCTAGTTGGTTCTGTAAGTTTTCGTTATCATTCTTTAACTGCTCATGCTCTTTAGTAAGCATGATGATCTGTATCTTTTGTTGTTCAAATTTCTGCTGGAGCTCGGTGTGGAGACCTTCAGCCTGCTATGCTGCTCGCTGAATAAAATTGTACAACTGCATCATTCCCCAGGTCATCATGCTCTCAACCCCAGACATATCTTGATTTGGCGGTCTTTCTTGGAGTGGTTGACCGCTTGCAATGGACCTGGTTGAGTGTGCCTGAGGTGATTGTGGCTATGTCAGTTGCGGCAGTGGGTTATTAGGGTTACCCATGCTTGGAGTGGGTTGCATCCGGTGAAGTATCAAGTTTGCTCACTGAAACGGGTTCAGCTCTTTAGGCGAGGGTGTTGTATCTATAGTAAAGGATCCCCCTCGACTTAAAAGGTCCTGAAAAGTGACATGTTCAACCAGGGGTTGGTTAACCTTAGGTACCAATGTTGTACTGGAGTTAACTTCTGGCTTGTCATCTCTATTTGTTTTACCCTTTTCTCTGACTGGGTCTGAGATGATGGCTGATGTGGATGGAGTTCGGGTTGAATGGTCTTTGGAGGTGAATGATGTGTGGGACGATGAATGGTGAGTGCGAGGTGGAGATATATGAATATTTAAAAATGAGTAGGGGTTGAACATAGGTATCTCCTGAGTTACCTGGGGTTCTATCACTGGCTCTTCTTGGATTGGAGCTCCTATGTCCATTGGTTCCCAGTGAGATCAATGACCTGGCTAGACACTGTAATTTTTTCCTTCTTGGCCTTTGGTGTAGCTACGAGTGGCTTGGAGGCTTTACTCTTTTTGATAGGAACTGTGGTTTTTGCCGGTGGTGAGTTAAACAAGCTAAGCGGTATGGTTGTGACTATGGGGACTGTGATGGAAGAAGAAGTAGAATTGGAGGCTTGAAACTCTGTAAAAGTTGGAAACAATGGAGAATCATTGGTTAGAGTTTGCATTACCTGGTTAAATATTTGTACCTTTGTGTTCAGCTCCTCAAAGATTGGTGTCAGCTGCAATCGCAACACTCTAGCCATTGCTTCATCTGGCATTTCCCCTGGCAATGGATCTGGAAACATGCCATCAAATGAATATAAATAGACCCCGCTTCTGACCTCCATTCCCACCCCTGGACTGGAACATAATTCAGTGTGAAAATATCTCGCATCAATTTCAAACTTCAACGGTTTCATTTTGAAGGTCGATTCTGACACACATGTTGGCTTGATGTAGGTTTTCCTGTGGCTGACTCCATACCATATCTACGTAGAGTAATTTTCCAGAAAGCTCTTTGGGATTATTTTCTGTGTCATTTCCACATCGACCATCCGGCTGTACTAGAACTTGAATTCCTCTTCGTTCACCTCCTTGGTGTTGGGGTCCCCTGATGCCTTCCAAGGTGTGAATTTCATTGCTAACGATTGACCTGTTATGATTTCCATAGGCTGTATGATTCCCGAGAATTTCCATTTCCACATCGCCAATGCCATGATAAGATAACCATAGATGAACCCAGTGGCTCTCTTGTAGTTATCCTTGCAAGCTTCAAATATCTCATTAAGTAAAAATGAACACCAATTTAATTGTGCCCCCTGGATACAGTGCTCCGCAACTGAGATGGTATCAAGTGTACACTCACCCTTTGTATAATGCCTCATGGTTTTACTCGCAATCAGATAACAAGCGAATTTGATTGCTAGCATGTTTATAAGGTCTATCTTTGCCCCTTTTCCTCCTCTCTTGGTGGCATACTTCTTGTAGTAATCTCCATCTCTAGCCTTCTTTGCCCTCATCGACACATTTTGGAATGTCGTGGAGACGTCTCTACCTTCTTTTGATATCCTTGTCAACCTGTGAATATATTTCGCGTGAATTGGTATTTCTTTTCCTAGCCACAGCGACCCATTGTGGATCCTGCTCAGCAGGAACTTTGTGCACTGCATCGCAGCCCTTGTGGTGCCGAACACTGGAAGATTTCCGAGGTTCAGTATGGTTGATTGTTGGACACCTTTGAAGTATGGGAGTACTCTTGTTGCTTCTTTTCCTGCTTCAGTGGCATAATTTTCCATATAGACTTGTTTCTTCATCGCTGGGAATTGGAAATAATCCGTAAGGTCGGTGTCAATCAACGACACGCTATCATATTTCCCCACCGGCGACTCCATCTTCTGGATTCTCTCATCGAGATCCTACTCAATGACTGTTGACGCTACCTTGGTCATTTTTGCTCTTCTCTGGTACACTTGCAAAGCTACTCCTTTTATTTCCTTGTAAATTCATGCCTCTGGATACTCCCTCTGGACTTCTTCTGATGAATTTTTTGTTGCTCATGTTGTTGTTTCTGGTTCAAACTCAGACTTCTCCGGCATTCTCGCGCTTTCTTTCATGCAAGTTATGTAAGTAACCAGTACGCATGAGGTTGATAAGACCCCATAACTAATTAATTTTCCCTGCCTTCCCCCGCGACTATAATCGTGTGATTAGTTACCAGGATGAGGTGGGTTCTGACAAAGCTGACTGTGACTTCGGGAATTGGGAAGACGTGATGGGTAATGATTATGGCCTATTATGGAAAATTTATTACGCTATGGACGATGCTAATTATGGAAATTACTTCTCAAATCTCGGTAATCCTACGAACTGACATGGGTACTATGAGTCATGATGATGGAATGATGTTCGATATACTTGTTCTCTGACATGGATGACACGCTGGACACTACCCTCCCCCCGACCATAATCGGTTGCGTTGCGGTCTCCGCATCGCAACTCTGAGTTTTTTCTGTGCTTGGAATTTTCTTTATTGGGATTTCTATCTAGGCTCGTCTTGGGTGCGAGAGAGTTATTGAGTCTATCTATTCAAATTTACCCTACTGACTCCTCTCGATTGCGAGAGTTATTGGAAATTGAAATGTAGAACCTACTTGTGATAGGGCTTCAGGTGTGTGCCATTCACCCATCCTGGTAGTATCTGGCCATCTAGTTGTGCTAACCGAATTTCTCTTGAATCTTTGATTTCTATGACATGGTACAGTCCCAGCCAATGCATTCTCGGTTTACCTGGGAACTTCTGGAACTTGCTGTCGTAAAGTAAAACTTTTCCGCCGACCATGAACATTTTGTGCTTGATATGGCGGTCGTGCCAAGATTTTTGTCTCTCTTTCTGGACAGTTTGGTGGAATTATGCTAGAAACATGTCTTCTTCGAGCTCTTGTAGTTCTTGCAATTGCTCTTTCAGCGAGTCTTCCTCTGATAATTGAAGTGACGTTGCAATTAGGAGGCTCGGTATGACAAACTCAGCCGTTACTACTGCTTCCCTCCCATACACCAGCTGGAAAGAGGTCTGGTTGTTTAGTCTTTTAACAGTTGTTCTGTACGCCCATAGTGTTGGTGGTATACATTTGTCCCAGTCGTCTCGTTCAGCGTTGCAAATCTTCGTTAAACCCTTTTCCAGAATATTATTGAATGCTTCTACTGTACCATTATCTTGTGGATGGTAAGGATGAATTTTATAATGTTGTACCATGAAGTTTTCTAGCAGAGATATGATGGTTTCATTGATTAAATGTGTACCTTGATCGCTTATCAGAATTCTCCGACAACCAAACCTACTGAAGATATTTTCAAATATGAATCGAGTTGTTGTTTCGGCAGTGCAATCCTTCACTGGTATCGCCTCTGCCCACCTTGTCAAATAGTTTGTTGCAGTTATGATATACATGGCCTGTGAGTGCCTTGTGACAGGTGAAATCGGCCCTATAAAATCAACTACCCATTTCTCAAATGGTTGCAGTGCCTTTACTGGGTGAAGTGGGAGCTCATCCCTGTGTGATGGACGTCCCGTCCTCTGACATACATCGCATTTTTTTACAAATGCCTTACTATCCATGTGTACTGTCGGTCACCATAAACCTACCTGCAGTATTTTCCTCGCCGTTGGTTTTGCTCCGACATGCCCTCCCGCAACTCCATAGTGGCATTCCCACAGTATGCCTTCCTTCTCATGATCCAAGACGCACCTTCCCAAGATTTTTTCTAACCCCATCTTATACAGGTGTCCTGCTATTAGCTGATACTCTGTTGCTCAGACTACTAAATGTCTTTTCTGGGCTGTTGTATATTCATTTGGGCACTGTCCTGTTGTCATATAGGTTGCTATATGGTCTAAGTAGTTTGGGATGGCTTCTACTCTAAAAATATCAACATCCAGCAGCTAATCATCCAGAGACCCTCCATTTTCTAGCCTTGACAGGTGGTCAGGCCCCAAATTCAGTCTCTCGGGTTTCACTATCACCTCAAAGGTGAACTCCTGAAAGAGTAGGAGCCATCTGCAGATTCTTCCCTCCAAGACCGGTTTGTTAACTAGGTACTTTAAAGCTGAATGGTCTATGAAAAACTTAAACATACCTCCTAGTAGGTAGTGGCAGAACTTTTGAAGGGAATACACCATTGCCAACGCTTCGCACTCTGTTGTGGTGTAGTTCCTTTCCGCTATTGATAACCTACGACTTGCAAAATAAACTAGGTGATCAACTGAAGTGTCTCCTGGTTGAGCCAGAACTACTCCAAGTGTGATGCTGGAAGCATCAATGTGGACATGAAATTGTTTGTCCCAATTAGGGTGAACCAATATTGGTGCACTTACCAACATTTATTTCAAGATATTTAGGGTTATCGTGCAATTTTCTGTGCAACTGAGCTGCTCCAACTTTCGCAACAGCTTTTCTAATGGGGTTGTTATCTTCGCATAGTTTCGGATGAATTGCCTATAGTAGCCTGTGTGGCCTAGCAAAGACCTTAGTTGCTTCACAGTTTCTAGCACCTCCATGTTAATTATAACTGCCACCTTTTCTGGATCAATGCAAACCCCTTGTGTGCATACAACATGTCCTAGCAGTGTTCCAAAAGGCACTGCAAAGATGCACTTCTTGAGGCTTAATGAAATCCTGAGTTGCCTACATCTGTCGAACATTATCCTCAATAATGTTGCATGGTCCTTTAATAGGTTGTAGATAGTCCAGTCATCCATATAGACTTATAGGAATTTGTGGATGTATTCCCGAAATGCTACTATCACAATTCGTGAAAATACTATTGGCGCGTTTTTCAACCTGAATGGCATTACATGATATGCAAATGAACCCCATTTGGTGGTGACATTTGTCTTCTTCTTATCTTCTTTGGCTATCCTTACCTGATGTTATCCTAAAAATCCATCGTAAAAGAATAAGCCTCATTCCCCACAATGTTGTTGATAACTTCGTCACTGAACAGAGTAGGGAATGGTTCATGTATGCACGCATTATTCAAGCAACTATAGTCAACACAGACTCGAATTTCAGACTTATATTTTTTACTTTTTATGACTATAGGACTTACCCATTCTACTTCTTCCGCTGGGAATATCAACCCTACCTTTAGCATCTTGTCAATCTCTGCCTTAACTTTTTCTTTCACTCTTGGATTTAGACGATAGGGTCTGTGCTTGACTGGTCTTGCATCGGGCTTCAAAATTATGTGCATCTCCCCCAGGTCTCCTTTTATTCCTTTCAAATCTGCTACTGAGGATGGGAAAAAGTCTTCATATTCTTGTAGCATATTGAATATCTCCTTAGTGATCTCGGCATCCCAATAATCACCTATTGATGCAATTTTGGGCTTTTCCTCTGTCCCAATGTTCATTTTCTTAGTCTTTAGTGCTAGCAGATGAATTCCTTCTGTTGTCGGGTCTTCTTTAATATCCCGCTCCCCCTCCTTTTCCTCAAAATACAGATGTCTAAGACCTTCTATAATATCATCATCCATCTCACTATTTATCTTTTTGCATGCTACCGACTATCTGATGCCTTGGTTTGGGAGCGGTTTCTCTTCCTCCTCCTGAATCTCCGAGAAGAACAATAACTTTTTAATGGCTTGAAATGCTTGTGTGACTATCTCTATTTTCCCTTCAAACGAGAAGCATTTTGTAAATTTATTTGCAACTGCTTGCCAAGTATTGGTTCCTCTTTTCCTCTCTTCCGTTAGGTACCAAGCGTGTGGAATCAAATCCAGTGAATGTATAAACTTGTATACCCACAACTCTTTCAGGTATCCTGCATTTTTCCATTGATCCTCACAATCTTTCAAATGTTTTATGGGGTCTGATTCCCCTTAATATTTTTCTGTGAAGTGCGGTCCTTCTTCTTCTTTGAACCTGACTTTCAATGCTGTCGCAGCTTTGTCCCATTGCGACAGTGAGTTGCGGTGGTTACTCCACCACCTTTTTGATGTTGATTTTAAAGCCATATCCATGAGTGGGACCCTATTTTCCATTGGTACCTTATCTTATATTATGGCAATGAAAGTGTTTACAGTGTTCATATTTGACAAAGTTGGATAATCTCCTACCTCACTCCCGATCCGATTGATCCTTCTGATGGTGGTGCATCTTCTTGTATTAGTCTCATATCCCCCTTGCTGCCAATCATCCCAAGCTATCTCTGAGCCTAAGTCTGAGATTTTAATACTTCTCCAACTCACAGATCCCCTCATTGTCGGGTTGATATAATCTTCCCTTTTTCCTATAGTCATTTGATAAACATGATCAAGAAGCTGAGCATCTTCTCTATTGTCAACGGACTCTGTGTATCAGGGACCTTAATATGGGTCGAGTGGTTGGGTGACCCTGACCTCCCCATCTTCAAAGATCATCAGTTCCTTTTTTAAATCTATTACTGTAGAGTTTTTAAAAGCTCAGTCGATCCCCAATAATGCTAGATAAGGATCTTTATCCCCCATAATTTCTATCACCTCGAAGTCTGTGTATGTATTTACCCTGCTTTGTTGAGATTGCAACAAGATGATGAGCTTAGTGGAAAGGAATCGCCTTCACTAAGTGGGCCCGCAGGGTATTTTTGGCGCAAAGTCTATTTTTAGACTATGTCTATTTTTAGACATATGGATCATGTTCTATGAGTTGCAGGATGCTATTTGTGGATGGTTGGTCAAGTCGGAAAAAATAGATGGACTTCTATTTTTAGACATATTGGGCGGAATCTACTTTTAGATTGCCAGTCTAAAAATAGATATGTCGAATATTATTAGCTCTTAATAATATTTGGACTATAAACATTATCTTATTCTCTTGGAGCACTTCAGTTAAGTGCACAGATGTGGCACAGGAGCTGACAGAAGGAATTACGCTATTCCTGAGGGTTAAGTGGAGCTATTGCATGGATACTTCAGTTAGAACTCATGTGACAGAGTTTGGTGGAGTTGATTGAGGAAGTTAGTGGAGTTGTATTCAGTTTAACTAATCTAAACATAGTTGAGCTATTTGTATTCGGTTTAACTAATTGATACAATTAGTGAGAGTGGTGTGAATTAATTATTAATTAATTCACTAATTATAAACTCATTAATCAACTAAAGAATGCATCAGTTAACTTCAGTGCATGGAAATTTTCAGTGGAGACCAGTGCAGAGATAGGTGAAAGAGCAGGTTAACTATCAGTTGTGACTATACAGTTGCTATTTGCAACACACAGTGGAGAAGCCCATGAGGATTGCGCAGTACAAGCCAGGTGGTTTATCTATTTAATTAAGCCATCCCATAGCATTGATTATGTAATAGAGGATGGCTATCAAGTGGCAAAAGATTGGAGCATGTGTTTTGCTAGATCTAGCTTGATAGTGTGTAGCAATTTGAGGTAGTGCTGAGAGCTTGTGAGGAGCTTTGTACTATGATTGTTACATGATCTCCATGACATATAATATACAGATAGTTGGGGTTTTCAGCTTTAATCTTTCCCATTAAATACTGTGTTCATATTTGTGATTGTTCATGGTTTTAATGTGCGCATGCAATTGATTTTATCTCCGCATGTAATGATCAATGGTAGAAGAGATTCTTTATTATGCATGAAGCTAAAATAGTGTGTGGTCAGGAGAATATCGGTGAATAATATATCAGTTATTCAAATTTCTACACCCACAATGTCGACTTTGACCTCCTCCGGCCTGCCTATGGGCACAATTCAGTACTGGTTTGCCATATGAAGTTGAATTGGTGAGTATGTCAGCCTCGGTCTTCCCAATGCTTCCCATGTCTTCCTTGGAAAAATATTGACATATGACCCTAGGTCAAGAATTGTGTCCTTAATTTAGAATCCCGCAACTTGAGTGCTCACCCAGAATTCTTTCCCTGTCCTTCTCTTATTTTTTTACACTCTACATATGTATTTCTATGTTGCTTCATTTGACTCCCCTGGTCCTGTGGTCTCCTGCACCACCATTTCTAGGTTCTTCTTTAATTGTTCCAACATTGGCGTGTTTGTAAAAATATTTAGAAATAGATGGAACCATTCTTCAATCGTGGTACTTTTACTAGCTTGGTTCTCCTTATCTTCCTTGGCCCATGGAAACTCAATGCCTTTACTTCCCCCAAGTTGGGCAAATGTTTCCACTGCTTCCTTAAAGTATTTCTTTTGTCTTTCTGGCTTGAACATTGGCTTTGGAGATGTTGGCCTTATCAATTTTATCGGGTCTGTCATCTATGCATCTTCCCCAATTCTTTTCCCTCCTCACGTTAAGATGGCTACATTATGCATAGATTGAGCCTCTATTATTCTTGGTTCTGCATTTACCATATTTGTTCCTCTTTGTCTAGCTCTTTCTTCCCATCTTTTAATGAGCTCTAGGAAATATTCTGTTGCGTGTGTGTTAACTCTGTATTGAGAGAACTTGGGTCTTCTAGGAAGTGGACATTCCCTATCTACATGACCTTCTTGGTCACAGTTGTAACATCGTACTGACCCTCTTCCTCCAGCTTGGCCTCCTCTCATGCCTCACCCTCTGTTGAGTCCCAAACTTGCATCTTTCCTATACACCTTTCTATACTTTTTCCATTTACCTGGACCTCCTAAGTCATCAACATCATTGCATATTAATCATAAAAGAGCATTTAAAGTGGTTTTTAACTGTGTTTTGTGTCTGATGTTTGGATTATATTTTTGCTCATTGAGCTGCGGAATCTTGTCACTTTCCACAGCTGCTTCAACTTTCCGCAGCCATTTTGTTAAAGTCTATATTGCAGGTGTCTTCAGGCAAATCAAGCCACATGGGCAATTTGGAAATGACATGGATATGGACCGAGTCCTATTGGCTCAGTCGAATTCACCAAAGAAGGTCGTGGTCAACGGTAGTCAAGCGGTGGTCAACCTAAGAGTCCTACGGTGACAGAACAATATTTTTCACCACGTGAAGACTTGCGTGGCCATGCCTAAATCTCAGGGGACATATCAACACCTATGAACTGCTCCATAAGCTGAATCCAATGGCCACCCTTCATAGATTTAATCTTCTCGGCAGCCATAATGCTAAATTTCTGGACGTGGTTGTTCACGTGTCTTTTATCAGCACATATTGTAGGAAAGTAGTTATGTCATCCTCTGTTATAAATAATGTGTTCTCATATGCATAGTAGCTAGCTTTTGTAATGTAATTTTGTTGTAAAGAAAGCCCACTATGCCATGACATTATTTCCTTGTTATGACTGCGTTTTGAATACATGAGAAGACTCTGTTCATAAGCATAATTCGTGGTTGATAGCTGTTCCCCGAGGATTGTGCAGAGGGCCCCTGCACACACCGAGGTTTTGTTTATTGTTGTATAGTTTCATGCTTTATTTCCTTACGTTCATTATGCCATAGTTACTCACGTGTATATATTACATCTCTTATAGTATTAACGTTTTATTTCTGTCCATAATTTTTCATGCTTTATACTGCTGTTAACTGATCAGTGTCTTTGTTCCAAATTACAGTAGGCAGCCCGGGCATTTGCACATAGTTTTACAATGACTAATCAGTTTTGTCCTTCTGCTGATTTATTTTTCTTAGCTTTTAATTCCAGCACTGTTTTATTTATTTCAGTTTTGTACATTTGCTTTATTAGTTAGATTAGATATTAAATTACTCATGTCATTATCAATTACCTCTGAAAGCCATAGCGAGACTAATGGTGAGGGATTGAAGTATGAGTGTGTAGTTTGATATTAGTTTATTTTTCTGCAAGTTAGATATTAAATTGTTCATGTCATTATCAGTTACCTCTGAAAGCCATAGCGAGACTAATGGTGAGGAATTGAAGTATGAGTGTGTAATTTGATATTAGTTTATTTTTCTGCAAATTAGATATCAGATTTCTCAAGTTGTTTATGATTACCTACGAAAGCCATAGCGAGACTAATGGTGAGGGGTCAGAATATGAGTTGATGTAATTTGATTTTAGCTTTACTTTGCTTGCAATTCTTGGATTTATTTGAGCACAGTTTCTTTTGTATTTAGACAGAAGCAAGGATAATGGGTTTCATGATCAATAGTTCACTGTTTGTTTGACTAGTATAGTGGCACATTTTCATTTTCTTTTAGGAATTAATTTTATCATTGCATGTTTTAAAACCCTTTTGAAGTTTGAAGTTTGGGAAATAATTATAAAGGACATCATTGCCTTGAACATTTATATCCATACTTGTCTTTTAGAATTTCCATCTCACATTAGGAAACCAACCAAGATAAAAACCCCCAAGATAAATAAAAAAACCAAAAACGACAAAAAGTAAGAGATAAGTTATCTTGCACATATAGTGCGCCACACTTCGTCATCTTACGAATCCCGGATTGACAAATTAATGTAACAATTTAGGACACACTAAATTGACCAAACATTTTGGCACCGTTGCCGGGGAAGTGTAACTAGGTATCCAATTTCTTAATTAAAAAAAAAACAATAAAAAGAAGGGAAAAAATGATAACTTCTTGAAGTATGGTCTCCTCTTGCACCTAGTGTGATCTGGAGGATCAAAAAAGAGAGTTATTGGTTCAATAATTTCTTAAGTATGCTCTCTTCTTGCACCTAGTGTGACCTGGAAGATCAAAAAGAGAATTATTAGCCCAACTTAAAAATAAAAAAAATGACATGCATAGAGCAAGAGATTCTAGGGGAAGGTTTATAGCTAGAGCCAAGAGTTCGATTTTCACAACTCCAGCTTCTTCAAGGCATAGACAAGATTCACCACCATCTACCCCTAGCCTTAATATTCCTGGAATTCAAGGAGCAGCTGAATTAGAGGATTCTCCTACACCATCTACCAAATCTCATTTAGAAGAAGACCCTTTCTTTACTTCTACGGGAGAGCATATTGTAATTAAAGAAGTAGAATCACCTGAAGAAGAAAAGGAAGAAACTCCCTCTCATCCTCCCTTGATAGAAGAACCAGAGGACTCTGAGGACTTTGAAGAAACTATCATGACAGAGGAAGTAGTAGATGGATTCGGAGGTAGAGGTAGAGGTAGAGGAGGAGGAAATAATGGAGGCAACAATGGTGGAGGTGGAGGTAATAATGGAAGAAATAGGGAAGGAGACAACTCGTTTGGATTCCCTATAGTTTATGAGGAAACTCATACAATGATGAAAAACATCTCACCATCTGTCCTCCCCAACTTTTATGGATTGCGAAGTGAGGATCCTGAAACATTTCTGTTTGAGTTTGAAGTCGTGTGCCGAACCTATGACTATATGGAAGACTCTCAAAAACTCAAACTGTTTCCTTCAACATTGAAGGGAGATGCTTTGAAATGGTTCATGGGATTAGTCACCCAATCTATTAGGACTTGGAATGATATGAAACAAATTTTTTTGGATAGATACCTGGACTATTGCATGCCCACCAATCACAAGGATGAGGTATTCAAAATGGTGCAAAAAGAAGATGAAAATTTGGAGGATTTACTTGAAAGATTTCAATACAACTTAAAAAGAGCAAAGATGAGCAACTTAGATGAGGAAAATTTGAAATCCCTTCTATTAAAATCCATCAGAGATGAATGGATAGATATTTTAAACATCATGGGGAAAGGAGACATTTCTCAACTACCACTTCGTGACATAACAGAACTATGTGTCCATCTCTCAAGGGGAAAATCTAAAACGGGAAAAGGGCCTAGAGATCCTTCTCTTATCAGGGCAAACAAATCTACAACTGGATCAGTAAGTAGGGCAGATATTGGCAATATGCTTGATGAATTCAAAACCGATATCTTAGGGAGCCTTAGTGAACAACTAGACACCCTTAAAATTCAAAATAATCAAAAAGCAGAAACTGATGCTCTAGCCATCTTTTGTCCGAAATGTAGGAAGAAACATGCTTTAAGGGAATATCCCTTGGATGCAAAAGTTGTAGAAACATGTATGATTTGCTCAGAGAATCATGAGACCAAGGATTGTCCTTCAATTCCTGGACTCAAAGCTGTTTTTCAAGAAGATCCAAATTCAGTAGAATCTCTCTGTTTTGTTGCAAGAAGACCTTGGCAGAGGAAAAAAACTCAAGGGTTTAACAACCCTATGAATTTTCAACCCCCACCAAATTGGAATCCTTGGCAACAACCTTGGCCCCAACCTCAAAATTCATATCAGTCATGGGTACAAGGTATGCAAAATCCTTATGGGAGATTTGCTCAATTTTATCAATATCCTCCATCTTTTCAAAATCAACAAGCTCCACAACTTCCAAACCCAAATCTACAACTTCCATTGCCATTTCCACAACAACAACCTTCTCAACAAAATCCAAATCCTCAACCCATGCTTCCATTCCAACAAAAGACAAATCAACTTCTAGCTCAGCCATTGCCAAATCCTAACAATAAAAATCCTCAGAATACTTACATGATAGAAGGACAACAATTTCCTACCTATATGATTGTTCCTCTCAATGATGTACAACTCAGATCTGGTAGAGTTTTAGAAAAACCTTCTATAGATGTCCAAGAGCAAGATACCTCTAAGGAGGACTCTCTTAAAGTCAATAAGGGTTATGAGGAAGCATCTCTTCAAAACTCAAACATTCAAAAAGAGAAAGAAAATTTAACCCCCACAACTCCTATAGTTGAGCAACCTGCATCTTCATCCACACCTCCTTTCCCTGAAAGATTACAAATTGATAAAGGGGTGGAAAAACAAATCTTGTTGCCTAACTATGATTTTCTAGATGAATTAAATAATGTTTTTATCAAGATTCCCTTGCTACAAGCCATTAGAGAGATTCCTATTCTAGCAAAAACAATAAAGGAGTTGAGTCTCAAAAGACCAGGAAGGAAACCAAGAGATACAAGAAGAATCCACCTGGTAGGAAAAATTACAGATATCATGATGGGAAAAATTACCATGCAGAAGTATGTAGATCCAGGTAGTCCAATTGTCAAGACACATATAAATGGGATAGAAATTCCAAAAACATTGATTGACTTAGGGGCTGCTATCAACATTATGAGTAGACAGACTATGGACCAGCTAAAACTTCCTAACCTTCTTTTTACACCTACTTTACTGCAACTTACAGATCGATCAATTATTAAACCAGATGGTGTATTAGAAGATATTTCAGTCTCCTTAGATTCTTGGGAATATCCGGTAGATTTTATGATTTTGACTCCCAAGAGTAATGTAGGAGGGCACCCACTTATCTTAGGAAGACCTTGGCTAGCCACAGCTGATGCTTTTATTAGTTGTAGATCTGGGGATATGTACATTTCTAATGGTAATTCGACAAAGAAATTCAATTTGTATCCTCCAGCAAAAGCAATCACAGAAGTAGGAGATAATGAATGGGTCGATGATGAGGACATTATACAACCTGTCTTTACCATTTCTAAAATCAGTGAGGATAGTCAAATTCTGAACACATTAGAAAATTTTGAGACATCTTCAGAATATGACCCCACACAATTTCAGTTGGAATCTGACATTGAATATTTATCATCAAGAAAAATGTCTCTTTACTCTATGGAAGAGTTCGGTAGTTCTACCATTGAGATTTTTCCAGGAAAAACATTGAATATCAACAAAAATTTGGAAACGTCACAAGAGGAAGAACTAACCAAAATCTTGCAAAAACATTCTACTGCATTTGCATGGGAGTATATTGATATGAAAGTTATTGATCCTAAGACTTGCATCCATCATATCTATATTGAGGAAAACAGTATACCAATCAGACAACCTCATAGAAGGATGAATCCAAACCTTAGGGAGATAGTGAAAGAAGAGCTCCAAAAACTACTCAATGTAAACTTCATTTATCCAATTTCAGATAGCTGATGGGTTTCTCCTTTGGTTATAGTACCTAAAAATAATGGTAAATGGAGGGTATGCATTGATTACAGGGAATTGAACAAAGCAACTTTGAAGGATCACTTTCCTTTAACCTTTATCGATCAGGTATTAGATACATTAGCAAGCAAAAATTACTTTTCATTTTTGGATGGTTTTAGTGGCTATAATCAAATTCAGGTAGCACCTGAAGATCAAGATAAGACCACATTTACCTGTCCATGGGGGACTTTTTCCTATCGAGTGCTTCCTTTTGGGTTATGTAATACACCCGCAACATTCCAAAGAGCAGTACTAGGAATTTTTTCTGATCTAATCCATGATTGTGTAGAGGTTTATATGGATGATTTTACATTTTTTGGTAATTCAATTGAAGAGGCATTAGAAAATTTGGAAAAATTCCTTATAAGATGTAAAGAAACAAACCTTTCATTAAGCCATGAAAAATGCTTTATGATGTTTACTGAAGGTATTGTTTTGGGGCATCATATTTTAGAAGATGGGATTAAGGTTGATAGATCAAAAGTTGAAGTCATCTCCAAGTTGCCTATTCCAAATTGTTAAAGAGATGTTAGAATTTTTCTAGGATTTACTGGATACTATAGAAGATTTATAGAAAACTTCACTAAAATAGCATCTCCACTCTTCAAACTTCTTACAAAAGACTGTGAATTCAAATGGGATCCTGATTGTCAATCAGCCTTTGAAACTTTGAAAACAAGAATATCTGAAGCACCTATCTTGAGAGGACCAAATTGGAAACTCCCTTTCCATATTTCTATAGATGCTTTAGATACAGCTCTAGGAGCTGTGTTGGGTCAAAAAGATTTAGTCCCTTATGCCATTTACTATACCAGTAAAAATTTGACTCCCACTGAGTTGAACTATACTGTAACTGAAAAAGAGTTTTTAGCTGTTGTTCATGCAATCAATAAGTTTAGACATTATATAACAAGCTATGAAACTTTTATTCATATTGATCATTTTGCGATTAGATATCTAATGAACAAACCTGTTACTAATGGCAGAGTGACAAGATGGCTCCTACTTTTGCAGGAATTAAATATTACTGTGTTGGATAGACTAGGGAAACAAAATACAGTAGCTGATTTCTTGTCTAGGATTCAGAATACTAAAGAAGATTCTCCTGTAGAGGATAAGTTTCCTAATGAATACTTGTTTGCAGTAACTACTAAGACACCTTGGTATGCAGATATTGCTAACTATTTGGTTACAGGGAAACTGTCTCCACATTTATTTCCAAGTGAAAGAAGAAAGATTATTCAGGAAAGTTCAAAATATTCATGGATTTCTAACGAATTGTTTAAAACAGGGCCAGATCTTGTGATCAGAAGATGTGTCAGGGAGGATGAAATACCTGATATCCTCAAGGCATGTCATGATGAACCATGCGGCGGACACTTTGCTAACAAAAGGACAGCCTATAAAATCCTCTCTTTAGGATATTGTTGGCCTTCCCTCTTCAAAGATGCAAAACAATATGTCAAAAGGTGTGACAGCTGCCAAAGAGTAAGGAAACCTACCCTTTCAAATGAAATGCCATTGCAACCACAGGTACTCATCGAACCCTTTGAAAAATGGGCTTTAGATTTCATTGGACCTATTAATCCACCATCTAAGAAAAAGAAGTATATATTGGTTTGTACTGATTACGTTACTAAATTGGTGGACGCCAAAGAATTAGTGTCTGCTACTGAAAAGTCAGTTGTTAATTTTATTTATGAGGATATTTTTACTCGCTTTGGTGTTCCAAGAGAAATTGTGACAGATCAGGGAAGCCAATTCACATCCAACCTGGTGGAGAAGCTGATGGAAGAATACAAAATCAAGCACAGAAGATCTACTCCTTACCATCCGCAAGAAAATGGTCAAGTGGAGTCTACAAACAAATTTCTCGAAAGTATCATCACCAAAACTGTTCATCTACATAGAAGAGATTGGGTAGAAAGGCTTTCTGAAGCCTTGTGGGCCTACAGAACTACATGAAGAAATACAACAGGACATTCTCCCTATGAACTTGTTTATGGGAAAGAAGTCCTTCTCCCCATTGAGTTCCAAGTCAAGACCTTCAAGATAGCAGTTCAGTTGGGGATGGATTTATCAGAAGCTCAAAAGCATAGAATGGAGCAGTTGAATGAGCTAGATGAGATCAGACAAGAGGCAATTCTAAGAACTGATCTAGTTCAATATCAAAGAGCTAAATGGCATGAAAAATACATCAAAGAGAAGAAGTTTCAAGAAGGAGATTGGGCATTGCTATTTTATTCCAAGTTTAAAGATTTTAAACGAAAATTTCAGACTCATTGGCTTGGGCCATATGAGATTGAAAAGATCTTTAGAAATGGAGCGGTAAGAATCAAGACCATTGATGAATCTCAAACTCCTCTTATTGTGAATGGCCACAGATTAAGGATATATCATAAGCAACTCTCAAAAGAGAAATTTGTCAAAATGTTTCAAGATAATTCTGCAATAAGGCTGGTGAAGAAGAATCCTTCTTCTCCACCAGCCTAGCCTTTGTTCTTTTCAGTTTCAAAAAAAAAAAAAAAATTGTATAAGCCTGAAAACCAATCACTGATTGGCAGTCTTATACAGAAAATGTAGGGTGAAACTCAGGAACACCTGACACCCTATATTTTCCAAAAAATTCTCTCTCTCGCTCATTTCACAAGTTTTATGACAACCCACTCCATTTCATTCCACTTCATTCCACTCCACTTCATTTCATTTCACCCCATTTCATCTATTTCATTTAATTTCACCAATAAAAATTTTATTTCATGACCATTTTCATTCAGTCAGTTATCATCTATCCATCTCCATTCACCCAAATAATTGTTGTGTCAGTTTCCACAACTGACACCAGTTTCCGCAGCCAGAAGCAGTTTCTGCAGCCACCACTCTGTTTTTCAAAAATTTATAGTCAGATGTTAGTTCAAAAATCATGAAATCAAATGCAGGTATGAGGACATATTATGAAGACATGAGGCATTCAAAAGAATCAATGAGGAGCAACTGATTGAAGACTAATGAAAAATGGAAAGAATTCCAAGGTATGAGTAGAAATTTATTTCAAATGGCATTCAAGCACATTTTTACATAGTTATAAACCATAGCTCCATTATATGCAATGATTGCGTTGATAACTCCATAACCGTTCCACGATCTCTATACGATTCCCCCACAATCCTTGCATTCATTTTTAAACAGCCTCATAATCAAGCCTCCTTTCTTCACTCGTGTTCGGCTATACTTTGATACTCCACCTGTAATTATGGAACGTGGTTGATTTGACTACGGCTTCTCTCAGCCGCACAAAATCCACAGCCGTTTCATAAACGTGCTTGCGTCTACTCTGCAGCCACCAAATTTTAAATACTGCCGGATGCACTTTACTCCCCCTACTGTTCTATTGAGCTCACGGCTGCATTTCCACCGTGTTCACATAAGCCTTCACCCCATTTTGTTCTCTGTTCTGCTTCATTCTGTGTACCTATTCTCAGATATCCGCTCACAGTCACTGGTCTCCTTCATAAACCATGTTCATTTCCGCTAATTCGGTCATCTTACCTCCGCTAAACCCTCCTCACGCAGACGAGTTTTAAAGAACATAAGGAAGGATGGGTCGGTTGTTGAGGGCAGAACCAGAGGGACCCAAATTTATGGAAGGATACTCGCAAGTCAAAGACATATTGAAAAAGGCAAAATGGCTTCGGTTTATTCAAAAGTTTAAAGGCTACAATAAGGAGGTAACAAAAGCTTTTGTGAGGTCTTTCAACGGTCTGGAGGTGGAAATTGGGGACCTCAAATTTACAGTGACTGAGGCATCCATAGCAGCTGCTACAGAACTCCCTCAAGAAGGTGAACGCTGGTTCAAGAACAAGAGCATTGGCGAGGAAGCCTGGAGAGTGATCCTACGTAACCTAGGTATGGATGTCACCATTTTCAAAAAGGGAATTCCTGTCCATGCTTTAAAAGAAGAGTGGGCCAGTTTACTGTTGGTTATTCAAAAGTTTATCACCTGTGAGGGACGTTTTGGATCAATGTACATGTATCATACCCAACTGTTGATGAATTTCCTAGACAATCAGACCCTCAATCTGCCATAATTTTTACTAAATAGTTTGAAAAATATGTCTGTAACCATCCAAAAGCATCTGGGGGACGTAGAACCACATTTGTATCACCATGGTCTCGTGAAAATCTTGATAGAAAAACAATTAAAAGAGAAAAAGGACACCTGGGAGCAGTTTTTAATTAGAAATTTCTTTAAAGAACCCCAAGAAACCCCTGAAGGCGGTACATCAAAAAGAAGTAGAAGAAAGAGAACAGGTGATAAAACTCAAAGCACTCCTACTAACACAGTTTAAAGAACTAGTAGAGAAGAAAGATTGTCTAAAAGGAGGAAGGAAAAGACTGAGGGTAAAAAGCCAACAAAATCAAAAGAGAAAAGAAGCATTGAGGCTGTGCATCAAACCCCTTCCTCAGAAGAAGACCATCAGGTATTGTCTGAGAGACTAGTTCACCTTCAGGAACAATCAGCTATGGCCAGAAAGAAAGGAAAAGGAAAACAGAAGGAAAAAGACAGTAGTCCACAGCATGTAAGAAGAAGCACCAGGCTTAAAGGAAAGTGGAGGAAAGCACAAACAAAAGGACCCCATTTTATTGATTTGGGAGGAGAAACACTTGAACAAACTCCAGCTGGCCATATTCCACCTCATTCTCATCCAAACGTTGAAACTAGTCCTCAAGATGTTGACATGATTCCTTTTCGGCCAGATTTTGAAGTCAATTCTCCTCCACAGCATTTTGGGGACAGCCCAAGGAAAACGACACCCAAGATAGATCCAAAGAAGCAAGAGGTGTATGATTACATAGAATCCTTAGAAAGAACAGCCACGGGTCCCAGCACTTCATCCACTCAGCTTCACACAGCACAAGAAGCTCTAGTCCAATCATTGAAACAAGAAGTCTTTGAGTTGGAGGTTTTAAATAGACATATTAAAAATGAAAATGAAGCATTAAAGGAGCAAAGCAGATTGGACAAGATCATTCATGACAACACTATGCTACATCTAGGACTGTGGCACAAAAAGAACAGGAAATTGAAGAAGAAATGCAAGAAGATAAGTAGAGCACTGATTAATCTCAAATTCAGATGCTTGATGAAGAAGCCCAGGATGTTAGCAGCACCAATAAAGAGGAGAAGAGGACTGGATGTACTAGCAGAGGTATCAAGGCATATGAATTGAAGGAGGATGATCAAAATTTTGGTTGCATGGGGACATGCAACACCTTTACAGTGGGGGTATGTTGAGTCCCAAACTTGCATCTTTCCTATACACCTTTCTAGACTTTTTCCATTTACCTGGACCTCCTAAGTCATCAACATCATTGCATATTAATCATAAAAGAGCATTTAAAGTGTTTTTTAACTATGCTTTGTGTCTGTTGTTTGAATTAGATTTTTTCTCATTGAGCTGCGGAATCTTGTCACTTTCCGCAACTGCTTCAACTTTTCGCAGCCATTTTGTTAAAGTCTATATTGCAGGTGTCTTCAGGCAAATCAAGCCACATGGGAAAGTTGGAAATGACATGGATATGGACCGAGTCCTATTGGCTCAGTCGAATTCACCAAAGAAGGTCGCGGTCAAAGGTAGTCAAGCGGTGGTCAACCTAAGAGTCCTACGGTGACAGAACTCTGTTTTTCACCACGTGAAGACTTGCGTGGCCATGCCTAAATCTCAGGGGACATATCAACACCTGTGAACTGCTCCATAAGCAGAATCCAACGGCCACCCTCCATAGATTTAATCTTCACGGCAGCCATAATGCTAAATTTCTGGACGTGGTTGTTCACGTGTCTTTTATCAGCACAGATTGTAGGAAAGTAGTTATGTCATCCTCTGTTATAAATAATGAATTCTCATACGCATAGTAGCTAGCTTCTATAATGTAATTTTGCTGTAAAGAAAGCCCACTGTGCCGTGACATTATTTCCTTGTTATGACTGCGTTTTGAATACATGAGAAGACTCTGTTCATAAGCATAATTTATGGTTGATAGTTGTTCCCCGAGGATTGTGCAGAGGGCCCCTGCACACGCCGAGGTTTTGTTTATTGCTGTATAGTTTCATGCTTTATTTCCTTACGTTCATTATGCCAGAGTTATTCACGTGTATATATTACATCTCTTATAGTATTAATGTTTTATTTCTGTCCATAATTTGTCATGCTTTATACTGCTGTTAACTGATCAGTGTCTTTGTTCCAAATTACAGTAGGCAGCCCGGGCATTTGCACATAGTTTTACAATGACTAATGACATGGAATCAATTTTTTCCTTCTGCTGATTTATTTTTCTTAGCTTTTAATTCCAGCACTGTTTTATTTATTTCAGTTTTGTACATTTTCTTTATTAGTTAGATTAGATATTAAATTACTCATGTCATTATCAATTACCTCCGAAAGCCATAGCGAGACTAATGGTGAGGGATTGAAGTATGAGTGTGTAGTTTGATATTAGTTTATTTTTCTGCAAGTTAGATATTAAATTGTTCATGTCATTATCAGTTACCTCCGAAAGCCATAGCGAGACTAATGGTGAGGGGTCAGAATATGAGTTGATGTAATTTGATTTTAGCTTTACTTTGCTTGCAATTTTTGGATTTCTTTGAGCACATTTTCTTTTGTATTTAGACAGCAGCAAGGGTAATGGGTTTCATGATCAATAGTTCACTGTTTGTTTGACTAGTATAGTGGCACATTTTCATTTTCTTTTAGGAATTAATTTTTTCATTGCATGTTTTAAAACCTTTTTGAAGTTTGAAGTTTGGGAAATCATTATAAAGGACATCATTGCCTTGAACATTTATATCCATACTTGTCTTTTAGAATTTCCATCTCACATTAGGAAACCAACCAAGATAAAACCCCAAGATAAATAAAAAAACCAAAAACGACAAAAAGTAAGAGATAGGTTATCTTGCACATATAGTGCGCCACACTTCGTCAGCTTACGAATCCCGGATTGACAAATTAATGTAGCAATTTAGGACACACTGAATTGACCAAACACCCTCATCCCCTGGGAGCCTCATTCACACTATATGAAGGCATGTCCAATCGTTCCGCTAATGTGTCCAGAGCCCTACACTGCTCTGTGTTGTGTGTTGTAGAAGCACAGAACTCACAGTATGTGTTTTTTGAAACGTTGGAGTATTTCTACAAGATTGGGTGTAGGCGGGGTGGATGACCCATGCTTTTGCATATCTCACAATATTCAATTGTAGCTTGATTCTATTGCACGGGGAATCCCATGTACTGATGTTGCAGAAAAAATAATCCTTGGGTGTTTATTTGTGCAACTCCTCCTACTGGAGGAGCTCCCTGTGCCCCTACTACTGATGTCCCCAAATTCTGGCCCCGTAGCCTTAGACATTCGGTTACCACGTGTCCCTCCATTAGATAGTGCGCACACCATACATTTGGTCTTTCCGGCCACATTGGTTGAATCTCTTTCAACTTTTCTATTAGGCTAGCTATCTGATGTTGTAACCCCAGTATGGAAGGGTCTTGAGCAGATGCTTCTCCTTTGAATTCTTGTGGATATCCCGCCATGGCCTCTATCTTCATAGCATGCTCCAATGCGTCTTGTAACGTCTCGATCTTCTGTTGTGTTAGCGGAGTTCTTGTTAATGGAAGAAGGGCCTTGATGAACCAATCTCTCTGATAGTTCTGGTCGATTAGATAACTCATTTTTCCAATCGCATCCTTGAATATCCTCATTAGATCCCATGAAATTTACCCCTCCAGCTTCTTGATCTCCCACGTCTCTGACAAACCCTGCTGATCTGTTTGGGGTAATTTGAATTCCTTAACGAAATCTCTCTTTACATCGTCTATTGCTAGGTTCTGATGAGCTTCAAACCACTTAATAAACCAGCATAGAGCTCTCTCCCTAAAATTAATTTGAACTTCGATCAACTTACCTACCTCTGGTGTCTGCCAAGCCCTCCATACGGCCTCGCAGGGGTACCGGTGTTGTTCCACGTCGTCATTACCCCTCCCAGAGAACTCTAGGTATCGATTAAATGATCCCACCATGCTTTCTTGTGTGGGTATTACTAGAATAAAATCCCTGGCTCCCGGCTGTGAAATGGTATTACTAGCACTACTACTAGTGTGTATTACTGATGTAGACTAAGCACTATTCAACTTACTCAATTCCCGTAACTTAAAAAAAAATTCACCTAGTGGCTGATAGAGTACTAGGGGAAGGTCAGGACTATAGCTATTTGAACTTTTGGAATAGAGTTACCTTGGGTTATGGGTGATGGCCCCTCTCGGAATAGTTGCTACATCACAACATGCAACTCCACATTGAATATCTCCTCAAGGCACGCGTCATCTCCGTCATACTTCTTTCCCTTCTCTGTTTGGGCTGGGACCCTATACACCTGTCGCACTTCCTTGATGGTCCCTGCTATATCTTGGGAACCCATCTGACCTTCCATCTCCTTTGTCATCTGAGGTGCCTTCTCCTTGTCCTTTCTACTACTTTCCTGCTTCTCCAACTCCTTCATCACCCTTTCTCGCCACTTCTCAGCGATTTGTGCCCTACGATGTGCTCGTCGTTCCCCCAACCTACTAGAGGTCTCGACATCCATATACCTATTCCCCTCTCCAACGTATTCGTAGCATCTCTCCCTTAGCTCCTTTCCCCAATACTGGAGGTTTAAGTCTCCATCTCAGATTTTGAAACTCCATCAATCCTTCGTCTACCATCAAGGCTTTCATCCACAGAGGGATCTCCTTCAACAACTCTCCACTCAATCCTAATCTGAATATTTCCTCCTCTTTCGAGAAAGACAGGTAACACTCAACTGCGAACTCCACTATGTATCCTTCCAAGGTAGATTGCACCCAGAAATCTACAGCTCGGGTCAAATCGGTATCTAACTAATGGAGTGCTACCAGATCTACGTGCAACCACTTGTGACAGACCTTCCGCGAGCTTATTTGGACTGTCTTGGCATGTAGTCTCCGCAACCAGTTGTAGAGATCCTCTGGAAACTTTCCCCAGAAGATCTCGTAGATATCACTAGAGGATTCAGAGAATAGAACCCAATTCTTAATAGCTTTCTCCCTTTGTTGTCTCAACTCCGCTTCTTGTGTTATGAACTGATCTAGGTGGTTATCCCACCAGCTTTGTATTTCTCTCTTGAAGATCCGTGATACCATGATCTAGTTCCAAAATGGAATTTCAGGTCTTGGCAAAGGAACCATTTGTTGGCGAGGAAGAAGGTCTCTTAGGCAAGACCCAGGTTCAGGATGGAGGCCAACAAGGGTTTCCGCAGTAGACTAGCACAACGTCAGAATTTTCACTCTACTCCAAAGAGCAGAGAGTCTCAACTGAGGCTTATCATGACCTTACTAAGATTAGGATCAGATCAAGTATTAATCAAGCATAACATATATAATAAAACATACAGAACTGGGTGCTCCGAATAGGTATAAATACTCTGAAAATGATAATACTCATGAAAATATTCAGGACAAAAAACAAAATTTAAAGTAGCCCACACATTCAACTTAATCAAAAACACATTACAAAACTTAGGACATCAAACCCAGATCATAGTATATTGCATTAACACAAAGGACAGTACATTTCTCCTCAGAGCAATCCTGGCAGAATGGATTACGAGATTATCACATATGATAGAACAGAATGAACAGAGGGAACAGAACAAACAGAGCGAACAGAGATCTCCTATAAATCCCTTCCTCTAATCTCTACTATTCCAACCTTCTGTCTCCACTATCTGACTACCTATTTGTTCCTTTGCCAACACGACTTTCAATTCTCCCTTCCTTTCTGCTTTGCTTTTTTCTGCATCTCCCTGATTACTGGGAGTACTTTTTTTTTATTTGTCGCTTCCTTATGCCCTCTGTGCCTCTTTCTTCAATAGCCACACCACCTGCTCTTCAGCTCTTCGCAACCATGAAAACTCTCTATCTACTTTGGTTGTGCTCTGCCACTCGTTATCCGCAACTCAAAATCGTTTTATTTCAAAACAAGGGCCCCAACACTTAGGGGCTTTAGGGTGGGTCGAATCCCATTATTATTTAATGTAATGGGGATATTTTATGAATGTTGAAACTCTACCCATGGTTTCAGACCATGGTATTGTAAATGAAAAATCTATATAAGGAGTCTAGATAGAAGTCATTGGCAGTCTGAGTCTGAGTAGGAGTTGATGAAATGCATTTGTATGTAAGATTGTTTTGAATCATAGTCTCTGGTTTTGGTTTACATGAAAGGCTCCTAAAACTAAGTGCGTAGAGACCTTAGGATGTCTGCAGCTTTGTGCGCACACCCCTACAGCTCAATGCATTGGGTGAAAGTGAATGTATGAGAAAGATCTAAGAAATTAATGAAATACATTTGAAGATAGATCTGAGTTTCTATTGATGTGTTTTACTTTACTATTATTTATTGTTATATTTTCTAATTAATGGTTATAATCTGCATTTGCATATCAAAGTGTGTTTTATGATTATTTATGTTGATAAAAATGTCTTTTGGATTAATCATAAAGTCTTAGATCGAACATTATTTATGTTTTTTTATGTATGATTAAGCAAGATCATGTAGTTTGGTAGTAAGCTCAATTGATGCATTGAACAATGCTTATATAATTGATAGATTTGTTTGTGAAGCTATGTCAAGGAAGAAAAGCCTTATAGCCACCATCCACTATCCCTCTGGATGCATAAACCTGGTTCTAGCATCCCCATATATTGCCTCGGGTGAGACTTCGGTCTGCACAAGAAGATCATTTCTGAAAGGGCCAGTAATAGTGGGTTTTTTTGGTTCGCCCAGACACATTTGAACCTAGTTCTAGGCCCCATCAATCCAAAAAATGTTTCCCTTGTCGGGACCAGGGTCTGATTGAGGGATAGTTCAACCTGGAATCTGTCTAAGAAAGATATTGAAGCTTGGGTAGATCTAAAAGAACACAAGTTTTCTATGCAAGAGAAAATAAATCCGTGCATCTCTACTAAACATTGGTTACATAAGTATATTTATACAGATCATTACGAGATATTTTTCTCGTCATTTGCTAGTTATTTTTATGAGTTGATATCAATACTAGTTGCGTAGATGTGTCATTTAAATAATAAGACGACTGCGTGCACCTAAGATTTGATTGAGAAGTTCAAAACAACTAATAACGGGATGACAAGGGTTGTTGATTATTGGATCGATAGTATCCTTGGAGAGTTTATTACTGGGTTCGCGATCAATACTTTTGTATATTATAGTGAGTCAAAGCACAAGTTATTCAAAGGCCCTAGAGGTAAGTACCTAAACTCATTGAAGTTCTGGATTAAAATGCTATTGTGTGAAAAGGGTATATTACGGATGTGCTCATATTGATGTTCGAAGAAAGAGAACCTGGTGCTACACTGAGTGGTAAAAGATTCAGAACTAATTGTGGTACTTACATTGAAATTGAATATCATTCATTGTTTAAAGGAGAAAGAAACACTGCTACCTCGAGAAGTTTGTCGTTGAGATCTTAAAGTCAGCAAAGCACTATAGATATTCCCCAAACTTCCACCCCCATCATCACCCCATCTCATTCTGTTCCTCCAGATCCACTTCCACATCCCCCATTTACCATGGCCCAACCCCCAAAGATGCTTGTGTTCAAGGGATTGGATGATCCATAATAGTTTTTGTTTGTTGTAGAAGAAATATGGAGTTCGCGGAATATTACAGATGAAAACATGACGAAAGCGCAGTTGGTTACAACGTTGCAAGATAGAGAATTGTCCTGGTACATGAATATGTTAAAACGCATTCAAATTCTACATTGGTTGAGACAAAGACCATGATGAACGTTGAATTCAAGAAACCAAAGTTGCAGTCCCAATGTATCACATAATTCAAAGAGATTAAGCAGCTAGCTACTGAGACCATGTGGGAGGTAGATCAAAGATTTAAGACACTGTTGATCCAAATTAGCTTCAAGATCCCAAATGAAAAACATAGAGAATGATTCATTGTTGTGTTGTTGCCTCATCTCGTATTTCCATTGTCACAACGTAATATTGCAACTCAGGCTAAAGCATTAGAGATCACAATGAAGATTGAAGCTTTGCCAGTAGCTGATACAAGCATATGAGTGCAACAAATTCAGACTCAGTTAGCGATCTTGCACATGGAGCTATAGGATCTAAAGAAGGGAAAGGAGATTAGATCTTATATAAGGTTAAAAGTCTGGTGTATCAAGTGAAAAGAAGATGGCCACTATAAAGAGAAATGCCCTATTTATAGAGACTATTTGGGTGATGGGATGTCGAGTCCATTGAATCCTGGATCGAGTGCTAGGATAAGTGTAGGGCCCCATGTATGGTGTAGCATATGAAAATTTGCAAGCAAACATTCCACAAACTATTCTCACCTGCTGCAAAATTTTGTCAAATCTTTGAAGTAATTGTTCTGCAATTTGCGCAGTTCGATGGGACATAATGAACAACATTTTAAGAGTTATGATCTAATGATGCAGAATAGTCTTGGTGCATAAATAATTTAGATAGAAGGTCGCGAAGCTTCAGGTTTTCCTACTGCGCGAGGAGGTTTCATAGGCTGAGGGGGTGGCTGAGGAGGAGGCGCTAGTCGTGGATGAGGGTATATCATATGTTACAACTCCGAGTAGCCAGGACATTTTTCCAGGGATTTTGGGAATCGTACAACAACTTTTTGTAAGTATTGTCAATAATTGTTCATGAAATCGAAGATTATCCCAATTTATTAGCTAAAATTCAAAATTAGTGCAACCAGTAGCCTGCTCAGAATATACAAATGATGAGGGTTGAATTGCACTAGGAAGATCCTAGCATTAACATAGTAACATGCAATGGTGTGAATACTAGAGGAAACTGCTCGAAAGAAAAGAGGACGGTGATAAAGACATGGGTAAGGAAAGGAAAAGATAAAAATTTTGGGTTTAATGTGGAATGTGAGAAAGAGACGTTCATGGAAGAAAAGAATACATTTATGACTCCTAAAGCTTCGACATCAATCATGAAGAGGTGCCTATTTCCACTGAAGAATAAGCCTGAGAAGGATACTCAAGTAAAGGAAGCTAATCAGTCTATATTGGCATCCTTCTTATAGACGTGTATGAATTACTAAGGGACTAGAAGGTTGTAGAAGGATTATAAGAGCTAGAAGATAACTACGCAAGCAAGGAATATTTGTAACTAGAACAATGAATAGTAAATAAGGTATATAACAACAAGAAAAGAACCGGCCAGGAGATGTGGTTAACTACACAGATCAAAGACTACGAGATGGATCAAGTCATTCTGAATCTAGGATTAGATGCCAACATTTGCTAAAAATACATGGGAACGAATGGGAAGGCATAAGCTGCAATGGTCACCAATTTATCTGAGAATGGAAAATCATCAGATGATCATTTCTATGGGGTGATTGCAGGGGATCAGTGTAGATATTGGTGGAGCAAGCACGTTAGTATACTTCGAAGTTATTAAGATCTATGATGATATAAATCCTTATAATACATTGCTGGGATTCAATTGGGATTATGAAATGAATGCTATAATCAGCCTAAAGAAGAGGAATTTGATCTTTGAAAAAAAATGTACCCGATTTTTTGTGCCATTAAATCCTTCTGAAGGCACGCGCTATACAGATCATGTCCAACATGAGTATGGGGATGCTGATATTGATCAGATATATAAGCTTACTACGTAGGATGAATACTAGATTAAACCCACCGCGGATGGAAGAATATGTTTGGAGCACAATCGTTCGTGCATTTCCAATTTTGATGAGGAGTTGGAGCATTGGAAAAATCGCTTGCATTAAGTCACTACTAAGCGTTGTAACAAAGTCACAAAATCTTTGCATTGTGTTTGATTGGAAGTACATGAATTGCCTTTTTATGATGGAATGGGGAATGTTGTCTTGTTTTTGGGAGAATTTGAGCAAAAGGTGTCTGAGGACCAAAGATATAGAGCTCTGGACTTCACATTAGGATCTACTCCAGCCCGATGGTGGGGTGCACACAGAGAAAGTTTAGGATGATGAAAGATGTTTTAAAAATTGATAAGGCTAAGCTTTAGTCATATATAAATGAAGATCGTGGAGAATTATGATGGTCAAAAACATCCTCACGAGAATTTATCTCACTAGACAGTAGCTTGGGGTCCAGAACCTCAACCATAGTGGGTGCACTTGTTCTTTCATTCCTTGGATACGATACCTCAGCAATGGTATCTTGAAACAAAGTTGTGCCATGGCACTACATATTGGGATGAGATGATAGAAGGATTCATGTTAACTTATAACTTCTTTTATGGTTGTAAATGCATTACTAAGGCTCTTTAAGAAGTCAAAGCAGGAGTATTCTAGATTACCAAGGAGCCAAGGACGTTGGTACAATATGATTAGGTTGCGTAGTTCGAACATGCCCAAGGAAGTTACAGCCAATTTCCTTGGAAAGATCCACTCAACAAGCCTGTGTTTGGGGAGAAGACCCATGAATGTTTATTTCAAGGGGTGCATAGGACTACCAACGAGTTTTCCGAAGGGTCGCTTCCTCGAAGTAGAAGTACTACGTGGCAGCATGAAAACAGGTGCAGCTGGAGGGTACTGTTGTACCTTAAGAGACAATTCCTTAGCTGTGATAAGGAATCAGTGCTTAAGACATTATCTGATTATGTCACAAATGAATATATATCTGTCTCTATCTTATAAACCCTTAAAAATTGATTATGTAACCCTTAAATATCAAATTCATGCATGTTCTGCAATGCTATATTTCACTTATGCTGAAATGAATGAATGAAAGAAAAAGAGAAGAGGATTTCAATCTGATATGTTGTTTCAAACAGAATCTATCATTTTAAAACCTTGAAGAATTAAGTAAAGATAAAGTTAAAACAGAGGAGCGCACATTAAGGTTTGTTTAACTCTTAAATACATATGTATAAAGAGACCTGCTGCTCCTTAATCTATTTTATTCACAGATAAGAAAACATTGTGTAAACTGGATAACTTTTCAGCATAAACAGAATGATAGAAACTTGCATACTCATTCATTAATTTTCCATTCTTGAGTACAAAAATTTGGCTACAAGGTTCAAAACTCGAAACCTTTTCCTTTCTTGGAATCTTCTTTAAATACAAAATAGCAAAACAATTTCCAGCGATGAAACTAATTCTAACTGCTTTAACTACTTACAGTTACAGAGGTACATGCCTCAAAAAGGTCCTATTACAATTTACATGATTTTGAGGAAATAACATAACATGAAATTGAAAATTCCTAATCTATAAGAATAGCCGCTTCTAATACGGTTGCTGAGTCAATGGATACCTTTTGTTGAGATGCTGGGATTCCTTTTGCTGAGTCCATTGAGATTTTTTTGTACTTTTCCCATATCTCACTTTGGGTTGTTGATGAATTCCTGAAACTATGATATTCCAACCTGAATGCAACAATCTAACTGTGTGTAGGTATTTCTGTGAAGAGAGTCTTCACCATCCATAACAAATTGAAATGCCTTTGCAAGAAATTAAACACTGTTTATCCTTTTAAAATCTGCGTCTTTTCATGCCTATTATCCATCTTGCTTTTTGCCAGTATTAATGAATCTTCATAAAATTTCCATGACATAATGTTTCCTTTCTCTGTCCAACATGAAGGTAAACCTATTCTTGTCAATTTATCAAATGATATATCAAACTTGTTCACTGTCTCTTTGATTCCAAGTAGTCTCTTTTCTGTAACTTTCTGGAGATCATTCCTAATTATCATCTTATTAACCTCCATATCATAAAAATATCTAGCATTTATTCCAATGTCTTCTAATTCCTCATCTGACTTGGAATTAATAAAGTTTATGAACTTCCTAGCCCAATTGGCTCTCTTAATTACTGTTTGTTTATCAGATAGGATCTCTTCTTCATAATCTGAGATAAGGCTTTTCTCCTTTGCAACTATATTCAAGGAGTTCCAATTGGACTTCATTTCTGAGATAATTTCACCCCAAATGATATCTTTAGCCTTTATAAGTGAGATATTTCCTTTTAATTTCTCTTTGAGATCTTTAATCTCACCTTCAGCCTTTTGTAAATTCAGTTTATTCTGATCAGCTTCATTTTCTAGTGACCGTATGATATTTGTGGCCGTTTCTAATTCTACATGAGCTTGCTTGCGATCTCTTTCTGCCATTTTAATTTCTGTGTTGAGTTGAGCAATCTGTGCTTAGGGATCTGTATCACCTGTAGGAAAAGCAAAGGTACAAGTATGAATTTCAATGTGATTTTGTAAAGAGATGGCAGTCTGCTTTATTTTAGACAATTCTTCATCTTTATGAAACAATTGCTGACGGAGTTCCTCTTTCTCTTTCTCCACCTCTGCCACTTCTGCAGCCATTGAATGCTCTGCAACAGGTAAATTCAGCTTTTTCCTCAGGATGGATATCTCTATTTCAGCATTCTCCATGAACTTCTGTACTACAGATTTGTCACTAGGATCTACACCAACCTTTATGATAATCTTTTTCAACTCCTCATTTTGAACTAATAAGGCCCTTGAATTGGACTTCTCCAACTTGAACTGCTTGATAAATTTTGCTAGCATATTTTCATCTTTAACAGTCATGGCATTGGTCTTAGTTAGATCATTGACAATTAATTATCCAGTCTGCATATGTAGATTCATCTTATCCAACAGTGGGCTCTTCTTAACATACATAGTTATATCTACGGCATTGAAACTGCTTGAGGATCCAAGAGACATCTCTGTTGGATGTGTTAAAGCCATTTTGAACTAATCCTTCTCGAGATCCATCATAGTTAGAAACCTAGTCTAATTAGTAGCTATGTGATGCTCTGCCTGAGCCTCCACATTAGATTTTATTCTTTGATTCTTCTCTTCAATCTGTGTAAACACCTGTTTGACTGAGGGCACCGTTTCTTGGTAAAGCTCATGACCTCCAGGAGAAGAGGGAGCATTTTTCTCTTCATTTAAATGGAAGGTAAAACCTGGTGAATTTGAAGAATGATCTTTAGCCAACTTAGTTATTTTCTCCTCTCTTGGCTCTTCATCATCTAACTCAACAACAGAATCCTTACTTATTTTATTTATCTTTTCAGTTATAATAGGTGTATGAATGCTTGTTTTTGCTGAATTTACTTCTCCTGGGTTTGCCAACTTTTCCTGCTCAGGTCTGCTTTCGTGAGTAAAAGCAGAATATCCATTTTTAGTTCTCCTTTGGGAAATCACTCCATGAGGATCATATGACCATTTTTCACCCAGTAACAGATGTGTCTCTTCCAACAACTTAGACACTTCACCAAATTCTTGCCTCTTATTTACCACAAAGGGTCCTACACTCATGGGAAACTTATACATGAGACCTCTCTTCATGGGAACAAAATGCACCTGATCTATGTTGAGACTATTTATGATGAATTCAAGGGAAAAAATCCTCATAGGCACAAAATTTGGGAGCTTGTAAGGCTCAATATTAGTTCCATACAATCTTATCTCAGAATATTCCTCAAACACAAACCAATCCCCAAACCTGCAACTAGGTCCCAACTGTAAAAACTCCCTGGCTTTTGGTAGAAAACAAGGGGGAGAAACCCCATTCAATATTCTATAAGCAATTGACATATACTGACTGGAAAACTCAAACAACCCTGCTTCATTTCCCTCTCTTCTAATTATGTCAGTCCAAAATATAACTGACTGCTTCTGTTTGTTGACATCCATTATATTTAACCCCAAACTCATAAATTCCTCAACATTTTGATATAAGAATAAATAAACAATCAATGAGGGGAATTTAAAGGAACCTGTGAGATAAAAGCTCATCAACTGAGAGTTGACAATCTCTTGCCAGAAAGATGGAATATCCAGAACTATCCCTGGTTTCATCATCATTGCGTACATTCCTAATACTGATTTGTCAACTGTAAGGTCATTATCTTTGCCCAGAATTTCTGCAATACAACTCAGAACTGGTCTATTCTCAGCATCAAAAATCTCCAAATTGA
Source organism: Pinus albicaulis (assembly GCA_034641835.2). Taxonomy (NCBI): domain Eukaryota; kingdom Viridiplantae; phylum Streptophyta; class Pinopsida; order Pinales; family Pinaceae; genus Pinus; species Pinus albicaulis. The sequence continues at coordinate 437,684,988 of CM076576.1, read as the reverse complement.
ATTCTTCACCTTCTAGTTGAAAGTCTTTTGAATTTGGTCTCAAATGAAACATACACTGATTATATTCTTCTCCTGAAAGGTTTTAAAAATAACTTGCCAATGAGTCTTCTGAGAATTGAAGTGATGACTCGTCTTCGGAGAAAAAAAATGCTTGGCGAATCAACTGCATCGACACCTGTAGAACATTCTCCCCATGTGAATTCATTATAAAGAACTTACCAGGATACATTGAAGAAACTGGCCAACAGATAAATTCGGGAAAGAAATGAGCTTTTGGGATACATGCAGACAGGACACCGGATTTCTTCATGGCAGAAAAAACTGGGGAATTCTTGACATTTAGGGTTACTTGATGATAAAAGAGGGGATTATTTATGGAAGACACGGTATCTTGGATGTCTCTCTCATTTTCCATGAGGGAAATGTGGCTAGTCGAACCAGGTAGTGAAAATCGCTTGGCCATGGTTGTACAGACAACAAAAGAAATCCGTAAAGTAGTGGAGAATGAAAAGGTGGCGACGACACGGCTCAAAGGGGAAAACAATTACAAATGATTTGAAAATGTGATAAAGGTCAATTTAAAAGCCGCGAAAACCCGTAATAAATTCCTGAAATGACATGTAAAAATCCATTGGCAAGGTTTATCATGGATTACAACTGTCTTCCACTTTTCCTCATGACGTCATTGCGGAGGCTCCTGAAGTACGGCGGCAAAATTTGGCTAGTCCCCCCGCAATGAATCTACATCGTTGATCGTTGTTTACCCCGTGGTCAAACAGGTCAACTGTGGGGGCACTTGATTCAATAACTCATGAGCTCTTTGCGCCTCTGCACTTTATCATTCGGTTATAATCTTCAATACTTGCTACTTCCGCTCAGAGACTTGCTCGACGTTTAAACATGAAACTATAATATACATCCAAATAAAGTTTAACAATAAACTTAATTTGCATCGAGCTTTTTAGAAACATTTCTTTTTTTTATGTTACAGTATAAAAAACATTATACTATAGCATATACTTTTTCTGAACTTCAGATTTTTTATTTTTATTTTTTTTATTTTCAAAATAAAATAGAAAAGGATATGCAGATGATCCACAACATCTGGCTCCACCTGGGGATAGTGTTTTTGCCACGAAACACTAAGAACCTGCAGATCAATACCTTCACTTCGGGCATGGAGTCAAAAATTGCTAAATGAAAAATCTACAATGATAAAATCGGATATATACAATGATTGTCAAACAGCTCTTAGTGCTGGAAATAATGTTTTAGATATTTCCCATTCACTGGCATATCTATCACTTCTCCTTCAAGACTTTCCAGCATGACGGTATTATTCATCCTGGCCTCACTAATTTTGAATGGACCGTACCACAAAGGATCAAATTTTCCATGTTTCCCTTTGTCTTCCCTCCGGGTATCCCATCTTAATACCAAATCTCCATTCTGAAACATGATTTCTTTTGCTTTCCTGTCAAATATTGTCTTCATTTTTTGCTAGTAAGTAAGAAAATTCTCTTGAACTTTATTTCTGCTTTCACTTAACTCCATTACATTATTCATTCTTCTAATCATGGCATTAGGTTCTTCTTGAGCATCTTGAAGGAAATAAATCACAGGTTTCACCAACTGGGTGGGAAACAATGCCTGAGTACCATATACTAGTTCATAAGGTGACTTACCAGTGGATCTCCTAGTGGTCATCCTTGTTGCCCATAGAGCAAAAACTAGCTTTGAATCCCAATTCTTCTGGTTTTCATTTATTGTCTTCTTCAAAAATTTTACTAATGTTTTGTTAGAAGATTTTGCCAATCCATTTTCTTGTGGATGATAGGCTGTAGAATGAGACAATATCACATTATAAGTCTGACAGAAATTAATAAACCTGATTGAGTTGAAAACTTGGGCATTATCTGTCACAATCTTTACTGGACATCCAAATTTGCTAAAGATATTTTCTTCTAAAAACTTCATAACAACCAAATCATTTACCTTCCTGGTAGGGATTGCCTCTACCCATTTTGTAAAATAATCTGTAGCAGTAAGAATCCATTTAAATTTCCCACTAGATGGTGGATTGATTTCTCCAATGAAATCCAATCCCCATTGTCTGAAAGGTTCTTCAACAAAAACAGGGAGAAGAGGTAAAGGGGCTAACCTTTTCTTTTCTGCGAACACCTGGCATTTTTTACAACTTCTGACTGTTTTATATACATCAGCAAATACAGAGGGCCAATAAAAACCTGATTTGAGAACTTTATGAGCAGTTACCTTCCAACTATAGTGACCCCAGCACAAACATTCATGATATTATTTAATTACTTCTGAAACTTCCTCCTCTGTCAAACATAACAATAACACACCAGCAGGATCTTTCCAATATAGCTTTACTTCAATTATGACATAAGGTTGAGCCTTGAGTTTTAAAGCTCTGTATTTAGCTCTATTTATTGAAGGAGGACAAGAAAGAAAGCATAAATAGTGAATAATATCCTTGTACCAATCTGAGCAGAGGAATTTATATTTAATTGCTGACTTTGAATGAATATTACATGTTTCTCCATTGACTTCCTCTACAGGTTCCAATAAATTAATTCCCAGTGCTTGGAAATTTGACTCTATTAATAATTTGGCTAGTCCCAATCCTTTGATCAATTTTGTTGGTTTAAAATCGAGGTTGTATTCTTGGATTTTAGCAATCCATTTGCCTCTTTTCCCGTCTACATCACTCTGTACTAAAACATCCTTTACAGCAGAATTAGGAACATATGCTAAAATTTGGAAATGAAGAATATAGGTTATGAATGCTTTCAATGCTTTCACCAGAGCATATACTTTTTTCTCCAATATATTATATTTTAATTCTGCATCTCGGAGCACCTTACTGAAATATGCTACAGGTTGTTCACACTTTTCTTCATTTCTCTGTAATAACACAGCAACAATTGTTGAGGAAGACGCAAATGAAAAAATTTGAAATGGCTTCGAATAATCTGGACTAATTAGAACAGGTGCTTCCTGTAGAGCTTCTTTAATCCTTTGAAAAGATTCCCTTGCTTCTTTGTCCCACTTCACCTCAGCATCCTTTTTCAACATGTCTGTTATTTTCTTGACAATCTCTGCGTAATTAGGAACAAATCTTCTTAGAAAAATAATTTTTCCAAGAAACCTCTGAATATCTTTCTTACTTCGAGGTAGTGGAATAAACTGTATTGCTTCGACCCTTGCTGGATCAATCTTCACTCCTTGTTTGGAAACAATATGGCCCAGCAGTTTACCCTCCTCCAGAGCAAACAAAGTTTTTTTAGGATTCAGCGATAATCCATATTTCCTACACTTCAAGAAGGCTTTTTGCAAATGCTGTAGATGTTCCTCATCAAAGTTTGAAAAAATTGTGACATCATCCAGATAAATAACCACAAACTTACCTCCTACAAATGAAATATCCATTGCTCTTTGGAATGTGGTCCCTGCATTCATTAGGCCAAACGGCATCTTGGCATACACGAATGTTCCCCAAGGTGTAGTGAAAGCAGTTTTATTTTGATCTTCCTTCTCCACGGCAACCTGGTTATACCCTGAAAAACCATCTACCATAGATAATCTGTAAGCTCCAGTCACTTTTTGCAAGAAAAAATCCATTTTCGGCAAAGGATAATTATCTTTCAATGAAGCCCTATTCAAGTTCCTGAAATCTACACACAGCCTTATCTCTCCATTTTTCTTTTTGACTGGTACAATATTGGAAACCCAATCTTAATATCTGAGAGGAACAATTATTTTAGCCTGCAGCAATTTCTTTACCTCCTTTTCAATCAGGGCCAACAACAATGGATTGATTTGTCTGAGTTTCTGTCTATGTAGTTTGACTCCATCTTTCAATGGGATTTTATGTTGGATAATATTCTTATCATAAGTCTTCAAATCATCATATGACCAAGCAAATACATCCTCAAATTGTTTGAACAGATCTATGTACCTTTGTTTATAGTCCTTCGGAATGCCTTTGAACAATTTTACCATTTTAGGCTCATATTGAGTTCCTAAATTACAATCTTCCACATTCTCATCTTGATGTGCTTTCTTCTGATTCACTGCCACATCATTAGCATCAAACAGTCTTTCGAGAGGTACCAAACCTCTTGGTAAAATATTGTCTTTCAACTGAATAATCTTCTGATCACCAATCTTCTTTTTCAGAATCTTAGACATATCAGCCAAGTCATTTTCATCAGTTTCCAAATCAATCTGATGATCTTCAAAATCTTCAATCATCAACAAAAATTGCTTAATCTGTTCATGATCCTCAAAAACCTACCAATGTTTGATATTGTCAGGGATAGAAGGTCTGTGTCTCATCTCAATTTCATATCTTAGTCTTGGATTGATCAGAGGTTTGAATGTACTGGCTGCAACTGCTAAAGAATCAGCCATTCTATTCTCTTCTCTCAGGATAAACTGTAGGTTGAAGGCTTCAAAGTAGTTTCCAATTAAATCCCATACCTCATTCCTATATGTTCTTAACCTGGGATGTTTAGTTTGACACAAATTCTTAACTTGTCTTATGATTAATTTAGAATCACCAAACACAGTCATAGACTGAATTCCCATTTGCTTAGCTGTCTGCAAACTAATGATTAATGCTTCATATTCAACTATATTATTGGTAGATTCAAACTAATGCTTTGGAGATTGAGGCCAATATGTCTGCTGCTGGTAAAGTTAAAGATAAAGGAAAAGCTAAAGAAGAAGCCTCATCTCAAGATCAGAGAATTGACGATATGACTAAAGTCATAAAAAAATTGTCTAATAAACTGGTGAAGTTGGAAATAGATAATCATACGCCTGCAAGACAAAGTAGAGGGGTTTTTAATCCCCAATTAAAAAAATAGCCCCTGCAGATTCTACAAAGAGAAAGGAAAGATCAAGATCACGTGCAAGCACCTTTGTATATAGAGGCAGATCCATCCCGCTCAGCAAATGATGATGATGAAAAAGAAGATGATGCTCAAATTTCTGCTGTCTACATGGAAGATGATGAAACAGAAGAAGAAACTGAGGAAGAAAGAGTGGAAGAAAATGAAGAAACTGATCTTTCATTCGATCAAGAAGAGATGGATGATTATTGCAAACAGTTTACGGACTACATGCAATCAGAATTACATAAAAAATACGATTTGAGGTCTAAGAAGAGGTTAAGAACTCAAGATGATGAGGAAAAAGAATCAGAATTAGTACCTGCTCCAATGGCGACTCCATTAAAGAAAAACCAGATTAAGAAATCAGATAAGGGGAAGCATCCCATGAATGAAGAAAAAGAGAAGGAAAAAAATCAAGTTGAGGTTTCTCAAACAAGGATTAAAGATCCTAATATTTTGGAGAAAGTTGTTACTGTTTCTAATCAAATTCTAAATTCCAATAAAAATCAAGAAGAACCTAAAAAGTTGACAAAACAAAATCAAACTTTCAGTTTGTTGAAAGAGTTGGAAAAGGTGAAAATTCAAATACCTCTTCTTGAGTTAATCAAAACACCTGGTTATAATAAGGAGATTGCAGAATTTATCAATTTATCTCAGTCTGATGAAGTAGGCGATATAGTAAATCTGCAAGAAGAAAAACCAGTGGTTACTTTTGGGCCTCATGTTGAAGAGGTAGATTCGTCTGTCCCTCCTTTTTATATATCACTTCTGTTACATGATTTTGTTTTACATAATTGTATGCTAGATTCTGGTGCATCCCACAATATAATGCCATTGTGTGTGATGAAAGAGTTAAATTTACAAATCACTAAGCCATACAGAGACCTTTATTCTTTTGATTCAAAAAGGGTGAAGTGTGTGGGTCTTATTAAGGATATGGTTGTTTCATTGGCTCAAATCCCAGCTCACCGGATTTCTTCATGGCAAAAAAAACTGGGGAATTCTCAGCATTTAGGGTTACTTGATGATAAAAGAGGGGATGATTTACGGAAGACACAGTATCTTGGATGTCTCTCTCATTTTCCATGAGGGAAATGTGGCTATTCAAACCAGGTAGTGAAAATCGCTTGGCCATGGCTGTACAAACAATTAAAGCAATCCGTAAAGTAGTGGAGAATGAAAAGGTGGCGACGACACGGCTCAAAGGGGAAAACAATTACAAATGATTTGAAAATGTGATAAAGGTCAATTTAAAAGCCGCGCAAACCCGTAATAAATCCCTGAAATGACGTGTAAAAAGTCGTTGACAAGGTTTATCATGGATTACAGCTGTCTTCCACTTTGCCTCATGATGTCATTGCGAAGGCTCCTAGAGTACGGTGGCAAACTTTCGCTAGTCCCCCCGCAATGAATCTACTCCTTTGATCGTTGTTTACCCCACGGTCAAATAGGTCAACTGCGGGGGCACTTGATTCAATAACTCACGAGCTCTTTACGCCTCCGCATTTTATCATTCGGTTATAATCTTCAATACTTGCTACTTCCGCTCAGAGACTTGCTCGACGTTTAAACATGAAACTATAATATACATCCAAATAAAGTTTAACAATAAACTTAATTTGCATCGAGCTTTTTAGAAACATTTCTTTTTTTTGTGTTTAGTATAAAAAACATTATACTATAGCATATACTTTTTCTGAACTTCAGATTTTTTTTGTTTTTTTTTTTTTTTTTCAAAATAAAATAGAAAATGATATGTATATGATCCACAACAGGTTCTACGCCAAGGGAGACAAGATTGTGCCAAAGGGGTGAGTCTATTGGAGATTGTCCAAAAAGTGAAATTTGGAATAGTAATAGTTGATTGGACAATGACTTGGTCGTTAAAAGGAGCGGTATGGATGAAATTAATGGCCATATCTAGGTGTATCTGCCACCAAATCAACATTTATGAGGAAGATCTAAAGGAGATTATGGGATTTGAATTCAAATTTCGCTATAAATCAGGGATCTCGCTCCCCATTCAAACACTTTGCATGTTAAGACTTAGAAGTGAGAGTTGTGTTCTGTAAGAGCGTTGAGCAAGCTATTGCATGTTGGATTATAGTTTCGATGAATTCAAAGAAGCATTGATCAAGGCAAGTTCCAACCACACAATTTGGCTAGGTTTAGACACCACAATGATAGCCACGCTGCTAGAAAATGTCACAAGGCCGAGGTCACCTAGGAAGCAGACAAATGCAGGTGCAGTGTCATCCAAAAATTCATAGAATTAAGTAATAATATCGTCACCCCAAAAGAAATAACCTAAGGAGAAACGGAGTGAGTGGTCCCAAAACTGTCAGAAGAATGCTATGGAGATCGAATCTGATGAAGAATAACTAGCACAAGAGTAAATTGATGCCAAGGAGGTCAAGCCTATCTCTAGGTGGCCTTTGTATATTCTGCCCTAGAATTCTGAAGCCAAGAAGCCGATAAAGGATCCGGATGTAGTGAAATACAAGGTCTTTATGCCTTTAATTCTATATGAAGTGCCAGTTTAAGGAGATTTATTGGCCAAGGTGCCCCAGCTGCAGATGGAGGAATGGGACTTCAATGATCGCAATAAATACTTGCAGTTTGAGCCTAGCGAATATCCAATTCAACTAAGCTATGCAGGAGGAGTAACAATATTGGATCCGATGAAATGGGTGACTGGTATCCAGGAGGCCAAGATACTCAACATGTTGTGTGTGCCACACTTTGGGCGACGTGTGGTTAACATTATTTGTGTGCACCAACTGCTATCATTGGTGCATGATGACTGGTAGTTTCTAGGGAATAAGATCCCTATCGACGCAATGTTAATAAGAAGGATTACAACCCTTCCTTGTCTTAGATTGGACCCTGCAAAAGCTTTTGTGGGAAAATATCAAAAAAATAGCTCATAGATCAGATGAAAAAATATTATAATCTAACAAAGGGAACTCGACGTTATTCAATTAACTCTATTTCTGATAGAGCCATGCACTTTTACACACACATTTGTGTCAGGAATATTATGAGAAAGAGCCGCGGAGAGGAGGCTTCGACATCTGTCATATCCTTGGCTACGGAGTGTGCTAAAGTCGTTGTTTAGAACTAGGCCAACCATCTATGTAGTGAATTCCTCATTGAGTATAGGGCACGTCAAGAAGAGGGAAAGTAGTTCCACTACAAGTGGCTCTTTATCCTCATTGCATTGATGGCTTGGACTAAGCTGGAGGAGTCACAGTTCCCCACTATGGACTAAGACTTGTGCAAGGCGACTAGATATGCCTCATTATGGCATTCAGCAAAGCCAATTAGGGTCATGTAAAATAAGATTTTTTGGGTTTTATTTTAGATGAGTCTGCAAACGATGATTAACAAAAAGCCTCAATTATCACCTAACATTGTGAATCAATATCGAAAAATCACGGAGTACAAAGTGAACTTACACCACATTCACATTTAGGCAAAGAAGGACCTCGTTGGGGTCTGGTACGAGCTGTCGTACCTTGTCGAAGGAGAAGATGTGGAAGCCATAATTAGTAAATAGATGAGTGACTAGTTGACTCTAGGTGTGGAGCAGGCGGGGCCCAGTGGTGTGAAGCCCACCACACCTAATGTAAAGAAGGTCCAAAAAGTCACATTCATGACTTATAAAGAAACCGAAGCAAATATTTTGGAGACATGAGGGGATGATACTCTTAGCAGTGATATTAGTGTGGACCCAACTAACCCCCCCCCCCCCCCCCCCGCCCTCCACATTTACTACCTGTTAGCCCAGGTATGTCAGTTATCGAATGACTCTTTGAGTTGTTTTCCATTAGGTCATAGGTTAAATTTTTTACTTTTTCGAACCAGTTCTTAGAAACAATTTTGGTCACTAAATAATTCTAAACCATGTATGATGCTCCTTCATTTCATTCATCACCATCATTAGTTTCAATGTCACCATCTCCATCATCATCATTCAAGATGTCTAGGGTTATGTCATTTCATTTCATTTTGGTCAATTCTAGGTTTAGCCCTACCTTGGAAAAATCTTCAAATTTTCACTAAACATAAGGCAGTAATCCTCCATCTCATCCATGAAACGCTAATGAAGGAGCAAGCAAGTTTATGAAATTAAAATAAATCCATATTTCTTGTTTCATATGGCTCAAATTTCAAGAAAAAGTTTCAAATATCTCATCCCTGTCTCATTGTTTCATGAAAATTGAAGAACTTTATCTCACTTTCTCTTTTAAAGGATAAAAAAGTCATCATCCACTATCAGAGCTCCAAGGGAGGTCATTTTTACCTACTTTCCTAGTGAAATGAAAAATAGTGTCATATCAAGCTTCAAAGACATCTTTACTGTTTTAAAAAATCATGTCCAATGTGAAAGTTCAAAAGTGTTCAAAAGAAATCTCACTTTCTCATGAAAAGGAGAAAATTTTTCTCAATGTCTCATTTTAAAAGCCTAAGAAGGTCATCTCAAGTGTTAAGGAATGCAAAAGAGGTTAACTCTATTCTCTCATCTTGCTCAAAGAGCCAAAGAGTCACCTTTCATGTCAAAGGGTTCAAATAGTGTTTGTATGTCTTCTTACCTCATTTGAAAAAGCTAGCATGTCATCCTCCAAGTTGCACAAAGTTTTAAAAGGGTCATTTCAAAATTCAAGGAGAGTTAAGAAAATTAAATTTTAATTCTTTTTAATCTCGTGTGAAGGAGTAAATATCCATTGTTCAAGTGAAAAAGATTTGAAAGTCATTGTAAATGTCAAAGGGAAAAGGTAAAGGTTGTCAAATCTATTAAAGGGAAAGGAAACTTCATTCTTCTTTTATTTTTACCTTTTCATCTGTGTGAGAGCCACTTTGATTACCTCTCTATACTCTCAATATTCTCTCACAAACTCTCAAGAAAACCACAATTTTACATTGCTATGGTGAAGCACAATTCTCTTGCTACACTCCTGTCTGTGAGAAAGAAAGCATTGTTACACTTTTGTGGAGTGAATACCTATCTTGTTGTGCTCCTGTGGGTGAGGGAAGTAGCTATTACACTTCTGGATAGTGTAAAAATGTATTTGTTATGCTCTTGCGTGGTGAGAAAACCTTTGTTACACTTATGTATATCAGAAAGGAACAATGTTACGCTCCTATAGGTGGTCAATTCTGGTGTTTTAGAAGCCTGAAATCCTACAAACCCTCCATCCTACGAGCTAATTCTTTGTTGTTGGCTAATTCACAAGTGACCAACACCATGTAAAGTGACAAGAAGAGCTTCAAAGGAGGGCGTCATCTCAGACTTGAGCTATTCACCATGCACGAGATTAATGCTTCACCATTCGCCAAAAGATGCTTTCAAATAACTCAGTGCTTAACATGTTGTGAAAGGCTTATGGAAGGAGGGTATCATCTTCAGTTTTCTGGGATTTTTTCAACCAGCTACAATATGGGAAAGTTCACTCTTATAGGTATGGAGATCAACTTATAATCTGACCTAATTAGTTCAACTACAAGGATCCCTTCTCAAGGAGGGAAGTGGTTCAAGGGTATGGATCTTGACATTGAAAACTACAAGAAGATTCTAAACATCATGCTAGAGATGACCCAAAATTTCTTTTTCCTTCTAGAAATCTTAGAAACAATTATTCTCCTCTGATGATGTTTATAATGAAGTACTTTACATGTGAAGGAAGATTCTCCAGGCTATATATGTAACACATTAGGATTTTGATGCATTGTACCAGAGTCAAAACATTGTATTTACCTCATTATTTATATAGGAGATTGATTAAGATGGATGAGAAGGTTTAGAGCATAATAGAAGATCATCATATTAGTCTATTTCATCATGGCCTTATCAAGCTCATTTTGTTGCATCACTTGTCCTCCATAAACATGACATGGGAAGACTTCTTGGAGAGGTTGTCAGCAGTTCTTTCTATCTTACCTATTACATCATCACCATAGCCAATGGATATTATCTCTTCTAGCATGCCTATTCAACTTTGAGATTTTTATCACTCAAAAAAAGTGAAACATCATTTGACATAATCTTAGAAGTTCATTTGTCAAAGGTATGGTCATAGAGTTCATTAGGAAAATTTAAATTTTTCATATTAGCCTATCCTAAGGTCTAAGCCAACCCCCTTTCAAGTCTTAACATGTCCCATCAATCATCATTTGCTGGCATATTCCATTTTCCAAGTTTTAAAATTTGAAAAGGTCACTTTAGCCAATATTTCCTATTTTTGTAGCGAATTACATAGTAAAAGGGAAGTTTTCGCTATGAAATTGATAATACTTTTGTAGCGAAACTACCAGAAAATACACTAACTACGCTACGAAAAGAGGTTTTTCTATCTGTCTTTTCAAATTCGGTGCCAGGTGTCAGTCAATGATTAGAAGTGCTAGGGTGGATGTCATTCGAATCAGTTAGGGTTAAATCAAGGTACAATGGTCATGGCTCAGGTCATTGTTACTGTTTTTAGCATGTATGAGTCATGATTAAGCCATGGGTTGTCATCGAAACTTTAAAACATTACCCAATTGAGTCATTTTTCATTCTCCGCTCCATATTTGCATGCTATTGAGTCCTGGAGAGTTGTTTCACCAAGCCAAGCTGGTTGCTGGCATTTTCAAAATTTGCATGTGTCACTGATCAAGCGAGGAAGAGAAGGTATAAAAGCACCATGGATGAAAAGAGGAAGACCAACAAAGGAGGCCACTGCCTCAGATATGAGCCATCAGACATGAATTTTCTTAATGAAGACCCAACTACCTTAGATTTTTTCATAAGAACAGGGTGTTTGCAGTTTTTCCAAAGATTGCAAGGATGCCATGTGTAGGTTTCTAAGGATTTTGCCATCAGTTTCAATGGGACAGCTTCAAAAGTGGGAATGTTGAACCTCACTCTAACACCAGAGACTATTGCAGTAGCAACAAGAATTCCTAGAGGAGGATAACAATGGTTCAAAGGCTTCAAGTTCACCATGCAAGAATGTAAGGAATTTATAAAGCCAGAGAATAGTGAGATTGATCTCACAAATGACATCCCAAGGCACTACATGAAAGTCAACTTCTCAAATTTGCTACTAATCATTCAGAAATACTTCACCTGTGAAGGGAGGTATCATATGGTTTATTCCTACCACCTTAGGCTTTTGCTACATTTTTTGGTAAGAGGTCTCTTGATTTACCTTTTTACTTATACAGAATCTTAGCTAAAATGTCAGACAAAGTTCAAGATAAATATGAAGGAAATGAAACCTCACTCTTTCATCATGGTTTAATAAAGTTGCTGGTATTAAAAGATTTAAAGAGATTAGGTAGAGACTGGTCATATTTTCTGTTTGTCAGTGGTTTTGAAGTAGATGCTATGAGTCCTAAAAGAACTCCTAAACCTAGAGGCATACCATCACCTTCAGTGGCAGAACAAAGTGAGCCAGTGATCATAGAGACAGATTCATTGCAGAAAGTTGATACACCTACTATTACCCCTGCAAAAAAAAAGCCAACAATAAGCAAACATGGCAGCAAGAGGGTTACGAGAAGCCAAAAAATGGCTAAGGGTAATTTAGAAGACATTCTGCATGCTATTGATGTTGAAGAAACTCCCATAGTCCAAGCTAAAGATATAGATGAGGTAGGAAATAAGCTCAAGAAAGCCAAAACAATTAAGAAGTTAGAGTTTGAAGGTGAGGATGCAGGATTCATGTTTCAAGCTAGGAAACCAATGACAAGACATGCTATAAAACTCTTGGAAATCAGTAAAGAAGCTCAAAATGTCATTGAAACTGTCCAAACACCACCAAGCATCATTGACCTTTCTTCACCTGCAAAAGAAGAATCAGTCCTTAAAAAAAGGAAAGGAAAAGAGAAAATTATTGAAAAACCAGAGATTGAGGTCCTTAAGGAGCAGTTGAAGTTGGAAAATGATGAAATATCAGTCTTGAAATAGCACAAGGTTCATAAGGTACAGTTTGAGAAAATAAAAGAAATTTTGAAAGAGCAGGTTAATAATGTGTCAAAGACCTTAGATAACACACAAAAATTGATCAAATGGACTCAACCATTCAGAGGAGAGGTGAAGCATATTAGAAAAATGAACCTGCACCTAAAATCTAAGAATAGGACTCTGAAGTACCAAGTCAAAGACCTTCAAGAGCACTTATAATTGATTCATAAAGAGTTGGAGAAGAAGGGATTAAAGATGACTGTGGTTGAGAAGCCCATAGCTCAATTAATCATTAATGAAGAAAAAACACCTCAAGGGTATTAAGTTGAGTCCAAATGTGTTTTAGAAGGTTCATGGCATGCAGAAGACCAAGTTTGTACAGCTGGAGTGACTTCTTGGATAAAATTTTGAAATCTATAAATGTTGTAGTTTTTCACAGTTTCGTAGCGTTTCCTAGGCTTAAAGCCAGGAAAACGCTACGAAAATTTATGTAGCAACTTATTTGCTTCCAAAATCCTTTTTTGCAGCTCTCAAGGAGGGAAAATGGTGGGTATGATGTGTCATGTCTTGGTTGACACTATGGAATAGCAAAGGAGTAGATTTTTTGGGTGCAAAATCTATTTTTTGGACGCTATGAAACGATCATGTTTTCGTAGCGAGCTATTTTGAAGGTTTTGAAATAGTTCAAAGGAATTTTTGGATAGATGGAATCCTCCAACAGGTCAAGAGACCTTATCATCAAACATTTGTGACTTGAAGAATGTGCAGTGAAGACAACTTATCAGCTAAAGCTTTCATTGAAGATAATGTCTTGTATTCCTGAAAAATATGGTTTTGTTTCACATGTCTAGGAGGGTTTTTAATGTGTAAAGTAGTGATGAACCATGTCATAGCCTTTTCAAGCATGTGATGCTTATGTGTAACTATTTCAAAGATAAGGTAGAATGATGTAATAAATAGGAGTTCGAGTCCCATTAGGAAAATTCATCTTTAGGGTGTAGATGTCATTTTCTTGTTAAAAGATATGTTTTTTATGTTATATGAGGTTTCATAGGAAGAATTCGATGAATCTAGCCAAGAGGAAGATCATCCCTACTGTAAGAATGTCTATTTAAAGCAAAATCATCGAAGTAGTAAAGGGTTGGATATTTTTTGCACCATACTACTACTTTATGTAATTTGACTTATATCAGTAATACAGAGGTTTTTCTTCTTGACAGACCTGAGATTCTCATGGGGTTTCTAATTTTTTTTTTATCTATATATTTATTTTTACCACTTGCAGTATATTTCATCTATATTACTCAGAATTCATATTTTTATGGTCTGACTTCCTTTATTAATGAAATGACTGTGTTGACCCATGCTCTATGTGTGATTTTCCTTTGTTAAAGACCCCTATCTTCCTCAGCTTCCATGTCAAGAAACCTTGCCACTGAATCTACTGATTTGTTGACTCCATAAGCCCAATGGTAGCAAGCCTGCATTATTTTCAACCTACATACACAAAAATCAAGTTACTTTTTCAAATAGAGTTAGCCATCTAGTACTATCATAATCTAATATCATAAACGCCTTTGAGAGAGCCCTCTCAGATTGAAGAGGCTAAGCTTCAATCAAAAGCTAGTTTGAAATAGCTACATAGAGTTATCTGATCAGCAGCCAATCAAGTAAATTTTTTTGGTAACAGATATGTCCCTAGGGTTGTATTATTTTCTCACACATATGAGAGAGGGAGGATACAAGTTTTTGTTCCTAACTCTACCAGGATATTTCTTACACTTGGCACCCATGATGAGTAATGTCAGATAGAGAAGCAACCTATTTTTCATTAGCATGATGAGTAAATTCCAATGGAGCCTAAGGTATTATAACATGAGGAGATCATATCAGTTTAGGACATCTTCAAAGAGAAGAATAAAGAGATTGCAGAGTTGAAAGAGGCCTTCTCCATTCCCCAATCCCAAATTACTTTCCTTGAGCAGGAAAATCTTCAATTGAAAATGAATCATCTCCTCCAAAGTAAATACAAATCAAACATGGAGGAAAATTGAGTTAAAGGAAAGAATATTGTTTTTTTTTACCAAGTGCAGGAGATGGAGTCTGAATCACACACAAAAATACCAAGAACAAGAGGCCTAAAAAGGGCATTGGAGAAAGAGAGACAACAAATTCACCAATATAAATAATTGACATTTGATGAGCTCATTGCCATGGAGATCAATGATGATAGAGAGCTTTGGCTATCAAGAGTTAATGAGCATCTAGAGAAGTTATTGAAGAAGGCTAAAAGGGATAACAAGCTGTAGAGTCACATGACAAGTCATTATCGTACCATGGATACCATTTCTCAAGTAAGGTTGAAACAAGTAAAAAAGAGGCTTAAAGAGGTGCAAATGAAGCTCAAGGAGAAGGACAGCTTGGATTTATTAGCTGAAGATTCATTAGTTGTGTAGCCTATATCTTTTAGGCATCACATAACCTATTTTGAAGGCTTTGGAGCAATTTTAGTATTTTACATGATTTTTGGGAGAATTTTGGAAATTTCTCATTGCAGAAGGGTAACATACACTTATGACTTTTTGTTTTGGAGCCAAAAAATGGTGAATTATTTACATGGATGGATGTATTTTTATTATTACATCATAGATCAGTAACCCTCCTAGCATGACAAGCTACAATGTGGGAGAAAAATCTCAAAACCCACCTATTTTTCATGTTTCTGCCTCCTTTTTTGGACCCTCTATTATGCTTTTGGACCCTTCCCGTGGTCCATTTTGAAAAATTCAAGATGTTATGGAAACTAGAAAAATAGGGCTAATTTATTGTTCTTTCAGAAGTGTATTTGGACTACTCAAAATTCCTCAAAAGTGACTCCAAAGTTTTTTTATGCTTCTACAATTTGTTTTTAAATTCTTCAATTATAATTTTCACATATCAGCATTGGATTCCCTCAGTACACCTGTCAAGCTCAGAAATGGTCACAAATTCGAGGCTATGAGTTGTCATTAGAGTTATTAGGTTGTTTTTTTCTTCCTATTATGATGGAATTTGTAATTAATGTAAGGGACAAACACTCCTAGTTTGTAGCTAAAATTCAAGGAATGGTTTCTAACCTCCCTAAAAACTAGGAAATGACTCATATTTTGCATTTATTATCCATATTGGATGGGTTTTCGACATGATGAGGTTTCAAGGTCTATATTTTCTATAAGTATATTCTCTATTTTCTTTGTGGGGGTTGGATAGTCTCATATTTTGTATTGGATCTCTTGTAACTAGTTTGTGGAATGAAATTAGAGACAAATTTGCAAGAAATCTTGTTATATACTTGTGGTATGCTTTGGAACATATGTGTTTCTCGTGTTCTATTATTATCTTATGCTTAATGCTATGTCTAATTCTTCATATATGTCTATCTTGTGAGTTTTATAGCATAATTCATGTTATTCATGCTCAGTTTTATACAAGATTTATCGTATTATGTTTATTTGCTTCTTAAATTGAATGATTCACCTTAGTGCTTATTAAATTTCTACTCCATCTTCATCGTATACTGAAATATTGATTAACATTTTGCCAAACTACTTATATTTCCTCACACACTCTCTACAGTTTCACCTCAAATTTCAGACCTAAAAACCTCATTTACAGTCCATTCACAGACTTTCTATCGAGCATTCAAAATATCAAACAAATTTTACTCATTTAAGCTTAAATATACAGCCTAAAATATTATGATACTTAGCCATTCATTTGACTTTTTAAAGTGAAAAAGAGAGAGCCCTCTCTAGTCCGGGTAGGGCTACCTACCTGACCTAAATTTTTTCTGTGGTTACCTTTCTCCAATCCTATTGTCAGCCTTAGTAATTTGGGGAGAGTGATAAAATTCTTCGCGCTGTTCCCAGGGAGTCATTGCTAAACATTCCCTGGGAGTATTTATTCAATCCTTTGAAAGTTATACTTGTAGGTGACAAGCTCTAGTTTTCAAAATAGGTTGAATTCTAAATTTTCAGCCAAGTCTAAAATTCCTATCTTAAGTTGTTTCGTAAAAGACATACCAAGCCAAATCTAGACCCAAATCCCTCACCAATTTTTTATGATCCTGAGAGTCTTTTTGCAAAAAATAAAACCAAGTCTCAGAAGGTTGGAAGATTTGTTCCTCCATTGGTCAAATCAAATTCTCTTCCTATGAGATTTTTTCGTGAAGATTTGGTTTATAGTCCAGAATATGAAAAATATTTGTTTATAACCAAGTCTGAAATGTTTCTTTCAGAGGCCACCTTTGATCCTTTAAATTTCGATTCCTTTGCACCATTTTCTGAATCTTTTGAGTCTGAAATCGATAGTGAAGTCTGGTATAATTTTCATAAACTCAAGCGTTTGGTAGACAATATCAGCATCAGACCTTTGCTCCATCTGTCATCTCACCTTCTTATACAGCTACAACATCAATCCATCCTTTCATTCCATCATTGACTCGGCAATTTTTCACTCCATCAGCACCTCCACCTCCTCCTCCATTAGTCATGGCCAGATTTTCTCTATTGATCCTACGGCTTCAGTTTACTCCACTACCTCAAAATTATGGTCAGAGGCTTCCTCTTTTTGATGTAAAATCAGAGGTTACAGACTATCCGCATGTTGCCAAAGTGATTGACTTCATATATCTTGAAGAGATCAACAATGATGATGCCAAGATGCACATCATTGCATAAAGTTTCTCCAGAGAGGTAAAGAAATGGTTTCGCTCACTCACAGTTGGTTCAATAGGCACCTCATAGCAGCTGATTGATTTTTTTATGGAGAAATGGGAAGAGAAGAAAAATCCATTGCAGATCCTAGCTGAGTATAATGCCTTAAAAAAGTAATCTCAATGAGTTCATCTAAGACTTTACAACTAGATTCAATAAAATATATGATTCAATTCCAGATAATATTAAGACTCCTCCAGACCTTGATTTACTTCATTATCCAGATGGTCTCGATCCCGGCATGGCCTATCAGTTAAGGGAAATAAACCCATCAACTCTTGAAGAAATGCACAGAAATGCAGTGAGCGTGGAAGCCAATTTGATCATCAAGAAGTCTAAAATCAAGACGGAAAAAAGAGTCACTATCAAATAAGTAACATCCACTTCATATAAAGGAAAATTAGATATCTTGATCAAGACCATGGAGAATATGGTGGATAAAATGTCCATCGCTTATGGACAAACTCAAACCTCCATTAGAAATCCCAATTTCAGGGGTCAAGATTAGCAACCCCAATACTTAATCAAGCAAAAGAGAATAGAGGGGTCAAGATCCCCAAATTCAGCAGCAAATTCACACTCCATTTTAGTAGAATTATACTGAAGGCCTTGATGAAGATGATGAATAAGAAATTTCTAGCGAGAACCATTTATTTGAGGAAAATCAACAGCACATTTTCCTCACTGAAGAAGACCAATTTTCTACAGAAATTTGTGCACCTGATGATCAAAAATTTGTCTTGTCAAATGATGACATATTATCAGTTTGCATGGAATATTATCAAAGGGGATATCAGAATGCTCTTTCTGAAATGCAGAGACAATATGGCTTGAGGAATAGGAATGTTCCTATAACCTCTAATCAGAGAAAACAAAAAACTCAAGTAGATGCTCATCCCAAAGAAGTTGTTGCCCCGAATCAAAGTAAAGAAAAGTGACCTGTTGTTCCTAATCATGTTAAAGGAAAAAAAGCTTCTTCCAATGGTCAAATGAAAGATAAAGAAGTCCAAGAAGGAGGACATAATAAAGGTCTTCACACAAATATCAGCCTAAGAAAAAATATGCATCATTGAAAGAGGTAGAAAAACATTCAACTCTTTTTTCTCTTGAAAATGAAATTTCCAAGTTGAAAGTCTCCATTCCTCTAACTGAAATATTTAAGAATGATTAGTACAAAGTTAAATTTTCTAATTTTCTTCGAGTTGATCAAATTTATTATATGGTTAATCTGAGTGATGATCACCTTGAGCTTATTTTTGGTCCTGTTGTTGATGGCGATTTAGAAGATAATGAAGTCCCTCCATTTTACCTAAGCCTCAAAATCCATGACTTCATTCTTCATAGTGTCATGCTTGATTCTGGAGCCTCTCACAACCTCATGCCCAAGGGATAGATTAGGATTGGACATCACAATACCATATCATGATCTTTACTCATTTGATTCAGGGAGGGTGAATTGTCTTGGCCTCATCAAGGACCTAGTGGTGTCATTAGAGAAAATCCCAACCAAGAATGTCCTCATGGACGTTTTTGTGGTTGATATCCCACCCAGATATGGAATACTACTTTCTCGGTAATGGGGAGAAAAGCTTAGTGTTACCTTACAAATGTATTTTTCTTATGCTACCATTCCCTTGTTTGGACAGCTTAGGAAGCTATAACGAGAAATTAAAATGAAGTACATGATCAGTAGCCGAGAAAATCCAAATAACCATCCTATACATATTGTTCATAAAGATTTATATTCCTTTATCTTCTTCAATGATGAATTTCCAGCGTCTTCTGAAAATTTGATTGAAGAAATTGTAGAAAACTCTGAATTTTCAAATTTTATTTTAGAATTGGAAAATGCAAAAATTTGTAAAAAAGTGCCAAATGATGTGTAACTGAGTGTATCACCTAAAAAAACTAATGGAACAATGAAAGAATCATAATTTTTTGGTAGATCAGATGTCTCTCAAACAACAAGCAAAGTGTGGCCATCAGTTTTGCAGTTTCCAGATGAGGAATGTAGTTTGTGGACAATGGACTTCGATGGAGCTTTGGGCAAAGAAGGGATTGTAATTGGAGTGTGGATTCACAACCATGTAAATCAATCATTAAAAATCCCTCTCAATGTTTGAATTTCCTCCTACAAGCTGGCCTTTTATTGTTCAAACAATGAAGCTGAGTATGAGACTTTGATAACCAGTTTGAAAATTCTCAAGAAGCTCGGTGCAAAGAATATTTATGTATATGGAGACTCCAATTTAGTGATAAAGAAATTTAAATGGGAGTACCAAGACAAGCATCCAAGGATACAAGCTTACCGAAACGCAGTGCTAGACATCCTCAAGACATTTTCTGAGGACACTTTATCTTTGATTCCAAGAGATGACAATATTATTGTTGATTCTCTAGCTACTTCGGCCAACATGTTCAAATTCCATTGTATCCTAATAAGAAGTATGAGATAAATGTAAAACACTGCCCTGTTGTCCAAGATAATGTTCAGTATTGGCAAGTACAAATCAGAAACTTCTTGCAGACATAAGAAGAGTTTGTAAATTCTCAAATGGACAACCAGTGCTATGAAGATGAACAAGAAATCCATGCAGCAGAGATGAAAGTGCTTCAGCTGAAAGATACTCCATTTTAAGTGGTTTGGTACCTTTGGAAGAAATTTTTGATCAAGAATATGTTTCACGTAAACCGACCATGTTACTGACAGAAGTGGGAGTGGAATATCTCAATCTTGGCACTCCGGAAAAGAAAAAAATGGTGAAAATTTCTAAATCTTTGAGTGCATAAATGAAAGGTAAATATGCAGTGCTTATGTCTCAATTTTCTAATGTATTTGTTTGGGAATATTTAGATATGAAATTCTATGATAAGAGCATAATTCAGCATATCATTCCATTGAAGTTGGATCAGAAACCTTTCCATTAGAAGCTAAGAAGAATGAATCCCAAGTTTCTGAACTCGATCTATAAGGACCTAAATATATTATTCACTGCTGGTATCATTGTGTCTCTTCACTTTTCAATTTGGAAGTCTAATCTAGTGCTAGTAATGAAGAAGATAGGAGAGATTCGCTTGTGTATTGATTTCAGAAATCTGAAAAAAGTGCCATTGAAGGAAAATTACCCACTATCGAAGGTGGACCATATTCTGCAAAGGGTATTTGGATCTTCTAGGCTTTCATTGATGGATGGATGCTCTGGTTATAATTAGATTCTTTTTCACCCAGATGATCAAGATAAGACATCATTCACAACACCTTGGGGAACCTTCATATATACCAAAATGCCTTTTGGATTGAAGAATGCAGGAGCTACTTTTTAGCGAGCAATGGAAATTTCTTTCGCCAATGAAAAGGATGAATTTTTGGTCATTTATCTTGATGATATCACTATTTCTTCTGAGAAGGATGAGCAGCACTTGCAGAACTTGATAACAGTCTTCCAGAGATGTAGAAATTTTGGCATATTTCTGAACCAAAAGAAGAGTCTTTTCACTATGGAGGAAGGTAAATTATTGGGCCATATCATATCAAAAGATGGAATTAGGATAGATCCTTCAAGGATTGAAGAAATTCAAACTTTGGACTATCCTAGGAGAAAAAAGGAGATTCAATCATTCAATGGAAAAATCCATTTTTTGAGAAAGTTTGCTCCCAATCTTATTGAACACTTAAGGCAGATTATTGACATGTTGAAGAAAGATAGTGAAGTAAAACAGTCTGAAGAGGATAAAAAATCATTCAATCAAGTCAAGTTGGATTTGTCTCATGCTCCTATCCTCATTAGTCTGAATTATACACTTGATTTTATAGTTTTTTCATTTTACTCAGAGCATACTCTTGTTGTTGTCCTCATGCAAAAGAAAAATAACAACACAGAGCAATCCATCGCCTTCTTTGGTAGAACCATAAGAGGCACAACCTTAAAATAGAACATCATTGAGAAATATGCATTAGCATTAGTTAAAGAATTTAAGGAATTCTGGGTCTACATTTTACATTCTCATGCCATTGCATATGTTCCAAGCGTTGTTGTCAAATATGTGCTTACACAAAATGATCCTGAAGGGCGGCGAGGTAAATGGATTGCTGCCATGTTAGAGTATGATTTGGAGATCAGGCTAAAATATGATCAAAGGAAAAGGTCTGGCGAAGCTCATGGCAGATTCAAATCTTCATGCCTTGTACATCAATTTCATTGTTTCATTATCTGAAGAACAAGATGTTGAAACTTTACACGAGGTAGCTAAAATTTTCTCTTTATCGCCTTGGTATGATGATATAGTACATGTTTTGCAACATTTGAATCCTCCTCCTCACCTTCCAATTATTAAGGCTAGATATTTAAAGTTAAAATATCTTAAGTACTACATTCTTAATGGTGTCTTATATTGGAAATATCCGAGTGGATTATTGCTGAATTTTTTGGTCGAAGGAGAAGTTAAAAAAGTCATGATATATTTTCATAAAGGTGATTGTGGCGATCATCTTTATTGAAATACTATAGCTAATAATATCTTGAGGGCGGGCTTATATTGGCCAAGCTTATTTTCTGATGTTTACAAAAAAATCACGAGTTGTCATGAATGTCAAATATTTCAGGGAAAGAGAAAGCTATTGCCTTTACCTCTAAAACCAATTGAAGTGATTGCATCATTCCAGTAGTGGGGACTTGAATTCATTGGCGAGATTAATCCTCCATCATCATCTCATCACAAATGGATACTCACTTCCACATATTATTTCCCCAAATGGATTGAAGCCATCCCCACGAGGCAAGCTACTGACATTGTTATCATTCAATTTCTTGAGAACAATATTTTGTCTTGTTTTGGCTATCCACATAAGATCATCATTGATAATGTAGCTTCTTTCAAGTCTAATAAGATGATTTAATTTTGTGACAAGTATCACATTAGGATTTTTCATTTAACATCATACTATCCTCAGGGAAACGAGCTTGCTGAATCATCAAATAAATATTTGGTGAACATAATAAAAAATATGTTGCAAGAAAACAAGAGGAATTGACACAAGAAACTCACCAATGCTCTATGGGCGGATAGAGTTAGCACCAAGAGATCAATCAGCATGCCACCTTTCCAACTCTTCTATGGTGTTGACACGGTGTTCCCTTCTTCTCTAGCTATACCAGTGATGAAAATTCTGCAAGAGATCGATAGTGAGCCTAATGACATTCAACGAAGAATCAGCCAAATGATCCATCTACAAAAGTCAAGATACAATTTTTTCATCAATACTTCAAATATTCATGAGAAAATTAAAAATATTTTGATAGGAGGACCAAAGCGGATGATTTCAAGCTTGGGGATGTTTTTCTTCTTTGGGATGCCCCGAATGAATACAAGAGTAAGCATTGGAAGTTCAACATTTTATGGAAAGGACCTTACAAGATCACTTCATTCAGAGGAAACAAAGCATTTATACTAGAGGATATTGAAGGGCAAGAAGTGTTGAGAAGACCAATCAATGGTAGGTTCCTCAAACATTATCTAACTTGATCATTGAAGAAGAAGTTCATTGTCATTGTACATATCATTTTAAATTTGATGTCCCAGCAAATAAGGAATTTGTTGCAGAAGTTTGAAGCTCAAGGAGAAGGCCATGAGACTTATACAAAAAACTCGTGTTTTCTTTCAAAAATTTAAAAGGTTTCAGTCAGTTGTCAACTCAGAGTCAAGTCAGTTGTTTTTAGTCAAAGTTTCGAGTCAGTCAAGTTTTTCAAAGTCTATTTTGACTCCATCACCCAATGGTAAGGCTACTTGATCTACGGTGTTCTTGACACCTCCTGAAGGAGCTGTCATCCCCAGCTGGAGCCAATGTTAGCCTAGGTATGTCAGTGATCAAATGACTCTTTCAATTTTTTTCCATTAGGTCATAGGTCAAAATTTTTACTTTTTCAAACCAGTTATCATAAATAATTTTGGTCACTGAAGAAGGCTAAACCATGTATGTTTCTCCTTCATTTCATTCATCGAAATCATTAGTTTCAAGGTCACCATATCCATCATCATCATTCAAGAGGTCTATGGTTATGTCATTTCATTTCATTTAGGTCAAGTCTAGGTTCAGCCCTACCTTTGGAAAAATATTCAAATTTTTACTGAAAATAAGGCAGTAATCCTCCATCTCATTCATGATGCCCTAATGAAGAAGCACGAAAGTTTATTAAATTCAAATAAATCCATATTTCTTGTTTCATATGGCTCAAATTTCAAGAAAAAGCTTCAAATATATCATCCTCGTCTCATTGTTTCATGAAAATTGAAGAACTCTATCTCATTATCTCTTTTAAAGGATCAAAAACTCATCATCCACTATTAGAGCTCCAAGGGATGTCATTTTTACCTACTGTCCTTGTCAAATTAAAAAGAGTTTCATATAAAACTTCAAACACATCTTATCTATTTTAAAAAGTGATGTCCAATGTGAAAGTTCAAAAGTGTTCAAAAGCAGTCTCATTGTCTCATGAAAAGGAGAAAATTTTTCTCAAGGTCTCATTTTGAAAGCCTAAGAAGGTCGTCTCAAGTGTCAAGGAATGCAAAACAGTTTAACTTTTTCCTCTCATATTACTCAAAGAGCAAAACATTCGACTTTCATGTCAAAGGGTTCAAATAGTGTCTTTCTGTCTTCTTACCTCATTTGAAAAAGCCAGCATGTCATTATCCAAGTTGCACAAAAGGTTTAAAAGGGTCATTTCAAAAGTCAAGGAGAGTGAAGGAAATTAAATTTTAATTCTTTTTCATCCCATGTGAAGGAGTAAATAGTCTTTGTTCAAGTGTAAAAGAGTTAAAATTCATTGTAACTATCAAAGGGAAAAGGTAAAGGTTGTCAAAGCTTATAAAGGGAAAGGAAACTTCATTCTTCTTTTATTTTTACCTTTTCATTTATGTGAGAGCCATTGTGATTACCTCTATATACTCTCAAGATTATCTCACAAACTCTCAAGAAAACCATGATTTTACATTGTTGTGGTGAAGCAAAAATATCTTGTTATGCTCCTGTCTGTGAGGAAGAAAGCGTTGTTACGCTTGTGGAGTGAATACCTCTCTTGTTACACTCCTATGGGTGAGGGAAGTAGCTATTATGCTTCTGGATAGTGTAAAAATAGATTTTTTACACTCCTTTGTGTGAAGAAAAATATCTTTTTATGCTCTTGTGTGGTGATAAAACCTTTGTTACACTTCTGTATATTGGAAAGGAACATTGTTACGCTCCTATAGGTGGTCAATTCTGGTATTTTGGAAGTCCGAAATCCTACAAAACCTCCATCCATGAGCTCATTATTTTTTGTTGGCTAATTCACAAGTGACCAACACCATGAAAAGTGATAAGAAGAGCTTCAAAGGAGGGCGCCATCTCAAACTTGAGCCATTCACCATGCATGAGATTAATGCTTCTCCATTGGCCAGAAGATGCTTTGAAAGAACTCAGTGCTTAAAATTTTGTGAAAGGCTTATGGAAGGAGGGTATCATCTTCAGTTATCCAACCCTTTTGCAACTAGCTACAATATGGGAAAGGTCACTCTTGCAGGTATGGAGATCATCTTATCATCTGACCTAATTTCCTCAGCTACAGGTATCCCTTCTCAGGGAGAGCAGTGGTTCAAGGGTATGGCTCTTGACATTGAAAACTACAAGAAGTTTCTAAAACCTCATGCTAGAGATGATCCAGAATTTATTTTCCATTTTATAATTCTCAGAAAAAATTATGTTGCTCTAATGATGTTTATAATGAAGTACTTTACATGCGAAAGAAGATTCTCCAGGCTATATAGATATCGCATCAGGCTTTTGATGCATTTTACCAGAGTTAAAACAATTTATTTTACTCATTATTTATATAGGAGCTTGATTGAGATGGCTGAGAAGGTTCATATAAAAATATAAGATCATCATACTAGTCTCTTTCATCATGGCCTTATCAATCTCATTGTGTTGCATCACTTGTCCTCCATAAACATGACATGGGAAAATTTCTTGGAGAGTTTGTCAGCAGTGCTTTTTGTCTTACCTACTACATCATCACCACAACCAATGGAGATTGGATCTTCTACCATGCCTATTCAGATTTGATATGTCCCCAGGATTGTGGGATTTTTTCACACATATGAGAGAAGGAGGAGCCAATTTTTTGTGCCTACGTCTACCAGGAGATTTCTTACACTTGGCAACCATGATGAGAAATGTCAGATAGAGGACTAGCCTCTTTTGCATCAGCATGATGAGTTAGTGCCAATGGAGCCTGAGGTATTAGAACATAAGGAGGTCATATCAGTTGAATACATCATCAAATATAAGGGTACAAATATTGCAGAGTTTAAATAGGCCTTCGCCATTGCCCAATCCTGAATTAGTTTCCTAGAGCGGGAAAATCTTCAATTGCAAATGAACCAGCTCCTTCAAAGTAAATACAAATCAGACATGGAGGAAAACAGAGGTAAAGGAAAGAATATTTTTTTTGTTGACCAAGTGTAGGAGATGGAGGCTGAAGCACACACAAAAATACCAAGAACAAAAGGCCTAAAAATGGCATTGGAGCAAGAGAGACACAAATTCATCAATCTAAAGAATTGACATTTGATGAGCTCATTGCCATGGAGATCAATGAGGATAGAGAGATTTGGCTATCAAGAGTTAATGAGCATATGGAGAAGTTATTTAAGAAGGCCAAAATGGATAGCAAGCTGTAAAGGCACATGACAAGTCACTATTGTACAAGGGATACCATTTCTCAAGTAAGGCTTAAACAAGTCAAAAGAGGCTTAAAGAGGCGCAAATGAAGCTCAAGGAGGACAGCTTGGTTTTATTGGTTTGAAGTTTCATTAGCTATGTAGCCTATCTATTTTAGGTGTCAAAGAACCAATTTTCAAGGCTTTGGAGCAATTTTAGTATTTTACATGATTTTTGGTAAAATTTTAGAAATTTCTCATTGCAGAAGGGTAACAGACACTTATGGATTTTTTTTTGGAGGCAACAAAATGGTGATTTATTTACATGGATGGATGTATTTTTATTAGTACATCATAGTTCAGCAACCATTCTGGCATGAAAAGCTGCAATTTGGGAGAAAAATCTCAAAACCCACCTATTTTTCATGTTTCTTCCTCCTTTTTGGATCCTCTGTTACGCTTTTGAGTGACCCTAGGAGAATGGATTTTTGAAGGCCTTCCCATGGTCCATTTTAAAAAATTCAAGATGTTCTGGAAACTAGACACATAGGGAGATTTTATTTTTCTTTCATAAGTGTATTTAGACTTCTAAAAGTGCCTCAAAATTTCCCCCAAATTTATGTTATGCTTCTGCAATTTTTTTTTAAATTCTTCAGTTAGAATTGTCACAGACTAGCATTGGATTCCCTCAGTACGCCTGTAAAGCTCAGAAATGGTCACAAATTTGAGGCTATGAGTTATCATTAGAGTTATTGTGTTGTATTTTTCTTCCTATTGTGATGGAATTTGTAATTAATGTAAGGGACGAACACTCCTATTTTGTAGCTAAAATTCAAGGAATGGTTTCGAACCTCCCTAGAAACTAGGAAATGACTAATTTTTTACATTTATGATCCATTTTGGATGGGATTTTGACCTGATGAGGTGTCATGGTCTATGTTTTATTTAATTAGACCCTTTTTTTTCTTTGTGGGGGTTGTATAGTCTCACATTTTGCAGTTGAGCTCTTGTAACCAGTTTTTGGAATGAAATCAGAGACAAATTTGCGGGAAATATTGTGAGATACTTTTGGTATGCTTTGGAAGATCTATGTTTCTCATGTTTTATTATTATATTATGTTTAATTCTATGTATAATTCTTCATATATGTCTATATTGTGAGTTTGAGAGCATAATTCATGTTATGCATGCTCTGTTTTATACAAGATTCATCATATTATTTTTATTTTATTCTTAAATTGAATGAATTCACCTCAGTGCTCTTTCAATTTCTACTCCATATTCATCCTATAA
This sequence comes from Pinus albicaulis, assembly GCA_034641835.2. Taxonomy (NCBI): domain Eukaryota; kingdom Viridiplantae; phylum Streptophyta; class Pinopsida; order Pinales; family Pinaceae; genus Pinus; species Pinus albicaulis. The sequence goes on along the minus strand of CM076576.1, from coordinate 437,657,377 downwards.
TCAAAGGTTGATTAATATTTTTCCAAACTACCTACCTTGACTCACACACTCTCTTCAGTTTCACCTTGAAGTTCAGACCTAAAAACCTCATTTACAGTCCATTCACTGACTTTCCTATACGGCATTCAAAATATAAAACAAATTTTACTCATTTAAGCTTACATATATAGCCTAAAATCTTATGATACTCAGCCATTCATTTGAATTTTTAAAGTGAAAAAGAGAGAGCCCTCTATGGTCTGGGTAGGGATAGCTACCTGACTTATAATTGGTTTGTGGTTACCTTTCTCCAATCCTACTGTCAGCCTTAGGAATTTGGGGAGAGTGATAACACTACCAAGAGGAAACAACCATAGAAGGGTGGCATGAGGAAGAAGGTAAATTCGGATAATTCCGATGGCCTAGAAGACATGGTCTTTACTGAAGGGGACCTCGATGAAATTGGAGACACCGTGAAGCATACCACTAAGCACTTATGGGGAAACATTGAAGACCAATATAATAATGTGTTGACAGATGTGCACAAGGGCTTGAAATACTTGCAGGTGCAGACAATAGTTGTTCAGGTGAGTGGGAGCAGATTGCAAGTGAGCGTGATTTAGCCGAACAGGGCACAGGTTGTGCAAGCATAGTGGCGAAGGAATTGGCACTGACCTCTGATACCCACTCGGTGCCTATCCCTGTAGGTACATTGAGATTTGAAACTGAGGAGTATCTACCCCAGGTGGCCCACTAGAATAATACAAATTCGAATCTTGTTTCACTGTCATTCAAGACTTTGCATGAGTTCCACCAGGGCGTTGACAAGGAATTGAAGATCAGAGAACAACGTGCTCTCATGATCATTCAGGATGTTAAGCAAGAAAGGTAGAGCATAGCTGAGTAAAAGAAGATGGTTTTCCAAGAACGCGAGGTTGAGACAACACAAACGAAGAAGCTAGAGGAAGCCATCTCTAAGGCTTGCAGTGAGCTCCCAGAGCTCCAGATTGAGCCTAGAGCTGCACCAGAGGAAAAAGTGGTCAAGATTTCTACATGAGTAAAGGAATCCAAAGCCAAGGTTGACGAAGTGCACCTTGAGTTACAAATGAAAATAATCGAGCTGTAGATGAAATTACAGCTTGCCACTCCGCCAGAAGTCTGGGAGCAGTGCGCAGTAGAGCTAAAAGGTGCCACAGAACAGATTGAGTCCCGCATACACGATTGGGCGAATGTCTTTGTAGAGGTTTTGGATGTCTGGTCCTCACTCCAGGAGGACCCTAAGCTACAAAATATAGAAGCCTAAGTGCACAAAAATCTATAACAACTAGATCAGATTAAGGTAACTGCAAAGACCTTAGCATCAATGTAGCATCTTACCCGTCTCCAAGAGGGTAAATTATTATAGGAGTAGGTCGACAAGATGTGTAGGAAGGAGCACCTACTTATAGATAGAATTGAGCCATGGGAATTTGAGGCCATCCATCTCTCCCAAACTTCAAAAACAAAGCTGAAAGAATTGTGCAAGACATAAAGAGGATTCGAGTAGAAGGCAACCAAGATAGTTAGAGAGACATTTCTCACCGATATCAAATATTTTGAAAACAAGTGTGCTGAAGTGATTCCACCATTGAAGGATGACTTGAGCAGAAACAAAGTGAATATTGACGGTGCACCACCTTTGTGACATGGGGTGAGTCACAATTTTGTGTTGGGGGCTTATTAGACATGGGATCCCCTCGAAGAAAGAAGTTATAGAAGACCATGCAGATCAAGGAGTGGAGCACGCAACGCATAGCTCATTTTGAGTCTTAGGGGCTTTAGGGTGGGTAAAATACCCTTATTATTTAATGTAATGGGAATATTTTATGAACGTTGAAACTTCAGCCATGGTTTCAGACCATGGTATTATAGGAGTGTAGATAGAAGTCATAGGTAGTCAGGGAAAATTTTAAGGATGGAAATTTATCTGAAAGATTAGAATCCTTGGAGAATATTACTATTCCATAATATGTAAACTATAAAATGCTTGGTGATATTTTAGCAAAAATATTCAAACTTATAATGATTTTATATAATCCCTATAAATTTTTGGCGAATTTTAAGGTAAAATATTTTTTTCTTATAAAATCTGGGCAAATCATTTTTAAGAAAAAATGGGAATTGATGAATCTTGTTTTTGGACAAAGCATGGAAAATTAGCCCATCTATGAATATTAGCCCCTAAAATTTTCCCTGTAGGTAGTCTGAGTCAGGAATTGATGAAATGAATTTGGATGTAAGACTGCTTTGAATCAAATTCTATGGTTTTGGGTTAAAGGAAAGGCTCCTACAATTGAGTGCGCAGAGACCTTAGGATGTTGTAGCTGTGTGTGCAGAACCCTACAACTCAGCGCACGGAGTGAAATTGAATGTATGAGAAAGATCTGAGCAATTAATGAAATACCTTTGAATATAGATCTGAGTTTTTGTCAGTGTGTTTTACTTACTATTATTTATGCTTATCTATGCTAAGTAAGAGTTATGATCTCTAGTTTCATAGCGAATTATGGTGTATGATTATTTATGTGTTTTATGTATGATTAAGAAAGATCATGTAGTCTGGTAGTAATTTCAATTGATGTGTTGAACAATGGTTGAATAATTTATAGATATGTTCCGTGAAGCTCTTTCAAGGAATAAAAGCCCTAAAGCCACAATCCATTATCCCTATGAATGCAGAAACTTGGTTCTAGCATCCCCTTATATTGCCTCGGGTGAGACTTCGGTCTACGCAAGTAGATCATTTCTGAAAGGGTCGGTAACAGTGGGCCCATGTTGTTTTTCACAACCATATTTGAGCATGGTTCTAGGCCCCATCATGCCAACACCTCCTATCCATAGCTAATCCGAAGTGGCCCCTATTTTTGTAACTCTAAAAAATATTGAAGGATGGTTGCACTAACTTCTACTTTATTTTTCTGTGCCTATATAAGTCTGTGATTATCTCCCTTGCAACTCCTTATTTCATAATTTAGACTTCTCAGTGTGTCTGCCAATTCATATGAGTGAAAAACACCATGTTTCTCATATGAATCATAAGTAGAATCTTTGTAGTCTGTTATCAAAAAATCAGACCTGATAGGCTACCAATCAAGTTAATCTCATGTAAATATTTCAGACCAATCTTTTGGCTAAGACTTAGCCTCCTCAACCTGAGAGGGCTCTCTCAAGGGTTTATGATTTTTGATAAATATGTAGATGGCTAACTCTATATGGGGTAAAAGAAGATAAATGATATAAACTAGTTTTAAATCACATTAGAAAGTGTAAATTGGGCTTATGGAGTCATAATAGCTTCAGCAAAACCAAAACAATCTACCTAGCATGGAAGTCAAGGCATATTAGAGTTCAAGTCAAGGAATACACATGTAGAACAATGAAACACACAGTCAGTTTGTCTATGAAGGAAGTCATAGCATCATTGATGAATTATGAGTAACATAAGAAAACACCAATGCAATAGAATATTTAAAATATGTCATCAAAACAAGAACATACAATAATCCTCATGAATCTTGAGTTGTCTAAGTAGAAAATCTGTATTAAGCTGAAAACAGTCACTTACAATAAACATAGTCTTTTTGATAAAAAAATGTCCAACCCCTCTCTAATTCGACTCCTTGATCCTTTATAAATCATTTACATCATATGATAACCTTATCCTCAACTAGGTACATCGAATTCCTATTGTTTGACACCTTTCCTAACCATATAACATGGTCTTTATTACAAAATGACAGTTGCAAACCTAGAGAATAGTCCTAATACAAATAGGACTCAAACTCATTAATTCTACTCATAAAAACCTTATCTAATCTATATTACATCATTTTTCAATTATATTCCCATAAGGTTGAATCCAAATGATAAGCTCCAGCACTTAATGTCATCAATGCTGATCTCCTGCAAACTAGGAAATTGTCCCCTGTTTTCTAGGCTTTAAGATTCTTTTTGTTCTTGAGGCACTTTAACCACCTTGAACCCATGGCTTTGAAACCATTTGATATCAGGAATTATAATAACATATGTTCAAAATCATCCATAAGTTCCAGTTGTACAAAATCATCATCGAACTGCCCAAAATAGCAAAAACAAACCTGTGCTACGAAAACAACACAGTTTCGTAGCGCAGACGTTTTATGTTTTTATCTTCAAAATTTTGGCTTCTTATTTTTAGATTTATCTTCATTATCACTTAGCACAGCTTCCCTAGCAATTTCAGGTCTTTATACACATGTTTTCCCTTCCAAAATTTAAGAGAGAGAGAGTGAAAAAGCATGCTACAATAGTTTCGTAGCGCTTTTCACTGATTTTGCACTATGTGCGCTACGAAACTGCTCAGTCAGTAGTTTTTGGCCATATTTCTTCAAAATTTAAAACCAAATGTGCCAATACTTCAAAATAAACCTTATTTAATCATTTAAAAACCATATTTACTGTAAAAAAATATTTACCTTTCTCCTTCATAACTTCTTAACTTCTTGCAGATTTCTCCTATTTTTATATGAAAAATAGGTCTTGAGACAGAGCTTATATCTCCTAATAAATGACGTAGTTTGAGAAAATGAAGGAGTTTTTTGTAGGCCATTATATCTTGAATAAAAACCTCTCTTGGTGTTTTTAAATACATCTCCTGCTATCCAGAAACTTCCTTTGAAAAACATGTGTAAAACAAGAAAACTTTGTTTTCTGAAAATAGGGCTTCAAATAAAGCTCTGTATCTCCCAATTGATAACACAAATGAGATACGTGAGAGAGATTATTGTAGCGGGGGATGGGATGAAGACAAACCTCTTTCAGAATTCCAAAATACTTTTGAATTTGGCCAGAAACGAAACTTGAAGTTGACTGCTAAACAGCCATGTACATGACATTTTGTAATAGCAGTTTCATAGCGCATTTTAATTTATCAATTTCTCCTACCTCCTAATTAATTTGAGGAAAATGAGAGAGGTTTTTTTATTTATTTTTGTTAGAAGAAAAACCTCTTTCAGGTTTTCTAAATTCGTTTTGATTTGCTCAGAAACCTCCTTGCAAGTTGACTACTCAAAACCAGAAAAACAGAGTTTTTGCTTCATATTGCGCTACGAAAAGACAGTGCTTTCGTAGCACATTTCCCCTTTTTTGAACTAGCGGTGCTATGAAATGGTGGATTCCTGGCTAATTGCATAAATTTAGCCCAAAACTTAATTGAATGACCCTTAAATGAAAAATGTGAATATTTGACCATGGAATGGACCTCTAAAGACCTTATTTGAATTCAGATGATGAACATTAAACCTCTAAAAGCTATGACCTACCCTTAAGAAAATCCTAAAATGACTCCTAAGACCCTATTTTGACCCATGATAAAAAAAAAACTTGACACAATGATGTTTTGAAAATTTTTGGGTGATAACAGTGGCTCCACTTGGGATAGTGTGCCCCTGTGGTACACTAAGAACCGATAGTTCCAGTGCTGCTATCCATTTTCTTGGAATAAAAATTTTGAAATTTTACCAATTCCTCTTCAAACTGTTATAGCCTTCACCTCAAGCTTCAAGCTTGATGATCACTATAGAAGAGCCAAATCTGTACCTGTTGAAAAGATGCTCAGTCAACTTTGAGCTTATTCACACACTCCTACCTACCCTATCAGCTGCAATCCCCATTTGTAACTCAAGGAACATGAAACTTCCAATGAAGCCAGTCATTAATCTGATCTGACACTTGAATCTCTTGACTGTGCTTGAACCAAAAGTAAACATGATACTGAAATGACCAAGGCAACATGAGATGTAACTGATCTTCAAAATAAAGTATAACTGGAAATCTGGACTATAGAACTCTTCCATGTATTCAACTATAGGATCAAAGAAGACATGATATGTTTGATGATCCTCATGACATTATGTAACTTTGGACAACTCATCCATGCTTTGATCAACCACATAAGATTTTAGTTGTGTGCTTTCAAATTACTTTTCAAACTGATTTACAAAAATAGTGTATTCTTCCTCAATCTTTAAGAAGAAAGGTGGCAACACCCCTTCTTTGTGTTCTGGCATTAAAATCATTTGAAAATACTGATCTTGATTAAGAATACTATGAGATTGAATTTTATCTTTTCAAACTTGAATGCCCTTTTCAATGTTCTCTGCAACTTCATCCACAAACTGAATCTTATCTACTAATTTGCACTCAAATGATTTCAGATTAGAAGGCAAGGATAAAGAGAAATTTTCACCCATTTTTTCATTATTGTGATCATTATTTGATGTAGGTTGATGCAAGAAATGATATGAAGAATAAAATTTTTCCTGTACCTAAGGTTTGTAGCAGTCATCTTCCAATATTTCCTCTTGTTGTTTGCAATGATTCGCATACTCTTGATGATCAAAAGACTGACAAGTCTGCTGCAAACTTTCATCAAACTCAGAGGATGTGTCATAATTTTCATAAATAAACTCCTGTTGGGTTTCATTTTCATCTAAGAAAGAGGCTATCCTTTCTTCTTGTTGATGAAAGGGATTTTCATGAAAGGCTTCTAAAATTTCCTCATCCATGAACTCATCATCTTCATAACAATTTTCCAAATATTCAATAAATCTCACACAATGTTTACAACAGTCTTTGACCAGAAATAAGGATGGATGACACTCTTCATACATCTCATAAAATGAAACATGGAAATAAGCAAGAGAATATAATGAACCATTTGGAAAGCTTTCATACCAAGACCGTGCTTTTCCTTCCAAAGTGGCCATAAACATCTTCATGAGACAATCCTCAAGGAACTGAACCTTAAGACTGTGTACATGCATATGGAATATAACCAAATGAACAACAACATTGTCTTTCTTTTCATCTTTCAACATAGGAAGATTAGTTAACCATTCAACCTTGGGCATAGGATTTGGAAAACCAGGGATATGAGACCGATTCATAGGGCCATACTTGGCATTTATTCTTGCAATGGAACTCATTTTGAAACTTCATCAATCTACTAATATTCAAGAAGTGGAGTCACCTTCCAATTGATTATTTGATGTGTGGAGTCACCAAGGTAGATGCAGCCTCAAAAAGCTTCCTGAGCTCCTGCTACCTTCAGAAGTTCAGCTTCAAATTTTGGGAAAGTATAATATTTAGGCTCCCTACAGACGCACTAAAATGTTATCATAAAATAAGACCTGATAGGCTTCCAATCAATTTAATCTCATGTAACTATTTCAGACCAATATTTTGGCTGAGGCTTAGCCTCCTCAACCTGAGAGGGCTCTCTCAAGGGTTTATGATTTTTGATAAATATGTAGAGCACTAACTCTATATGGGGTAAAAGTAGATAAATGATATAAATTGGTTTTAAATCACATTATCAAGTGTACATTGGGCTTATGGAGTCATAATAGCTTCAGCAAAACCAAAACAATATACCTAGCATGGAAGTCAAGGCATATCAGAGTTCAAGTCAAGGAATACACATGTAGAACAGTGAAACACACAGTTAGTTTGTCTATGAAGGAATTTAGAGCATCATTGATGAATTCTAAGTAACATAAGAAAACACCATTGCAATATAATATTGAAAATATGCCATCAGAACAAGAACATACAAGAACTCCTCATGAATCTTGAGTTGTCTAAGTAGAAAATATGTATTAAGCTTAAAACAGTCACTTACAATAAACACGGTATTTTTGCTAAAAAATTTCCAACCCCTCTCTAATTCGACTCCTTGATCCTTTATATATCATTTACATCATAGGATAACCTTATCCTCAACTAGGTACATCTAATTCCTACTGTTTGACACCTTTCCTAACCATATAACATGGTCTTTATTACAAAATGACAGCTGCAAACCTAGAGAATAGTCCTAATACAAATAGGACTCAAACTCATTAAGTCTATTCATAAAAACCTTATCTAAGCTAGATTACATAATTTTCCAACTATATTCCCATAAGGTCAAATCCAAAGGATAAGCTCCGGCACTTAATGTCCTCAATGCTAATCTCCTGCAAACTAGGAAATTGTCCCCTATTTTCTAGGCTTTAAGATTCTTTGTGTTCTTGAGGCACTTTAACCACCATGAACCCATGACTTCGAAACAATTTTCTATCAGGAATTGAAATAAAATATGTTCAAAATCATCTATAAGTTCCAGTTGTACAAAATCATCATCGAACTGCCCAAAATAGCAAAAACAAACCTACGCTACGAAAACAACACAGTTTGGTAGCGCTTTTCATAGCGCAGAGTTTTTAACCTTTTATATTAAAATTTTGGCTTCTTATTTTCAGATTTATCTTCATTATCACTTAGCACAGCTTCCCTAGAAATTTCAGGTCTTCATACACATATTCTCCCTTCCAAAATTTAAGAGAGAGAGTGAAAAAGCATGCTACAATAGTTTCGTTGTGTTTCCACTCATTTTGCACTATGTGCGCTACGAAACTGCTGAGTGAGCAGTTTTTGGCCAGATTTATTCAAAATTTAAAACCAAATGTGCCAAGACTTAAAAATAAACCTAATTTCATCATTTAAAAACCATATTTCCTTTAAAAACACATTTAGCTTTCTCCTTCATAACTTCTTAACTTCTTGCAGATTTCTCCTGTTTTTATCTGAAAAATGGGTCTTGAGACATAGCCTATAACTCCTAAACCATGATGTATTCTGAGAAAAGGAAGGAGGTTTTTGTAGAACATTTTGTATTTAATAAAAAACTCTCCTAGTTTTTTTAAATACATCTCCTTTTGTCCAGAAACTTCCTTTGAAAAACACGTGTAAAACAGGAAAACTCTGTTTTCTAAAAATAGGGCTTCAAAGAAAGCTTTGTATCTACCAACTGATAACACATATGAGAAAAGTGAGAGAGGTTATTGTATCTGGGGATGGGATGAATACAAACCTCTTTCCAAATTCCAAAATACTTTTTAAGTTTGCCAAAAACGTAACTTTAAGTTGATTGCTAAACAACCATGTACAGGACATTTTGTAATAGCAGTTTCGTAGTGAATTTTAATTTATCCATTTCTCCCAAATCCTAATGAATGTGAGAAAAATGAGAGAGTTTTGTTTAGCTAATTATATTAGGAAGAAAAACCTCTTTCATTTTTCCTAAATTCGTTTTGAGTTGCTCATAAACCCCGTTGGAAGTGGACTACTCAAAACCAGAAAAAACAGAGTTTTCACTTCATATTGCGCTACGAAAAGACAACGCTTTCATAGCGCATTTCCTCTTTTTTGAACTAGCAGCACTACGAAATGGTGGATTCCTGGCTAATTGCAGAAATTTAGCTCGAAACTTGATTGAATGACCCTTAAATGAAAAATGTGAATATTTGACCATGGAATGGACCTCTAAAGACCTTATTTGAATTTAGATGTTGAACATTAAACCTCTAAAATCTATGACCTACCCTTAAGAAAATCTTAAAATGACTCCTTAGACCCTATTTTGACCCATGATCAAAAACAAACTTGACACAATGATGTTTTGAAAATTTTTAGGTGATAACATAGTCTATGATCCTACTATTCATCTTTGATTTCTTCCTCCAAGGTGAAATATGTCAGCAAAACCAAATCATAATAAACAGTCTTACCTTGGTATAATTTGGGGAGGATATCTCATATGAAAGATCAATCAATTGGCATAATGAATGTATATACATAATCATGACAACATATAAAATCGTAACATATGGTATATAAATGCATAACTATCATTCTATTTGGAGTCCCGTCATCAATACATGAAGAAAAAAAAACACATTTCGTGACATAATGAATAACCATACCAATGCACACGATGACCTAATGCATGACAACCTCAACCATACCAATGCAAACTTGACCACATGTACCCATCTGACATGTATAACCAAGCATGAATGACCAATTCATGTTCAACATATAGCAACACATAAGAAACCATACACGAACACTACACAAGCATGACCAATATGTAACCTAGCATAAACAAGAAATTCATGTACAACATGTAGAAACATGTAAGTGTGCATAGAAAATACATTAATGTGAAAAAACTTTTACCAGTCATATACTCATGACAACATGTTGACAACCACACAATCAGCACTTCCATGATGACATTACTGTGACCATGGCCAGCACAACACGGATGCAACAACCACATACACCCTAGGTATGAGAAACACATATGCAACCAATAGAAAATCATGACCAACACACTGCCTATCTAGTCCAAGGGTTGAACCACACTTTGATACCACTCTATAGAACCCCCTTCACACATCTACCTAAGAAACCTGCCAACTGGTTAAATATGCGATGAGAGGCTATTATGGTGATATTCAACCTCCTAGGTGATCTTAAGGAAGTGGAGTTGACAAAACCACATCACACAAACATTGTATATAAAAAATAATACCCAAGGTGATAACCCGACCATCCAGGCATCCTTCCCCTAGGTCCAACTAAGATAATTATCTTCTGAGCCTCTATATGCATGCACAAGCCTACAAGCCAACATCTATGGGTCTCTAGATGCATGCATAAGCCCAGAAGCCTACGTCCAGGGACTAAATTCCTCAGTGGTGTGCCAACGTCCCCAGATTTGAGCCAATGTTTCAGGCCTAGAACTCAGTGCTCTGCCCAGAACTTCATGACAAGGTCATAGATGAATTATAATGACCAAATAGTGATAAATTTACAAAAATATCCTAGAGAAATAAACTGGACCCCTACTAGCCATGATAGGCATTTCATCAAACATGTCAAAAACATGAAAATTACGAGTATAAGAAACATAACAGAGAATACGGGTCTCATATTTATCTGAGATTCAATAAGAATCATTTCTCCCTGACATCATTAGTTGCAATACCATCTATTTGACCATAGATACATTTTTCATTCATTTACAAGTAAAAAAATGGGGAGATCCATACATCATCACTGTTAAAATACATATTCATAACCAACATAATAACAACAGAAATACAATGGATACAAAAAAAATAGAATCCACATAATAAATAGTACATTTATATGTAAAATACCAAAGGAATGAGTTTCTCATTATTGAATGTAAAAACCAACTAGAGATGGTCCTTCCACATTCCACCCAACCATATATTGGCTTAACCAAATCTCACTTCAGCCAATCACCCCCATGCCATATTCCAGGCAGGAATGTGGGATCTCATCAAACACATCAATCAAAACCAATCCAGGTCTTCCAGAGGCCAAACTGCATCAACCCTAAACCAATGATTCCACCTCACGGTCATACATAAAAACCATCACAGATTTCTCTCTACCCACGTTTTTCCAGAGCTCTAGAGTGTTTGTTCCAACCAGGGCTTCTTGGACTAGTAACTCAACCCCAAATGTTACAGGGCTTCGAGAGTGTCTGTCCAACCACAGCTTCCAATACTAGTAAATCAACCCACCTAGGGATTCCATAGCATTTTTGCAACTAGGGCTTCTTGGACTGGTAACTCAACTAACAATTATCTGCCATGCTTCCAAATCATTTGTCCAACCAAGGATTCCAGGAACTAATAACTCAACTGACAGCTAAAGGAAAATGATAACCAACCAGAAAACAAGAAATGAAACTGAATCAACAACACTATGGCTATCCAGGAAATGGAAAGGTTAGGAAAACCCACTTTCAATCCAGGAAATCCTCCATGCCAGTGACATATCATGACCAAGAAACTACATGCATACACCATGCATGCCAAAACTAGTGAGGAAACATATATGAAACTTGATACCTGCAATAAAAACCCATTGTAGTTGCTGATCTTGATGTCCTATTGCACTCTCCTACTCTTCCTTTTCCTTCTTTCTCCAAATCACCATGTATGCCATGTTGAAATTCAACAAGAAAATGCGTGTATAATTTATTTTTCCCTTAAATAAATTGGACAATAAATTGTAATCTTATCTCATAAAAACTTGTATCAGTTAACTAAGTCATAAATATTAAGTTAGCTAAATAATTTTGAGTTGAGGGTCAAAGGTGAGGCATGTAGAGTGATTCTATTATTTTGGGGGTCTAGATGCAATTAATGCACTAGTGTGGTGTGACTGTAATCAGTTAACTCATATTAATTGAGTTAAAATCAATTTAACTAGGGAAGGCAAGGAATTGGCTATGTGTTTGTCCAATTTTTCCTAGATCAGTGTGAGATGATTGGTAGAGTGCAACAGATTCTTGTGAGAAAGAATGCATTGTATTGTTTCATGATTACTTGGCTTATTATACAATAGAGATAGAGGGGTTTTGAGAAGTTTCTTTCCATGGGAAATATCTTGTGTTGTGCGATTGATTTACTTCTTTCTCTTACTTTAATGTGATTGAGTGATCATGTTTTATATTCCACAAATATAGTAGAAGGATTAAATATCTTGTTTTAGTACATTACATGATCAGATTGAATCAATTGATATAATTTATACATGGTATCAGAGCTCCAGGAATCAAAATAGTTGAGAAGAAATTGAGTTTGTGTTGAACAATATTCAAATTTGCAGATACATTCTTTGGAGCTAGCAGTTGACCAAGATGTCTTTCACTGGCTTGAGACTCGAATATTCACTCGAGAGACATTTGAACTATATTTCATGGAAGGATAGGATGGAGGTAGTATTGGAGGATAACGGGCTGAAGGAGTTCATTGACATTGATATTCCTAAACCCAATCATGCAAATGTTGCACAGTATGAAGCATGTGTTGAAAATTGCAATAAGTAACAATGAAATTGGCATCCAGAAACAACACATGCACTAGTGTGGGATCACAGGTTACACAGTGATGGATCCTAGTGACACATTAGTGTGCAACCAATTTTTAAATAAATTGGAAAATAAATTGTAATCTAATTTCATAACAACTTGTAATACTTAACTAAGTTTGATAGACATAGTTTGCTCAAGAATTTCGAGTTGAGGGTCAAAGGATAGGCATGTAGATTGATTCTATTATTTACAGGGTCTAGTTGCAGTTGTAGCACTAGTGTAGTGTGAGTGGGATCAGTTAACTCAGATTAATTGAGTTAAAATTAGTTTAACTATTTCTTATTGTTTGATGAGCTAGTGGAAGATCAAGTGAATTAAAATAGATTTAATAAGTGAATTAAAATAGATTTAATTCACCAGTAGTTGTCTACCAAGTAACTGATGATTCACTATTTATATTTTCATGCATGTCAATTCTGATGACAACCCAGTTGAGACAAAGGTTCAAGGCTATTAAACTATCAGTCGTATTTTAGGAAAACTGCCCAAGTGTATTTATAAAACCATAGGAAGTCCATGATGGATTGTGCAATCAAGGAAGGCTAAATTTCCTATTTAATAGGGGTTTAATTCTCTAGGGATTGCATAAGTAGGGTAGGCTAAGGGTAGGCTGATAACTGGCTATGTGCTTGTCCAATTTATCCTAGATTGGTGTGAAACAATTGGTAGAATGTATGAGGTTGTGGTGAGCACAAATAAATTTTATTGTTTCATCATTCCTTGGTTGATTATACAATAAATATGGAGGAGTTTTGAGCAGTTTCTTTCCCCAAGAATATCTGGTTTTGTGTATTGATTTACTTCTTTCTATTACTTGCATGTGATTGAGCGATCAAAATTTATATTCCACAAATATTGTAGAAGGATTCAATATCTTGTTTTAGTACATTACATGATCAGATTGAATCCATTGGTGCAATTTCTACACGGTATCAGAGCACCAGGAATCACAATACTGGAGAAGAAATTGAGTTTGTGTTGAACAGTATTCAAATTTTCAAGTACTTTCTTTGGAGCTATAAGCTGATCAAGATGTATTTCAATGGCTTGAGAGTCAAATATGAACTTGAGGGTATTTTGAATTTTATTGCATGAGAGGACAGGATGGAGGCAAGGTTGGAGGAAAATGGGTTGAAGGAATTCATAGATAATGTTATTCACAAGCCCACAGGAGCAGATGCCCAACTTCTTGATGCATGGTAGAAGAAAGTAGTAAAGGCGAGGAGGATATTGTTAGAGGGAGTTCAAGATCATATTGTCTCAAGTCTCCATGGAAAGGAAACTCCATATTCTATGTGGAAGGCCTTGAAAATATATATTTCAAACCAGCAGTGACCACATAAAATTAGCACTGAAGGACAAGCTCAGGAACATCAAAATGGAGAAGGGTGATATAATCCAGAAATACTTGACCAAGTTCACTCAATGTCGAGATGATCTTGGAAGTGTTGGGATTACTGTAGCTGATGATGAATTGGTGAACCTATCATTTCTAGGCCTTCCCAAGAGCTAGCATAGTTACCTTGACTCTGTGAATGGGAGGGAGAAGTTACCAGATTGGGAGGGACTATGGTCAGATTTGGTACAAGAAAAGTTCCGGCGAAATACCAGGGATGGATCCTCATCCAAGACTAATGATGAGGAAAATTTTTCCTTAGCTGGTAAGGAAAATAAGGGGAAGGGGAAGAAATCCCATTCCAATTCTAAGACCAGCAAAGAAGAAAATAAGCGTGACATTTCAAAGGTGAAATTATTCCACTGTCATTATCATGGAAACTATGCCACAAATTGTTCAAAAAATAAGAAGAACAACAAGAAGGCTTCAGGAGCTACAGTGGGTGAAGATTTGGCATCACTGTTTGAGTTGGACTTCTCTCTCATCGCATTCATGGCATCAACTGTGATGGGATATATGTGGTACTTGGATAGTGGAGCATATTTCCACATGAAGGGAAACAAATAAATCTTTAGTAGCTTCGAGGAGAAGGATCTTCAGATGCACATTGAGATGGGTGATGATGGGATGTATAGCTCTACTGGGATCGGTACGATTACTTTCCAGATACATTCAGGCAAAGCTTTCTTATTAAAAGTTTTCATGCATGTACTAGGCTTGAAAAAAAATTCAGTTTGAGTTGCTATGTTGGAGGATCTTGGATATGATGTGGTTTTCAGTGAAGGAAAGGCATTCCTTCATCACAAAGCGACAACACAGGTAAAAAGGATTGGGGTGCGTGTGAATAACCTCTACAAACTTGATGTAGATGGTTGCACAACATTGAGCAATAAAATAGGGAAGGTGGTGAGCCGGGATACACGTGAGTTATGGCATAGGAGATTGGGCCATCTACACCACAATGCTTTGAGGATCATGTAGCATATTTCTACAGGTCTTCCAAAGTGTACTCTTGTGCAGATAGACACATGTAAGGGATATACCATGGGGAAGTATGAGAAATCCATGGAATTGTCCCTTGAGAAGGAGATTGACTTGCATGCAGATGAAGAACTCTTAGTTCCAAAGGATGAATCTCAGGATGCGGAGCAGCCACAAGCAGAGGATCATAGAGTGGTAAAAACCACTCATGGATATCCATCCACCAAAAATTCTAGGAAGCACACCAAAGAGGCTGACAGATTGATGCTAGATGCAACAGAGCATGTAGGTGCACCTACATCACAGTGCGGGAAGAGAAGGTCCCCAGACGGGTACACTAGATACATGGCTCTTATAAGCGAGTGTATTGTGACAAAACCATCCTCTTTTGAGGAACCAGTGCAATAGACAACATGGATTGATGCCATGGTTGAGTATTATGACTCCATTATCGGAAACAGTGCAAGGGAAGTGGTCCCAAGACCAGTGGGGAAGTTGGTGGTTGGATCCAAGTGGATCTTCAAGGTGAAGCAAAACAAAGATCTCCAGGAGGGGGAAATTTCAAGCCAGATGGGTAGAGGGAGTACATGCATCAATACCTCCAGGTGTGAGGTGGGGCGATGTGCAAATATGATCCCAAGAAGAAATTTAAGTAGGGTCCATTGAGATGGTGTATCTCATGGATCGAACTTGGCTATGAGGAGCCCATAGTACATTAGCAGTAGGAAGGATCGGTTATATTGATGCAATCAGATGTCAGCAGGACAAAAATCAGAGTGATGTGTGTCAGATACTGGAGCGCAGATCAGAGTTGGCAGCAGTACAGAGTGCATGGATGCAGATGTCAGCAGCGCAGGGAATCCAGTAGACATGTGCAGTAGATAGAAGCAGTCATAATACTTTGATTACAAATGCATTATATTGATTCAGTTGTTTGGAGGCTATTCAGTTTCAAGAGATTTGCATGTGCGAACAATACTAGAGTAGTGTTTCATGCAGAACATTCGAAAGGTACCGAATCAGGACATATTTATTCCTTTCTTGTTGAGAGGGAGTGTTGAAATTTGCAACAAGAAACAGTGAAATTGGCATCCAGAAACAACACACACACTAGTGTGGGATCACAAGTCACACAGTGATGGATCCTGGCGACACATTAGTGTGCAACCAATTTTTAAATAAATTGGAAAATAAATTGTAATCTTATCTCATAACAACTTGTAATAGTTAAATAAGTGTGATAGACTTAGTTAACTCAATAATTTCGAGTTGAGGGTCAAAGGATAGGCATGTAGAGTAATTATATTATTTACAGGGTCCAATTGCAGTTTTAGCACAAGTGTAGTGTGGGTGGGATCAGTTAACTCACATTAATTGATTTAAAATCAATTTAACTAGTTCTTATTGTTTGACGAGCTAGTGGAAGATCAAGTGAATTAAAATAGATTTAATTCACCATTAGTGGTATGCCAAGTAAATGATGATTCACTATTTATAACCACATGCATGTCAATTCTTATGAAAACCCAGTTTAGACAAAGGTTCAAGTCTAATAAACTATCAGTTTCATTTTAGGAAAACTACCCAGGTGTAGTTATAAAACCATAGAAGGCCCATGATGGATTGCGCAATAAAGGAAGGTTTAATTTCCTATTTAATAGGGGTTTGATTCTCTAGGGATTGCGTAAGCAGGGTAGGCTGAGGGTAGGCTTATAATTGGCTATGTGTTTGTCCAATTTTTCCTAGATCAGTGTGAAGCAACTGGTAGAGTGTATGAGGTTGTGATGAGCACAAATAAATTGTATTGTTTCATGATTCCTTGGTTGATTATACAATAAATATGGACGGGTTTTGAGCAGTTTTTTTCCCCATGAATATATCGTGTTGTGTATTGATTTACTTCTTTCTCTTACTTGCATGTGATTGAGCGATCAAAATTTATATTCCGCAAATATTGTAGAAGGATTTAGTATCTTGTTTTAATACATTACATGATTGGATTGAATCCATTAGTGTAATTTCTACAGCATGGAGGAAGAATTTTTCAAAGGCAAGGAGGATATTATTAGAGGGAGTTCGATACCATATTGTCTCAAGTCTCAATTTAAAGGAAACTCCATATGCTATGTATAAGGCCTTGAAAGATCTATTTCAAAGCAAAAGTGACCACAATAAATTGGCACTCAAGGACAAGCTCAGGAAAATGAAGTTGGAGAAGGGAAACACAATCCAGAAATACTTGACCAAGTTCAATCAATGTTGATATGAGCTTGGAAGTGTTGGGATTAATGTGGTTGATGATCACTTGGTGAGCCTAGCACTTCTAGGCCTTTCCAAGAGCTGGCATAGTTACCAGGACTCTATGAATGGGAGGGAGAAGTTACCAAAGTGGGAGCGACTGTGGTCATATTTGGTACAAGAATAGTTTTGGGAGAATGCCAGAGATGGATCCTCATCCAAGACTGATGATGAGGAAAATTGTGCCTTATTTGGAAAAGAAAAATAAGGTGAAAGGAAAGAATTCCTATTCCAAATCCGAAACTGACAACGAAGGCAAGAAACGAGACATGTCAAAGGTGAAATTTTTCAACTGTCATGATCATGGACACTATCCCACAACTTATCCACAAAATAAGAAGAACAAAAAGAAGGCTCTGAGAGCTACAATGTTGAAAAACCAGCTCCAAAAAAAGAAGAAAAGAGATATCAACGCCTTAGAAATAAGCCACTTCGAGGGGGCACCCTCCAATACATTACATGAATGAAAAATTCTTGGATGATACAATTTACAAAACCTCCTTTCTATATATAGGAGTCCATGGGGCCATAATGTAATCCTAGCCGACCTAACAATAATAATTTAAGGGCACAACAATAACAAAATGGGGGTTACAAGGGTACAATAATAACAATAAGGCGTTTACACTAACAATAATAAGGGACTATACTAGTGATATAGGGACCTAACATGCCCCTCTCCTTCAAAAAAAGTGTTTCCCTCAACGCTTGAGTAGCTCCGGGTGCTTCTATATATAATTCTCATCCTCCCATGTAGAATCTTAAGTGGGTAAGTTCTTCCACTTGATGAGATACTCTGAAATTGATCGATTTCGTAGCTATCGAGTTCTTATTTCCATGACTGCTTCAGGTTCCAATATGATTTTTCCTTCCTCATCAATTTCTGGCAATATTGTTTGAACTGGAAGATTTTCACCTATAACCTTCTTTAAGCATGAAACATGGAAAACTGGATGTACTCACGAAGAAGCAGGAAGCTCCAATTTATATGCCATAGTACCAATCTTTTGCAACACCTTGTAAGGACCATAGTACTTTGGCGATAATTTATTATCCTTCTTTGCTTGCTTGAGGGACATTTGTTTGTATGGTTGTAGCCGTAAAAATACCCAATCTCTTACATCAAAACTTCTCTCGCTACGATGTTGATCTGCCTGTTGTTTCATTCGATTTTGTGCCAAATTCAGGTTATCTTTTAAGAGTTGGAGAACTTCTTGCTGATGCTCGATGTGATCTTCCACTGCTTGAACCTTCGAATTTTCCCTTAAAGAGGATGTGATCGATGGTGGATGATATCCATAAAGTGCCATAAATGGGGTCATTTTGCTGCAGTATGGAAGGAAGTGTTATACCACCATTCAGCGAGAGGTAACCACTTGACCCATTGTGTTTGTTTATCAGATACAAAACAACGAAAATATCCTTCCAAACATTTATTTACTATCTCAGTTTGACCATCAGATTGAGGATGATAAGATGAGCTATGAGCTAATTGAGTACCCAAACAAGAAAATAACTCCGTCCAAAAATTTCCAGTTCTTTGTCACTCACAATAACCCTTGGGCTTCCATGTAGCTTTTGAATTCTGTCCATAAATGTAGTAGCAAATGTACTTGATTTAAATGGATGAGATAATGCACAAAAGTGTGCATACTTGGTAAGTCTATCAACTACCACCATTATGACATTCTTTCCTTCAGACTTAGGTAAACATGTGACAAAATCCATTGAAATCTCCTCCCAACGTTGACTTGGAATGGATAAAGGTTGTAGAAGTCCCGAGGTCTTAATTGTCTCGACTTTATTCTGCTGGAAAACCAAACATTCCATCACAAACTTTTGAATATCAGATTTAAGGCCATCCCAAAAAAATTCTTTCTTCACCCTGTGGTAAGTTTTTAAAAATCCCGAGTGTCCTCCTAAATGAGAAGTGTGAAATTCCAGAAGAATATTTTGTTTTATTTGGGAATTCTTACAAAGATATAAGCAATCTTTGTACCATAAGGAATAATTTTTCCAACTAAATGTATCAGATGTACTAGGATCTTGCTGCAGCTTTTGAATGAGTGTCCATACATCTTTTTCCTTCTTCCATTTATCTCTTGCTTCGGTTATCCAATCTAGTTGGATAATAGAAATGGCACAAAACAATGCTTCCACCTCTTCATTCTTTCTTGAGATTGCATCTGCAACAACATTAAGCTTTCCTTTTTTGTAGATTATTTCAAAGTCATAACCCAACATCTTTGTGACCCATTTTTGCTGCTCTTCTGAAGATAGTCTTTGTTCCAAAAAGTGTTTAAGACTATCATGATCAATTTTTACCTTGAAGTGTCTTCCCATTAGGTAAGTTCGCCATTTCTTTAGTGCATGCGGTATTGCTAACATTTCCTTCTCATAAATAGGTTTTTGTAAATACTTTCCTTTGATTGGACGACTTTCAAAAGCAATAGGTCTTCCTTCCTGCATTAAAACTGCACCAATTCCATTTCCTGAGGCATCACATTCCACAATAAAGGTTTTTGTGAAGTCTGGCGTAGCTAAGACCGGTGCCAGGCACATTGCCTCTTTAAGATGTTCAAAGGCCTTAGTTGCTTCAGGAGTCCATGAAAATGCATCTTTCTTCAATAATGTTGTTAGAGGTGCCGCTATTCTCCCATAATTCTTAACAAACTTGCGATAATACCCTGTTAACCCGAGAAATCCTCGCAACTGCTTTATGGTTGTGGGGACTTTCCATTCCTTAATGGCTTTAATTTTGTTAAGGTCTACTTTAACACCCTCATGAGATACAATATGACCCAGATATTCCACCTCTTGTACTCCAAAGAAACATTTGGATTTTTTTGCATATAATTGTTTCTCTTTCAATAGTTTGAGCACCCTGTCAACATGTTCAACATGATCCTTCCAAGACCTGCTGTAGATTAGTATATCATCAAAAAATACTAGCACAAATTTTCTAAGGAAGGGTTTGAAAATGGAATTCATCAACCCTTGAAATGTAGAAGGTGAATTGTTAAGGCTGTTACACAGTAATTTGTCACCGTCCCTGCAATCCCCATCCCGCACATTGGAGGGATCATTCCGTGACCTGTGAGCAGAGACAAAACTTGAAATCACTTTCATGACATCCCTCTGAACAAGAGCTTTCGTTGCCCTAGAGACATACCCTTGTGAAAAACCCTAAAAATGGCCCTTTTAGCATTGGCGCGAGCAGGCAGTTTAGTACCTGCGCAAATGGGGAAAATACTTCAAAGAGGCCACGCCAGTTGGCGCTCTGTCCCAGAGTCGCACTCACGCCAGCCAATTTAAGAGGTGTTTTTTAAAAATAAATGGTGGAATTTTCGTCCTAACTGATCCAGGAACTGATATTTATCTTGAGTTGGGAGGTTTGGCTACGGATTTCCATAGAGAGGAAGTGGTTTTCCACCTCTCATGGAAGCTTCCTTGATGATAGGGCCAATCCCACGATTATAGGGATCCCAACTCCCCTTCCTCCATCTATAAAAGCTTGCCCATCTCCATTGCAAGCTAGTCTTCAAGTTCCCAAATTCCCAAGAGCCTTATGCTGCAAGAGCCTCCATAATTCCCTTAAGGCCAATTCAAGCAAGGAGACTATTGTCAAGAGCTGAAGAGAGACGTTTGTCCCATCCTTGACAGGCTTTTCGAGACGTGTTCTGCTGGCGGCCCCTTCCGAAGGACAATTCGGCGTCAGAATTATGGTTGTAATTTTTCTTTGATCGACTATTAATGAACGACTATTGGTTATGGTTCCACTCTTGTTGTTTATGATGATGAGTTATGTCCTTTCTAACTGACATATAGTTGCATCTACTAGATTTTACGCTTGCATTTTTTTGTTTCTCGCATGTGCAGGTGTCCCATCACGAAGATCATGGGGATTGTGATCTGCCAGGGCTAAGGAACGGGAGTGCCACTTCTTCTACAAGCAACAACGTTGGATTCCAGGTAAGCCTTCATCGCTAGTTGGACTATTTGCAATTAGGAACCTGCACTGTAGCGTGAACGATTGTTGCTAGACCCGGTCTGGGTTAGTAGGGATCGCCTCTGTCTGTAGAGGGGATTTACCTCCACAACAAATTGGCGACTCCTCTGGGGATCGTTAGCTTGTTGTTGTTCATTTTATAAGCTATAGACGGAGCCTAAAGTTAGCCAGATAGCCTTCGAAACGCTTTTTCTCTGCAATTGCGAAGTAGATCAAAGCTGCTTCAGTCAATCTCCGGTTTAGTTTGTAAACTGAACATTTGGAGCATTGTCTTGTCTTTTCGGTCGATTCTTGATTCTCCTTGCTTGTTCGGCTCTTTTGGTTGGCTCTTTTCTGAGTGTTTGGCTTTTGGTTCAGCCCCAGAGGATCAGATCTGACCTCTGCTTTTCCGAATTTTCATCCTTTCATGGTTGGATTGATTGGCGCGGTTTCCACCCTGAAAGTCGCGCCGATTGGCGCGGGTTGCCAGTTCATTACTTGTGCCATCCCCTGTCTGGCGCAGATTACAGCCAGACAGTTGCGCCATCTCCTGTAGGTGATAGGTTTTACCCTTGTTCGGAAGCTTCTTGTGGTTATTACTTTGCTTCTGGGTTTGTTTTGGATTTTGCTTGAAGTGGTGAGTCTGGTCCGTGTTGGGAGAAATTCTTTGTTTTTTCATTTTCAGGCATTGGCGCTTGTTTTCAGTTAGCAACCCGCACCAATTGGCCATTGGCGCTAGTTGTCAATGTGAAAGTCGCGCCAGTTGGCGCTAGTTGTCAATGTACAAGTCGAGCCAATTTCAGGGTGTATGAAAATTGAGATTTTTTCCTAAATCCTTCACCAGTGTGTCTTTCCCTTCTGGTCTTTTCACTGTATGAGCATAGATTACATTGCTCATTGTTTGAAATGTCTTATTTCCATGATTTTTTTATGTAAAAGGGAATGAATGCCTTGTTTTTATCTCTTGCTTTGGAAGTCCTCTTTGTGTTTGACCTCATATGTCTTGTCGCCTTTTGAGGGATTTCGTTACAAAGTTTTTAAAACAATGATTGCATTCTTAGTGTTTGTTTACATCTCTTTTGCGTTCATCCTTCATTAAGAAGATTTGTGTTTATTTATTTTTCATCTCAAAGTGTCCTTTTTGTTAAAATTCAATAGATCACATTGCATTGAAAAGTATTTTTGAGATTTATCATTGAACTTAGATCACATTGTTTAATGATTGAAAGCTAAAAATCGCTATGATTGCATTCTCTTTCATTGAAAGCATGAATTAAGTAGATTCTCATTTCATCGAAAAATGCATTAAGTGCATTCTTATCATTTGAAAAGGAAAAAGGAAATTGTGCATAGATTACAATTGCATAGTTTTCGAAAAAGAGGATTTTGCATAGATTACATTGCATTATTCGCATCGTTGAGTGTTTTAGATTACTTTTGGATAGTGAAGGTCATCTAGTTTGGAAAAGTTTCTTTTTTCAGTGTTGTTGTTTGTTGCATCATTGTTTGAAGCTCTTCCCTTAACCAAATATCATTCATCGAATTGAAATATTTCTTTTCTCATATAGCTGCATATAGGAGATTGTCAAATGACATTCGATAGGGCCCTGAAACTGAGACATAATTGAAGATCAACATTAAAATTTACTCAATTTACACTAAGGCAGCATTGAAACATTAACGAAACATTTAGAGGTCTAGGCTAGAGACGTGTTCCGGCGTCTTTAAACCTAGTAGCTGTCATTCGCCTCTTGGCTTTAGACAGCACTAGTACGGACTTGTGCTCCCCGTACCGTCGCGTATATAAAGGGAGACCCCACTAGGTTGCCATCCTTTATCCATAGGAAGCCGAGTCTGCTGCCCTATACCCGTGATACACCAGACACAGCATTCGGGGAGATTTCCTGCACGTACGTTAAGTCCTTGGTTGATTTCTCTTTCATTTTTGAAACCAAGGTGTATATTGCAGTTCACGGTTATTTGGTACACCCTTTTCCTAGTATTCCTGAGTAGTCATTTGATCTTTTCTGACTCTTTAAATTTGAAAGTATCACCAAGCGCTTGTCCTTTCACGCTTGTTTCAAAACTGAAAGAGATAGAGTCACCTTTCATCCGTTTCTCGACTCTTAAAACATGAAACGGTGAAGTTTCTAAGTTTCAATGTGGTAAAATAAATCACCTACGATCACACGCCCTATTAGATTTGCTTGTTGGCCGTTTGATTGTGTGCCTTGGGTTTTTAGCCCGTGTGTGATTTTGAGTTTTGATGGCAACTTTTCCAGAGTCTACCAACCAAGGAATCCCCTCCGATGGGAATCCTGGTCATTTTCCTCCTTTTGGAAATGTTGGCGCTCCTTATATGGAAATGTTGTCCCTTCTAGGGTTAACTGTTGGGTTGCCTGTTTGGTTGTTTTCAACCTCTGTGGTCCCAAATGTCTCGACTACTGTTAAATCAGTTCCTCCACCTGAACAACATCATGTTGATTCTAAGGTGGACCTCTCCCCTTATTCGCCTGTTTCTGCGTCCTCCTCTTCTACTTCGCCTGGTGAAAGCCTGGATTCTAGTAACCAGGTGGCTAAGAAGAAGAAGAAGAGGACAAAGAAGAAGAAGTCCGATAAGAGAGAGGCTAAAGCTACAGTTACTGCTTCTAAAGCATCTCCTCTTGATAAACCTTCCAACCCTCCATGGAAATTCAAGTTCCCTTGCATGTTGTGCACGAGAGACCATCTTCTTCGAGACTGCCCTGGCATTCCCAAGGTACTCGAAATATGGTCCAACAGTCACCCGTCGTTGCTTTTGGCTTCCGGGATTCAGGTTGGGGGCACGTCTTTAGCTAGTGTTGGTAAGACTCCTAAGAAGCAGGGTAAGCTCACCAATCCCTATAAGTTGTGTGAAGGGCACCATGCCATTCACCTTTGTCCATATATGGATGAAGCCAAACGAGTTTTGGACAACTCAACTGTTTCTACACCATGCCTTCCAGCTGGTTATAAACAGCTTTCTTTGATTCCTCCACCGGTTGATCCTATGATTGGTCAAGAGTCATCCTTGGTCGATCTCGCTCCCTCAGAAATTCATATTCACGAATCCATCCCTGACCAACCATTGGTCGTGGGAACGGTTGAGCTGGCTTCGTCTACGGCGCACCAGGTCTTTTCCGTTGAGAGTGGACCTCACACCCCCCATGTCCTTCTGGTTTCTTCAGATTCTTCAGACTTGGAGAAATATTTTCCTGTCCCTATACCTCAAGAAGCTGCTCCTCCACCTCCTGTGATGGAGGTCCCGAAGGATACTCCTCCCGCCGTCGAGATGGAGGTCGTGGAGGATGCTCTTTCTTCTTCCGTAACACCAGGGGAAGACCATCTCGGTTCGATGGTAGCCCCTCCGAGTAGTTTGGTTGCTTCCTTTGATTGGAATCGAATTGCGGGATACCGCCTTCCATCTTATGTGCCTTTCGAGATCACAGTACAGGCTTTTGGTCTGGTCATACCCAGCACCATTATAGACGAAGGCGCATCTGTTAGTGTTCTATCCTCAACTACTTGGCAAGCTTTCGGCTCGCCGCCGCTTGCACCTGTTACGCAGAATCTGTTGGCATTTAACAGAAGAACGAGTCAACCATTAGGGATCCTTCCAAGGTTACCTATTACTTTGGGAGGTAAAACCGTCCACATGGACGTGATGGTTGTTCCAGGCCCTTTGGATTTCAATCTGCTCTTGGGGCGCGATTACACCTATGCCATGGGAGAGCTTGTCCCCTCCCTTTTTCGTGTGGTCTGTTTTCCACATGAAGGACAGATCGTGACCATTGATCAGCTTTTGTTCTTTGGTCCTGATGTGGCAACTGGCCCACCATCATCCCTTCCTAGTTTTTATCCACCCATTGTATCTGCCCCACTGCAGGTCAACTATGTGGCTACCTACCCCGTGCCTATGCTCAGTAATAGTGTCGTCGTGCATCAGGTGTTGGGGGCATTGGGTCCGGACTTCCAGGATGTTTTCCTTCCATCGGATGAGAAAATATTGGAAGCGATGACTTATTTTTCATTATGATGAGGTCGTTCAGAGCACAGTTGATTTTCTTGTGTCAAGCTCCTTCAAAAATGAAACAAGCTGGTCGGAGCAGAGTTCCTTGTCTTGTGTCAAGCTCCTTAAAAAATGAAACAAGGGTGTTCTGAGGATAGTTCTTTTAATGTGTCAACCTCGTTAAAACAATGAAAAACGTTCCCGTTCAATTCGAGTCTTTGTTTAGATCTCGTAAAATCTCAGTCGAGTCTTTCTCTTGATCTCGTAACTTGAACCTTCACTCCATCTGCCTTTCATATGGACTGAAGCTTGGGGGGCATGTACCTCGAATTGAGTCACCATGCTGGGGGCATGCTTACTTTTTCAAGCATAGTTTGTTTCCGTTTCAAGCTTGTGTAAAGCATAGTTTATCTTTGTTTCAAGCTTGTGTAAAAATGAAACCATTCCCATTTTACCTCTTGTGATCACCATTTTATCAACTTGTGTTTGCCAGATGAGCCTTGATTTTCTCACTCCATCGTCACTATCTACTTGGCCGATCATATGCCTTCACTTGGTTGTTTTATCCATTCCTGAGGAACTGCTGCGATGAGTGGTCTTATTAGCCAGCCTCTTAACCTTTATTTGTTCAGAGCAGTTCCACCATTACAGGAACCAGTTGCTACCCTTTATACCACTCGTTCCTCCGAGAAGAGTCATCCTTCAGCTCTTTTCTGACTCTCTAAACATGAAAAGATTGCCGAGTCGCTTGTTGTTTTGATCTTGTTAAAGTGGCTGCGAAACGAAATCTACCCAGTATACGTTTACCCCTTTTTCGGGCTGGGATAGATTACTTACGAAAAAGGAATACCCTAGCCTATTGTGACTAGGAGGTTTTCTCAGATAAAGTTTTCTACCTTTTCGGGTCTAAGAAACTATTTACGAAAAGGGACCGTTGGAGTTTACTTTTCTGCTGTCTTTTCAAACTCTCTAAACACGAAAAGACGCTGAGTTCTTCCTTTGTCAGACTCGTTAAACCCTGATGACATTGGATTTAGTCGTGATGACGATATTCGAGTTCCTCCTTCCTAGGGCTCGTTAAAAGTACTAGGATGGATTCGTCCGAAGGACGGATTTATATGACAAGCATATGGTATCCTTTTCAAGCTTGTGTAAAAATAAAGAGGTACTCATCGAAAAGGTGGGGAAAATGGAACCAACATCATTGTCGTGTCGGCAGTATGTCGCTCTTGAACATGGCATTTGTCTGCATTCGTGTCAGGTTGGGGACATCTCATCTCGTTTTTCACTTGCCTCTGTGGGTTTGGGTGATCCCTTTTGACCTCTCATCCGCTCTTTGCCTCGTCACCATGACCTCTGATCTTTTGATGTCAAATACTACCAAATCCACTGTTGTGCAGCCTATATGTTCAAGAGAAGTTGACCTCTGCAAATATCAACCTCCCTCTGATTCTCATCTGATCATGATTCACAACAACATTATGTTCCTCTGTCTCATGTCGATGATGTGGGAAACACTATGGCCCACCTTCGATCAAGGTCACTTCCTGTCGACTTCAACTCATTATCCAGGAAGTTGGTCTAGAGACTCCCTTCTGGTGCCTTGGAGCCTGCATGCCTCAATGGCAGGTTCTTCGCATTCGACACGAGGTTTTCATCATTGGCCTCCGATCGAGTGATTCTACGGGTGTTCGACGTCAGCTCATTGATTCACATGCCGTAGATTATACCTGTAGTACCTTGAGGACCATTGGCATTAATGGTGGTACCTCTCGCGTCTGTTAACAGCCTCCATCATTGGCTGGTAATCAGACGATGTTCTTGCATGTTCGACTTCAGCTCACATGTTCACATGCTTGAACTTGTACTTTGTTCGGGTCGAGATGGAGTGCAAGACCCTGGATTGTGTCTGTTGTAATCTAGGTTGCGATATTGTGGATTATTATGATTATTTACATGACTCACTGATTGGATGGCTGCGACCATACCTGAGTCTATTTATCGATCTTCACTGGATGGCTGCGTCCATGCCTTGGATCTGGCTTATTGTATACTCTTTTATGGATGGTTGCGCCCATACCGCATATATGTCGTGTATTTGAGACATCAGTTGTATTTCTTCAAGCAGGTTTTCCGATGGCAGAGTTTTCAGTCAGACACGTTCTCGTAAAGCATTTGACCCCTCTCTCTCTCTCGAGCCTCATGCTTTAGGGGGCATCTGTTACACAGTAATTTGTCACCGTCCCTGCAATCCCCATCCTACACATTGGAGGGCTCATTCCGTGACCTGTGAGCAGAGACAAAACTTGAAATCACTTTCATGACATCCCTCTGAACAAGAGCTTTCGTTGCCCTGGAGACATCCCCTTGTGAAAAACCCTAAAAATGGCCCTTTTAGCATCGGCGTGAGCAGGCAGTTTAGTACCCACACCAATGGGGAAAATACTTCAAAGAGGCCGCGCCAGTTGGCGCTCTGTCCCAGAGTCGCACTCGCGCCAGCCAATTTAAGAGGTGTTTTTTAAAAATAAATGGTGGAAGCTTCGTCCTAACTGATCTAGGAACTGATATCTATCTTGAGTTGGGAGGTTTGGCTATGGATTTCCATAGAGAGGAAGTGGTTTGCCACCTCTCATGGAAGCTTTCTTTATGATAGGGCCAATCCCACGATTATAGGGATCCCAACTCCCCTTCCTCCATCTATAAAAGCTTGTCCATCTCCATTGCAAGCTAGTCTTCAAGTTCTCAAATTCCCAAGAGCCTTATGCTGCAAGAGCCTCCATAATTCCCTTAAGGCCAATTCAAGCAAGGAGACTATTTTCAAGAGCTAAAGAGAGAGGTTTGTCCCATCCTTGACAGGCTTTTCGAGACGTGTTCTGTTGGCGACCCCTTCCGAAGGAGAATTCGGCATTAGAACTATGGTTGTAATTTTCCTTTGATCGACTATTAATGAACGACTATTGGTTATGGTTCCACTCTTGTTGTTTATGATGATGAGTTATGTCCTTTCTAACTGACATATAGTTGCATCTACTGGATTTTACGCTTGCATTTTTTTGTTTCTCGCATGTGCAGGTGTCCCATCACGGAGATCGTGGGGATCGTGATCTGCCAGGGCTAAGGAACAGGAGTGCCACTTCTTCTACAAGCAACAGCGTTGTATTCCAGGTAATCCTTCATCTCTAGTTGGTCTATTTTCAATTAGGAACCTGCACTGTAGTGTGAACGATTGTTGCTAGACCCGGTCTGGGCTAGTAGGGATCGCCTCTATCCGCAGAGGGGATTTACCTCCACAACAAAGGCCAAAAGGCATGACCAAAAATTCATAATGACCCTCATGAGTTCGAAATGCTGTTTTTGGAATATCTTCAGTCTTCATTCTAATTTGATGATATCCTGAACGAAGATCCAACTTGGTAAAATAAATTGCTCCATGTAATTCATCCAATAATTCATCAATCACATGAATGAGAAATTTATAATCCCTATAATCCAGACACATTCGCCATGATCCATCCTTCTTGTGTACCAATACTACGGGAGCAGAGAAAGAACTTTGACTAGGTTGAATTATACCCGCCTCTAACATTTCTGCAATCATACGTTCAATTTCATTCTTTTGGATGTAAGGATATCTATAAGGCCTGATGTTTGGAGGAACACTTCCTGGAATCAAATGAATAGCATGATCATGATCACGAATAGGTGGGAGTCCTTTGGGAGTTTCAAACACCTTGGAATGATTGTCCAAGACTTGTTGGAGATCTGCAGAAATAGATGATTTTGATGTTGGAATTTCTAGTGAGCATAATTGTGCAATTACGCCTCGTTGTTCTTTCTTTAGAAGCTTTGTCATGACATTAGAGCTTATTATCCTTCATGGCTTCCCCGCAATACCCCGTAATTCGACTTCCTTTCCTTCTGAAAAAAATTTCAAGAAAAGTTCTTGAAAATTAAAAGCTACCGTCCCCAAAGATTGTAATCATTGTACTCCTAGTACAACATCAGCACCTCCCATAGGAATGGAAAGCATTGGACTAGTCAATACATATTCCCCCATGGTTAGCTTGATATTATGGCATTTCCCGGAGCAATTTATAGTTCCTCCATTTGCAACCATCACTTGACATTCTGGTGCTGGGTATAGGAAACAATTTAATTCCTTGGCTACCTTACAATGAATAAAATTATGGGTGCTACCTGAATCAATCAACACTATTACCTTTTTCTTCTTGATTTGTCCTTCTATCTTGAGAGTTTGAGGAGTGGTAATTCCTGCCAGTGCATTACACGATATGGTCGGATTCATTTCTTCCTCTTCTAGGGTCGGTTCCTGGTGTATATCCTCTTCTTGTTCATTTTCTTCTTCCTCTTCACAATCTATGTAAAATAATTTCTTCTCAGCACACTTATGACCTTTAGTGTATTTGCTATCACAACTGTAGCAAAGCCCTTTTTTCTCTTTTTTCTTCCAATTGTTGTGGTGTCAACCTTGTAGGTTGTGGAAATCTAGGCGTAGCAACACTTCCTTCTTTATAGAATTGAGTGGTAGGCTTCCTTGTCGCCATAATTTTACATTCAACTTTTCTTGCCAACTTGAATGCCTTCTCCAATGAATCAGGTTCCAAAACACGAACTTCATGTTGGATGTTATCCTTTAGAGTGCCTATGAAGATATCAATCTTGTGTTCCTCTGGAATATCAGTTACCCTTATATTCAATTTTTGGAAGTCCTCAATGTGCTGCCCCACTAAACCCTTTTGTTTGAGATTTATCAATTGGCTAAAGAAGGTGTTGCTCTTTGTATCCTCATAATGTGCTATCATTTCCTCAGTAAAAATTGACCAAGTGACAATTTTTTTATGGAAGAAAAGCCATCGATACCATACAAATGTATTTTGTTCTAAATGTAAAGTTGTAATGCGTACCTTTTGTGTGTTTTGCACGTTATGGAGATCAAAATATTGCTCCATTTGTAGTATCCATGTTACAGGATCCGTTCCATCAAACTTCCTCATATCCATCTTTGGAACATGGTGGTTCTTCCCGCCAACATTAGAGTTTATGAAATCACGATTAACATTTATTTTGTTCTCATCATGAGGTTCTTCTACTATCTTTTCACCATTAGGAAACATTTCTTGTATCAACTTTGTCAAACCTTCCATGTCTGCTTTTAGAACATTCTCCATGTTTTCCATTTTCTCATCGATCTTAGCTTCCATGTCATCCATCTTAGATTCCATGCCAGCCTCCATGCCATCAATATTAGATTCCATGCCATCTATCTTAGATTCCATGCCTTTCTTCAAACCATCCATCCTAGTTTCCACGCCTTTCTTCAAAACTTCCATGTCATTTTTTGTTGCTCTTTGCGAGAGCGAAATTTGTTGCACTTGCTCTTGTAATTTTGATATGTCATGTTGCCATTCTTCGTCTTCATGAGTCATAGTAGAGCTTTCAAAAGGCTCAATGGGTGTTGAATTCTTTTTAGGGGCCATTTTACAATTCAATACCGATATCTATTCTACAATATGCCCTTGCAATCAATTCAACTTGATTCTTCAAACAACACTTATGCAATTCGGAAAAAAAATACACACCTTTTACTTTCTTTTGAGGAGCTCGATATTGAAATTGTATTATCTCTGTGATTGCGGCTCTTCAATATCTGAAATTTAGCAATTATTTAGCCCTCTGAATTCTATTTTGAATGCCACAGGACTGACTTGATTTGGATTCTCCAAGACAAAGTTATGTCCAATCTCCCACAATGACTTAATTATGGACTGGTTCAATATAGAGAACTTGTATGACTTGCCACGTGTCATTGTTTCATCCTTCACCTCTGAAATTGATAGAAAAGAAACTAAAGTCCGTGTACTTGCGACCACTTTTTACGTCACTCCAATCCGATGCTCAGAGAGAGAGTTATTGAAATTTTCCCACAATCACCTTTTTGAGATGAAATTCGGGATCCTGACAAAGCACTACCTTCCACAGATCATATCTCCAAAAATATTGCGAACAAAGCTTTGAAATTTTTTGACGAGTTTCCTTAGGATTTCAGCTTCACACCATAAAAATTTCAGATTCTGAACATCAGTAGAAAAAAAGTTATAGCGCAAATGCCACGATGACCTATTTAGGATCCTGAAAAAAGACCTAACTTCCACAAATCATATCTCCAAAAATATTGCGAACCAAGCTCTGAAATTTTTAGACAATCTTCTTCAGGATTTCGGCTTTGCACCCTAAAAATTTCAGCTTCTGAAACTTCGTAGAAAAAATTTATAGTGAAAATGCCACGATGACCTGTTTGGAGTAGCGAAACCCTAGAATCCAAAGCTATGATACCAAATGTTGAGAAACCAGCTCCAAAAAGAGAAGAAAAGAGATATCAACGCCTTAGAAATAAGCCACTTCGAGGGGGAAACCTCCAATACATTACATGAATGAAAAATTCTTGGATGATACAATTTACAAAACCTCCTTTCTATATATAGGAGTCCATGGGGCCATAATGTAATGTTCATCCCCCACCGATGTAATCCTAGCCGACCTAACAATAATAATTTAAGGGCACAATAATAAAAAAATGGGGGTTACAAGGGTATAATAATAACAATAAGGGGTTTACACTAACAATAATAAGGGACTATACTAGTGATATAGGGACCTAAAATACAACGGGAGAAGCTTTGGCCTCGCAGTTTGTGTTGGAATTATCTCTCATTGCATGCATGGTGTCGACTATGATGGTATCTATGTGGTACTTGGATATTGGAGCATCTTTCCACATGACTGGCAATAAATAACTCTTTAGTAGCTTGGAGGAGAAGGATCTTCAGATGCACATCGAGATGGGTGATGATGGGAGCTATAACGCTACTAGGATTGGTACAGTTACTTTCCAGAGAGATTCATGTAAACCTTTCATATTAAAAGATGTCATGCATGTACTAGGTTTGAAAAATAATTTAGTTTCAGTTTCTATGTTGGAGGATCTTGGATATGATGTGGTTTTCAGTGAAGGAAAGGTGTTCCTTCGTCACAAAGCCACAGGACAAGTAAAGAATATTGGGGTTTGTGTGAATAACCTCTACAAACTTGATGTAGATGGTTGTGTAGCATTGAACAGTAAAGAAGATGAGGTGGTGAGTTGGGATACCAGTGAGTTATGTCACAGGAGGTTGGGTCATCTACACCATAGTGCTTTGATGATCATGCAATAGATTTCTGCAGGACTTCCAAAGGATACACTTGCGCAGAGAGACACATGGAAGGGTTATACTATGGGGAAGTATACAAAGTCCACCTTTCATGAGAAGGAGAACTGATTAGCGACAATCCTTGAGAGAGTTCACTCAGATGTGTGTGGACCATTCTCAACAACTTCCACAACAGTGCACGTGTATTATGTGATTTTTTTTATCATTATTCTAGAAAGTGTTTGATTTTCTTCATGTAAAAGAAATATCAGATGTTCTCCAAGTTTTGTGATTTCAAAGAACTATTTGAGAAAGATACAGGGAAGAAGGTGAAGGCTCTAAGGAGCAACAATGATGGTGAGTATATCTCTAATTAATTCAAGAAATTCTGCACCAAAGAAGGAATTCATAGAGAAATGATTGCACCTCATAACCCACAACAAAATGGGGTTGCATAAATAATGAACAGACTAATTTTGGGAGCAGCACGAGCTATGTTACATGATCAAGGCATACTGTTGCATCTGTGGGAAGAGGCATGCAACAAAACAATATTTGTGCATAATCGTAGCATTAGGGGAATTTTGAGGTCTAAAATGGGCCTCCTAAGAAAAATGTACAACCAAAATAAAATTTATAATAACCAATATGATTCAAGATTATGATGTCAACCATGGGGGATGATTCACCAGTTTTGGAGAAAAAAAGTAAAAAATTAAAAAATAATAAATAATAAAACTACTTTTTCAACTCATATTTTCAACTTATCTGCCTAAGGTTTTACTCAAATTTCATGCAGGGGTACTCATTGGAGGCAAAATTTAATTCTTCATCCAAGGATTACCCATGTTGCATACTTTTGATGGATCCTTCTACACAAAAAATGAGAAATACATGAAAAAACGTGATTGCAATCACATTTTTCATGTATTTCTCATTTTTTGTGGAGCAAGGTCCATCGAAATTATTTAAGATGGGTACTCCTTGGATGAGGAATATAATTCTGTATTCAAAGAGTGTTGCTGCTCGAAATTTGAGTAACCCCATCGGGAGATAAGTTGCAAATAGGAGTTGAAAAATTAGTTTTTTCTTTTTTCCTTCTAAATTTTGATGATGTAATCAAATCTTAATTTATTATTTCTACTATTATTTTATAATTTTCCTAGGAGGCCCATTTTAGACCTCAAAATTCCCCGAATTTCCTCATCGGATACTTGGTATGAGTACACTAGAGGAGTATTTTTCAAGTAAGAAACCAGATGTTTCATATTTCAAAATTTTTGGCTCATCTATATATTGCCATGTGACCAAAGATGCCAGGAATAAGATAGAACCAACAGAAGAGGTTGGGATATTTTTAGGGTACACTGATACTCCCCACAACTATCGTCTGTATTTTCTGGCACACAGGATTACAGTTGTCAGGAGAGATGTGAAATTTGATGAGAAGAAAGCCATGTGATTGTTCCTTGAGATGGACCTTGACTTGCATGTGAAAGAGAAACTCTTAGCTCCAAAGGATGAACCTCAAGATTTGGAGAAACCACATGAAGAGGAACAAAGATTGGTAGAAACCACTCATGTAGAGTGATCCACTGGAAATGGTAGGAAGCACACTAGAGACAATGACAAATTGATGCTAGATGCGACAAAGAATGTAGGTGAACCTATATCATAGTGTAGGCAGAGAAGGTTCCCAGACAGGTATATTGGATACATGGCTTTTATGAGTGAGTATATTGTTACAACACCATCCTCTTTTGAGGAAGCAGTATAGTAGCTAGTATGTGTTAATTCCATGGTTGAGGAGTATGACTTCATTATCATAAATAGTGCATGGGAAGTGGTGTTGGGAAAAATACTGAGAGGGGGGGGGGGTGAATCAATATTTAGAGCTGAATGAAAACTTTTTACTTTTTCTTTCTCTTAAAACCATATGCTACTTTACTGAATCCAACTCGCGTATACATGCGGATATCCTTAAGAAAACTTGCGTATGTCTAGAGATCTTATTATGCATTTAATTCTTTACTTAGATCATTTCATCATTCATTCATCAGATGTTTAGTAAGAAGTGAGCATGTGCAGTAATAACAGAATAAACCATCACACATAAGCAACACACATGAACACCAATATTTAAGGTGGAAACCCAATTCAGGAGAAAACACCGTTGCTGTCGTCTTTGTCTTCAATATTTATTATAAAGAAAACTTCTTACAATTTTGTACTGGCGCAGACTCATACCAGCACGCAGGCACCCACCTGCAGAAGGCTACAACCTTCTCTCATTCTCCAGCCACTACTGGAAGGGAGCTCCAACCCCCTGATCTCGTTTACCAGCCTCTCCTGGAAGGGAGCTTCGACCCCCTGATTTTCGCACCAGCTTCTACTGGCAGAAAGCTTCCACTTTCATACTGAAGGCTTCAACCCTCAGATCCACTGTAGACCACATTTCATCAATTTTCATACTAGATCAAAACAGCTACAGTACAACCCCTTAACATCAACAACCATACTTTACCCAAAACTTCAATCAGAACAGCAATACCACTATAACCAGAATATCAGAAATAACCCAGGCTTCAGAGTAGATAATCAGATACACATTCAACCTTGAACAACCATTAATTCAGACACCATATGCTATTTTTATTTACTGAACCCACGTACATACACTCTTTTCTGCACACCAACCTGCGTATGCTTCAGTGCATACTCATTTTTATATTCTGAATTAATATGCGACTTTTCTTTATAGATTCCGTGTATACACGCACTTTTCCTTTTATCAACTAGTGTATTCCTCTGTGTGTGCTTTCTTTCAAAAAAATTTCAGATTCATATTCAGATCTGAAATCAAATTTCTGTTCAGACAATCTATCAACCATGCAGAACTATTTAGACAGTCATTCTTCCCTCATCATGTTTTCTCAATCATTGATTAGATTTGTTCATTATCATATCAACAGCATACATCATATTCAAACAACCCAGATCTGTATGAATACATCATTGACAGATAGCAGTAAAACAGCAAAACAGATAAGACATTTCATTCCACACACTTCAGCAAAACCCTAGATTCCAAACGTGCTTTTACTTCACTGAACCTGCGTATATACGCGCTTTTACAGAGACAAACTTGCGTATAGATCTGCAACTATTTCAGAACTGACCTTTGATTTCATACGCACTTTTGCTAAAACGAACCTGCGTATATACGCGCTTTCGCTGAGATGAACATGCGTATAGACCTGTAACTTTTCAGAACTATGCAGCTCTTCAGAACAGATAACTCAGATCTCACCCTTTACTTCAGCAAAGATTCGCCAGATCACAGATCTAAACATTCCATAAACAGATCTAGAAAATATATATTCATTTCAGATCTAGAGATCCCTCTTCATCATTTTATTCATAGGTGCATTATTAATTTAGATCAATCAATAAATTGTTACCCATTCCATCCAGATATACTTCAGAGTGAAGTATTCGTTAAAACCCAGACCTATGCACACCTTGCACTATGATCCTCTTCTCCTTATATAGTTTTAGCCTTTATCAATACCATGAGTCAAAACCACTCAACCGCTGATGGTATTCCTGGACGGGATCAAATAGATAATCCAACACTTAATACTATGGGCCAATACCATGGTCATGTCCCCTGGTTTTATAAATTTAGAGCACAAATAGGCATACGCTACATGGTACGTACTTTTACACGTACATACGCTACTTTGCCTTTACAAACCCGCGTATGCTTTGTAACATATCTTATTCATCATTACTCTGGCACTTACTGGAATTTCTTTCTTTTTTACTTCTGAGCTGCTTTATAGATACATCAGATTTACATCATTAAAAAATAGGTTGCTATCCAAAGACAACTCATCAAGTCAGTTTCCATCAAGGACAACTTCATCAAGTAGGTTGCCATCAAGGACAACACATTGCATCATATTGCCAACAATCTCCCCCTTTGGACTTGATGGCAACCATGATGGTGTTTGATCACCACAACTGATAGATACATTGATTAAAACCATTATTCAAACACCATGATACTCTCCCCCTTTGACATCAAGGGCAAAGGGCGGATCAAAACCAAACAAGGATTTTCTTCTCTTGTAGAAAGAAGAGCTCTGTAGATCTGATGTGCACTGAAGTTACCATGCTTTCTCCCCCTGAGTATATGTTGAATCTTCAAACATATTTTTCAATGAAGTACATGACTCTATGACCTTTCTTATCACCAAGGACTCATACTTACATCAATGATCCAACCAAGTGGATTTACATATGTGACTCAAGTACCCAACCAAGTGGGTTTACACATTTTGACTCAACTACCCAACCAAGTGGGTTTACAAATTTGAAGAAGTCCTTACATGACTGAATATAACAATTTACATCATAGGTCTCAACATGACCTTTTTCATCAAATTACTGAAATGACTTATACAATCAAGATCAAAGATTCTCAAGCATGAGATCAGACTACAACAAATAATTAGAATGCCAACAATGCATCCTCTCCACATGACCAAAGCTCCCCCTTAGCTTGTGCATCTTGAAGACTTTCAACAGGAAATCATCAAGGCATCTTCATCAAATATCAGAGAATGAAACAGAAATATGAGAGCTGAAACATCACCAGAGATACCCAACAGCACCACAGCTATGCTGAAGAATGCTGACCCAGAAAAAATTTGTCAACAAACACCCATACGCAGTTTTCTGTGTATAAACTCGTGTATATACGTGGCTGTCATTCAGGAAATCCGCGTATCCAATTTAATCTTCTGAATTTAATCAGATCTGATCCTCTGCATGGCAGAGACTACTCCCAGCTTCTGTCTGAGATATTCGAATGTTTCCCTGGGTAGAGGTTTGGTAAATATATCAGCAACTTGTTCTTTGGATGGAACATACTCCAACTTCACCTTTTGTTCAAGCACTTGTTCACGTAAGAAGTGATACTTGATGGGAATGTGCTTGGTCTTGGAATGCATAACAGGATTCTTTGAGATACTGATGGCACTTGTATTATCACACATAATGGAGATAGGAGGTGAACATTTGATTTGAATGTCTTGTAAGGTTTTCATCATCCAAAGAAGTTGAGTGCAACATGATGCTGCAGCCACATATTCTGCTTCTGCTGTAGATAAGGCAATAGAGCTTTGCTTCTTGCTGAACCAAGATACTAACCAGGGCCCCATATAGAATGCACCACCACTAGTGCTTTTCCGATCATCAACACTTCCAGCCCAATCTGCATCAGTGTATGCATGAAGAGTAAGATCAACATTCTTTGGATACCATAGTCCAAAGTTTTGAGTTCCTTGTAGATATTTGAATATTCTTTTCACAGCCTGAAGATGAGACTCTTTTGGATTAGCTTGGAATCGTCCAACAATCCCAACTGCATGCATGATGTCTGGTCTTGTCCCAGTGAGATAAAGTAGACTTCCTATCATAGATCTGTATTCTGGTTGATTCACCATGGGGGAATCATCATTAGAATTGAGATTACATCCGGTTATCATTGGTGTACTTACAGGTTTGCAATCTTCCATGCCATACTTCTTCAGGATTTGCTTGAGGTATTTTTCTTGTGATAAGAATATGCCATTTGTTTCTTGTTGCACTTGCAAGCCAAGAAAGAATGTTAGTTCCCCAAGCAAAGAGATTTCAAATTCTTGCTGCATATCAGAAGAAAATTTCTGACTCATAGACTCTTCATTACTTCCAAAAATGATATCATCAACATATACAACCACAATCAATAGTTTATCATTTTCAGTTTTTGTGTATAAGTTACTATCAGCAGACCCCTTTGAAAATCCTTGTTGATGAATATATTTGTCAAGACGATAATACCATGCCCTTGGAGCTTGTTTGAGACCATATAGAGCCTTTTTAAGTCTACAAACAAGTTTTTCATCATTTCCCAAAATGAATCCTTCTGGTTGTTCTATATAAACTTCTTCTTCTAGATCACCATTGAGAAAAGCAGATTTAACATCCATTTGATAAACCTTGATTTGTTGGAAGCTTGAAAAAGCAAGAAACATTCTTATGGCTTCAAGTCTGGCTACAGGAGCAAAAGTTTCTTCAAAGTCTATACCTTCTTGTTGAGCATACCCCTTGCAAACAAGTCTAGCTTTATTTCTTATAACATCCCCATTCTCATTTAACTTGTTTTTGAATATCCATTTAGTTCCAATGGCATTTTTGTCATGAGGTCTTGGTACTAATTCCCAAGTGTGATTATTTTCAATTTGATCAAGCTCTTCATTCATGGCTTGAATCCAACATTCATCTTTTCTAGCTTGACTG
Source organism: Pinus albicaulis (assembly GCA_034641835.2). Taxonomy (NCBI): domain Eukaryota; kingdom Viridiplantae; phylum Streptophyta; class Pinopsida; order Pinales; family Pinaceae; genus Pinus; species Pinus albicaulis. Next base: position 437,618,332 of record CM076576.1, on the reverse strand, counting down.
ACATTGTGAGGTTCAATAGTGGACAGAAATGCCAGATTGCTAGAAGATCCCACAAGAGTCCTTCTTGTTTGTACACCTGATCCCTTTTCTCCCAAAATTTGAGATTCTGGATGATTCTTTTGAACATATCTGGATGGAGCTTTTTCAGATAAATCATCTTCGGGTTCTTCATTGGGTTCACTATCTATATCATTTCTATTTGATGTAGAAGAATATATGTCACCATCATCTTCATCTGTTGTTTGTTTTTCTTCTTTTGGAGCTGCAGGAGACTCATCAATAACAACATCAATACACTCAACGATCTTCCGGAGTCTTTTATTGTAACATTTATATGCTCTACTCCTAGAAGAGTAACCAAGAAGAATTCCTTCATCTGCTCTGGGTTCAAACTTGCCAAGTTTTTCATCATTGTTTTTGATAAAGCATTTGCTTCCAAAAACTCTAAAATGCTTCACAGTGGGAGGATTACCATACCAGAGTTCATATGGATTTTTATCACTGTTTACATGAACATGTGCCTTGTTAAGAATATTTACCACTGTATGTGTTGCTTATCCCCAAAATGTGTCAGGTGTTCCGGAATCATCAAGCATAGCTCTAGCCATTTGTTGAACTGTTCTGTTCATTCTTTCTGCTACGCCATTTTGTTGTGGAGTACCAGCTACAGAAAACTGTATTTTTATGCCATGTTGTTCACAAAATTCAAAGAATTCATCTGATGTATATTCTCCTCCTCGATCAGATCTAAGACACTTGATTTTTAGATCTAATTCATTTTCAACCAGTGCTTTGAAGATCTGAAATTTCTCAAATGCTTCATCTTTGTGTTTAATCAACCTAATCCAACACATTCTAGAGAAATCATCAATGAATAAGATATAGTATTCTTCACCACGTGGTGACTTTTTCCTCATAGGTCCACATATGTCAGTATGAATGAGTTCAAGAGGCTTACTTGATTATCCTTCCTTGGCATTAAATTGTACTCTAGTTTTCTTACCAAATTGGCAAGATTTGCATATGATATTTTCAGGTAGAGTAATATTGGGAAGATCACGAACAACTTTAAGTCTACTTGATTTGTTGATTTGAGAGAAGCTCAGATGCCCCAACCTTCTATGCCATAGCCAGTTTTCTGAAGATTTACTTAAGTAACATTGTTCTTTGCAGTTCTTCAATACATACAGGTTGCTTGGAGTTCTGTTTCCTTTTATAATTGTTTTACCTGTATCAAGATCACGTACCACACATTCTTTTGAACTAAAGACAACTTTAGTTCCTTGATCACACATTTGACTTACACTTAACAGATTATGATTTAATCCATCCACATACATGGCATTATTAGCTTTCACCTTTTCTTTTAGAAAAACAGATCCTTTTCCCTTAATGACAACAGGAGTATCATTTCCAAATGTAACATTCTTTTCTTTTTCTAGAGCACTGTATGTAAGAAGTTTGTTTTTGTCACCTGTCATGTGTTTTGAGCATCCACTATCAATGTACCATTGATTTTCTTCACCTTATGCAAATAAAGCTATGCCACAATTTTCAACCTGTAATTCCTTCTTTTTCCATACTTTGGAGTTTGAAGGAAAATGCTCTTTTGGCTGGACTTTGCTCCTACATTCAGATTCTTCATGGCCAAAGTTATTGCAATAAGCACATTCAACTTCATTTTGAAGAGGAGAAAAGTTGTTATAGGTATTCTTCTTTGTTCCAATATCAATCCTTTTCTTTCTTGCTTCTCTTGTCATTATGGTTTTATATGCAACACATTGAACAGCTTTATGACCAAAATTGTGACATGAGAAACATTGTCCATTGAAGAAGAAATTTATGCGATCATGAAATCTTCTACTCGAATTTACCTGTTGATTGGTGTTTCTTTGAAAGGTATTCCTGTTAGTGTTCTTTGAATTGAGATGGTCATGCTTTACCTGTAAAGATTCTTTATTCCCTTGATGAGTGGCAGAATGTTGTATACTAGCTGTAGCTGCTTTTAGATAATTTGGTGCTGAAGCCTGAGAAGATTCTCCGATATATCCAAGACCTGTCTTTATAAGAGGAGAACATTGTACCTTGATAATCTCATCTAAGGTTTCAGATCCTTTAGCAAATCTAAGATTCAAAGTCTTTACTTTCTCAATTTCTTTTCTTAGACTTACTATTTCACATTCTAATTTCTCATTATGTTTCTCCTTTTCTTCAAGCTGGTTTTTCAAAGTTTCTATGGATATTTTACTTTCTTCTAAGAATATTTTGAGTTGATTTATTTCATCAAGAAAATCATTGTCCTCTAAAGCATCCATAAAAGTATCTTTTTCTTCTCTAGACTCTTTTTCAAATGCCATGAGAAGTCTAAGATCTTGTTCACATTCTTCCTCACTGTCCGATACCCATCACTGTCTTCATGAGTATAGTAACTTTTTCTAGTGCTGAACCGATTCTTATTCCTTCTTGCTACTTCCTTTCCTTTTTCATGTGTTTCTTTGTGAGGACACTTAGCAGCATAATGACCAACTCTTCCACAAGCAAAACATTTGAAAGGAGGCTTACCTCTGAACCTTCCTGTGCCAAGTTGGAGTTTCTTTACAAAATTTACCTCATCTTCTTCTGAGATATACCCTGATCCTTCTGTCTCTTGTACTTATTTCCCTTTTGTAGAAGCTCTAAAGATGGCTTCTTTGACTTCAGATGGTCCTCCTCTTCTCATTTCACATGCAGTCAATATGCCATGAAGTTGCACAATAGTAATATTTTGAAGATCCTGCTTTTATTCAAGAGCAGAAACTTTTGACTCAAATTTTTCCGTTAGTGATCTTAAAACTTTCTCAACCAAAGTAGAGTCGGTTATTGTTTCTCCCATATTTCTCATACAATTTACAATATCATCAAGACGTAAAAATAAACTGGCAATGCTCTCCTCATTATGCATTTTTAGATTTTCATATTGAATTCTGAGAGTTTGGAGTTTAGCACTTTTTACCTTTGCATCACCTTCATAACTTAGAATGATTTTGTCCCATATTGCCTTTTCTGTATCCAGTTGCATGACTTTGACAAATTCTGATTTAGTTAGACTTCCCAATAGAGTATTTATCGCCTTTGAATTTGTTTCATAATTCTTTCTTTTCGTTGGATCTGTTGGTACTGCGGCTGGATATTGATATCCTTCTTCAACAATAGCCCATACATATGCTCCCAGAGACTGAAGATAGGATCTCATCCTTGTTTTCCAGAAGATTAAATTGTTTCTGTTGAAGTGCGGAGGCCTGATAGATATTGTTCCATCTTGATTGGTCATATTGTTTGATCTACCTTCTAGCGACTAAGCTTTTTCAGAAGGACCTGCTCTGATACCAATTGTTGGGAAAAATACTGAGAGAGGGGGGGGGGGGGGTGAATCAGTATTTAGAGATGACTAAAAAATTTTTAATTTTTCTTTCTCTTAAAACCATACACTACTTTACTGAACCCAACTCGCGTATACACACGGATATCCTTAAGAAAAATTGCATATGTCCAGAGATCTTATTATGCATTTAATTCTTTACTTAGATCATTACATAATTCATTCATCAGATGTTTAGTAAGCATTAAGCATGTGCAGTAATAACAGAATAAACCATCACACATAAGAAACACACATGAACACCGGTATTTAAGGTGGAAACCCAATTCAGGAGAAAACCATCGTTGTTGTCGTCTCTGTCTTCAATATTTATTATAAAGAAAACTTATTACAATTTTGTACTGGCGTAGACTCATACCAGCACGCAGGCACCTACCTACAGAAGGCTGCAACCTTCTCTCATTCTCCAGCCACTACTAGAAGGGAGCTCCAACCCCCTGATCTCGTTTACCAGCCTCTCCTGGAAGGGAGCTTCGACCCCCAGATTTTTGCACCAGCTTTTACTGGCAGAAAGCTTCCACTTTCATACTAAAGGCTTCAACCCTCAAATCCACTATAGACCACGTTTCATCAATTTTCATACTGGATCAAAACAGCTTCAATACAACCCCTTAACATCAACAACCATACTTTACCCAAAAATTCAATCAGAACAGCAATACCACTGTAACCAGAATATCATAAATAACCCAGACTTCAGAGTAGATAATCAGATACACATTCAACCTTGAACAACCATTAATTCAGATACCATACGTTGTTTTTATTTACTGAACCCGTGTACATACGCTCTTTTCTACACACCAACCTGTGTATGCTTCAGTGCATACTCATTTTTATATTCTGAATTAATACACGACTTTTCTTTATAGATTCCACGTATACACGCGCTTTTCCTTTTATCAACTAGCGTATTCCTCTGTGTATGCTTTCTTTCAAAATTTCTTCAGACTCATATTCACATCTGAAATCATATTTCTGTTCAGACAATCTATCAGCCATGCAGAACTATTTAGACAGTCATTCTTCCCTCATCATGTTTTCTCAATCATTGATTAGATTTGTTCATTATCATATCAGCAGCATACATCATATTCAAACAACCCAGATCTGTATGAATACATCATTGACAGATAGCAGTAAAATAGCAAAACAGATTAGACATTTCATTCCACATACTTCAAAAAAACCCTAGATTCCATACACGCTTTTACTTCACTGAACCTGCGTATATACGCGCTTTTACAGAGACAAACCTGCGTATAGATCTGCAACTATTTCAGAACTGACCTTTGATTTCATACGCGTTTTTGCTGAAACGAACCTGTGTATATACGTGCTTTCGCTGAGATGAACATGCGTATAGATCTGTAACTTTTCAGAACTATGCATCTCTTCATAACAGATAACTCAGATCTCACCCTTTACTTCAACAAAGATTCGCCAGATCATAGATCTAAACATTCCATAAACAGATCTAGAAAATATATAGTCATTTCAGATCTAAAGATCCCTCTTCATAATTTTCTTCATAGGTGCATTATTAATTTAGATCAATCAATAAATTGTTTCCCATTCCATCCAGATATACTTCAGAGTGAAGTATTCATTAAAACCCAGACCTATGCACACCTTGCACTATGATCCTCTTCTCCTTATATAGTTTTAGCCTTTATCAATACCATGAGTCAAAACCACTCAACCGTTGATGGTATTCTTGGACAGGATCAAATAGATAATCCAGCGCTCAATACTATGGGCCAATACCATGGTCATGTCCCCTAGTTTTATAAATTTAGAGTGAAAATAGGCATACACTACTTGGTACGTAATTTTACACGTACATACGCTACTTTTTCTTTACAAACCCACGTATGCTTTGTAACATATCTTATTCATCATTACTCTGGCACTTACTGGAATTTATTTCTTTGTTATTTCTGAGCTGCTCTGTAGATACATCAGATTTACATCATTAACAAATAGGTTGCTATCCAAAGACAACTCATCAAGTCAGTTTCCATCAAGGACAACTTCATCAAGTAGGTTGCCATCAAGGACAACACATTGCATCATATTGCCAACAAGTGGTCCCAAGACCAGTGGGGAAGTCAATGGTTGGATCCAAGTGGATCTATAAGGTGAAGAAAGAAGAATATGGGAGTGTGGAGAAATACAAGGCTAGATTTGTGGCCAAACGATTCTCACAAGTGGAGGGGATTGACTATGATGATAATTTTGCACCAGTTGCAAGGTATTCATCGATTAGATCCATATTTGAACTCTCAGCACAGATGGGGTGGTAGATATATGAAGTGGATTTAAAGACATCCTTTCTCAGTGGATCTATTGCAGAAGAAGTGTACATTGAGCAGCCAGAATGCTTTAAGACCTTTGACAGGGAGTCACATGTCTGCAGACTCAAGAGAGAAATGTAAGGGCTAAAGCAAGCACCTCATTCTTGGTACACTAGGATCGAAAACTATTTCAATGGGTTGGGCTTCACAAGGAGTGAAGCAGATGCAAACCTATATCATATTATTGTTGATGGTAAGGTTTTTATTATTGTACTTTATGTTGATGATCTGATACTGACAAGTGATTGAGCAGCTCATAATTTTTTGCAAATAGTATCTTGTAAGAGAGTTTGAGATGAAATAATGGGGATCTTGCACTGATTCCTTGGTTTAGAGATATGGAAAAGAGATAGGGAGTTATTTTTATCTTAGGGAAAATATGCCAAGGAGATTCTGAGGAAGTTCCACATGGAGGGCAGCAAACCCATGGAGACTCCTCTTGCAGGAAACTGGAGGAAAGAGGATGCTACTTCAGGTGAGGTAGTGGATGCTACTATTTACTCGTAGCTTGTGGGTTCACTTATGTATTTGGTGAAAACACGACCAAACATATGCTACACAGTTAACAATATTATTCAAGCTATGGTTAAGCCTACCAAGCTCTTTTGGAAGGCAGGGCAGCATGTTTTGAGATATATCAGGGGCACTACATAGTATGGATTTAGTACAGATGGACAGAGGGAGTGAAGCTTCAAGGCTTCACCAATGCAGATTGGGCAGGTAGTCCATGAGACAGGAAGATCACATCAGGGGGCATTTCCATCATAGAATCAGCAACAGTTTCTTGGTACAACAAGCAACAGAGATCAGGTGCACTCAATTCAGCCAAGGCAGAGTACATGGCAGCTAGTTAGGTTGCATGTGAGGCCATCTAGATGAGGAAGATACTTGTTGGTTTGTTTGGTCATCACATGTATCTAACGGTGATACATTGTGATAACCATAGTACCATAAAACTCTTGGTTAATCCGGTATTCCATGATAGGTCCAAGATATTGATATCTGGTACCACCATCTCAGAGATTGTGTTTAGAGGCGCATTATGTTGTTGCAGTGCATTCCTGCGAAGGATCAGGATGTAGACATCTTGACGAAGGCACTAGCAAAGAGAAAATTCAAATACTAAAAAGGCAGGATTGGGGTAGCTGATAATCCATTTCTTGTTAAGAGGGAGTGTTGAAATTCAACAAGAAAATGTGTCTAATTTATTTCTCCCTTAAATAAATTGGACAATAAATTGTAATCTTATCTCATAACAACTTGTATCAGTTAGCTAAGTCAAAAAGACTGATTGAGCTCAACAATTTCGAGTTGAGGGTCAAAGGTGAGGCATGTAGAGTGATTATATTATTTTGGGGGTCCAGTTGCAATTAATGCACTAGTGTGGTGTGAGTGTAATTAGTTAACTCAAATTAATTGAGTTAAAATCAGTTTAACTAGTTCTAACTGAGTGATGAGCTAGTGAGAGGTCCAGTGAATTAAATTAGATTTTTTCACAAGTAGTGATCAATCAAATAACTAATGATTCACTATTAATAGCTTCATGCATATAATTTTTTATGAATACCCAGTTGAGACAAAGGTTAAATGGAAGGTAACTATCAGCTATATTATTAGCAAATTTCCCGTGTGCAGTTATAAAGCCATAGGAATCCCAATGTGGATTGTACAATCAAGGAAGGTTGGAATTCCTATTTAATAGGGACTTATTTGCCTAGGAATTGCATGAGCAAGGCATGCTAAATGAAGTCAAGGAATTGGCTATTTGTTTGTCCAATTTTTCCTAGATCAGTGTGAGAGGATTGGTAGAGTGCAACAGATTCTTGTGAGAAAGAATGCATTGTATTGTTTCATGATTCGTTGGCTTTTTATACAATAGAGATAGAGGTGTTTTTAGCAGTTTCTTTCCCCAGGAAATATCTTGTGTTGTGCGATTGATTTACTTCTTTCTCTTACTTGCATGTGATTGAGTGATCGTGTTTTATATTCCATAAATATAGTAGAAGGATTTAGTTTCTTGTTATAGTACATGACATGATTGTATTGAATCCATTGGTATAATTTCTACATGCCACACCCTACAAGAGTTCTCCAAGAAAACACTAATTATCCAATAGTATGAGAGAGAGAGAGAGAGAGAGAGAATAATGAGAGAGCTCCAAGAATGCACTAACAAAAGGTACCAATTGATACTCAGAAGCCTTTTTATAGATGAGGCCTCTATTTTCTTAATTTTCCATTATTTTCCTTCATTTTACTCCTCACATGAAACTTGTGGCCTTTCACCTCCCTTTTCTCCTAATTTTCAATTAGTTTCATAAATAAATGTGCCAAAAATACTTTTTTCCTCTTTAATGCCTTAACCATTGCCTTTTCTGATTTCCAAAGCCATAATAAACCATGTGAACACCTACACTAGGATGTTTTTTCCAACAATGAGCTTGGAATATGTGTCCCTTCAACTGTGGTTACTATTTTAACTTTATTACATGAAATTTTCACAAGGGTTGTTACATCGATGACTAGATAGAAGTGGTAAACATAACAATAGTACATCTACTTCATGTATATTTTTGTAAGCATCTTAAACTTTGGGATAAGCATTTGCATTGCATCCAACATACCTACAATTGTGCCAAGAATTCATTTATGCAAGTATCTTCATTTGAATCTTGTTTGGGTTATTTGCCACAGTTTCCTTTGTATTTAATTTTTGGTAAATATATTATAGTATATGGACATAGGGATGTGGACAAAGTGAATAATTTCAATGAGAAAATTCAGCTAGTGCATCAAACAGTACAAGAGAAACTTGAGAAAATAAAATCCAAGTACAAAGCAAGGCCTTATACGCATCTAGTTGATCATGATTTCCAAGTGGGAGATCAATTTTAGTTGTATACCAACAATTAAAGACTTCAAGATAAAGGTAGAAATATCAAGCCAATCAGATATGGCCCTTTCAAAATTTTGGAGAAGATTGGCAACAATTCTTTCCAATTAGATTTACCACCTTATATGCAAATTTATTCCGTTGTGAATGTGGAAAACATGAGATTATATGAGCCTCCAATGATTTATGGTCATGAAGAGAACATTAATATTCCATCTATTGAATATTTATATGAGTTTCAGGAAGACAAAATTCTTGACACGAGAATCAAGACTTCACATAGAGGCAATGTGGAGTATCTTTGAGTGGGGCTCAAAGGTACCAATCCAAGTAAGGAAAGGTGGATTTAGATAAGGAAAGTGAGGGAGTTGTACCCTCATTTACTTGATGATTAAAAATATAATGTTGGTGGTCCAAAAGCTTCGAGTGGGGAGGAATGATCCAAGGTATAAAAAATATCCTCAAAAATTAAAGTGCTCAATTTTTTTTAAAACTAGTTCCAAATTGAAGATATTGGCATTCTAATTCCAATGACACTTGAATTTCCCCAATATGACATTGTATGTGAAAGTTATCGTGTTCTGAAGTTTTTGGAAAACAACTAAAAAGTCAACTTGTAGGATTGATTGGGCTGCTGACTAGGCAAGTCTATAGTGACATGGTGCTAACGTCAACAAGATGAGTAGGTGGTACGTTGTGCGGTACAAACCAATCATGTGCTGACACATGGAAGGTCATATAGGATGTGTTGGAAGAATTTTACTGGTTGTTGAGATTTTGGTGGACCAATCAAGAGGCATCACGTGGCCCAATAAGAGGGCTCCACATGGCCCTCGGGATTTTTTCTAAAATTTTGTTGGTCCCACCAACCAACCCATCGGGGTTCCACCCAAAAACCTTCAATGAGCTAACCAAGTGCATTACTATTTCACTAATCATGTTACTTGTTATATCATATGCGTCATTTTTATTTATTGCGTAACATTTTTATGTGTTGGGGTGGGGGGGTGGGTGATGATGGGGGGTCGATCCAGCAAGCTTCCCCACCTAGCCCTGGCCCCTAGAAATATTACATATTATGTGATGAAATCACATAGAGAAAGGCGGAGAAGGCAAGTGGTTAGCCTTGCCCTCGATCCCATTTAACACCCATAAACGACAACCATAACCAATAACAAAATTGTGGTCGAGGATTGCAAAGAAAATGGTTGGCACGTGGCTTAGCCTATCCCCACATGGAAAAAATGTGGCCAAGGGTAGAGTGTCGATGGGTGTGTGTCCTCTGACCTATTCCCTTGGCTAGATTTCCCACCATAAAACCATAAAAAGGGGAGGAAGCTGGGCCACAACGACCAACTAATGGTTTGGAATTTTGTATAGTTTGCGGTGGAATCAACATTGATACAGCCAATTTGTCTCCTAGAGGACCTTCCAAAGGTGAGTTTCATTTCCTGGTTGGCTATTTTTAATCATTTCCAGCATAGATAATTGAGAAAGGAACCAGGAGGCCTAACTTGGCCATTTTTCAGTCTTTTGAGCTCAAGAAGAGCCTCCATAGGGGTTTTTCGACGTTCTAGACACAATTGCAACATTAATTTTGTAATTTGAGAAATATGAACTGATGTAACTTCATATTTGAGCATATATTATAAAGTGCCAACATTGGAAGTTAGACCCAAAGATGTAGCCTAGGAGGGGTGAACTTCGTCATCAAATTGTTGTTTGTGTGATACTGCCTATGGTCTATTTTTCTCTATTTTAATCTATAAAGCTAAACTAAAATCAATAAGTTTATTTTCTTTTGAAAATTTATCCATTTCCCACAAGACATAATATAGCTTGTAATTTTTTTTAAGAAACCTTAAAGTTTTTAATTTCAGATCACCATTCTAATTGATGTCACCTTCTTCTTACCCTACAAGATTCTCCATTCTCCATTGTCCTCCAAGCACTCAATATCCTTTTCATAACAATCCAACTGAGTCCTATGAATATACAACCAATCATTACCCAGAAGCATACTGTATGATCCCAGTGGAAGCACATTCATATGTTCTGATGTAGGCATACCATTCAGCTCCAATGCACAAGCTGCTACTTAACAATGAACTCTCTTCTTAGTATATGTAGCCAATTTTACCAGCTAAGAATTTGCATGCAATTATTTTCTCAAACCACACTTATCCACTAGGTCAAGGTTAACTTAGTTATAATTAGAAAAAGGATCAATCAAAATAAAAACAACATGATCACAAATCTTACCTTCCATCTCAATAATAGATGTCTGATGATCAACCTTCCTATTATCCAATGTTGCATAGATCTGTGGAATACTTTGTCTAACATCCCCAAATATCTATTCCTCTTGAGCACTGTAGATGTGAGGCCTACCACATTGATACAATGGAAAATCCTTCTTTATATGCTCCTTTCCACATATCCAACACTGTAATTGTCTCCTACCATCACCTATATTTTGTTGCTCTCCTGGCTGAGGTCTGTGTGCCTTCTCTACTCCATTAAACTTCTTGTAAGGAACAACATTCTCTTTCTCACCTGTATCTTGAGGTCTTGCTCGTTTCAATTTCCATTTACCTTTAGTATTGTCATTCCCTTTCCAACCCTTATTAGATCAATCTTACATTTCTATTGCTCATAATAGTGCTTCAACTTCCCAGGGACTTCTTCCAGCGACTAAGGCTCATGATACACAATCTGATCCTTAAATGATAATGGTAATCCATTGAGAAATATTTGAAATTTGTTTTTCTCATCCTTAAGATACAACACATACCTCAACAACTCCAAGAACTTAGTAGTGTACTCCTCATCTGTCATTGATCCAATCTTCATCTCATATAACTCCTTGGCCTTATAGTCCTATTAACTATATCAAAAATACTTCTTCATGAAGCATCTCTTGAATTCATTCCAACTCAAGTCATTTATACTAGTGTCTCTAACATGTTTCACATCTTCCCACCATATGTATACTTTCCCTTTGAGGTTAAAAAGATCTATTTTGACCTTCATGTTCTCTTGGTAATCATTCAACTCAAATAATTTCTTGATTGCAAGTAACCATGCCTCTACATAATCAAGTTTCTTCAAATTTCCATCAAATGTAGGTGGCTTGGATTTCTTGACCTCATCATAAAAGTATCCCCTACCACTCCTCTTGTAAGGATGATAGAAATTATCACCATGATGTCTATCTAAACCAGAGATGGAATAGAACCCATGCCCATTTCCCCTCCTACTAGATGTATCTAAGAATATTCCATCTCTAACCATGTCATCTCTTTCTGACCTATTCCCACCATGAGACCTATTGTCATGTGCCCCATTATTTTTTTCTTTCTATCCATAATTGATCCATGGTTGTCCCTGTCTCGGAAAGTCTAATAAAATCTAAATGATAATTGCATTGAGCTCTGATTGTTACTCCTATGCCCTGGAAATCCCTTTTTGTGACTAAATTATTTTTTCATTATCTACTCTGCAACTTTGGAATTTTTCCTTTAAACTTCTTAAAGTGGTTGCCATGTCCAGAGAGTACTCATCTCTTTTCTGCTCATCATATATGTAAGGAGAGTCCCATGAACTATAATCCAACATTTTTCTAGTCATATTTGATCCTCCTCTTCCTGCAAGCATACCATGTCATATAACTAAATATAAACATAATCAACATACCTCAGTGAAGTTTAGGGGGGTATATTGCATCTGCAAAATCAATCCAGATTATCACGATACATGTATATGCATAATCACATCAATACACTGGCATCATCTCAATCATCATCCCAGTTACCATGGATGATGTTAAAAACTATAACACTGACTAGATACAATTCATGCATAACAAACATATATACAAGTGACATGCATGCACGATAAACACATTCTTCCCATTCAGTCCAAGTATTTGAACGATGCTTTGATACCACCTTGTAACCATCCCTCACACATTTACCCACTTTCACTGGCTTGTCGGGGTAAACATGAGATTAAAACCACTATGACATGAATTAACCTCCTAAGTACAATTAAGGAAGTGGAATCAACGAACTAATACTTTTTTGACCTTTCACAACAACCTACAAGTGCTACGGGACCAAAAAAGGCTGAGAACCCATCCTAGGAGGCCAAAATTTGAGTTGTACCACTCGTCTTCTTGGAATCTCAATCTCACCCACAACAAGGCATCCATGTGGTTGGGAGTCTCCAACCACATGCAAAAGCTTGCTTCCATGCAATTGCAACCCAAATTTTCTAGTTATGAGCATGCAATCCTATATTCTCAACCTAAATTCCAGGCTAGCCTCTAGAATTCCTGTAACTTCTTAGAACGCATAAATGACATAAAAAGAAGGCTAAACATTCAAAATTGAGTCAAAAACTTGAACTAAATAGGCCTAACCATGAGTTTCATTTGATTAAGCAATGTGAGAAGATGTAATCTACAGGTCGTGAATGCATATTTTAACATAGGGGTCTGATACTTATTTGAGAGTCATCAAGAAGGTCTAATGACCTCTCATAATAGTTTTAATAACACTTTTTAGTTCATTTATTCATTAACCATTCATCAAATAATCAAAACATGTCAAGAGCCATAGCTATAACCTATTATGAAACCATACTTATAACCAAGATATAACCAGAATAATAACCATGATAGAAAAACCATCAAATCCACATTATAAAAAGTATAAATAATCATGAAATACAAGAGGAAAAGAGCTCTTATTAACATATGCAAAATCCAACCAAGTCAGGGACTTCCACGTACCACCCAACCATAGATTGGGCTGAACCAAATTTTTCTTTCAGCCAATCACCCCCATGCCATATTCCAAGCATGAACGTGGGACTAGAGGCAAAAACAACCATTTCTTCCTGGATATTACACCACCTCCACCCTCGGGCTTTACCATAATCCTGCCAAAACCAGTCAAGGGATCACTAGACCCAAAACAAGAACATAAACCACTAATTTTTACCGTAATCCCACAAAAATCGGTCAACGGATTACTAGGCACAAAACAAGAACATAAACCACTAGTCTTTACAACAATCCCGCCAAAATCCAGCAAGGGATTCCTAGGCCCAAAACAAGTTTTAATGCCTTGTAGTTTCTTCACCAATACCTTGAGGAATTTTCTTGTCTCCATCTTCAGACTTTAACGCAATCCTGCCAAAACTAGTCAAGGGATTCCTAGGTCCTTGGGAATTTTCCTAAGAACACTTCACTCAGTTCCAAAACCATATGGAAATCCAAATCTCAAGTGAATGAAATAAACCCATCATACGATGGCTCTCTGGAAATGGAAATGCAAGGGTAAAACCAGTCACACACCTAGCAAAACCCATGACCATGACAGCAAGAGAACCAAATAAAAACATGCATGTACCATGCATTCACCAACCATCTAGGAAATCACTCATGCAACCTGTTACCTCCAAGTATTCCTGTTGAGCTGTTGAAGCTTCTTGATCCAAATTTTCCTTGCTTGTTCCTTTTATTTCCTTTGCTTCCTTGTCCTTTGTTTTCCTTACTTTCTCCAATGCTAGAGTGCTCCAAGAATTCTCTAAATGTGCAAGAGAATGAGAGAATAGAGAGAATAGAGAGAGAGCTCCAAAAATAAACTGGAAAAAGGTTAAATTAACAAAATATTTTACCTGGTCCTCGGAAGCCTTTTGATTATTGAGGCCTCTATTTTCTCCAATTTCCTCTATTTTCCTTCAATTTTCCTCTCATGGAGTTTTATGACCTTTCATCTCCCTTTTCTCCTAATTTCCTTTATTTTCAAAAATTAAATGTAAATTAATGCCTCTTTTCCTTTTCATTTCCTTTTTCAATTTCCTTATCCATAATAAACCAAACGAACGCCCACTACTATGTTTTTCCCAACATTTAGCTTGGAATATGTGTCCCATGACCTTGGTATTATTTTTTCATTTATTAATTTTATTACATGAACCTTTAACATGGGGCTATTACATAATCCTCCTCTCATCTATGATTTTCTTAAACCTCTCCTAGCTTATGTCTAGTAATGAACAAGACCAATCCTTTGGACCCTTCCATCTCCTCCATAGATTTGATTCTGGCTCCATTTTCCAAAACTATCACACTTGGGAAAAACCCATAGAGTTTGTAAAGGTTTACACAGCTCAAAGGTGCTCATTCTCCATTAAGAATGGAAATTTTTACCAAAATTCTTCCCATAAAATAGCAGAGGATCCATCCTTTATTTCCTAAAAGTTGTAATGACGAATAACGTCTTTGTTGGCTTGTGACAAACATATGGAACCTAAGACAATCTTCTTGTGATTGAAATTGATTACACTTCTGCATCGAAATCCTCTTCCATAATTTATTCTGACCTAAACCCATATCCACCATAACTTTTCCTCGAAAGTCCCACTAATAATTTTTGGATCCCGCAATCCTAAGCTGTTAGATAATTTAGGATTTACGAGTGTATCCGAAGCCACTAATGACCATCGTTTTGCCTTGTTTTCACCTATCCCAAGAAATTGTCTCTAGATATATTTTAGAGTACTACATAAACCCTTGGGAATCAACATAACTAGCATCTAATATATCAAAATTACCTGAAGAAAAAAAATTGTCAAAATTAATCTACCAACAAAATTTAAATCTCAAATGTCTAATTACTAATATAATTTGACAACTTTTGAATCAATTATTGCGAGCAAGAAGTCCTATTAAGGTTCAAAACTGAAGGGATCCCCAAATATCTAGATGAGATATTGGGGCATCTAAACTCCATAGCATGAGCTATGTGAGGCTATATTGATTATTTACATTTAAATAAACAGATATTATACTTCTCATTGTTAATTAAGGACTAGGAGTAGCCATAAAATGTGATAACAAGGAATGAATAGATTTAGATTCATTAAGAGTCTCAATATTGAAACGACATACATGATCAACAAATTATTGATGAGTAACAAGGAGATACTCCCCAAATAGCCTCAAACCTTTAATGTTACCATGAGAACAAGCCTTGGAGAAAAAGTGACCTAGACCCTCTATAGCCAAAATGAAGAGAACCTGTGACATTGGATCACCTTGACGTAAGGCACAAGACAAAGAAAAAGTACTAGAAGGTGACCCATTCACTAATATTGAGAAAAACATAGAGGATATGAGGAAGCGAATCCAAGATATCCAATACCAAGAAAAGCCAAAAGCATCAAGAGCTTAAGTAATCCCAACATATACAATGATAAACTTTAGAAAAATGAAGCTTAACAATCATTCCTGACCTCTTTGAATGATTCGAAGAGTAAATTATTTCTTGCACTATGATGATACTATATAAGATTTGACGTCCTTCAACAAAACTAGTTTTCTCTACAAAGATGAGTTCTAAAAATAGTGGCTTCAAATGCTTTACAATAACTATTGATATCACTTTATGTATTACATTACAAATGGATATAGGTGAGAAGCCTCCTGGATCCTTCAACGTTCCATATTTAGGCACTAAATTCAAAAAATTTGCATTGGGACCTCGCCATGTTGAAAGTGGTAACAAGAGAATGTTGAAAAATGGCACCAAGAAAGATTCTAATTTAATTTTCCCTTGAATTAAATTAGAATAAAATTGTAATTCCACATCACATGACAACTTATACGAGTTAACTAAGTTATTTTGACTTATTTGGTTCAATTAATTCGAGTTGAGGGTCTAACTTGATTCATGTAGAGTGGTTCCTACTTTTTAGGAGCCCAGGATGAGTTTATTTTGAGTTGTAATTTATTAATTTAGTATATGTGAATTAAAGTCAGTTTAACTAGTTCCAACTGTTGGAGGAACTAGTGGGAGGTCTAGTAGTGATTTTTCTACTCTATGATCAACCATTTAACTGATAAATCAACCATAAATAACTCATGAATGTGTGATCTACTAGTTATCCAAATGAGGTTGGAGTTAAAGGGAAGTCTACTATCAGTTTTATAATCATCCAAGTTGTACAGATGGTGCATGCAGTCAAAGGAATAGCCTATAGGAAATGCACAATCCAAAGGAGGAAAATTCCTATTAAACATGGGCCTAATTCCTCATTGAAAATTGCAAGCAAATAGGATATTGACAGACAACAAAATAAGCCAAGTATTTTCCTAGGCTTGTCTAGGAAGAAGTGAGATAGATAGAGATAGTGCGAAGGTTTCTTAAGCTTGAGAGTAACATTGTAATATTCTCATATTTTCTAACTAATGCAATATATAGATAGCGAGGTTTTTAGTTGTGGCTTTCCCCAGGAAATCATTGTGTAATTTTTTGATTTAATTCCTTCTCTTGTATGCTTTGTGATTTCACGATCGTTCAAAGTGGTTTCTGCAATTGGTAGATTAGATTCAAGTCTATTGTTTTAGCAAATTACAATTATCAGTTTGAATCTACAAGCAATTTCTACATGGTATCAGAGAATCACAATAGAGAACATAATTCATTTTTTTTGCAGTAGTTTCAAATTTCAAGATCAATGTTGCAACCTTTCTCCAAGACTGAGAAGATGACTTCCACCATACTCAAGCTCGAGTATGTTGTGGAAGGAACCAAAAATTTTATTGCATGGAATATCTATATGGAGGTGGTATTACATGATAATGAGCTACTAGATTACATCAAGATAGATTTAGTTAAACTCCCAGTAATTGATGCTCATGATCTCGCTCAATGGAATAAGGATGTAGATAAAGTAAAGAGGATCATATTGGATGGAGTTATATATCAAATTTTCTTGAACCTCCATGGAAAGGAAACTCCATATGCAATGTGAAAGGCCTTGAAAAAATTGTTTCAGAACAATAGTGACCACATGAAGCTGGCATTGAAGGACAAGGTCAGGAAAATGAAGATGGAGAAGGGCGAACAATACCAAATTACTAGACCAAGTTCAACCAATGTCTAGATGAGATTGGGAGTGTTGGTGTTAAAATTTCTAAAGATGATCAAGTCGGCCTAACATTTCTAGGCCTTCCCAAGAGCTTTCACATCTACTAGGATTCGGTAAATGGGAGGGAGAACCTACCAAAGTGAGAGTGCTTATGGTCCTACTTGGTGCAAGAAGAGATAAGGAGGAACACCAGAGATGGGACCTCATCCAAAGAAGTGGAAGAGGATTTTGCATTAGTCAATAAAGAAAATAAATCCAAGGGAAATAATTCCCAAGGTGAGGATGGAAGAAGAAAGAATTTCCCAACATCAAGTGCTTTTACTTTCACGAGTTCATGCACTATGCCATAAAATTTCCATAGAAGAATAAAGGTTTCTCAGGCTTGATAAAATCATCGTAATCTTCTCATATTTTCTGACTAATGCAATATACAGATAGCAGGGCTTTTAGCTCTGGCTTTCCCTAGGAAATCAGTGTGTAATGTGTTAGTTGAATTCTTTCTCTTGTATGTTTCATGATTTCATGATCATTTTAATTGGTTTCCATAATTGGTAGAGTAGATTCAAGTCTATTGTTTTAGAAAATTAAAATTAGTAGTTTGAATATACAAGGAATTTATACACCCCACACCAATTGTAATTCCCTAGATTCCTCCACCACCTCATTTATTTCACGTCCTAGAAAACTCTAACAAGCCTTGTAAAATTCAATTGTGAAACAATCACGACCATGTGCATTATTTCATGCCATGATCATAACCACAACCTCCCCTTCCTAAAAAGCGATTGGTTTCATCAACACCATATTTTTTTCTTTACTAATAAGTTTTGGAATACTCTGTAATATCATGTTGATAACAAACTTCCTATCATAAGAAGGTTCAGTTAAAACATTCCTAAAATGCATAATCAATTCCTCCTCAATTTCTGAATGTGTGAGATAATGTTCACCATCTCTCCCAATAATGGAGAATATTTGGTTGGAGTGACAACAATGGAGCATGGACTTATGGAATAATTTTTAATTTTTCTTTCCCACTTTCAACCATTGTACCGAAGATTTCTGTCCCCAAAAAATTTCCTCTTGTTGTCCCCACAATTCTAGTTTGTGTAAGGTGGTGCCTTCTTATAAAACTAACTTTGATCTATGTGGATATCAGTGGCCACCTGCCTATTCCACTTGGACCTCCAGACAGTTTCATCTGTTTCTTTTTTTATAGCACAATTTACTATTTTTAGCAGTTTTTCGGGTCATGAAGTTTTAGAGATGTTTTGAACCCCTAAATGACACGTTTTTGAGGTTCGCAAGTTACGAGCTTGCTGAAAATCCTTGATTACTCAAATATATATTTATAACGAGGTATCATGCACATTAAACAAAGATGATCTAACCAAGTTACGACCCCGGGAAGTTGGCTACCCAACAAACCCTGATGAGGCCCACAAATTTTTGGTCTTCCATCTCCTAGGGTTAGGTTTTTGGTTGTTTAGGGTTTCTCTTTGATGTTCAATAATATAAATTACCTTGAGCCTCATTGTAACATATTTCAGAGGCATGTAGTGTAGAAATTATACAAATAATATGTATACCAATGGATTCAATCCATTCATGCAATATTTTAGAGCAAGATATCGAATCCTTCTACAATTAATTTGTGGAAATTAAACACGATCACAAAATCACACCAAGTAAGAGAAAGAATCAAATCCACAAAATATGAAATTTTCTGGGAAAAGAAATTTGCTCAAAACCCCTCTATCTGTATTGTATAAAACCAAGGAATCATGAAACATTTACAATGCACTCTTCTCACAAGAGTCTATTGCACTCTACCAACTATCTCACACTGATCCAGAAAAAATCAACCAACACTTTGCCAATTTCCTCCCTCTTCTCATCCTGCCTTTCTTGTGCAATTATAAGAAAAATTGAACCCTATTAATTAGGAAATTCAACCTTCCAAAACTGCGCAATACATCATGGGAAATCCTATGGTTTTCTAATTGCGCTCCGGAAATTTACTAATAATACAACTGATAGATAGCATCCCTTTAACCTCTGTCTCAACTAGGTATTCATCAGAACTAACATGCATGTAGCTATTAATAGTAAATCACCAGTCACTTGACATATCATTGCATGTGAATTAAATCTAATTTAATTCACCTCTCACTGGTGCAACAATCAGTTACAACTATTTAGACTGAATTTAACTCACTTAATTGAGTTAATTGATTTCTCATGAATTAAACTAATACACTAACTGAAACTTGGACTCTAAAACAAATAGAATCACTCTACATGCATCACAAACCACCCTCCACTCGAATTTCATGAGCTAACTGAGTCTAACACACTCAGTTAGCTATTACAAGTGATAATGAGATAAGATTACAATTTATTTTCCAATTTAATTAAGGGAAAATTAGATTAGACACGCATTTCTTGTTGACTTTCAAACACTCCCTCTCAAAAAGAAAGGGATTATCATCTACCCCGATTCTGCCTCTGTGGTATTCAAATTTTCTCTTAGCGAGCACCTTTGTCAAAATATCTGCATCCTGATCCTCCGTGGGAATGTACTGAAGTAACATAATGTGTCTCTGAACACAATCTCTAAGATGGTGGTACCAGATGTCAATATACTTGGACCTGTCATGGAATACTAGATTAATTGAGAGTTTTATGCAACTCTGGTTATCACAATGTATCACTGTCGGATCCATCTGATGGCCAAACAAACCAACAAGTATCTTCCTCATCCAGATGGCCTCACATGCCACCTGACTAGCTTCCATGTACTCTCCCTCAGTTGAGCTGAGTGCAACTGGTCTCTGTTTCCTGCTGTACCAAGAAACTGTTGTCGATCATATGTTGAAGATCCCTCCTAATGTGCTCTTCCTGTCTAATGGACTGCCTGCCCAATCTGCATCGGTGAAGCCTTGAAGCTTCACTCCCTCTGTCCATTTGTACCATAATCCATACTCTGTAGTGCCCCTGAGATATATCAAGACATGCTTCCCCGCCTTCCAAAGGATCTTGGTCGGCTTAACCATATCTTGACTAAGTTGGTTAATTGTGTAGCATATGTCTGATCATGTGTTCACCAAGTACATGAGTGAACCCACAAGTTTCCTGTAAACAATAGCGTCCACTATGTCACCTGAAGTATCATCCTCATTCCTCCAGTTTCCTGCAAGAAGAGTCTCCATGGGTTTACATCTCTTAATGTGGAACTTCCTCAGTGATCTGAAAATGGAACTATTTTTAATGCTATGCAAAGTATCCATTTCCATTTTAATTAAGTGTGCAAAGTATTCTCCATATCTTGCAATTTAAACAAAGTGTTTTTGGTAACTGTTTCTGAGTTTATATGTGAGGGAATGTTAATTAAAATTACTGTTTAACATGTTAAATCAGAAATACACAGTAGATAAACTTCACCATAACATAACACAACAACATGATGAGGCATCTCACCCCTCTCGGGCTACATCTGTCGGGTCCAAGGCTCCTAATGGGCATGTCCTTTCTCTATTAAGTTGCTCAAATTGGTTATACAATGAGAAATATGCCTAAACAGGAAAAAAAAAAGCTGTGAAATTGAATTCAAAAGACAGAAATAAGATAAAAATGGCTTTTGTTTCACCTAAAACAGTGAAGTATAGCCCAATACAGCTCTATTTCCCTAATGGCCCTGATGTCTCTCCAAGATTCCATGAAGAAAAAATGGTTTTAGAACACTTATTTTCCCTCTAAAACATGTCCTAAACTCTCCAGAATGCTCAAGAAACCCAAAATTGACTAAAATTTCATCCAAATTGGTCCAATATTGAGGAAGTTATGACCAAAACAAATTTCTGCCCAATGTCACTTGAAAACCCCACTGAATGTGTGCAAACTGCAGTTAGGAGCGCCAAATATGTCATAACTCCAAAAAAGGTGGACTGGCGCTAAAATTTTCGGAACTTTTTTTACTGGCATTTAATGTTGAGTGGGGGCGACCACATGGTGACTGCCACCCAAACCTCCGATACAACCGTCATCGGGACCGCGCATTTAATGTTGGAGAACGTGTTCATAAGACACAGTTTTCATAACCGTTTACCACCATCGATTAGCGTTTAGGCCATGGTTCAAGGCCTTGGGTCACATGGCATCGAGTGCTGTCGGGATAGCCCTGCGAGGCTAGCCCTTTATTTTTCCGCCCAAACTTTATACAACCTTTAAATATATATTCCTGCGATGGCTTTTCAACGTTCAAATTATAGCCCAATTGGTTAAGCGCTCTTGCCTCATCCGCTAGGTCTCGGGTTCAAACCCAACAACTCCACAATTTTTGATATGCCTAGGGCCACGTGGCAGCCTCCGGGCCTGCCACGTGGCAGCCCGTGATAGGCTATAAAATTTCCAAGTCAACCAAAATTCGAATCAGAACTTGACACTTGTTACCATAGTATTGGCCCGAATGGAATATTCCATGGAATATTCTAGGGAATATTCCAAGGAATATTCCTATAATATTCTTTGGAATATTATTTTTTTAATATTTCCAAATTCATAAGTCAAACTTGGTCAACTATTTTTTTAGAGTTTACTAGAAACTTCAAACCTGCATAACTTTCACATACGACGTCGGATTTGAGTCTTGTTTGTGGCACCAGAATCACAGCGACGAGGCCTTTCCGGTCATTCATGTTTCAACCAATTCTAAGTAGTTCTAGTTTTGAGCATTTTTTCAACTTGGACATGATCACTTGATCACACCTCCCAAATGGGAAGCTTTTGGACCCCAAAAGCTCTTTGATTTATATAAACTGAAGATGAGGAGACTGATTCTCCACTCTTCCAACATTGAACCACTGAAATCTTCCTGACTTCGTCAAATTGAACTTCTTATAAAAATATAAATTCTTCCTTGAATCCGTGGACCAACTATTGCTAACCTTGACTGAAATTTGTAGAATACATATTGTTTCTACAATGTTCTAACTTCAAAGGAAACTGAAATTGAGATTCACCTTGCCAATTTTCCTTATGGTGAATTCTTGCCGAATGATCCATGTACTTTTGTCAATTCCTGACCAAGTTTTCTTGCCATACCACCCTGCCATTCTGAAACCAGCAATGACCCATGCTAAACTTTGTGCCCTCTTTTTTTGCATGCTTTACCCTCTCTTGGATTCGTGCACCACTTTGCACCGACACTTTGTTCTCTGCACCGATCGAAACTAAAGGCACTTTCTCCAACATCTTGTCATCTTGTTCCAAAGACGACATGCTTTCAGACTGAAACATATCATCATTTACATCAGCAATAACATGAAAAGGATTATGTACAAAATATTTTTTCTTAACCATCAACAAAGTAAAATTTTGACTTGCATTGACAAGCCTTTTCAATTGCCCTGCGTTGACTAAAGAAGATTCTAGCTTCTTCCGATGTGCTCTCACAATAAAATCCTTACCATCCTTGAACATATGATACTTATTCTCATGGCCAATGGAAGATCACTTTTCTGTCATAAAATATGGACTACCCAACACCACACCTGTAATGTCAAGCAGTACTACATCTAGTTCAACCAAATCAACATAATGAGCTATTATGGCAAAGCGCAAAATGCACTTTATTGAGACTTGTAAATTAGCATCCTTGCAAATCCAACCAAGTGAATATGGCTTTGGATGTGGAATGGTCTCAAGTTTCAGCTTCTTGACTAAGTCTTCTGAGATGAGATTCGCTTGTGACCCACTATCAAATAGTGTGTCTATCTTTGTGTGTTTTGAAATTATCCTCACATGAAACAACTCTATCCTCTTTTCTTCATTTGGAGCTTCTGTGTGACAGTTTAAAGTGATAGAACTAGGATTTGTTTCCTTGAAAATCTCTTTCCCCTTTATGTTCTTTAGTGTCGTCGCTATGCTTTTAGTTTCATCACCTGATTCAGACCCTAAGTCTTGTTCAGCAGTTGCAACTGTTTTTCCATTTTCTTTGGCCTTATCTTTGGTTTTAAATTTTTCTGGTTTCAGCTCTGGATGAAGTTTCCAGCAATGGTCTTCATCGTGGCTTGTTTTGGAATAGTTTTTACAAAAGAACTTTCCTTTTTCTTTCCTAGAGTTTACATTTATTTTTCTCCCTTTTCCTTTAAATTCACTATCCATATTCCCATCAAAATATTGTTTCTCTCTAGCCTCTAAATGCGTGGCTTGGACACAAACCTCATCTAGGCTAGTAGGATTGAACATAAGGATAGTATGTATAAGGTAATTGTGTAAACCACCTATATATTTCAGCAAAGTATCTTGACTATGCAAATCAATTCCAAGTAATAAAGCCCTTTGTCTAAACTCTTGAGTGTAATCTTGAACACTTTGTCCCTTAAGTTGTCTAGAAATTTTCCAATTAATGTTAGCCTTTTTTAAATGAGCTAATGGATAAAATTTCTACTTAATTGCAGAAATAAATTCAGCCCATGATAAAGTGATCTTACCATGTTTTTTAATTTCTTCCTTGGTCTTGGCTTCCCACCATACCAATGTTGCTCTGTCCATTCTCAAAGAGGCTAACTGAATCTTGATGTAGTATTCATGAAGGTTTTGTATCCTCAAGTAAACTTCCAACTGTCTTACCTAATTGTCAATTTTCTCTACATTGACCTCACCATTAAACATAGCTCAAATTTAACATCAAGCTTTAAAAATGGACTTTTACCAGTAGTTTTAGACTTGTGAGATTAATTCACCGAATTTGAGGATGATGATGTAGAGGAAGAGGATGAAGATGGGGATGGTGGATCACCATATCCTCCATGTCCTTTCCTTGACTTGTCATCACTTTTCTTTCCTCCTGAAGAACCCTCTCCTTCATTCTGATGTTTATACCCTTCTTCAACAAGCCTATCATTCATTTCTTGGTAGAGTATCCTCACCGTCTCTGTCATGTCTAGGAAAGCTTTGCAGAATACCCATTCTTCTTCTTTGGGATCAATGTCTTCAAGAACTTCTCCTTCTCTTGAAGACATGCTTGAGGCTTCTTCAATGGCTCTTGGAGGTGGCTCTCTGGCCCTTCTTGGTTGTGGATTACTTTGTGCACTAACCAAGTGTCCTTCACCTCTCTTGAGCTTAAGCCTAGTAAGCATCAAAAATTACAAACAATCAACTATATCTTTGCAAAAAACAAATACTGAGTAAAAATATAGCTCCTAAGGCTCAAATCCTGAGCTCTGATACCATCTGATCCGAAAATGGAACTATTTTTAATGTTATGCAAAGTATCCAATTCCATTTAATTAAGTGTGAAAAGTATTCTCCATGTCTTGCAATTTAAACAAAGTGTTTTTGGTAACTATTTCTGATTTTATGTGTGAAGGAATGTTAATAAAAAATTACTATTTAACATCTTAAATAAAAAATACACAGTAGATAAACTTCACCATAACATAACATAGCAACATGATGAGGCAATTCACCCCTCCTGGGCTACATTTGTCGGGTCCAAGGCTCCCAATGGGCATGTCCTTGCTCTATTAAGTTGCTCAAATTGGTTATATAGTGATAAATATGCCTAAACAGGCAAAACCAGCTGTGAAATTGAATTCAAAAGACAGAAATAAGCTAAAAATGGCTTTTGTTTCACCTCAAACATTAAAGTATAGCCCAATACAACTCCATTTCCCTGATGGCCCTGATGGCTCTCCAAGCTTCCCTGAATAAAAAATGGCTATATAACACCTCTGTTCACTCTGAAACCTATCCAAAACTCTCCAAAATGCTCAAGAAACCCAAAATTGACTAAAATTTCATCCAAATTGGTCCAATATTGAGGAAGTTATGACCAAAACAAATTTCTGCCCAATGTCACTTGAAAACCCCACTAAATGTGGGCTAACTGCAGTTAGGAGCGCCAAATATGGCATAACTCCAAAAAAGGAGGATTGGCACTAAAATCGTCGGAACTTTTTGGACTGGCATTTCTAAACCTTTGATACAATTGTTGTCGGGACCACGCATTTAATGTTGGAGAACGTGTTCATAAGACATGGTTTTCATAACCGTTTACCACTGTTGGTTAGCGTTTAGGCCATGGTTCAAGGCCTTGGGTCACATGGAGTTGAGTGCTATCGGGCTAGCCCTGTGGAGCTAGCCCTTTATTTTTCTGCCCAAACTTTATACAACCTTTAAATATATATTCTCGCGATGACTTTTCAACGTTCATCTTATAGCCCAATTGGTTAAGCACTCCTGCCTCATCTGCTAGGTCTCGGGTTCAAACCCATCAACTCCACAATTTTTGATATGTTCCTACCTCCTCCTCGGCCTACGGCCACGTGGCGGCCTCTGGGCCTGCCACGTGGCAGCCCACGATAGGCCATAAAATATCCAAGTCAACCAAATTTCAAATCATAACTTGACACTTGTTACCATAGTATTGGCCCGAATGGAATATTCCATGGGATATTCTAGGGAATATTCCAAGGAATATTCCCATAATATTCCATGGAATATTCTTTTTTTAATACTTCCAAATTCATAAGTCAAACTTGGTCAACTATTTTTTTGGATTTTACTGGAAACTTCAAACCTGCATAACTATCACATACGACGTCGGATTTGAGTCTCGTTCATAGTGTCAGAATCGCAGCAATGAGGCCTTTTCGGTCGTTCAAGTTTCAACCAATTCTGAGCAGTTCCATTTTTGAGCATTTTTTCAATTTGGACATGATCACATGATCACTTAGAATATCTTTCACATGCTTTCCTTGAGAAAAAATAACTCCCCATCCAGCTGCCATATCTCCAAACTAAGGAAATAGTGAAGGAGTCCCATGTCCTTCATTTCAAACTAACTTGAAATATCCTCTTTGCAAGAAATTATGAGTTGCTCATCACCTGTCAGAATAAGGTCATCTACATAAAGTACAATAATCAGAATCTTACCATCAACCACAATCTGGTAGAGGTTTGCATCCACTTCACTCTTCATGAAGTTCAACTCGGTGAAATAACTGTCAATCTTGGTGCACCAAGCACGAGGTGCTTGCTTCAACCCATATAGTGCTCTCTTAAGTCTGCACACATGCGACTCCCTATCAAAGGTAAAAAAACCTTTTGGCTGCTCAATGTACACTTCTTCCTCAATAACTCCATTTATAAATTCAGTCTTCACATCCATATGATGTATCTGCCAACCCATCCACACTGAGAGTGCAAGGATAGATCTAATTGATGAGTACCATGCAACTGGTGCAAAAGTCTCCTCATAGTTAATCCCCTCAACCTATGAGAATCCCCGGGCTACAAATCTAGCCTTGTACTTCTCCACACTCCCATCTATTGTCTTCTTCACCTTATAGATCCATCTAGATCCAACCACTGACTTCCCAACTAGTCTTGGGACAACATCCGATGCACTCTTCCTGATGATGGAATCATACAACTCAACCATGGTGTCAACCCAAGTTGGTTGTTGCACTGCTTCCTCAAAATAGGATGGTTCTATCACAATACACTTGCTCATAAGAGCCATGTATCCAGTATACATGTCTGGTGATTGTCTCTGTCTGCACTGTGATGTAGGTACTCCTACATGTTCTATCACATCAAGTCTCAATCTGTTAGCCTTTGTGGTGTGCCTCCTGCCATGTCTGGTGGATGGCTCTACATGAGTGCTTTCTACCACTCCATGATCCTCCTCATGTGGTTGCTCCACATCTTGAGGTTCATCCTTTGGAACCAAGAGTTCCTCATATGCATGCAAATCAAGCTCCCTCTCAAGGGACAATCACATGGCTTTCTACCCATCAAATTTTACATCCCGTCCAACAAATCTCATCCTGTTGTTTGGACAATACACCCAATAGTTGTGGGGAGTATCAGTGTACCCCAAAAATATCACAATATCTGTTGTTTGTTCTATCTTCTTTCTTGAATCTTTGTTCACATGGGAATAGACAGATGAGACAAAAATTTTAAAATATGAAACATCAAGTTTCTTTCTAGAAAAATCCTCCTCTGGTGTACTCATGCCAAGTATCCAATGAGGACTACGGTTATGCACAAATACTGCTATGTTGGATGCATCTACCCATAGATGCAATAGTAGGCCCTGATCATGTAACATAGCTCGTGCTACACCCACAATTATTCTGTTCTTTCTTTCTGCAACCCCATTCTGTTGTGGGTTATGAGGCATAATCAACTCTCTCTGAATTCCCTCTTTGCTACAGAAGTTATTGAATTCATTGGAGATGTACTCACCACCATTGTCACTCCTTAGAGGCTTCACCTACTTCTGTGTATCTTTCTCAACTAGTGCTTTGAACTCACAAAATTTTGAGAATGTCTGATCTTTCTTCTGCATGAATAAATCAAACAATTTCTAGAAAAATCATTAATAGAAATCACATAATACCTATGCTTTGCTGTAGAAGCTGTAGAGAATGGTCCACACAAATCTGAGTGAAATCTCTCAAGGATTTTCGCTGCTCGGTTCTCCTTCTCGTGAAAAGTGGCCTTTGTATACTTCCCCATGGTACATCCCTTGCATGTGTCTATCTGCGCAAGAGTACCCTTTGGAAACATCATAGAAATCTGCTGCATGACCTTCAAAGCACTGTGGTGTAGATGGCCCAATCTCCTATGCCATAACTCACCCTTATCTCGGCTCACCATGCCTGCTTTACTCATCAATGATGTGCAACCATCTACATCAAGTTTGTAGATGTTCTTCACACGATCCCCAATCTTATTAACCTATCATGTGGCTTTGTGACAAAGGAATGCTTTCCCTTCACTAAAAACTACATCATATACTCTATCCTCCAACATAGCAACTAAAACTAAATTATTTTTCAAGCTTGGTACATGCATGACATCTTTTAATAAGAAAGGTTTACCTGATTATCTCTGGAAAGTAACTGTACCAATATCGGTAGCGTTATACCTCCCATCATCACCAATCTCAATGTGCATATGAAGATCCTTCTCCTCCAAGCTACTAAAGAGTTCTTCGTCTCTCATCATGTGGAAATATGCGCCACTATCCAAGTACCACATTGATCCCATCTCACTAGAAACCAAGCATGCGATGAGTGAGAAGTACAACTAGAACTGTGAAGCCAAAGCAT
This sequence comes from Pinus albicaulis, assembly GCA_034641835.2. Classification (NCBI taxonomy): domain Eukaryota; kingdom Viridiplantae; phylum Streptophyta; class Pinopsida; order Pinales; family Pinaceae; genus Pinus; species Pinus albicaulis. Next base: position 437,589,592 of record CM076576.1, on the reverse strand, counting down.
CACCCGCTGCAGATTCTGAAATCTTATTTTTGTTCTTCCTCTTCTGTCGACAATTAGTGGCGTAATGTCCATGCTCGTGAAAGAGAAAAAATTTCACTCTGGACATGTCATGCTTCTTGCCTTCTTTGTCGGTCTCAGATTTGGAATATAATTTCTTTCCCTTCCCCTTCTTTGCCTTACCATCCAAGGCGCAATTTTCCGCATAATCTGCCTTGGATGAGGATCCATCCCTGGTATTCCACCCAAATTCTTCTTGTACCAAATCCGACGAAATTCGCTCCCAATCTGGTAGCTTCTCCCTCCCATTGACAGAGTCTTGATAATTATGCCAGCTCTCGGGAAGGCATAGAAGTGCTAAGCTCACCAAGTCATCATCCACTATAGTAATCGCGACACTTCTAAGCTCATCTCGACATTGGATGAACTTGGTCAAGTATTTTGGAATAGTGTCGCCTTTCCCCATTTTGATTTTCCTGAGTTTGTTCTTCAGTGCCAATTTTCTATGGTCATTGATGTTCTGAAACAAATCTGTCAAGTCCTTCCACATTGCATATGGATTCACCTTGCCATGGAGACTCGAGACAATGTGATCTCAAACTCCCTGTAATAAGATCCTCCTCGCCTTTGCAACCTTATTTTTCCAAGCATCAAGAAGGGAGGCGTCTACTGCTGTGGGCCTTGGCATATCAATGTCGATAAATTATTTCAACCCATTTTCCTCTAGAACTATCTCCATTCCATCTTTCCATGCAATATAGTTAGAACTGCACTCGAGTGCATATTCCAATCTTAATCCATTGAAATCCATCTTGATCCACTTGTCGCACCAAAGAATATTTTCACAAATTCGAATGATGTTCAACACAAACTCAATTTCTTCTCCACTATAGTGATTTATGGCGCTCTTATACCATGTAGAAATTATACAAAAAATATGTATACCAATAGATTCAATCCGATCATGCAATATTCTAGAGCAAGTTATTGAATCCTTCTACAATTAATCTGCAGAAATTAAACACGATCGCACAATCACACCAAGTAAGAGAAAGAATCAAATCCACAACACATGAAATTTTCTGGGAAGAGAAATTTGCTCAAAACCCCTCTATCTGTATTGTATAAAACAAAGGAATCATGAAACAATTACAGTGCACTCTTCTCAAAAGAGTCTACTGCACTCTACGAACTGTCTCACACTAATCCGGACAAAATCAACCAACACTTAACCAATTTCCCGCCTCTTCTCAACCTGCCTTGCTTGTGTAATTCTAAGAACAATGGATCCCTATTAATTAGGAAATTCAACCTTCCAAAAATGCGCAATACATCATGGGAAATCCTATGGTTGTCTAATTGCGCGCTGACAATTTACTAATAATACAACTGATATATAATGGATCCGAAAGACATTTTATCTACATTATGAATCACAAAAGTCTTAGACCTAATATAACATCCCTTTAACCTATGTCTCAACTAGGTCTTCATCATAACTGACATGCATGCAACTATTAATAGTAAATCATCAGTCACTTGATAGATCACTGCATGTGAATTAAATCTGATTTAATTCACTTGACCTCTCACTAGTACAACAATCAGTTACAACTAGTTAGACTGAATTTAACTCACTTAATTGAGTTAACTGATTTCTCATGCATTAAACTAATACACTAACTGCAACTTGGACTCTAAAACAAATAGATTCACTCTACATGCCTCACCAAACACCCTCAACTTGAATTTCATGAGCTAACTGAGTCTATCACACTCAGTTAACTATTACAAGTGATTATGAGATATGATTACAATTTATTGTCCAATTTAATTAAGGGAAAATTAAATTAGACACACATTTTTTGTTGACTTTTCAACATGTAGCTGCCACATCTCGTCTTAGAGACTAGCTACCACCACCTGAGCTAGTTTATTTCCATTTTGTATGCAAGCATATTACAATTCTTTGATATCAATGAAATGAGAATTTATTTTTGTTGCATCTATGTGTTTATGTTTCTATATATATTCTAGTGTATTCCTGCATAAGTCTGGATCAGTGGTATCGAAGAGATCTGCTCTTTCTCTATTTTTCTTTGCATGTCCTCAACGAGGTCGAGGTAAAAGGAGTTAGGGTTTGAACTGGTTGAACTATTGCAAGAACAACCTCACAAATATCGATGGCCTCCCATGGTGGGAGAGAAGAAAGACAAGGAAACATGAGATCCTTTGAAAATATTACTCTAAAAAGCCCTTGAGCAACAAAAGAATGCGATCAATAAATTCTAGAAATAAAATGCCATAATGCACTAAAACCATCTCTATCAATCTATACTTATAATAATAAACTAACTATAAGAGTTGTTATGAATTTTATTTAACTATAAATAAAAATAATTTATACCACTACACTATAATGTTGGTTAAGCACATGAGATTACTCTTAACAAAATAATGAGTGCACTATTTATTGATAGTTAAAATAGATTATGAAATTAATATTAATAAGAGAAAATTAATGTGAAAATTGATTCAATTTCAGATTCTTGTGTTACATAATTAAATTTTCGAATGGCTAAAGTTAATGTAAATCATACTTTTGTTTATTAATTTGGTATCCAAACTAAAAGTGACTATTTTCATTACTTAAGAAAAAGGTATAGGTGGAATCATTCAATGAGCTTTCTATAAACTTGTAACCAACGGATGTAATATCTTATAAATATGCACACATGCGAGCATAATATGTAATATATAGAGTCAAGCTCTTTGCATATGGTACTGAATGTATTTTATTGCGATATAATTTACTATATATATCATTTTTTTTATCTTATCGTATTTACTTTTTTTAATCTTAAAAGCTATAGAAAATGAAGAGTATAACACAATATAAAAGTATTTTAAATTGTTAGTGTAATTATATTATATATAGACTTAATGATTTCATATTAATATGTTGAGTTGTTACTATTGAAAGTATATAGGGAAATTATCAAACTGGTAAAAAAATGATGATAATGTTAGTGATGGGTGTTTCACTTGGCAGAGAGGCATTTAAAATTATGAAATTTATTTTAAGATATTTTTATCATTTCTTTTTTAAATATATATATATTTAGAAAAATATATGGGAAAAATAAAAATATATATATTATTTTCAAAACTATTTATTTATTATATTAATATTATTATTTCTATAAACATTTTATTACTTAAAATAATAAAAATATATTAACTCAATATAGTTAAGAATAAATATATTACCTTAAATGTTAAGGTTGAAATTTGAGTAAAAACACATAATATATTTTAGTCTACATCAATCCATTATTACTAATTTTACAATAAAGGTATCAAAGATATCAAACTATTACTAATTTTACAATAAAGATATCAAAGATATCAAAGTAGAGCAAATTAAGATACACAATTAACCCAATTCCATGTGATGGAAATCTAAACATGTATAGTGAAAGTGAATGAGCATGGAGGAAGCCTTTTTTTATCTTTTCCCGTGCAAAACTTAAAAGGTTGTGATGGAAACAACCCCATCTTATCCCCTTTCTGCTTTTAGTGTAGCAAACAAGAAAGATGAGATTAAATGGGGAACATCAAATAATCAATGTCAAACCAAATGGGTAACAAAGTGTAATGGCAGTCCATGCCCACTTTTAATTTCTTTGATATTAAAAGAAAGGAGGCAGCCTTAGTCTTAGGCCTTGGAGTTATAAAAGGATAAAGCGATAGAGTGGGTGGGTGGAAGTTGGAACCTTTGAAAAATTGATGAATATTTTATACCATGGCCGACAGCGAATGATAATAATATGATAAAGTTAGGCGGAAATCATTTACAAATTACAGGGATTGTCACCTTTTTTGAAGATGACAGGAATCAGGCGCCGTTAATAGCCTGCCACGTGGACGGAAAGAGTGGCAGGAAATTCGGATGTCGCCAGCTTCTTGTCGCTGCCATCCGATCGCCGACGATGGACGGTGGAAACGTGTCGAAAATGCGGTGGTGTGTTGCGGAAATTTATTTTTAATATTTCCGCTAAAAATGCAATGGTCGACCTTAGTCCTCGGGAAAAATCAAAATCTTTAAAAAGGAGGTAGATCCCATGAAAATTAAAGCTCGCATTAATCTTTGATCATTCCCAAGGGGTATCGGTGGAGACTGGACTCTGGAGTGATTGCAGGCGGCGGGGCCCAGTTGTAAATCATACATTTAATTCGTTAATGGCTGCTTTAATTAGTTTGTTAATTTTCTATAATTGGGGAGCAGAATCGATAAGAATAGGGTTTCCAGTCTGGAGTAGCGTAGAGTGGTCCATGATTGGAAGTGAAGTGTGGAACAGTGAAAGTTTTGTTCTTATAGAGTATGCCACAAGGAACTTCTCAGTATCGGTCAGCTTTGCAGATGCACAGATGACCCTTTTGCTTCTTCGTGAGTTGTTACAGGTCGCGTGTTCAAACCCCGCCATCAAGTTGGCTCAGGTCTTACGTGCAACTACACCTCGAATTGTTCTTTGTTTGTGAGAAAAGTCCTGAAAATTTGCAAGCTTTCAGTTTACCTTCTCTTTTTTCTTTCTGGCGTTTCTGTGCTGAGTCTGCAAAACGTTGCTTGGCTTGTATGAAATGTCATCATAAGTAGCCGTCTGTAGATCAGTACAGACGTAGAGGGTTCTAAGGCTGCCAATGTCCCCGCCTCTGAGTGAAATATTCGCCATAATATCCTGCGGTTCGCTGTCCTGTTTTTGCTGTTGCGAAATTTCAGTGCTGTAGCTGCTCCTTTATTATGTCCTTCGGTTCCATGGGAGCGCTCCTCGTAGTAAATTTAAGTAACGTTGCTGAACATAACGTGTTTAAGTGGAATTTACCTCAGCTGGCGGGCTTTAAATTGTGAGGCGGCCCGAAATCTTTGAGTGCGATAACATCTTCTGTCTCTGATTTGCCGGATCCGCTGTCCCGGTGCCTTTAGGCGCGGCTTTGTATTGCAATTTGTGTTCTGCTCTCAAATCAATTCCCGTGCAAGTTTCTTCGGCTTGTTTTTTGCCGCTCTGTCGTGGCGAGATTTCCGTCATATTTTTCCACATGCTTTCTTGAACTTAGTGCTCAGGTGATGTCTCAGAAGACGAAATCGTGTTAAAGCGATGTCTAACCCGAGCAGATCTGTGTACAAAGCTCAAGAAAGCTGTGGGAAAATATGGAAGAAGTTGATATAATCTAGCTGCAGCATTCTCCATGTCATCTCCGGTAAAATATTCGTCTTCTTCACTATAAATTTTTAGGCTGAATGCTGTTTTACTGTTCTTTTCATTCTGTATCGCATGGATCGCGGTTTTCATCGGTGCAAAAGCACTTATAATTTCTGGTGTTCTTGCGCTGATCAAGCTGTATATAGTTTTATTCTAACGTTCAAAGTTTCCTCTTACAAGTTATTGAAGGTGAGTGCTCGGTGCTGGAGTGTAAGAAGGCGCTTACAGATGCCGTGACGGAACGGACACAAGCTCAGAGAAACAACAAACCCTGAACTTCATTTTTTTCTTCAAAAAACCCTAGAAGTAGTGTTTTGGCTTCGGATATTTTTGTTTTCATTTATTTTTAAATTTTCTAATATACAAACACGCTAACAGCGCAATTTCTTGCTGGCAGCCATTACTGATCGTTGAACTTCATCCTCACGATTAACATTAAATGCACTAAATAAAATTGATCACGTCTCTGTGCTTGCCTTCAGTTTTCTGCATTTGGCAAAACAGTAGTCAGCAAGATTAATCTCAGAAGCTGCTTTGTACGAACTTTGTCTTCTTTTGCTTGGCTATGCCGGGTAATATTATTCGTATTACGGCCCGACCTTCTCAACTGCACGCGGTCGTTGGAGAGCTTTACCGTAGGTGGGCGGACAAAGATATCGAACAGTCTTCAAAGCTTCTTGACGGCAATTTGCAATTCTGTCATATGTTGTCTTTAGCCGACGGAAAAGTTGCCGCTTCAGGAGAGTGATTAGATTATGGATTGACATTTACTGACCCTTCTTTTCTTTACTCGTACGGTCATGATCATCCCGTTTTTCTCAGAGCATGCTAACACAAAGCCAGGTAAATACACAGCAGCTAAGATTTATTATGCGATTTTTTTCTTTAATTCTGAAACAATTTCCAAATGGAAAAATTGGGCATTTAATTCTTATATTTCAAAAAAATATTTGGTAGTCTTATGCTAAACTAATGGTATGGGCAAGAAATCCAGTTGTGTTGCGTTTTGTCGCAGGCTATCGAATTGAATATTTTAGGTCCTACCCGTTTTGCCTGCGATTCATAAAACTTTGGAAGTATCTTAACCATGGTGTAGTCAGATGCCTAACCACGGTATCGTCACGTGGCGAGTCAAATAATTGAAACAATCGTCTGTAATAGCATGCGCTCATAACAACCTGTATAACAAAGTCCTGCTGGACGGACGAGGGCTTTTCTAACAACTATAGAGGCTATGGTATCCGTCCGATGCGGGAATGTCCTCTGGTGCGGAAATGTTGTTACAGGTGAGGCCTTAATAACATGGAATTTATTTCATGGAGGAGAAAGGCTATGGGACCCGCGACCATGAAAGCTTTTATCGATTATTTATTACTTTAATTTATATTAAAGTTTCGTGGTTGTGGAATTTGACGGTATTGGTTTCTGTCTATAAATTTTTAGAGAATTTTTTAAAATTTAGTTTAATTAATAGAGATAATAATTATTTTTATTAACTAATTCATAATATTATCTCATGTAATTAATATATAACATTTAATAAGTTAATTAATTTATATTATTATACAATTATATAAAATTTAATAAAACAATTAAATTATATTATTATATTTACATGATAGGGGTTGTCTAGGTTGGAATTGGACTTGGGTGCATGAATTTTGATTCTTTAAAATATCATAAATTATGGGTATGGTATAACTTATTATAGATGAAACAATCTTTTTCACAAATTTTGGGTATACAATTTCAAACAAGAATGCTAACATTTTTGAATGCATAAATGTATTTAACTCTCCTTCCTGCATGTGTTCTGCAAACAGAATATGGAGGCTAAGGCTCTTTCAAAGCGAGGGGTCTCTCTAGAGTATGATATGATTTTCTTTGAGCTCCTCATTGACAGAGTGGTTAGAGAAGCCAGATCCTTTTTTCCCTAATTTGGATTGTATTTTTTCCAATTTTGCTCCTAGGCGCTATTTGTTGAGCCTTTGCGAGACGTATTGGGTTTAATTGTTATATTTTTGTCATGCTTTGAGATATTCAAAGACTCCTTTGTTTTTATCTGTTTTTTTTTAATCAGGTGACTATTAGTTGGAAAATGGATTCAACATGTTAAAAAACCCCTAAGCCACTCAAATTCTATAGAGTAAACAGCATAAACTCAAGCTTTTAAAAATTTCTATCAAATTTATAAATTTAATGAAAACAAATGTTATGAAAAAGGCCATTTCCTAAGTTAAACTACACCTAAATTATGGATGTCCTTGATATACTAATATAAGAATATTCTTCGTCTTATGCATGATCAAATGGATGAGATTAAGGGTTTGCAAACTGTTTTTAGTTTCAAACCTCCGCTCATGTCTTGGCTTTACAATCTCTTATGCTTACAAATGGAAAATAATTATTTAGAGAGTTACAATGGTTTTGGCTTTACAAATTCTTATCATTACAAATGTCAAATAATTATTTTGAGAGATGCAATTGTTTAATAATTTGCATGCCATTATAAAAAATCAATAATTTGAAAAGTGTAAAATAAGTGTCCTTTCATTTCTTTGTGCCTTCTTTTCATGAGCTTATAAAAAATCAATAATTTGAAAAATGTAAAATGAGTGTGCTTTCATTTCTTTGTGGCTTATTTTATCCATTGGAACTTATTTTGTTTGAATCCATTGGAACAAGTTTGTGACGATGTAAAATATTGTCATTACCAGATGGTGCAATTATCTCTCACATTGTGGGAACTTGTTGCAAAATCTCATCCTTTATGGTAAAAGCACTGCCTACAGTTATGGAAAGATATATTTATAGTGCCAACTAGATATATCACCCTTGGAGCCTATGTGTCTCTTGAATAAGGATACCCAGTAAGTTATATTGTGTTACACTAAGTACCACACTTGCATTTTCAAGGAAAACCTTAGCTTGCAGAATAGGTGTCTTCTAATAAATATCAAGTGAATTGTGATCCATATTAGTGCGACCTTCATCCTATGCCAAGATACCTTCCTCTTTCTTCAATAGCGGAAGCAAATCAAGGGCCAACTTAACATAATCAAAGGAGTGCAGCAACACTAACTGCACCCCTAGTTAAGGAGTTCGCAAACTTGTTATTGTAAATAGAACATCGGTCTCAAATCTTGTGCATCCACTCACGTTCAGTTTATCATTGATGTGTCTCACTTAAATTTAGTCTTGGGTTGAGATTTTAGTTTGTTGTTTGATTACAATTAATGATAAAAAGTATTCAAGCCATTATAGAATTCCCAATTTATTTAGAAATGATAAGAATGGTTTAGAACATTCATATATTCCACACTAAGGTGTATGCAATCAACACACACATAGATTACATTAATATTACTCTAATATATAGATTTTCTCAGATATAACTTATTCCTAAGTTAGAAAGAAAGGTTGAGATAATTTCTCAACCATTACATACCAACATCTCGATTATAGGAAGTAAGCATTAATTCCAACATCCCCTCTTAATGCTTACATTACATAAATTTATTAAAATCACCCATAAACAACAAAATACACAATCATTCTTTAACTGGTTTATAGCTTATCAAAATAGGCTCCATCAAGTTGCCTGATAACCCTCGTAAAGGTGTAGTCATAAAGTTGGATTCTCGAGTTCGACTCCTGAACTCCCGAATCAAGGACCTCTTGAAATCAATTACCGTACATTGTCCCAAACTATCACATTACCTCATTAGAAGACCACTTCATGTCTTTAATGAATGAGGGATCCTTCCGTAGATCCACAACTGTCAGATTATCTTGACAACCATCTATGTTGAACCTGAAGTGTAGTTGTTCTAAAAGAGTTTAAGAGGTTAAAATTCTTCATTGAATTCATCATCAGAATTCAATGGATATTCATCTGTGGCTATATTTGTTGATTCTTTCCCTTTTAACACATCACTGGCACGACTTCTACAATTCCGTATGCCCAATTTTCCTGCAATAGTAGCATTAAATTTGACCTTTGTTTACATTTTTATTTCTTGTCCTTGTCTTTGTAAGCAATGCATTTTCTACTGGAGAGTTGTCTTTTGTATCCTCCGGTTTTAGTCTCTTTTCCTCTGCCAGAAGTGTTGCAATTGTCTCATGTAATGTTTGTGAAGACATTTGACTCAAAGTGAAGACAACATTACTATAACTTGAAGGAAGACTATTTAATACTATTGCTTTAGCATCTTCATCCTCCACCTTCGTACCTGCTTCAGCTAATTGTCTTAAAAGATACATTAAGTTATTTACATGATTGGACATAGATGTCTCCTCATTCATTTTCAGTCTAAATAACTGCAACTTTATGGAAAATTTTGCATTTGTAGATTTTACACCAAATAGTTGAGCCAAATGTTCCCATATTTCCTTAGATGATTTACTGAGATCTACAAGATGTAATTGTGAATATGAAAGAGAAAGTCCAATAATGGACTTAGCTTTGTCATCTCTATTTTACCATTCAATTAATTCTTTGGCATCTTTAGGTGCTACTTTTGAACCATTCACTATGCCCCACAAATTTTTATTCATTAATTGCATTTGTATTTTTACTTTCCATGAGGGAAAATTCAAACCACTGATTTTTTCTAACACCACGAGCTCCATGATGAAGAAGAAAAAAAAATACCTTTTAAACTTTAGCATGAATGTACCCTTCTACAATAAAAAATGCTTTCAATGCTTTGTGAAAAACGCACCTCCCTACATACACTTCATTGCCAAATGCTTTCTGAATTCAACACTGACTCTGTTAGTTTCAGGCTTTAGTCACTGTCAACAACCTCAATATCTAAACAAACAACTATCAAAGAAAGCAAACAATTGCACTACCACAAACAGTTGCACTACCATGGTCGGGCCTCAATGCATTCAAAGAAAAAAAAGTCTTCGCGGGTTTCATTTTAATGGCATCCTCCACCTCCTCAATCTCGCCATCACACCATGTTTCCAATACCCTACAATGGACAGTACTGACCTTAACCACCGCGAAGATAGAGTACATGAAGATTTGACTTTTGAATGTTTTAGCCATGAATTTTCCAACATAAAGCTTTGATCTTGCACCTCTCTAATTAATGTAGCACTTGTAATATTCCCAATTAGTCATGAGCTAATTGGAATATTCATGTTTTTTTTATTTCCTTGTTTAAAGAATAAAAGTGTAAAGGAGGTCCATAATACTCCTAAATCATGAATAAATCAATGCCAAATGTAAAAAGGTTGAATCTTGGCTGCTAAGTCAAACACCCCTAGGTGTGAATGGGGCTGGACATTTTGACTGGGTCAACCTTGACCAAATCTACAACGTTGTCTTAGAGGAGTGGCAATCAATGAGGCACAACACAGTTTTAGATGTAGATGCCTTGTGTGAAAGGAGTGATCTCATTGGAAGTGGTTTAGGGTTTGCAAGCTCTTAACTTATAAAAGGAAGATGATGGAAGCATTAGAGGTTGTTGATGATACGGTATTTTCTGAATATATTGTGTGTTTAGACATATATCTTTCTCTTTCTGTTTAGCTGAGATTGAATGTTGTTTAGCATTGGGTGTTCCTGGTCGAGAATCCCACCTCTTCCCATTGAGTAGCTCTTGGGAGAGTTTGTATTGAATTGTCCACTATCTAGCTTAGGGCTAACCTTCTTCTTTCAAATATAGGGCAGATCATGCTGAGGGTTTGATTATTTTTGCAAGTTGCAGCAAGTGGAGATTATATCTTTCAGATCTAGTCCATTTCAGTGCTTCTTTTTAGTGGAGGAGGGTTCTACTTCATTGGGAGGACAGTATTGAAGACATTGAGCATAATTTTCATATCTTGGCATGTGGCCAACCGTATTTTGATCCCTACAGCGCAGTATAGATCCAGATCTACGTTATTCCTATAGGTGTATTTGCAGGGTGTTTCAACACATCATTTGGAGAGTGATTTTCTAGGTGTTGGGGATCTGCCCTTCACTTTGGAGATCTGTTGGAGGAGATCGTTTTATTGTTTATATCAAATCAGATCCACTTTCCACATCTGAATATTTCCATAGATCTATAGTCTTAGATCTCAAATCTACATCTTGTACTTGGTGTTTTGCAGAAAACCCCAAGGGAGTTCTTTAAAGGAGCTTGTATAGTGCATGGATCTGCTATAGATCTAACTTTTTGTCCACATACTTGCTCTAGATATGATGTGTCATCTAAAAATATTACAGAGCCAATAAATAACGTTGTAAGGCTTTTCTATCTTAATACATGGTTGCAACACCTCACTTTGAGGGATTTCTGTCATTGGAGACTAGTATTTTCTTGTCATGCATCTTATGGGCCACTTTTAACATGTATTTTGCTACTGTAATGACAAATGAAAGGTCTCCATATTGGCCTCCTGCTTTATAAAAGATGATCTGCTTTATTTATCTAGCATTCTACATTGTATTGTTGCATTCCCCATTTGGGAATATTTCAGTGGTATCAAAGCATCATCTTGGCACAGCCTGTGCTTTCTAAGAAGCCAATATGTCTTCTGAATAAGAAGAGCCTCTTACTAACAGAGAGAAGAGGTATCTAAAGAGAAGACAGAATAAATTTGATTACACAAATGATAATGAAGACAAGGGTAAAGCCCCTTTATCTGGAGGTGAAGATGAAGAAAAGGATTTTCTTAAGATCCTTCTTAGAGCCATGCAATATATTGCTAGAGAGATCAAAGAGATGAGAATGGATAGAATCAAAGAATCCCCTAAATAATTCCATCTTGGAGAAGGCTCTGGCATGTCTCATCACTGGAATGATCAACCAATGCATTAGCCACAAGTTTCCCAATGCTCTACCATGCCTACTTTTTTGGCTTTGGGAAACGAAGGGTTTCAAGAGCATGAATCCCTTGAAGACTATTTTGAATAATATGAGTCTCAAAATCAGAGATTCAAGGATCACTTGATTTTTCAAGAGTTTTGTCACATAAAGGACAATAGAAGACCAAGGCATCATCATAGAGGTGGTGGATTCATTCAGAATCATGATCGACACCACACTATGGGCAGATTATTTTTACCCAATTTTGATGGGTCATCCAAGTGTTCTGCAAAATCTTGGGTAGAAAAACTTGACATCTACTTTCAGTTGAACAAGGTTCTAGAGATGGAGGTTATCAAGATTGTATCACTGCAATTTGAAGGTGAAGCACATGACTGGTTGTTCCATGGCTTGTCTACATTAGGTCATGCCAATGTGACTGCTTATTCATATTTCACTAGAAGGCTGGTGGAAAGATTTAATAGAAGAGATCCGAAGCACCATTCATGAGCCTAGCAAAGTTGAAAAAATCAGGTAATACAAAAACTTACATCTTTGAATTTTTAAGATTATCTATTATGGTTCCTGATTTGTCTACAGCAAGAAGGGTGTACATGTTCATTGATGGTTTAGATGAACCTCTTCACGGGTTGGTTAAATCTACCAAGCCCACTACCCTACATGATGCTATTGAAAGGGATAGAGACCTTCAAGATGCCTTGCCAAAAGCAAAGGCAAATTTTTAGCATAATCCCTCTTTTCCTTCAAAGGGAAAGGAAGAAAAATTTTCTCCTTCAAAGGAGAGCTCATACAAGAAGCCTCTTGATGATGATGTCCAGAGAGATCTAAGAAGAAGGAAGCTTTGCTTCACTTGCCAAGAATCATGGGCACCTGGACATAGATGTGCTGCTGGAAAAGCAAATTACATAGAGGTCTTCTCAGATGATGAGGATGAAGAAGAAGAAGAACAAAGGAGGGATCACAACGCTGACATAGTAGGAGATGATCCACCACCACATGGAGGTGAGGATGGAGCAATTTCTCCAATCAGAAGCACTCTTGCATCCTTAAGAGTGATACCCAATTATCATGAAACTTCCACACAAGAAACATAGATGAATTTGTGCAGTGGAAGCAAGGATATGATGATCCCATCTATTATACACATGAGAATGATCCATAAGACATCATTATCTTGTGGTAAACCACTTGGGAGGCCACCTGATTTAGATTTTATGAAATGTGTATCACATCTTGATGCTCCATTCATAGATCCAGGAAGGAAGGGAGCATTCAAGACCAAAACATAGCGCTAAGAGTGTTGGGTGAGCTCAAGGAGGAGGGAGATACTCTTCCATTAACACCATTATCCACTCTCTCCTCTCCTACTGTGCTGAGAGAAAATGCTGCAAGATTGGAGGATGACACCATCATGGGGCAAGGGGAGCAGTCCTTGGCTATGGAGACTCAGAAGATGATCTCACTTGGAGAGAAATATTCCATACATGGCAGAAGATGGTGGTCACACATGCATACTTTGGCAAGACCAAGGAGGTTTTGGATAGATGATATCTTTCCATGGGATACTAACTTCCAAGAACTTCCACCTTCATTTGAGCATGTGCATATGCAAGAAGGGCAGCAAGGAGGGGATAAAAACCTTCCAACATATACCTTTGGCATGAGAGATGTCAAGGAGGAGAGTAGCCGCATGACAGAAATTTCAGTTGATAGATCATCAACGTTGTCATTGTTGGGGAGTTTAGATCCATATTGGAAATCCCAACTCTTGGTGGATTATTCCAAGGATCTACACACATGCATGATACTTGATGACTAGCTGCATGAAGAGGGCTATTTAATCCAAGAAGGATTAATCTATTATCATGGTAGGATCTTCTTGTCTAGATCCTCCAAGCTCAATGATAAGTTACTACAAAGGGCCTATGAAGAGTTTTGTTTCAGCCACACATATCCCATGAGATCCTACAACATCATCATGAAGAGCTACACTTGGAAGGGCTTTGAAGGAGAACTATATCAAAATTTTCAAAGATGCATGTACCATGTGGAGATGAGGCAACAACATAACTCTATGGAGGAGTTAACTCAACCATCTCTTTCTCTTTTTGAGGAAGAATACAAATCTATGCACCACTCCATTTGTTTGAGGAGAAATTTTGGTGAAAAATATGCTCATGTAAATAATGTTTCATTTGATTATTGTTTGCATTCTTTCACCATGTATATGCAGGCCATGACACCAAGGAGGAGTATTGTACCTTATAAATTTCACGGCCAACTTTGGGCCACAAAAATTTATGAACATGGCCACTCCCTTGGAGGACAAAGGGAGGTCTTATTTCATGATGGGTGCATTCCTAAGGCACCAAATATATCTCACACTTTTAGCCATAGTGAGATATATTTGGTGCCTTACACATCTCACCACATCTTGATATGATGCAAGAAGGAGATGCACTGTGATGGTTCCACATGTGGGACTATGACCCACCTCCATATGCACAAATTTCTGTTTGTATGTATGTAATTTTGATCCCATACATTGATGATGTACTTGTAATTTTTATGGGGATGTATGGAGGGAGGATGGGAGGTATGTATGTGCCCTATGGGATGGAGATTATCCATGTATCATATGCTACATGTTTCAGGGAGAAAATTTGGCAAGCCATGATTGTTTCATTTGAGCTATTGTCTCCTTATGGGATGGATTATTTACATCTCATGAGAACTTTGGAGGAGAAATTCATGGAGGGATGGATTGGTGAACACTTATCTTATGGAGGAAGCTTATCACATGATAGTGTCACCCATGGAGGAGGAGAAGAGTTGTAGCACTCACCTTGTTAGTTTCTTGAGGACAAGCAACATTTGGGAGGGGAGGACTGTAATATTCCCAATTAGTCATGAGCTAATTGGAATATTCATTTTTGTTTTATTTCCTTGTTTAAAGAATAAAAGTGTAAAGGAGGTCCATAATAATCCCAAAGAGAGGATGCGATGGGACGGAGGGAGCTAGGGTTCTGCAGAAGGTGTCAAGTTGTTTCTGCGTGTCTTCCTACGGCAGCGAAGTTTCGAGCTTTCGGTACGTGTCGACCAAAACCTGTTTCTCAGCATGGAGGCCCCTCACAGAAGCAGTTCTGGAGCTGGTGAACGGGTTTTGGCGTTTAGGGAGACTGCAGGCAAGCGAGTTTTGAGGGTTTCTACAGTTTTCCTTAAGAAGGCGGTTATCTATCCACAATGGGTATTGACAGTTTCTCGGTTGAGCTAGAACCGTCGCCGAAGGATTTGCTAACTTGCTGGGGGGTTGAAGTTACGGACAAGAACATCGATCTATATTTTCCTAATCGTTCTTCGCTCAGTTTTGCAGCAAAACCAGCATGGGAAGAGTTCTCATCCGGATGTGGGGACGCCAGTAACAATATCTTTGCGCCGAGAAGTGGTTCTAGTCTTGGTAACCCGCTCTTCTTCAACACCAACTACCCGCAGACCTCAGAAGAGCTTTTCAAATCAGCTTTCAATCTCGATTCAGTTTCACGGCCCTCGGCTTTTCACGGTAGCCCTCTTTCCTTTGTTGTTTCTGGAGGTCTCGACGAAGGGTTAGGGTGTAGAGGGTTACCTTTCTCGCAGGGTCCCTCTGTGCCAAGGGCTGCACTTTCGGAAGGACTGGTTTTGCAGGGGACTCCTTTTCAAGCAGCTTCGAGAGGGCCTCATGAGCCTGAAGGAGAGACTGGGCTTCCTAAGGTAATACCCGAAGGTGCGGCGGGAGTTTCTTTGCCCTTTTTTCCTGCTGCAGGGGTCGCGACTGAACTAGTCGAGGATGGGGGTCGAGGCCATGACCTCTTGTCAAGGGTTTCTTCCAGTAAGGCAGTGGAATTCATCCCTAAATCTGTTGCTTCTGACAATCAAGGGATTGCGCCGGATCGTGAAGCAGTTTCTGGGGTTGGCGCTAAACATTTCTCTCTTAACGATCTTGAGCCCTTACGCTCTATTGATGCACTGAAGCAATTTATTTTGGAGACTATTCGTGCCGAAATCCCGTCTAAGCCGGTAGCAGAGGAGGAAGTGATCAAGAAAGCTGTGGGAACAAAGAGGAAGAAAGCTAAGCTCCTCAAGTCGAAGGAAGAATGTCTGAAATGCTTGCTTGGAGCAGACATTAGTATTGAAAACGTCATGGACTTATCTGAGATTATGATTGTTGGAAGGGTTCGGGGAAGAAAGTTTTCGTCAGAATACATTGCAGAGTGGGCTCGCTCAATGTGGAAGGATTCTCCAGGCCTTCCAGTCGACATAACCATCTTGGTGCGAGGATGGTTCAGCATTACCTTCGGTAGCAAAGAACAAGTGGACAGAGTTCTAGAAAGGAACTGGTTCTTCGGAAAGAGGCCAGTTCTTTTTAGGAGATGGACCCCCCTCTTTGACGCTCAAAAGGAGAAAATGGCTGAATCTCCTGTGTGGGTGAAGTTGCCTGGTCTTCCTCTCCAATTCTGGACTGATTTAGTCTTCATCTCTATAGGCAACACGCTGGGTACCTACCTCGAAGCGGACAAATCCTACCTGCAAACTAAGGATAAGAGTGTGGCCCGTATTCTGGTGAGCCTCAATCCTCGTGAGGGTCTGGCGGAGACAATGTTGCTACAGTATAAGGATATGGAGTTTATGCGGACCTTAGACTACGAGCACCTCCCCTTCAGGTGCAATAGATGCCATAAGACCGGTCATTTGGCTCGTGACTGCCCATTGGGTCATCAACGAAAACGCAGACAAAGAAGGCAGAATAGGGCGAAGAAATTGACTGTTTCAGTCCAGGAAGAGGATCCTATGGAAGCAGATCAGGGTCTATCTGCTCAGGATGATCCCTCTCCTTTCGAAGAGGTCTTGGTCCGGAATCCGTCGGATGCTGCTGGTCCTTCCTCTTTGCCTCTCGACGACATGGCTGACCCGCTGGCTCCCCTCTCAGAAGCTGATCCTGGCAGGGTGACTCAGGCGGGTATGTCTTCATCTCCTACTTGTTTGTCTCTGTCATCTTCTGGTTTTCCTGTTTCTTTTTGCATGGAGCCTGGTCCCTCCAGGCAGCTGTTGAGTGACCTCAAGGCCTTAAAACTTTCCCCGCCCCCCTTGGATAGTGTCGTTGTCTCCGTTCCCGACGCCATCGCTCTTCCTTCCTCTTCTTCTCAGGTTGACTCCTCTGTCCCTTGTCCTCAGCCGTCGGTTATTGTTCCTTACAACCTCAGATCTCGAGCTGATAAGAGGGGTTCGGGCTTTGTAGTGGGTGGTCTCGCTTCTAACCCTGTAGAAGTAGGGGCCAGAAAGACCAGAGGTCGTAAATCCAATCTTTCCCATGCCCAGTCCAAATCTGTTGTTGATATAGCTGATGGAAAACATATGACTCTCTCCCGGGTGCTTAGAGCAGAGCGACCACCCCCTGGTGATGTGCCATGATAGTCCTCTCCTTTAATTGCAGGGGCTTAGCTAGCCAGGCCAAAAGGCTAGCCTTCAAAGAACTTATGCGTGCTTATAAACCAGATATCTGTTTGCTCCAAGAAACTCTGGGCAATGGGAATGAGGTCGCCTCTGTATTATCGAAGATGTTGCCTGGTTGGTATTTTTTTGGCCTTGATGCTGTGGGGAGATCTGGTGGTGTGGTCTCTGGCTACAATCCTTCTAAATTGAAGTTTGTTTCTTCTTGGGGTTCTCCGAATGTTTTAGCTGTGGAACTGTTTTCCAACGAGATCAATCATCCCATTCTCGTTTTAAATATATATGGGCCTTGTGTGGAAAGGGAACGGTTCTGGTCTTCTTTTTTTCGCTCCTCCTGGGTAAATCACCAGTTCTTACTTATTAGAGGTGACCTCAATTTCTCGCTAGGGGAAGCGGAATCCTGGGGTGATTCGGCCAGAGCTGACCCTTTATTTGACTTTTTCATCAACCACCTTGCTCTAGCCCATTTGGTGGACATGCCTCTTTTGAAACTGAAACCTACTTGGAGGAACAGAAGGGTTGGACAGGATTGGGTGGGGAAGAAGTTGGATCGATTTATGCTCAGTGAGAATTTAGTTGAATCTCTCTTGAACTATCATCACTGGATCGGTGATGGGGGCTTTTCGGATCACTTTCCTATCCTTCTTGAAATCAAAGGTGCAGGAAACAAACCTGGGGCGCCTTTTCGTTTCAACCCTGTCTGGCTCAAAGATGATTCATATCAGGAACTGTTTGCATCAACTTGGGAGGTCGACCCTGTTAGGCCGGATTCTTCTAGGAGTGCCTTCTTTTGGAAGAATTTTAAGAGGATGAAAGAAGCCTCCAAGAAGTGGGCTTCTAACTTGAAGAAGAAGGAGGAGGAGGATCTTATTAAGGTCAACTCTGAATTAGCTCTTCTATAAGACCCTGATGGAGGAGGCTATGTCTCCATTGATGCAAGGAATAGAATTTTGGAATTGGAGGCCTCCAGAAGAAAAATCCTTCAGCTAAGGGAGGAGAGTTGGAGGTTAAAAAGCAGGGCTTTATGGCTCCAAGCGGGGGATGAAAACACCAAGTTCTTCCAAAACTTTGCCAAAGGTCGGAAGGTGGCTAACACTATCTTGGAATTGCCTAAAGGGAATGGAGAAGTGGCCACCTCTTTCGAGGACTTGTCTACTTTGGGTACTACTTATTTCAAAGATCTTTTCAAAGCCCCGACTGAAGTGTCCATTGCTAAAGTGATCCGGGTGGCGCAGCTCTTCCCAAGGTTTGTGGAGGACGAGGATAATGAGGCTATAATGGCACCCATCTCCAAGCAGGAGGTCGAGGATATCCTTAAAGGTATGCAAAAGGACAAAAGTCCAGGGCCGGACGGTTGGACTTTTGAATTCTTTCTACATTTCTTCGAGACGCTTGGTGACGATCTGGTTGCTGTTGTAGAAGAATCTAGAGACACCGGTCAAATCTTTGGTCCTTTCAATTCCACTTTTCTTGCCTTGATACCCAAGTCTGACTGCCCTTCTTCTTTTGCTAATTTCCGGCCTATCTCTCTTTGTACTTGTGTCTATAAAGTCATAGCGAAAGTTATTGCCTCCAGGATTAAGCCTTTCCTCTCCTCGCATCTGTCTCCGGAGTAGTTTGGGTTCCTTAGTGGCCGCCAAATCCATGAAACTGTAGGTGTGGCTCAAGAATCTCTGCATAGCCTTAAAAAGAATGGCAGGAAAGGGCTTATAGTCAAACTGGATTTATCTAAAGCATATGATAGATTCAGTTGGTTATATTTAAGGCTTTTACTTACTCATCTTGGTTTCAGGTATGATTTTGTTAGATGGATCATGAGCTGTGTTTCTTCTACAGAAATTTCTCTTCTGATCAATGGTGCTGCTACCTCCTTTTTTACTCCTGAACGAGGCCTTAGGCAGGGCTGCCCTCTGTCGCCTTTGCTTTTCTTACTGGCAGCCAAAGGTCTCAGCCTGCTGATTCATAAGGATAAAAGACAAGGTAAAATAAAAGGGATTGAAGTGGCCACTAATCTCTGGATCACACACTTATTGTTTGTCGATGACATCCTGTTATTTCTCAATGGATATTTGGAAGATAGTCGGGCCTTAAAGTCTCTGCTGGAGCTTTTCCTTAAGGCTACTGGGCTTCAAATCAACACTCTTAAGTCAACAATCACTCCTTCAGGTCTGTCTGCAGATGAGATCAGTAGAAATCGAAGACTGCTGAACTATGATGTCCGCTCCTTACAGGCAAATTTCAAATACTTGGGGTTTCTGCTAAAACCTGATTCCTATAGAAACCAGGAATGGCATTGGCTTCTGGCTAAGATTGAAAAAAGACTAAATCATTGGAGCTTCAGGTGGCTTTCGAGGGCAGGTCGCCTGGTCTTAATAAAGTCTGTTCTGATGGCCATCCCAGTTTATTGGGCTAGTCTGGCCTGGGTACCTAAAGGTATTTTGTCTTCCATTGAAAAATTATGCAGAACCTTTCTGTGGTCTGGGTCAAAATAGGATTCGATCAACCCTTGGGTGGCTTGGGACAAAATCTCTAAGACAAAGAAGTGGGGAGGTTGGGGAATTAAAAATCTGTTTTCTTTTGCTAAATCTTTGGCTGCCAAATTAGCGTGGAGACTGATCTCTACGGAGTCCCTCTGGGTCTCGGTCATCAAATGCAAATATATCAGTCAAGGCTCTGTTCTGGACTGGGTTCGGTCCCCAGTCAAATCCTCCAAAAATGCCTCAATTGTTTGGAAAGCAATTGTGGTTTCTGTTCCGATAATTGAGAAAGGTCTGGCTTGGCAAGTCGGTGATGCATCTCAGGTGCGGGTAGGATGTGATCCTTGGGTTGGGTGCTCGCCTAACTATTCTCTATCCCAGGAGTTGGTCACTCATATTAATTCAGAAGGTATTTATTTTTTGAATCAGGTGGTGGATCCCAGGAATACTTCCTTTTTTAAGCAAGGCTGGATGTCAGGCACGGATCTGCATCTTGAAAATAGATGGATGGGCGAATGGAATAGTTATATTGCTGATCTTTCACATTTTTCTATTCGAATTTCGGATTCTGCAGATAAATTGCGCTGGGTGAATGCACAAACCGGATCCTACTCCCCAAAGTTTGGGTATAAATGGCCGATGTCGCAAGAAGATTGGGGGGATCCCAGTTGGTGGTCTAAATCTCTCTGGAAACTCAAAAGCCCAGCTAAGACCAGAATTTTTTTCTGGTGCATCTTGCATAATAAGGTTCCAACTTGGGACTTTCTGAGAAAACGAGGTAAGCAGGGGCCGAGCTGGTGTGTTCTCTGCAAGTCCGATGAAGAAACTCTTCAACATCTCTTCCTCTTTTGTCCTTTCAATTCTAGCCTGTGGACAGAATCTTTGCGGCTAACGAATATCCCTTTGAGATGGCATGGAGAGGACCTTTCTCAGGCTTGGAATTCTTGGTGGCAGGAGGCTTCAAATGATAAGATAAGGGCCTTTCCTCTCCTTATTGCGTGGGGAACCTGGATTGCGCGCAACAAGATGCTCTTTAATGACTCTCCCTTTCCTTTAGCCAGGCTCACAGCAGAAGGAGTTGCAATTTATGATAGTATTCCTCTGCCTGCAGCTGTAGCTTCCACTCGCAATATTCAGCCGGAGTCTATTAATCAGTCAGTTCCTTGGGCTTATTTTGATGGGGCTTCTGGTGAAAATGATCTTTGTGGTGCTGGTTTGGTCATCCATCTTTCCACTGAAAACACTCTCCGAGCTTCTGTTGGCCTTGGGCAAGGGACAAATAATTTCGCTGAACTTAAAGCACTCCACCATCTTCTCTGTTGGCTTACTTCTATTCATATCAGAAAGATCCAGATCTTTGGTGACTCTAGAAATGTAGTAAACTAGTTCAATGGGACTCAGCAGTGCAGGAATTTTATTTTACTACCATTTCTTAAGGAGGTTCTTCACATTAAATATTTTTTCTCAGAAATTTCTGTTGTTCATATCTACAGGGAAAGAAACCAGCAAGCAGATCTGTTATCTAAAGAAGGTGCTCAACTCGCTCTGGGGACCTGGGCAGTAGCTGAAGTGATTAATGGGACTGTTCATGTCCGTGAACAGCCGTCTTTTGTGTAATTATGCTGTTTATTTCTGTTATGTTTATTTTGGACTTATAAAAATTCAAAACATGCTACTATATTGAGTCCAGAACTGTTTTCCTTATGTAAGGAGGTTCTGGGCTCCCTTTTTGTTCTTTGATGTTCATTTATATAGGGCTGGGATAGTTCCTACTGCCAGCTCTCTTATGATTGATAGTACAGCTATGACTGTTGTGCGCCCTCTCTTTCTGTTCTCATCCTCTTTCCGGGTGATGATGAGCTAAAAGAGACGCACTGTTGTCTGCTATGGGTTTTTTGGTCTTAGAGGTGCTAACATCTTCTCAGGTGTTTTAGCAGCCTTGATTCCACTCCCTCTTGTAAAAGGGAATGGCTCTATGTTAGAAATGCTATGCATATGCTCTGAAACTATCTATTTATAATAGAAAGTTCGTTTTTTTCTGTGGAAAAAAATAATAATAATCCCAAATCATGAATAAATCAATGCCAAATGTAAAAAGGCTAAATCTTGGCTGCTAAATCAAGCACCCTTAAGTGTGAAAGGGGCTGGACATTTTGACTAGGTCAACCTTGACCAAATCTACAGCCCTGTCTTGTAGGAGTGGCCCTTGTGTACTTTCCAAGCATGGAATACATACCCCTGAACCACATTTTGTCTGCCAAATCATCTCCCTTTACAAATTTTCTAAAGATTCCTTGTAAAAGCTAGATTTTCAAGGTTGACACTATTTCTCAGTGTTTGACCCGCGCCGATAGCATAGATTTACACTAAGGCCCATGCCGATCGGCACTCTATCTTAATGTTGGACCCGCGCTGATCCTGTTTTGGAAATTTTTTTAAAATAGAAAGGAAGCTTCCGCAACTAGAAGCTTCGTGAGGTGGCGAGCTGGAAATTTGTTATGAGGATATGGCTGAGGAATTCCCCTTTGGGATTCTTGTTCCCAAGAAATAGGAACTACTCCAAAGGATAAGCTCTTTTCCCCATCATTTGCGGGCCCATAACCTCCTCCTCCACTATTATATAAGGAGACCTCCTTCAATTCTACAATCTTAGTTTTCTAGTTGAACAAATAGCTGAAAAAGTTAGCATAGAGAAGAAGCAATCATAGCTTCGGGAGAATAGTGCGTAGTGCGATTATTTGTGTGTGTTGAAAACATAGTGAGATCTTGGACCTTTGTTCATGAGGGTGTGGAAAACATGCTTGGATACAGACCTGCTGAAGGAGAGCCTCAACATCAAGGCTTGGTTGTAAACTCCCCTTGTCTTTATTATAATAAAATGCATCTAATGTTTGTCTTCCACTCTTGTTTACATTTATAATGAGATTTCTAGCATTCCTTGATCAGTTAGATAGGTTGTAATTGTTTTATTTTTTTCGTGGTTTTACGCTTGTCATGGTTTCTTGACTGTCTATACAGGTAATCGAATGTTGGTAGCAGCATGTATCGAGTTGGAGAAGAGAAACGTATCAAGAAGCTTCGATGGAAGATGACAACATAGCATCAAGACAAGGTAGGTCATCTTCCTTGCTCTAAATTTCATTTACAATCTAGGAAGGTAGATGTTAGTATGTTCCCGTAGTTTCTAGACCCACTCTAGGGCTAGTGGGATCGCCTTTGTCAGCAGAGGGGATTTACCTCACAAACAAATTGGCGACTCGACTCTGGGGAGTTTCCTTTGAGTTTGTCACTCTTTGAGGTCTTAGTCATTCAAAAGATTTAGTCAAATGACCATTTCCTTGTTTGTTCCTATGTTTTTCATCAATTACGATCTTTAAGTTTTTTCTTGAAGTGGTGAGTCTGGTCTTGGTTAGGAGAAATTCTTTGTATTTTCCTATTCAAGCATTGGTGCTAGTTTCACCCACAAAAGTCGTGCCAATTTCAGGGTGTGTGAAAAATTGAGGTTTTTTCCCTAATTCCTCCACCAGTGTGTCTTTCCCTTCCAATTGTTTTCTCTGTATGATTTAATCATTCTCCCCTCTACTTTTTCACTTATGAGCATAGATTACATTGCTCATTGTTCAACCGAAAAGTCTTATTTCTTTGATTGCTTTGTAGAAATTTGAATAACTGATATGTTATCCACCGAGATTCTCCTGATCACACACTATTTTATCTTCATGCACAATACAGAACCTCTTCTACCATTGATCATCACATGCGGAAATAAAATCAATTGCATGCACACATTAAAACCATAAAAATTCACACATATGAACACAGTATGTAATGGGAAAGCTTAAAGCTGAAAACCCCCAACTATATGTATATTATATATGTCATAGAGATCATGTAACAATCATTATACAAATCTCCTCACAAGCTCTCAATATAATCTCCACTTGCTACACACTAATCAGGCCCGATCTTGCAAATCCCATGCACCGATCTTTGCCAGCCTTTAGCCTGCCTCTACTGCGCAATCCCTGCTGAAGAATGCCTCTTGATGAGAATGAATTACCCCAGCCTTGCTCACGCAGTCTTTATAGGCATCTCTACTAAGTGTTGGATGCAAACCATGCATCACTTATAGTCACACTTTCCCTTTCACCTATCTTTGCACTGGTCTCAACTGAAACTGTCCATGCACTGAAGTTAACTGATGTATTCTTTAGTTGATTAACGAGTTTATAATTAGTGAATTAATTAATAATTAATTCACACCACTCTCACTAATTGTATCAATCAGTTAAACTAGATACAAATAGCTCAACTATGTTTAGATTAGTTAAACCGAACACAACTCCATTAACTTCCTCAATCAACTCCACCAAACTCTGTCACATGAGTTCTAACTGAAGTATCCATGCAATAGCTCCACTTAACCCTTAGGAATAGCGTAATTCCTTCTGTTAGCTCCTATGCCACATCTGTGCACTTAACTGAAGTGCTCCAAGAGAATAAGATAATGTTTATAATCCAAATATTATTAAGAGCTAATAATATTCGACATATCTATTTTTAGACTGACAATCTAAAAATAGATTCTGCCCAATATGTCTAAAAATAGAAATCCATCTATTTTTCCAACTTGACCAACCATCCACAAATAGCATCCTGCAACTTATAGAATATGATCGACATGTCTAAAAATAGACATAGTCTAAAAATAGACTTTGCGACAAAAATCACCTGTGTGGGCCCCACCTAGTTTAGGTGATCACTTTCCAACTAGGATTAGGAAAGATGTTTCAGGATGCCTCCTTCACTGTTTCTTGTTGCCATTTTCAACACTCCCTCTCAACAAGAAAGGACTGTCTTTGCATGCGACATGCAACTCCATGCATTCGCCCTGCAACCTTCACAAGCGCCATGCAACTCCATGCATCTGCTCTGCAACTCCTCTGAAACTGAATAGGATCCAAACAACTCAATCAGTCTGATGCATATATCATCAAAGTATTCGACTTCTGCTGGGCCCAATTGAACATGTCATCAGGAACCACTGCGCTGTTGAACTCTTGCACCCATGCACTTTTGCACTTGCTGTCAACTCTGATTCGTGCTCCAGTATCCGACACTGTCACTTTGATCTGCCTGCATCAATCCAACTGATCATGCTACTACTGCTCTGTGGGCACCTCGTAGCCAGGTTCAATTCATGAGATCCACACCATCTCCATGAATCCTGCCCAGAAATCTCCTCTTGGGATTAATCATGCATGTCGCCCCACCTCTCACCTGGTGGTATAGCTGCATGCACTCCCTCTGCCCATCTGGCACGAAATTTCTCTGCATGAGTGGTTTCTCCCACTCCATGATCCTCATCTTGTGGCTGCTCCACATCCCGAGGTTCAATTTTACCTGCATGCAAAACTTGCTCCCTCTCAAGCATCAATTGCATGTCTTTCTTGCACTTCCCAACAGTAGGAAGCTCCATAGACATCCCATCTACTTCAAG
The DNA here is from genome assembly GCA_034641835.2 of Pinus albicaulis. Lineage (NCBI taxonomy): Eukaryota > Viridiplantae > Streptophyta > Pinopsida > Pinales > Pinaceae > Pinus > Pinus albicaulis. The sequence continues at coordinate 437,564,046 of CM076576.1, read as the reverse complement.
TCTGTAGAGATTCTTTGCTCGAATCCCAACCTTCTTGACTTGTCCTTCCTCATCCACACTAACTCCTACACTCCGAAGCTCATCCCTGCAGTGGACAAACTTTTTCAAGTATACCGGAATAGTGTCATTCTTCTCCATTTTAATTTTCCTGAGTTTATCCTAAAACTCAACCGCTTCAATGCTTTGCAATTGCTCCAATGATCAATATTGCTCTGATACCATGTATAAATTTGAATAACTGATATGTTATCCACCAAGATTCTCCTGATCACACACTATTTTATCTTCATGCACAATACAGAATCTCTTCTACCATTGATCATCACATGCGGAAATAAAATCAATTGCATGCACACATTAAAACCATAAAAATTCACACATATGAACACAGTATGTAATGGGAAAGGTTAAAGCTAAAAACCCCCAACTATCTGTATATTATATATTTCATATAGATCATGTAACAATCATTATAAAAATCTCCTCACAAGCTCTCAGTATAATCTCCACTTGCTACACACTAATCAGGCCTGATCTTGCAAATCCCATGCACCGATCTTTGCCAGACTTTAGCCTGCCTCTACTGCGCAATCCTTGCTGAAGAATGCCTCTTGATGAGAATGAATTACCCCAGCCTTGCTCACGCAGTATTTATAGGCATCTCTACTAAGTGCTGGATGCAAACCATGCATCACTTATAGTCACAACTAATAGTCACACTTCTCTTTCACCTATCTCTCCACTGGTCTCCACTGAAACTGTACATGCACTGAAGTTAATTGATGTATTCTTTAGTTGATTAATGAGTTTATAATTAGTGAATTAATTAATAATTAATTCACACCACTCTTCACTAGTGTATTAATCAGTTAGACTAAATACAACTAGCTCAACTATGTTTAGATTAGTTAAACTGAACACAACTCCATTAACTCCTCAATCAACTCAACCAAAATCTCTCACATGAGTTCTAACTAAAGTATCCATGCAATAGCTCCACTTAACCCTTAGGAATAGCGTAATTCCTTCTGTCAGCTCCTGTGCCACATCTGTGCACTTAACTGAAGTGCTCCAAGAGAATAAGTTAATGTTTATAGTCCAAATATTATTAAGAGCTAATAATATTCGACATATCTATTTTTAGATTGGCAACCTGAAAATAGATTCCGCCCAATATGTCTAAAAATAGAAGTCCATATATTTTTTCCAACTTGACCAACCATCCACAAATAGCATCCTGCAACTCATATAATATGATCGACATGTCTAAAAATAGACTCTGTGACAAAAATCACCTGTGTGGCCCCCACCTAGTTTAGGTGATCACTTTCCAACTAGGATCAGGAAAGATGTTTCAGGATGCCTCCTTCACTGTTTCTTGTTGCAATCTTCAACATGCTTGATGTAAAAGGGAATGAATGCCTTGTTTTGAGCTCATGCTTTGGAAGTTCTTTTTGTGCTTGACCTCATATGTCTTGTAGCCTTTTGAGGAATTTCATTACAAAGTATTTAAAACAACTATTGCATTCTTAGTGTTTGTTTGCATCTCTTTTGCATTCATCCTTCATTAAGAAAATTTGCATTCATCTAGTTTTTGTCTCAGAGTTTTCTTTTCGTTTAAATGCATTAGATCACATTGCATTGAAGATTATTTTTTGAGATTTATCATTAAACTTAGATTACATTGTTTAATGATTGAAAGCTAAAATCACATTGAGTGCATTCTCTTTCATTAAAAGCATGCATTAAGTAGATTCTCATTTCATCGAAAAATGCATTGAGTGCATTGTTATTATTTGAAAAGAAAAAGGAAATTGTGCATAGATTATAATAGCATAGTTTTCAAAAAAGAGGATTTTTCATAGATTACATTGCATAATTCGCACCATTGAATGTTTTATATTACTTTTGGATAGTGAAAGTCATCTAGTTTGGAAAAGTTTCGTTTGTAGTGTTACTGTTTGTTGCATCATTGTTTGATACTCTTCCCTTAACTAGATAGCATTCATCGAATTGAAAGATTTCTTTCCTCATATAGCTGCATATAGGATATTGTCAGATGACATGCGGTAGGGCCTTGAAACGAGACATAATTCAACATCAACTTTAAAACTTATTGAATTAAACGAAGGAAACATTGGAACTTTTTGAAAAAAATTTAGTGGTCTAGGCTAGTGACGTGTTCCACCGTCGTTAAACCTAGCAGCTGTCGCTCGCCCTCTGGCATTAGATAGCGCTAGCACGGACTTGTGCTCCCCGTACCGTCGAGTATATAAAGGGAGAGCCTCATAGGTTGTAATCCTTTATCCATATGAAGCCGAGTCTGCCGCCCTGTAACCATGATACACCAAACACAACATTTGGAGAGACTACCTGTGCGTACGTTAAGTCCTTGGTAATTTTTCTTTCATTTGATCACCAAGGTGTATATTGCAGCTCACGGAAACTTGGTACACCCTCTTGCTTAGATTACCTGAGTAGTCATTTTGGTCTTTTCGTGACTCTCTAAAAGTGAAAAGATCCCCGAGCGCTTGTCCTTTCATGCTTGTTTCAACCTGAAAGTGATAGAGTCACCTTTTTCCTGTTTCTTGACTCTTAAAATATGAAATGACAGAGTTTTGTTTCAATGTCTTAAAAATTAACTGCCCACGAAATATTCCTGGTTAAAGTTATCTTTCTTAGTTATTTTTTATATTAAGGTTGTTTCCAATGGTAAAATTTCTGGAGTTTACCAACCAAGGAATCCCCTTCGAAGGGAATCTTGGTCCTTTTCCCACTTTTGGAAATGTTGGTGCTCCTTATATGGCAACATTATCCCTTCCTGGGTTAATTGTTGGGTTGCCTGTTTGGTTATTCTCGACCTCTGTGGTCTCGAGTGTTCCACCCTCAGTACAACCATCTCCTCCACCTGAACAACATCATGTTGATTCTAAGGTGGAACTCTCCACTTCTTCGCCTGTTTCTTCGTCCTCCTCTTCTACTTCACCTGGTCAAAGTTTAGATTCTAGTAACTAGATGGCTAAGAAGAAGAAGTCAGATAAAGGAGAGGCTAGCTCTGCGGCTATTGCGCCTAAGAAACCATCCATCGATAAACCATCCAAGCTTCCTCGAAAAGTAAAATTCCCTTGGATGTTGTGCAAAGGTGACCACCTTCTTCGAGACTGCCCTGGCATTCCCAAGGTACTTGAAGTATGGTCCGACAGCTGTCCGCCGTTGTCTTTAGCTTCTGGAAGTAATGCAGTTGACACATCTTCAACTAGTGCTGATAAGACTCATAAGAAACAGGGTAAGATTACCAATCCCTGTAAGTTGTGTGAAGGGCATCATCTCATTCACCTTTGTCCATACATGGATGAGGCCAAGAGAGTGTTGGAAAACTCTACTGTTTATGCACCCTGCCTTCGGGCTGGTTACCAGAAAATTTCTTTGAGTCCTCTACTAGTTGATTTCACGATTGGTCAAGAGTCATCCTTGGTCGATCCTGCTCCCCCGGAAATTAAAATTCAGGAATCCATTCCCGACCAACAATTGGACACAGAATTGGTCAACTTGCTCCCGCCTATGGTACATCAAGTCTTTTCCATCAAGAGTGGATCTCATCCCCCTCAGGTTCTTCTTGTTTCTTCAGATTCCTCGGACTTGGAGAAAGATCCTCCTGTCCTTGTGATTCAAGAATTTACTCCTCCTTATCCCACGAGGAAGTCCTGAAGGATGCTCCTCTTGCTCCAGTAACACCAAGAGATGACCATTTCAGTTCAATGGTACCTCCTCCAAGTAGTTTGGTCGTTTCCTTCGATTGGAGTCGATTTACAGGATATCGCCTTCCATCTTATGTGCCTTTCGAGATAACGGTACAAAAATTTGATTTGGTTGTACCCAGCACTATTATAGATGAAGGTGCGTCTGTTAGTATTCTGTCTTCCACTACTTGGCAAGCTTTTGGTTCTCCATCACTTATGCCTGTTACGCAGAATCTGTTGGCTTTTAACAGAGGAACCAATCAACCGTTAGGGATCCTTCCGAAGTTTCCTGTTACTTTGGGAGGGAAAACCGTCTATATAGACATGATGGTTGTTCCAGGCCCCTTAGATTTTAATTTACTCTTGGGCCGCGACTATACTTATGTCATGGGAGCACATGTCTCTTCCCTCTTTCGTGTGATCTGTTTCCCACACAAAGGTCAGATCGTGACCATTTATCAGCTTTCATTCTTTGGTCCCGATGTGACATCTGGTCCACCATCATCCCTTCTAGGTTTTTATCTGTCAATTTTATCTTCCCCACCACAGGTTAATTATGTGGCTACCTATCCCATGCTTGCATTCAGTGATAGTGCCGTTGTGCATCGTGTGCTGGGGGCATTGGGTCCTGATTTCTGAGATGTTGTTCTCCCATCAGATTAGAACCTCTTGGAAGCCATGAATTCTTATTCAACATGATGAGTTCTTCAGAGCAGAGTTCGTTTTCTTGTGTCAAGCTCCTTAAAAAATGAAACAAGGTTGTCGGAGCAGTGTTTGTTTTCTTGTGTCAAGCTCCTTAAAAAATGAAACAAGGTTGTCGGAGCAGAGTTTGTTTTCTTGTGTCAAGCTCTTTAAAAAATGAAAAAAGGTGTCACGAGGATAGTGTTACAGGTCAAAATACCTCCTCATCAGCTCAGAGGGGAAGACAAATATGGAAGAAGTAAAAAGACCTAAATTAAACCTATTTCTGCCAGGGTAACACATACATAGAACAGAACAAGGGCGTTATAACGCAGTCAAGCAATATATTGTCCGCGTTAGTGGCTAGGGAAACGCTCTGTTTACACTAAAAGGTCGCGTTACCCGTGTTTTAAGTTTGAATTGGGAAAAGAGCGCGGAGAAAGATTTGAATCTCTAACTTTCCCTCACGAAGGAGTCAGTGCATAGAGGAAACTGCAGAAGCACCAGTTCATTATTGGTCATTGCCATAGGAGACTGAACTCCAAGAGAGGCAAAAGCATGGAGATCAAGGAAACATCCAAGCCTTTTCCATTCCAAACTAGTGGAAAGAGAAGGGAAACAATGGCTTTCTCCCTCTCCTATAAGAAGGAGCTGAAGGCTCTTAATTGAAGGTCGAAGGATTGCTCAAAAGTTCTTGCATACTTGTGGAATAGAGAATAGTGTGACATTGTGAAGGCCAAGAGTCAAAGAGGCTCCTAGAGAGCTTGTTGGCTTGGACTTCTTCACTTGGTAGAGAAGAGAGATTGGGAGATTGAGGAGGGCTTGGTACAACCGATGGTTGTAATCCTCCTTCTTTCAAAATCAATAGAACTATGTTCGTTTTGTCCATTCGATGCTTAATGTTATATTGTTGTTTCAATATTTGTTTAGTATGATATGAATGGCTCAGATGTGTATAATCTAGATGTTTATTTTTGATTTAATTGATAGAATACTTGTTATATTAGAAGTTATGCGGGTGCTTTGACTGATTGTAGGTCTCAGATTTGGAGCCAGCGAGGAAGGACTCTTACTTTGCTGCAGAGCGTTCTCCAAGAGATTCCAAGACCGTCAAAGAGGTAATTCTCTATTGTATTCTTTCAAGTTACTTCAAGCTAATATGAACATGCTCATGCCATCTTTGTGAACAACATAGCTAATCTTACTGTCTGCTTCGGGCACTGGAAAGCCCTGAGAGGGATATACGAAAACTAACCACCCAAGCAGTTTACCCTAAAGCAGAATTGGCGACTCCGCTGGGGAGATTCCCCATAGTTTCCGGGCTATTTCTTCCTTCATTTCTTCTCTCCTCTGTTCTGTATCCTTCCGACCATTTTTTGATGCCCTGTAGACACACCAAACGCTTGCAGAGTTCAATCCTGTGCCTTTCTGGCCAACTGAAGAGCTTTCCCCTGGTTAACGCGACCTATGCAGTTCATCCAGTGTGTTATAACGCGGTCTAGGCTTAAATACAGTGTGTTATAACGCTGTATTTTCTCACAGACAGAGCGTTACCCAGCCTAAAACCCTGCTATTCTCTACTGTGACTGTGTTTTAGCTGTTGAGTTTTTTGGCCACCAGTACCTTTTACAGACTGAATCCCTGTGCTTGTCTGCTAAAGCTGGCATTGAATATTTGTTTCTCTTATTTAGTTAGTGTGCAAAGCATTTACTTTTTTAAAGAGAAATTTTTTTTTTTTAGTATTTTTCTGCATTTAGCTGAGATTATTCTGAAAGTTTAGTTCACAGACTGATAAAAGAGGTAGATAGAAGTCTGAATCTTGAAAGTTGAGCTGTGTTATTTACATGTTGGTGCATGGATGATTGATAAAGAAACCTCTCCTTGTAGAAACATTGTTCATTGAAGTTAATATCTAGAGCATGTTTTGCATGGTTTATTGAGTCAACGTCTCACTATACTTCATACGTCCATTTCCCCTCCGCCAGACTAATAACAAAGTACACTAAAAACAAGGCGATAATAAAATCAATCTAATAACTCTTTTTGAGCTCATACAAACAGTAGCTCAGGCTAGGATCTTGGGTTAGGAAAGTGAGAAAACTACCCAAGATCTCAAAACTTGAAAACTAGAGTCATTAACGAGTGAAATCCTGCTGCACTCACATTATCGGGACCGTTCCTTTACCGGAGCTCAGCGTGAGACAACACTTGGGTGCACTAGAAGGTAGCTCGCCTTCGACTGCATCCTGTGGGTGTGTTATATATTGGGGTTCCCTTCGGGGATGTCGAAACTAGATCGGGGATCTAGGTATTCTGCCCATATAGCACACTGACCTTGACCGTGGACCCCCCTGATGATGTCTGTGATTTGAGGTATCCTTAGTGGCCATACTTTTAGGGACTTACACAAGGTGACTGGGACGGGCTGTCCTGGTACCTGAAACAGATGGACCTACTCTGTCTTCAGTCTTTAGGAGGGTACTCGTCTTCACGAGAGTGCTTACACCTATCGTCCGGGGTTCGGGCGAAGCTCTAGAGTAACCGTAACTGTACTTTCGACCAACCCTCTCTGTATGCTATTGTGAGACTGGATTTCATCACCAGTGAACGGTAGTACTCAGACAGGGCACCCTATACTGGCTGCTTGTTGATTGATTTTAGAGTCTTTTTTCTTTTTAGTAAGTGTGTGGTTACTGTCACTTGAGACTTCATAATATATCACATTTTAAATAAAATTTGTTAAAATTAAACCGGTCACCGTGGCGTCCCCTGACCCACGCCGTCAGTCTAGACGACAGCAAGGTCTACCTCCTCTCACCTTAGAGGAAAGATTGAACCTTGTTGAACCCGGGCCTTCTACGGAAGAGCAGTCTCCTTTGACTAATCTGGATTATCACATAGACCCTTATCAGCCGGAACTCCCGGAGGACCCTTTCACTGAAGGCATTGTACCTAATTACAATCCTCCACTCACTGATCCGTTAGGACCGGTGATAATCCAAATTCCACCGCGCCAAGATATGTCTGCGGCAACACCAACATCTATTTCTCCACCGGTATCCACAGGGTCGATACCAATGGCAACCATTCCTAGTTCGCCATCATCCTCCCCGCCGGTGGTCAGTTCTATGTCATTACTGGGTAACCCCAGTAGTCAACATATGCCTACCCCCAACCCTATGGTCAACACAACTGTCAGTAGTTTACCGAACCCTTCGGCATCTACTCCTACCGTGACCACGTTGGGGACCACGGTAGCTCCTCCTACGAGCACGACTACTTCGGTGCCCTTTAACAACCCTTTCGGTTGGAACCCTCTGTTGAGTTCAAACCCCCTGGCCACTATACCAGGGGGCAGTGTTATCAGTACACAAGTAGCAGGGAATATCTCTCTTCCTATGCAATCCTTAGGACAAATGGGACAACCCATTGTAAATGCTATCCCCTTAAGTGGTTCAAACATAGGTGTAGGATCTATACCGTTGCCAAATTATGCAAGTACTAGTATGCCTCCGGGAAACTCTATTGCATCCATTTGGACTAACCAACCCCAACCTCCATCTGGAGTGGGAGGGCACTTTTACGCTGGGGGCAACCAACCATTTGCCCCCTAATACACTATGCCCTATGGACAGCAACCGTATGTTCCTACTCCTCCACCTATGGTAGGTTTTTATCAAAGTCCCACTTACCCTTCTGGTAACACATGGATGGGGGGACCCTATGGTCCAAGTAGTCAACCCATACTGCCTTGGTTAGACTCGGGGGCAAATCCACAATTGCCTTTCTTGGCAGCTTTGGACATACCCGACATCCATAAACTGAAAAACGACCCCATCAATCACAACTCGCTTTGGCCTCCTATACCGCATAAGATTCCTTCAGATATCCCGAAGTTCGACGGGAAGCATGGATATGACCCGGCCGCACACATCACTACCTTCCATTTGTGGTCCATATCCAATTCCATGGTAGATGATAGTGTTCGCCTTCAACTATTCGCCCGCACCCTTACAGGCAATGCCGCCAAGTGGTACATTGAATTACCACGCGCCACCATCAATACGTTTGGCGCTTTAGCGACGGAGTTCTTAAGGAACTTTCAACTACCAATTAGAGTGGAAACCGGCACAGAATTGTTAACATCATTGCGCCAAGACACCGCCACCCATATCTCCGACCATATTCATGAATGGAGACGTAGGAGGAGGCTTGTCAAAGCGCCAATACCGGACCATCTCTTAGCCAATTGGTTTTGCAAGTCTCTTTTACCCCATATCTCTAAAGACATTGGCCTTTCTGGTGCGGTGACAGAAGATCAATGTATTCGTCGTGCCCAGCACCTGGATTTGATCTATTCACAATCCGGCACGCTTTACGATTTGCTCCCCCATGCCCCTGGTAACCCGAACCCTCCGGCTACTAAGAAAACCGGAGCTCATGCCGATGGTCTCGTTGGCACGATCTCTGGTGTAGCCACCAATCAGTCTCGGGGGCAAACCTCCCAGCCATCCTCGGCTGCCACCGCCCCCCATCAAACGACTCCTCTCCCTTCCGCTGAGGTGAATTCAGTGCAAACCTCACAAAAACCCAATGGGAAAAATAGGAAGAATAAGAAGAAAACATCTTCTTCGGAAGAGCAGTCGAATAATCAGAATAAATCCAATCAGAAAAATGCTACTAATGAAAAAGGAAAGGATAAACCCATGAGATTTCCTTGTAAAATCTGTGCGGAGGACCACTTGACATACAAATGTCCTCGGTTGCAGGAATGCACAGATTTTATTGCTAACAAGGACTATGGGAGAACACCTGCCGTTCTTCACAATCCTTTCCCCAACCAACAACAGCAACATCAACATATGGTTGACAACCCGCCACAACCCCATCAACGGGGCAATGGTGGTTCGTATCCTTCCGGTGAAGGACCATCTGCCATTTATGGCATCGAGAGTATTGACCTTCAAACTCGCGCCAAGCTTTATGGAACCCCTACCATAGATGCTCAGAAACCTGGAACTAGTTCCAATCCGCCGCCGCCCAACGATTTGCATATCAAAAGGCCTACTGTTGAACCTGTAATTCGTCCCCCTAAAGGGACACTTCGACGCACGACTCATAATACCTCTGCACGTGCAGCCCAAAACTACAATATTGTAGAAGATTTGGCGCAGGCACCGTCAGCTATGTCTGCACTTGAAGTATTACAAACCTGTCCAACACAAAGGAAAGCCTTGCTTTCGGCCATTGGCGGAATAGACCCCCAGGATTCCATGCTAGCAGTCTTTGATATGGAAAAGGCTAAACCTCGCCTCTCGCATCAACTCACATTCCAGGTGCAGGTTGTGTCGAAAGGGAGACCCATCCATCGCACTGTCATAGACGAAGGTGCTTCGACCTGTGTTATGTCACAAGCTTGCTGGCTGAATTTAGGTTCTCCTCCTCTAACCCCGCCATCGAATTCCCTTAAAGCTTTCGATGGCCACACATTCCTACCCAAAGGATACCTTGCTAGCTTTCCCATCACTCTGAGTGGGAAAACGGTAAACGTGGACGTTGAAGTCATAGAGCGTCATCTCGACTATAATCTATTGCTCGGTCGCAGTTGGTCTTATGCTATGACCGCCATCGTGTCTTTGGTCTTCCGACTCATCCTATTTCCATTGGATGGGAAAATAGTCATGATCGATCAGCTATCCTTCTGCACCCCTGATTATTCCACTTTACCAAGTAGCTCGGTACCCTTAATAGGAGGTGTCCCTGACTCTTACGTCAGTATCGGTACCGGTCTTCTGAAGGCATCTTCCCTACTGGGTTGTTTTCCTCTACCGCCGCCTCAGATCCCAAACACGGTTGCAATGATATCCACCTCTTCAGATGGCTCTATCGACCCATGGATCATTCCGGCGCCTTCAGAAATTGATTCCTATGGAGATCAGATGCCGCTTTCGCCGGTTGAGTTGGCTTACCAAGCCATCCAAGTCGCATCTGAACCCTCCACTGATATGGTTTCGACCACAGGTACGGCCCTCTCTCCCATCACGGTTCTCTCTAAGGATCTCCTCAATGACGTCTGGCCTACAGACGAAGCTATTCGAGAGATCATGTCATTAGAAGAACGACCTTGGGGAGAGTTCCACCATCGCGCTTCAACGATTGATTCGGAGGCGATACAAACTGAAATCCTGTCTTTTGACCAACCTGAGATAGTTCCTTCCTCTTATACGACTGTCCACACTATCGATTCAGAAGGGAACATGGGTAATCTTTCCAAGACACTGCTCATTGATATCTCGGTCAAAACGGGTATCGTGGAAAATATTCAAATTGGAGCCGACTGCAATCCTGAGGAAATTGCAGCCTTCACATCTCTCTTTAAAGAATTCCGCGATGTCTTTTCTTGGTCTTATGACGAAATGCCCGGCATAGATCCTTATATTGTCGAACACGAAATTAAGACTTATGACAATGCTAAACCTATCCGGCAACGACTCAGACCTATCCACCCGCGCAAAGCAGCCGCTATCAAGGTCGAAGTAGAAAAAATTTTAAACGCTGGCTTCATTTACCCCGTTCCCTTAACTGAATGGGTTTCCAATCCGGTTCCCGTTGATAAAAAACAAGGCACTATTCGAGTTTGCGTCGATTATCGCGATCTGAACGCCGCTTGTCCAAAAGACAACTATCCTACGCCATTCATTGATCAAATTCTCGACGACTGTGCCGGATGCGAATATTTTTCCTTTATGGATGGATTCTCGGGATACAACCAGATTGCCATAAAAAAAGACGACCAACATAAAAATGCTTTCATCTGTCCTTGGGGCATCTTTGCGTATAAAAAGCTCCCATTCTGCCTGAAGAATGCTGGAGCAACTTTTCAGCGGGCTATGGACTATGCTTTTCATGACATTCGACATATTGTACAAGCATACTTGGATGACCTCCCGGCTCATTCCAAGAAGCGACGAGACCACCTGGCTCAATTAAGAGAAATCTTTGCTAGGTGCAGGTTCTACAATATACGCTTGAATCCTCATAAATGCGTATTTATGGTAGAGTCCGGACGATTGTTAGGGTTCATTGTTTCCAAGCACGGGATTAGGGTTGATCCCGATAAGGTAAAAGCAATTATTGAATTGCCAGCACCACAATCCATCCTTCAACTCCAAAGCTTGCAGGGGAAGGCAAACTTTTTGCGACGTTTCATCGTTAACTATGCTGAGATGACGAAAGGCTTCATGCGATTATTGAAGAAAGGAACACTATACTTGTGGGATGACCAAGCTCAACGGTCATTTGATGCTTTGAAACACGCACTTGTTTTAGCCCCACTTCTCAGTGCCCCCGATTATTCACGCGACTTTCTCCTTTATCTGGCAGCATCACCATCCTCACTTGGAATGGTTTTGGTTCAAGTACACGATGACGACAGCGAACATGTGATTTACTATTTATCGAAAGGTCTAATTGGACTTGAATTACGTTATTCACATGTGGAGAAACTCTCTCTGGCGGTAGTTTTCGCCATCACCTGGCTTCGACAGACTATGGTGATTGCTTTGGAGAATCCCATGCGACATATCTTGTCTAGACAAATTATTGGAGGGAAGTATTCCAAATGGATCGTCATCCTCCAACAATTTGATTTGGTGTTCACGGCTGCCAAAGCAAAGAAATCCCTTGTCTTCGCCGAATTACTATCGGACCTTCCCAGAATCGACCCAGCAGAGGTAGCTCATGATCCATTCCCTGATGAATCTGTCTACTTGGTCAACTCTTCGGACCCCTGGTATGGAGACATCTTAGTCTACCTACAAACTCAACGCTTCCGCCCAGCTCTCACGTCTGATGACCGTCGTCGTATCCGCCACCAAGAAAAGCGCTACCTCGTGCTAAATGATACACTATATCGTCGTGGTGTTGATACTATTCTCCGACGTTGTCTCACTATCGATGAGGCAGAATGCGTTTTGAATGACTGCCACGCGGGGGCATGTGGTGGTCATCTTTCGGGCATAGCTACTGCCCAAAAAATCTTGCGCGCCGGTTACTGGTGGCCCACTTTGTTTAAATATTGCATTGCAGCAGTCCAGAAGTGCCATCCATGTCAAATTTTCACAAATAAAATGCACGCACATCCTGTCCCCCTTCACCCGGTTATCTCCGTCGGTCCTTTCGCTAAATGGGGAATTGACTTCGTCACCTGCAATCCCGCTTCGGAAAACGGACACAACTACATCGTGGTTGCGGTCGATTATTTTACGAAATGGGCTGAAGCCCTTCCCACTTTTAAGGCCGACGGCGAAACCGCCGCTCTTTTCCTGTTTAATCAGGTTATTTGTCGGTTCATCGTACCCCTATCGATTGTCACAGATCATGGATCTCACTTTCAAAATCATACGATGACTGAATTAACATCCATGCTAGGTTTCCGACAGGATCAATCTTCGTCTTACTATCCTCAAGCTAATGGTCAAGTACAAGCCGTAAATGGCGTCCTCAAAACCATGATTCGTCGATTGGTCGGAAACCATAAAACTACATGGCATCGGAAGTTGTATTCCACGTTATGGGCATACCGAGCGTCAGTTAAAACTGCCACAGGCTTTACACCTTTCCAACTTGCTTTCGGCCTAGAGGCAGTACTTCCGATTGAGTGCGAAATCCCATCACTTAAACTGGCCGTTGAACTCCTGCCTGGCACCACCGCCACAGAAGAGCGCTTGCTCTCACTCGATCATTTGAATGAAACTCGTCAAGATGCTACACTAGCACTTGAAGCTCACCAGCGCCGAGTTAAAGCTCAATACGACAAATCTGTCAAGCCTTGTTCTTTCCAAGAGGGCGATCTGGTTCTACTTTATGATAAAAAACACGACCTCTTGGGGGCAGGAACACTCCAACCATTGTGGCTCGGTCCTTACATCGTTACTAAAGCCCTCTCAAAAGGAGCTTACGAACTACAGGACTGTAATGGAATTCCACTCGAGGAGCCCCGCAACGGGCTCTATCTAAAGAAGTATTTCGCCTAGTTTCGCACTAGGCATATGCTTTGTAATTTTATGTATACAAGTTTTGCCTATTTTTATTTTGATGCTTTTGGATTATTTCTTTGGTTAAAGTGTTTTTCTCATGTAATCTTTTTCTTTCGCACAAATTTCATCACACTCGTTATCGTACGTTGGGTATGCAGACGGTGCCAGTCGTCACACTAGACACATTGCTTCAGCTGCTTGGGTTCTCTATACTCCTGAGTCAGACCTCCTCGGTTCCAGGGGAATCTTCCTGGGTAACGCCACCAACAATGTCGCCGAGTACATGTCAGTGATCCAACTCCTCACGGAAGCGGCATCTCGTGACATCTCCGATCTAGTGGTCAGGTTAGATTCCCAACTCATCATTATGCAGTTAAACAATCACTACCGTGTCCGCCACCCTGTGTTGTTACGTTATTTTCTACAAGTGCGACTTTTAGAATGTCAATTTCAAAAAATCACATTTGAGCACGTTCCTAGGGAATTTAATGCATTAGCTGATTCTTTAGCAAATTATGTGTTAGATTGGCATTTGTCACATTTATTGTAAAAGATTTACTCATGAGTACATATATTTTTATCACATCAAAAAATGCATAAAAATTTAAAAACACAAAATCACCAAAAATATATATATATAGATATATGTCATGTCCAGTACATAGAGAACATCAAAAAGAAAATCTCCCAAAACTTGGGGTGTTTTACAAAATTTGGCTCACTAAGCCATGCTCTGACACTAATACATCTACTCCAAACAGCTAAGCCTGATGCTCATAATAGCATACAACTGCTCTAGCTATCCTCCTCAGAGGAACCAGGTATCTCTCCGGCACACCCACAGTATGCCGCTGCAGACGAACTGGAACCTCCCGCATAGGAAGCGGTGGTATACCCATACTCAGACCCTCCAAGTTCCTGGAGAGTTCATGTAAAATCTGGGTATCATCGTCGTCGCCGGCTTCCGCCTCCTCTACAGGTGCGCCAGCTGCGGGTAGCTGCAATCCTCGCCGTGCATGACGAGGGGCCGCAGCTGGACGGACAAGTGCCACATCTGTGTCACGCAAGCAAAAGTTTCATGTCAAAACTTAATTTTCACCCCTTTTCAACAAAAAAATTACATAAACATTCAAAAGATAAAAATAAAAACTTCTTTAAAAACAAACTGATCATTTTTTCTTACCATCGGGCCCCCACTGGGTGCCAGGGGGCAGGACTAGCTCGGGATCGCCTGTGAAGTTCATCCCTGCATAGGGATAATCCTCAATCATGATGATCTGAGAGTCCAGCCAATCAAAAAATCCCTCATCAAAACAGTGACGGACAGGACCCTCTCCAATCCGTGGAAGCAAAGTGGCCCACCGAGCCTGCCTCGGCTCGCGTGGACCCAATGGCGCTGTTGGGATCCTGGGCCTCATCAGTGGTATCCGCTCCAATATGAAAGAAACAATCAGTGTTCCATACCCAAATTCTCTTTGAGTACGGGTCTTGCATGCAGTAAGCTCTGCTCGGACCCGACGGACTACACCGTCACACCAGTCGAAAACCTGAGGCTGCATACAATCCAAGGCTAAGAGCATCTGGGCCTTGGTCGCCACATGCTGACTCTTGGCACCTGCCAAGCGAACAATCATCCATAGAATAGACCTCAAAGGTCTCAAAGTCACCTGTGCAATAGGTATCCGGTTACTCACAGCCTGGGTGCCACGTATGCAGTGCGCATGGATCAAATCAGTAGTAGAACGAGGGTCAGCTCTGGACCCTGTCAAATTGGGCCTCGCCCCACGACATGAAAAGCCGGTCAAAAAGTAAACATCATCTTTTTCGATGGCGAGCTCATGGCCACCAATCCGAAAGACATGATGCCTCTCGTCCCACTGCTGGATCAGCCACCTCAGGAGGTCCTCTTGACCCCTCATCAGTTCTAAACGGGCATACTTAAGCAATCCGCATCTCCGGAGAGCCATTAAACTTGCCGCATCCATCACCATTTCTCGTTCTTCCCGCTCATGCTCTCTTTCTCGCCAGATACTCATGATTAATAGCTGAACACCTGCAAATGAAACATTTCCAACCGATTAAAATTTGCCGGAACCACTTCAAAAATGAAAAAATTGAATTCTTAGAAAGCATGTTGCACCTAACGCGGACATTAGTACAAAACAGAGTGTTCTAACGCGCTGTTCCCTCAAGGGTTATGCGTTTAACGCGGCTGTTGTACTCCTTCCCCGCGTTAGGCGCAAATATTTTTCTAGGGCCTCAAATTTTCCTAATTTTGAACCAGCAAAAACTAAAAAATTGGCAATTAAATGATAACGAGTCTGTACTTTACCTGATTCAAGGAAGAAAACTGCTGTCCGGACGATTCGTAATCACCAAATGGGTTTACCTCACCTGGTTTCTTCACAAGAATTTGAAGTCAGTTAGAAAGGAATGCTTCACCTCTTATAGCAAATCTTCTGGGACACTTCTGGCCACAAGAAAGTCGGATTCTCATTGCATTAAGGCCGCAACTCTTGAGATTTAAAAACATGATTCTAATAAGGATCAAGATACTCTATATTGCACACACTCATGTTGTATTGAGCATTCCTTTTATGGTATTTTCTGCCATAATCCGAAAAACCTCGAGTTCTCTTCTTCGGACTCGTTAAACTTATACGAAGTTGGCATTGAGCGTTCTTTTTTTGGTCTTTTCTTGCTCGTTAATCCGAAAAACCTAGAGTTTTCTTCTTCAGACTCGTTAAAACTATGGAGAAGTATTGAGCATTCCTTTTAGGAATCTTTTCTCGCTCATAAAACTGAAAAAATCCCGAGTCGCCTTTGTCAGGCTCATTAAACTATCAAGACAAAGAACAAGGAGCCATTCTTTTCATCTTTTTTCAAAGCTCTTTAAACTGAAAAAATAATCGAGTTTTCTCCGCGTGACTCGTTAAAATTTCACGGAGGTATCGAGTTTTCTCCGCGTGACTCATTAAAATTTCACGGAGCTACCGAGTTTTTCTTTGTTGGACTCGTTAAAATTTCACAAAGAATATTGAGTTTACTTCGTCTCCTCGTACTCATAACAAAATGAGGTAGACGTTCATTGAACATAGATTTCTCACTTTTCCGGATTCGATGGACTAACTAACGGAAAATGAACTGCTTGCTTACTATACCCTTTGCTGCCTGGTTATCAAGACATGACAAAGGTACCCCAATGGAGTCGTCTTTTTACGACATTTTTCAGACTCTCTAAACATGAAAAATTCACCGAGTTTACTCGTCTAGACTCGTTAAACCTAATTAGACAGGACATGGAGTTGTCTTTTATGACATTTTTCAGACTCTCTAAACATGAAAAATTCACCGAGTTTGCTCATCTGGACTCGTTAAATCTAATCAGATGGGGCACAGAGTTGTATTTCCTGACATTTTCCAGACTCTCTAAACATGAAAAATTCACCGAGTTTACTCATCTGGACTCGTTAAACTTAATCAGACGGGGAAAATTTTTGACAAAATGGATACTACCTCTGTTACATTTTCAAAAAAAGGTCGATTTGGCAGCAAAATTCTTGAACATGGCACTTTCCAGAAAACTCTTTCGCAGTTAGCCGAACCCTACCATCTATGAGTATTAGCCTTCATTTCCTGTCCTTGAATCAAGAAATCCTAATCGTTGGTTTGATAAATCGCTCTTATGACAAGACCGATCTCCCTAGTGTCAGAAGACAATCTAGCAACAAATGAACAACTAAGTTTGTCTTTCTCTAGATATATTTGTTTTACAAATAAATGCTATGAAGGTGTCGATCCTACCTTAGATCCAAATGCTTATTTGCGGTCGCAGTGCTTCCATTGCATCAATAATCCTTTGTCGCAACAAGGGCCCTTTTGTCACAAGAAAGTATCATCTTTTGTTGATCTGCAATCACAAACAAGAAAATATCAATAGCACCTGTATAACAAATAATTATAAAACATACCTGTCATAGTGATCAAGGAATCTATGAAATAAATGATCAAACGACAACTTATTGAAATAAACAATCGAACGACAATTTATTGAAGAAAAAACAACTTATTTGTATTAACTTTGAAATAGTACAAGAACCTTACAACCTTTTCAGCCTTGATGTTGAACAGGTCTTCCTGGGGTCCGAAGTAGGAATTTCCTTTACTCCGGCAAGCCTTGCACTCTTCCAACTGAGATACATATAGGTATGTAATCTTTCCTCTCTAAACCAGTAAAGAATTCTAAATCTCAAAGAAGACTTCAGCCTCAAAATCTTCTCCAAAACTTAACCTTTGGAGGCTACCCAATGCCTCCTTTTATAGAGCAAATGAGGAGGTTAGGATTCCACCTTTAAAGGGATAGAATCCTCCTTCAAAGGGATAGGCTCCTCACATCAAGGGATTAGTTCCTTAAGGTGTGGGATACATGCACCTTATCAAAGCATACTCATCCCCAAAAATCTCATCCAGAACCTTCCACCGACCAAAAATCCAACTTTTCAGCTGAATTGTAGTGTTTTTAACTTTACAGGGGTACCGCAGGTATTACACTAGAAAAGTGCGTTCTAGAACGCATTTTATCTTCACATTACCTGCGTACCCTAGCTAAAAACGCAGGTAGGCTTCATATTAACTGCGTACCCAAGGTTTTTTGAGCTTTTTAGGGTTTTTTCTCCAGTTTCAGGGCATGGAAGGAGGAACAAAGGTTGTAAGACTTGCAGAGGAGGCATGTATGAGTGTTAAATGAGCTCATATAGTCAGTAAAATGTCAAGGTGACAGTTTTCAGTGTAACAAATTGCCCCCTAAAGTGCGAAGTCTGAAATAGATGAAGATGAAGTCTATCATATATGAAGAGTGAAGTACTTTATCATTTCAAGGATCATCCTGTGGACACCCCAGTCAGAACCTGTCAAAACATTCAATGCAAAATATATATATGTAATCATATCATCGCTGAGGTAGGCATTCCCATACTCAGATCAAAACTAACTAGAACTAATTTAAACTGTTCTGATACAGGAATGATTTTGAGTACATCACAGTATAGACACAGCATGGACGCAGCCATCTGTTTATAAATAGTCCAATGTATGAATGATAACAAAATTCCTCGCAGCCTGGATGGTAGAAACTAGATCCAGGGTCTTGATTTCCGCTTCTCGAACCAGTACGATTCTATCCATGCGATTAAATGTGTTGAAGTCGAACATGGTAGAAACCACTTGATTACCAGTCAATGATGTAAACTGTTAACAAGTGTGAGAGAAACCACCAGTAATGTCAATGGCTCTCAAAGTACTCAGTACAATCCATGAAATGTGAATCAATGAGCTGAAGTCGAACATGTCACGGAATCATTCGATCGAAGGTCAATGATGCAACCTGTCGTCGAAGGCGAGAAACCTGCCATTGAGGCATGCAGATTTCAAGGTACTGACAATTTCTAGATCAACTTTCTAGATAATGAGTTGTCGTCGATAGAAATTGATCCGTCATAGGCAAGCCCACAACACGAAATCATAGATCAAGTTTTGAAGAAATATATTGGCAAGGACTGACTCAGGGATGGTCAAAATGGATGACAGATATTTTGCAGATGAATGGTTTACTTGAACTGTCCTCTTGAACACATAACGACACTGCAGATGGCTTGGTAACAATTGACCCAAAGCTAATACCCAGAAACCGGCTGAAGACTTTCAATGTGGTTTGATTAACTGTTAGGCAAAGGATTTCCCAACCCAGGTGAAAAAAAAGTGTCGTGTTCAAGAGTGGTCAACGGTTTTCCGAATAATCAAAATGTAACAAACAAGTTCGTTTTTCTCCCTTTTCCCCCACCATTTCTGGCAAGTACCTCTTTATTTTTGACAAGCTTGAGGAGGATAACATTTGCTTGGTTATAAGCTCATCCTTCGAATGAGTCCAACTTAGTTTAAAATTCGAACCCTAAGAAGGAGTGGTTCGTTCCTGTTGAAAATTAAACAGGTCCTTTACTGTTAAGTTTTAACGAGTCCAGTATAGGAGAAACTCGGTGTTTTTCAGTTTTAGGGAGTCAGAAGAAAAACTTAAGAAAACTCCGTGGGTGTATTTTTTCGTAAATTTAGTCTCTCGAGCCCGAAAAAGGATAAAATAATGCGGGAGAGAACTCTATTGACCGTAATTAGTCAACGTATACCTTTTTCGTAAATAGTCCATTTCAGTCCGTAAAAGGGGTAAACTTATACTGAAGAGACGATCATTCATTTACTTTAACGAGTTCGAATAATCAAGTGCTCGGCGATCTTTTCATGTTTAGAGAGTCTGAAAAGGGCTTAAAAGAGGACTCTAGGGTTTCGATTTTTCAGTAAGTTTTAACGAGTTCGAAAAATGGATAAAAATGTACTCATGGTTTTCACTTTTTCGTAAGTTTTAACGAGTTCGAAAAAGGGATAAAAATGTACTCATATGGCCGACTTTCAATTTAATTTACGAGCAGGAAAAGACGGAAAGAACTCGGCATTTTCATGTGTTTTACGAGAATGAAAGATAGCAAAATAATCTCGAGATTTTCATGAGTTTAACGAGTCTTGAAAATAACCGAAACTGACTCAAGATAAGTTTCATTTTTATAAAAGCTTGAAACAGGGAAAAAACTATGCTTCAAAGTGGTTTCATTTTTACACAAGCTTGAAACAGAAAGAAAACTGTGCTTGATGCCCCCTAAGCGTAACTGCTAGAGCGCATGCCCCCCCAGCTTCATTTCATTCAACTAAGTATACTAGTAATAAATAGCTGGATGGAATGAAGGTTCATTTACGAGATCATATGAAAGACCCAACCTAAAAACTAACCTAACTATGACTTAACATCTACGAGGTCTATTCAAAGACTCGACTCAATTAGGGGAGGATTTGTTTCATTTTTTAACGAGCTTGACACAGGAAAAGAACTATGCTCATGGCAACGTGTTTCATTTTTTAATGAGGTTGACACAGTAAAAGGAACTATCCTCAGCTAACTAATTATTTCTAATCTACCTACATAACCTACTGATTCATTTTTTAATGAGGTTGACACAGGAAAAGAACTGTCCTCATACCTGATTCATTTGTTAACGAGGTTGACTTAGTAACAGGAACCATCCTCATGACCAACTGATTCATTTTTTAACGAGGTTGACACAGGAAAAGAACTGTCCTCAGACCTAATTCATTTTTTAATGAGGTTGACACAAGAAAAGAACCGTCCTCATGACCAACTGATTCATTTTTTAACGAGGTTGACACAGGAAAAGAACTGTCCTCAGACCTAATTCATTTTTTAACGAGGTTGACTCAGTAACAGGAACTATCCTCATATCTAATCTATCAATCTACTCTCTATAATATACCTACATGTTTCATTTTTTAAGGAGCTTGACACAAGACAAGAACTCTGCTCCATCACACTGATTCATTTTTTTACGAGGTTGACACAGTAAAAGGAACTCTCCTCGGACTCACTGATTCATTTTTTAACGAGGTTGACACAGTACAAGGAACTTTCCTCACACACTGATTCATTTTTTAACGAGGTTGACACAGTACAAGGAACTTTCCTCAGATTCACTGATTCATTTTTTAACGAGGTTGACACAGTACAAGGAACTCTCCTCACACACACTTGTTTCATTTTTTTAACGAGGTTGACACAGTAACAGGAACTCTCCTCACACACCTGTTTCATTTTTTTAACGAGGTTGACACAGTAACAGGAACTCTTCTCACGCGCACTGATTCATTTTTTAACGAGGTTGACACAGTATAAGGAACTCTCCTCAGACTCACTGATTCATTTTTTAACGAGGTTGACACAGTACAAGGAACTCTCCTCACCTACATGTTTCATTTTTTAACGAGGTTGACACAGTAACAGGAACTATCCTCACACTCTACTTCTAATCTACAGCCTGCTGGAGGTTTCCTCAACACAACTAACATTTCAGCCATGGTTGGTTGGTTGACTTCTTTCTTCTTCTTCTTCTTCTTCTTCTTCCCTTTCTTCTTCTTCGCCACCTGGTTACTAGCGTCAAGGCTTTTACCAGGCGAAGAGGAAGAAATGGAGGAAGAAATATTAGACGAAGAAGGTAAAGGGTCAACAGAAGGTTGGTGATGTTGATATGGTGAACTCTGTTTAGGTGAAGCATTCAGTTGAGGTGGAACAATTGGAGTATTCAGGGCCAACGAAGTTGAAAGTAACCATATCGGTAAACCTATTGTAAATCCAGGTAATGACAATGTAGCCATATAAGGAGGACCAACATTTCCAAAACAAGGAAAAGTACTAGGATTCTCGTTAAGAGGGGTTCCTTGGTTGGTAAATTCCAGAACAGTTGCCATTCTATTCAACTTCAGTGAATTTTATTAACAAACTAAAATTAAAATTAACAATTAACAATTAAAAATTCACACCTAACTATTAAAATTCACAATTCACACCTATGGTCTCTAAAAGTAAAAACAAACAAATTAACACGCGCTAT
This sequence comes from Pinus albicaulis, assembly GCA_034641835.2. Classification (NCBI taxonomy): domain Eukaryota; kingdom Viridiplantae; phylum Streptophyta; class Pinopsida; order Pinales; family Pinaceae; genus Pinus; species Pinus albicaulis. The sequence goes on along the minus strand of CM076576.1, from coordinate 437,542,086 downwards.
CAAATCTAGGAGTCAAACCACACACAAACAGTAACTTCCCATACTAAAAACACTAGTTGGTGATGAAATCCAACATCGTAGAATTTAATACAAAAAGGGCGGTTGGAACAGTTACCCCGACAACCTGCTTAATGAAACAGACTGGCACAAGTTTCTTCACAAAACCATCTCGAGTGAAGATAACCCCCCAGAGAGTCCAAGTGAGTCTAGTCGACGTCTGTTCCAGGTACAGTGGGATCTTCCCTCCACCTTCACCTTAGGAAAGAATCCTAAAGATTATGGCCTCTAAGGTTACCAACTGAAACAAATATACCTGGGGGAACAGTCTATGATCCGACACACATGCAAGGGCAGAGTAACAAAGCTCAATCCCCTTGAAGGCTCCTTGAACAGAATCCAAGGTTTACCGACAAGTGACCCCTGGCTCCTCGACAATGGTCTATCCGAGGTTTACCATTTTTAATACGTGTATATCTTCTATCGTTCCCAATGAGGAAGGATTGATTACCTCACTGGTTCAGATATGATCTCGTGCTTGACTCCTTTAGGAGGAGCTTCCCAGAGCATACATGCAACAATTGGAATTTCTTCCTACCACAAGATTGACTACTTGTTTGTTTTACTGTCTTGGAGAGTTAACTAAAACCTATTCCAAGACACTAGCCTAAGCTATATTGGTGGAAAGAGCCCTAAAAATGTAAAAATTACTAGATGAATTTTAATTAAGCGCTGTGTTATTAAGGCTGTTATTACTCAAAAGGGTAAATGGATATGAAACCAATGGTGTTATGACCCGACCCAAAACTGAATGCAATCGAATATGATAATGTAATCTTTTCAATTCGATGAATCCTACCTAAAGTAAGGAGAGAGTTTCCATTCACTTCCAACAATGCAAAGATTGATAACTAAGAGAAAATATAACAAATTCTCTAATGCACTAATTTCATCAATAAAAACTAATGCAAATCAATCCCATTTTTTTTTTATTTTGTGTTTTTTAAAACAAACATAAAAACATCTAAATCCAAATCAAAGAAAAGTGATCTAAATCTAAGATTGATTTTTCAGAATGTAAACTATGCAGTTGTGATCTATGCACAATTCACTTGAAAAGTATGCAAATGTAATCTATGCACATTTTTCATTCATATTCTGAAAATGAGAATTCTAATTATGCAAATGTGATCTATGCAAGAGAATTCTCAAACACAAGATGATTCTAATGTAATCTAAGAACCAATCAAGTAGAAGGCAAGAAAATCAGGTGAGAGTTCCAAAGATCAAAAAACACTCAAAGGCGATTAACACTCATATACAATTTGCAAAAACAAAAGCAAAAAGATGCAAAATTGTGAAAAGACTGAGACAAACCTCCAAGTAAAGACCAAAGGAAATCAAATTAAGAATTTCTCAAAAAAGAGACTCAAAACACCCAATTAACGGAGATTGATGAGATGAAGAATTGCTGAAAGAAATTCAGAAACAAAAAATTTTTGATAGAGAAATACAGATCTGGGTAGATGCTAAGAATCCTAAAATAAATCTAAACTAAACTGAAAGAAGAAATCTAAGCTTTTCAAGACTTTTAACAGGGTCCGCAGGCCCCAGAAGTAACAGGTGCGGTCCCGCACTGGTTACTTAAGGAAAGTGCGGAGATGCCCGCACTGTGTGTGAAGACAAAGTGCGATCCCCTGAAAACTTCAAGAAAAACATAAAAGACTTCAAAACTTTCAAAAACAAAGAAAAACTAAGCTACCCAGGCAGATATCCATCAATCAAAAACCAGAAAAAACTTTTCCTCAAATCAAAATAAAAGAGAACCAAAAACAACAAGTTCTTTCCCCAGTGGAGTCGCCAATTTGTTGGCCGGATAAATCGTTCTTGAAGTGACAAGACTATCTCCTAAAATGCAAGACAACTACAAAATCAACCAACAACCAATTCTATTCTCTAGATATATTCGTTTTACAAATAAATGCTATGAAGGTGTCGATCCTACCTTAGATCCAAATGCTTATTTGCAGTCGCAGTGCTTCCATTGCATCAATAATCCTTCGTCGCAACAAGGGCCCTTTTGTCACAAGAAAGTATCATCTTTCGTTGATCTGCAATCATAAACAAGAAAATATCAATAGCACCTGTATAACAAATAATTATAAAACATACCTATCATAATGATCAAGGAATCTATGAAATAAATGATCAAACGACAGCTTATTAAAATAAACAATCGAACGACAATTTATTGAGAAAAACAGAACTTGATTGTATTAATCTTGAAATATACAGAAGAACCTTACAACCTTAGCCTTGATGTTCGAAAGGTCTTCCCGGGGTCCGAAGCAGGAATCTCCTCTACTCTGATAAGTCTTGCACTCTTCCTCCAGAAGCATAAAGAGGTATGTAATCTTTCCTCTCAAAACTCAGTAGAAAGAATTCTAAATCTCAACAGCACTTCAGCTCAAAAATCTTCTCCAAAAAACTTAACCTTTGAGGCTACCCAATGCCTCCTTTTATAGAGCAGATGAGGAGGTTAGGATTCCACCTTTAAAGGGATAGAATCCTCCTTCAAAGGGATAGGCTCCTCACATCAAGGGATTAGTTCCTTAAGGTGTGGGATACATGCACCTTAGCAAAGCGTACTCATCCCCAAAAAATCTCATCCAGAACCTTCCAGAATTGACCAAAAATCAACTTTTTCAGTTTAATTCCGCGCTTTTTTAACTTTACAGGGGTACCGCACCTATAACACACAGGAAGTGCGTTCTAGAACGCATTTTATCTTCACATTACCTGCGTACCCTAGCTAAAAACGCAGGTAGGCTTCATATTAACTGCGTACCCAAGGTTTTTTGAGCTTTTTAGGGTTTTTTCTCCAGTTTCAGGGCATGGAAGGAGGAACAAAGGTTGTAAGACTTGCAGAGGAGGCATGTATGAGTGTTAAATGAGCTCATACAGTCAGTAAAATGTCAAGGTGACAGTTTTCAGTGTAACACTAACACACTCTTTGGTGTTCAACACGCTTTAGCTGCCTAGTACCCTGCTAGAGTGCCTTCTATTGTTCAAGCAGATCTCGCTATCTACTACTCCTGTTATCAACCAAACCGTTCATTATGCCAGAAATTATTTGTCGTCTGACGTTCCCATTTACTCTTCCTTATCTCAAATCATAAACAAAATCAGTTGGTTTCCATTTCATGTTGACTGATGTAGGACGCCTCAGTGCCTACCTTTCAACAGATCACTTTCTATCGACTTCAACACCTTATCTAGGAAGTTGATCCAGAAACCCATCAGTACCCGGATACTTGCAGACATCAGTGGCAGGTAGTCTTGTGTTTGATCAAGGGTCTTCATCATTGGCTCTTGGTCGAATGATTCTACGAGTGTTCGACTTCAACTCTTTTTATTCACACTCGCTAGATTGTACTGGGCATCTTAGGGACCATCATCATTATCGGTGGCCACCTTCACGTCTGTTAACAGTTTTCATTATTGACTGGTAATCAGACGATTTCTCACATGTTCGATGACAAATCCCTCATTCACATGTTGAGAAATATGCAGTTTAAGTGAATCGGCGGTCAAGACCTTGGGGCAAAAGGCTACACCATTAAAGTTGTGTTCCCTTCCCCAAGCTGCGATATTGTTTATGGAGACAGCTTCTTGAGCCTGATCCTGTTATGACAGACACTTCCACATTGTGCCTATTGGTGGACATATTCTTCATATCTCTATTCTAGAGAAATCATGTTGTTGAAAGCTACTGAGCATGGGACATGCCCGACTCTAGGCAAATACTATATTTTCTGACATATGTTGTTGTTTCAGGTTTTCCTCAGTATTTCAATCTCTCTCTCTCTACAAATTATAAAGTATTTTGGCCATCGTCTTCGTCTCTGATCTCACACTTTAGGGGGCATCTGTTACAGGTCAAAATACCTCCTCATCAGCTCAGAGGGGAAGACAAATATGGAAGAAGTATAAAGACCTAAATTAAACCTATTTCTGCCAGGGTAACGCATACATAGAACAGAACAAGGGCGTTATAACGCAGTCAAGCAATATATTGGCCGCGTTAGTGGCTAGGGCAACGCTCTGTTTACACTAAAAGGTCGTGTTACCCGTGTTTTAAGTTTGAATTGGGAAAAGAGCGCGGAGAAAGATTTGAATCTCCGACTTTCCCTCACGAAGGAGTCAGTGCACAGAGGAAACTGCAGAAGCACCAGTTCATTATTGGTCATTGCCATAGGAGACTGAACTCCAAGAGAGGAAAAAGCATGGAGATCAAGGAAACATCCAAGCCTTTTCCATTCCAAACTAGTGGAAAGAGAAGGGCAACAATGGCTTTCTTCCTCTCCTATAAGAAGGAGCTGAAGGCTCTTAATTGAAGGTCGAAGGATTGCTCAAAAGTTCTTGCATACTTGTGGAATAGAGAATAGTGTGACATTGTGAAGGCCAAGATTCAAAGAGGCTCCTAGAGAGCTTGTTGGCTTGGACTTCTTCACTTGGTAGAGAAGAGAGATTGGGAGACTGAGGAGGGCTTGGCACAACCGATGGTTGTAATCCTCCTTCTTTCAAAATCAATAGAACTATGTTCGTTTTGTCCATTCAATGCTTAATGTTATATTGTTATTTCAATATTTGTTTAGTATGATATGAATGGCTCAAATGTGTATAATCTAGATGTTTATTGTTGATTTAATTGATAGAATACTTGTTATATTAGAAGTTACGCGGGTGCTTTGACTGATTGCAGATCTCAGATTTGGAGCCAGCGAGGAAGGACTCTTACTTTGCTGCTCGGCGTTCTCCAAGAGATTCCAAGACCGTCAAAGAGGTAATTCTCTATTGTATTCTTTCAAGTTACTTCAAGCTAATATGAACATGCTCATGCCATCTTTGTGAACATCATAGCTAATCTTACTGTCTGCCTCGGGCACCGGAAAGCCCTGAGAGGGATATACGAAAACTAACCACCCAAGCAGTTTACCCTAAAGCAGATAGTTTGTATTCTATGTCAACCTCATTAAAAAATGAATTTGGTCATGAGGATGGTTCTTTTCATGTGTCAACCTCGTTAAAACAATGAAACACGTTCCCGTTCAATTTGAGTCTTTGATACAATCTCGCAAAATCCCAGTCGAGTCTTTCTCTTGATCTCGTAATTTGAAACTTCACTCCATCTACCTTTCATCTGGACTGAAGCTTGGGGGGCATGTACCTCGATTTGAGTCACCATGCTGGGGGCATGCTTACTTTTTTCAAGCATAGTTTGTTTTCATTTCAAGCTTGTGTAAAAATGAAACCGGTTTCAAGCATAGTTTATCTTTATTTCATGCTTGTGTAAAAGTGAAACCAACTTCAAGTAGAGTTTCCTGATTTCAAGCTTGTGTAAAAATGAAACCATTATCATTTTACCTCTCGTGATTTCCATTTTATCAACTTGTTTTACCAGATGAGCCTTGGTTTTTTCATTCCATCGTCACTATCTGCTTGGCCGATCATATGTCTTCACTTGGTTGTTTCACCCATTCCTGAGGAACCACTGCAATGAGTGGTCTTGTTAGCCAACCTCTTAACCTTTACTTGTTCTGAACAGTTCCACCATTACCAGAACCAGTAGCTACCCTTTATACCACTTGTTCCTCCAGGAGGAGTCAACTTTCAGATCTTTTCTGACTCTCTAAAATTGAAAATATTTCCGAGATGCTTGTCATTTTGAACTCATTAAGTGGCTGCGAAACAATATCTACCCAGTATACGTTTAACCCTTTTCAGGCTGGGATGGATTATTTATGAAAAATGAATACCTTAGCCTATCACGACTAAGAGGTTCTCTCAGACACAGTTTTCTACCTTTTCGGATCTGAGAGACTATTTACGAAAAGGGCCTTGCTGGAGTTTTATTTTCCTCTTTCTTTTCAAACTCTCTAAACATGAAAAGATGTTGAGTTCTCCCTTTGTTAGACTCGTTAAAAAATGATGACATCGGACTCCGTCGTTATGACGTTATTCGAGTTCCTCCTTCCTAGGGCTCGCAAAATGTACTAGGTTGGATTTGTCCGAAGGACAAACTTATATGACAAGCATATGCTATCCTCTTCAAGCTTGTGTAAAAATAAAGAGGTACTCGCTAGAAATGGTGGGGGAAAATGGAAGTTATTCGTCAGTTGTGTCGACAGTATGTCACTCTTGAACATGGCACTTTTTTGTAGTTCGTGTTAGGTTGGGATATATTCATTCTCTCACTTTGCCTCCATGGATTTGGGAAATATGTTTGCCTCTCATTCAATTATAAATATTGTCAACATGACCTCTGATCCTATTTGAGTCAAATGCTACCAAATTCCAGAGTCGTGTCGCTGATATGTTCAAGAGAAAATCCTTCTGCAGTTTGTACATTCCTTGATCCTCTATTTCAGTCTTGATTCACACTCATGTTACCTTCTCTGTTTCATGTCAATGATGTGGGATTCATTATGACCCTCCTTTGATGAATCACTTCCCATCGACTTCAACTCATTATCTGGGAAGTTGATCTAGAGACTCCTTTATGGTACCTTAGAGCTTGCATGCCCTATGGAAAGTTATTCGCATTCGACGACAGGTTCACATCATTGGCCTTCGATCGAGTGATTTCATGGGTGTTTGACTTCAGCTCACTATTCACATTCTGTGGATTGTAATAGTAGTACCTTAAGAGCCATTGACATTATGGGTGGTTTCTTTCGCACTTGTTAACAGTTTACATCATTGATCGGTAATCAAGTGATTTTCTAGCATGTTCGACTTCAACACGTCTATTCACATGTTGGAATTTGTACTTTGATCTGGTGGTGTTCGAGTGCAAGCCCCTGGGCTTCGATCACAAAAGTCTAGGCTGCGAGGAGTGATGAGTCATTCATGATTATATACATGATTCTTTAGATGGATGGTTGCGACCATACCGTGGGTTCTCTTGTTTTGATCCTCTTTATACGAATGGTTGTGCCCATACCGTGGATCTATTTCATATGATCCCTTCATTTGGATGGCTGCGTCCATGCCAAGGATCCATTCACATGATTCTTTTCTTGATGAATAACTGCAACTATACCATGGATTCATGTATTTTCATCAGAGATTTCAATTATGTATATGTATCTATGCTTGACTTGCAGGTCTCCCGACAGCAGTGTCTGGTTCCTTGCATGTACTTATAAAGCATTTCACCCCTCACTCATGTTCGGACTTCATACTTTAGGGGGCATCTGTTACACAGTAATTTTTCACTGTCCTTGTACTCCCCATTCCTTGATCTTGGAGGACCCATCTAGTGACCCTTGTGTACTTTCCAAGCATGGAATACATACCCCTGAACCATATTTTGTCTGCCAAATCATCTCCATTTACAAATTTTCTAAAGATTCCTTGTAAAAGCTGGATTTTCAAGTTTGGCGCTATTTCTCGGTGTTTGACCCGTGCCGATAGTAGAGATTTACACTGAGGCCCGCACCGATCGACGCTCTGTCTTAATGTTGGACCCACGTTGATCTTGTTTTGGAAATTTTTTTAAAATAGAAAGGAGGCTTTTGCGACTAGAAGCTTCGTGAGGCGGCAAGCTGGAAATTTTTTATGAGGATATGGCCGAGGAATTCCCCTTTGGGCTTCTTGTTCCCAAAAAATAGGAACTACTCCAAAGGATAAGCTATTTTCCCCATCATTTGAGGGCCCATAACCTCCTCCTCCATTGTTATATAAGGAGACCTCCTTCAGTTCTACAACCTTAATTTTCTAGTTGAACAGATAGCTGAAAAAGTTAGCATAGAGAAGAAGCAATCATAGCTTCGGGAGAATAGTACGGAGTGTGATTGTTTGTGTGTGTTGAGAACATAGTGAGATCTTGGACCTTTGTTCATGAAGGTGTGGCAAACGTGCTTGGATACAAACATGCCGAAGGAGAGCCTCAACATCAAGGCTTGTTTGTAAACTCCCCTTGTCTTTATCATAATAAAATGCATCTGATGTTTATCTTCCACTCTTGTTTACATTTATAATGATATTTCTAGCATTCCTTGATCATTTAGATAGGTTGTAATTGTTTTATGTTTGTCATGGTTTTACGCTTGTCGTGGCTTATTGACTGTCTATACAGGTAATCGAACATTGGTAGCAGCGTGTATCGAGCTGGAGAAGATCAATGTATCAAGAAGCTTCGAGGGAAGATGACAAAATAGCATCAAGACATGGTAGGTCATCTTCCTTGCTCTAAATTTCATTTACAATCTAGGAAGGTAGATGTTAGTATGTTCTTGTAGTTGCTAGACCCACTCTAGGGCTAGTGGGATCCGAGATTTACCTCACCAACAAAGGCACATCACAATTTTAGATGGAGATGCCTTGTGTGAAAGGAGTGATCTCATTGGAAGTGGTTTAGGGTTTGTAAGCTCTTAACTTATAAAAGGAAGAGGATGGAAACATTAGAGGTTTTTGATGAACATCATATTTCTGAATATATTGTCTGTTTGGACATATATCATTCTCTTGCTGTTTAGCTGAGAATTAATGTTGTTTAGCATTGGATGTTCCTGGTCAGGAATCCCACCTCTTCCCATTGAGTAGCTCTTGGGAGAGTTTGCATTGTATTTTCCACTATCTGGCTGAAGGCCAAGCTTCTTCTTTCAACTACAACATAGATCCTGTTGAGGTTTTGGTTGCCTTTGTAAGCTACATCAAGTGGAGGATAGATCTTTTCAGATCTAGGCCATTTCAGTGCTCCTTTTCAGTGGATGATACTTCTACTTCATTGGGAGGAGAGTATTGGATGTATTGAGCTTCATTTTTAGATATTGGCATGTGGTTAACCACATTTTGATCCCTACAACATAATTTTACTTCCAGATCTGCATTATTCCTGTAAGTACAGTTGCAGGGTGTTTTGGCACACCATCTGGAGAGTTGGTTTTCAAGTGTTGGGGATATGCCCTTCACTTTGGAGATCTCTTAGATGGGATCATTTTCTTGTTCATATCAGATCAGATCCACTTTCCAGATTTAAATATTTCTGTATATTTGCAGACTTAGATCTCATATCTACAAGTTGTACATGGTGTAATGCTGAAAACCCCAAGGGGATTCTGAACAGGAGCCTATATAGTGTATGGATCTGTTATAGATATGAATTTTCATGCACTTATCTACTCTAGATATAATGTGTAATCTACAACTGTTGCTGTCTAATAAAATAACGTTTTAAGGCTTGTTCAGTCTTTATACATGGTTGCAGCACTTCTTTTTAAGGATTTTCTTCTATAGGAGACTTGTATTTCATGTTATGCATCTTATGGGCCATCTTGTACACCTATTTTGCTGCTGTAAATACAAATGAAGGGTCTCCATATTGGTCTCCTACTTTGTCTATGATGATCTACGTTATTTTTCTGCTATTCTGCATTGTATTACTGCATTCCCCATTTGGGAATATTACAACGCTCCTCACTGATATATCATTATAAGCATCGATGTTCACAATATGCATAGTCCACTGTTCACACAACCTTTCCCAGCACGAGCCTAGCACTCTGATACCATGATAAAGAATGGTTTAGAATATTCATATATTCCACACTAAGGTGTATGAAATCAACACACACATAGGTTAGATTAAGATTACTTTAATATATAGAGTTTCTCAGATCTAACTTATTCCTAAGTTAGAAAGAGAGGTTGTGATAATTTCTCAACCATCACAAACCAACATCTCAATTATAGGAAGTAAGCATTAATTACAACAAGAAAGTTCTTTTTTTCCTCATCTTCAATGTAAAGCCCAACACTTCATAGAAGATTATGTTTTCAAGAGATGTGGAAATGATTGGTGAAGATCGTTCTTAAAGAGCATTTGGAGGTGAAATAAAAAAGGTTACACCTTATTTACGTCAATCAAGTTGAAGTTGCAAGAATGGTATTATATATCTTATGTATATAGCATTTGAGAAATATGGTTGTCCCATATATCGAGGTTGGATGATACATGGTATTGGTTGAATTCAATACATGTAAAACCTAAAATTCAAATTCATGGTAGTTCTTTCATGAGAGATAATGATTTTTTATAACGTTTTTTAATTAGTGAATGTGAATTCAAGGTGAAGAACTATTAACATATTTTCAACATTAATGTTTCATTGTAATATTTGTGAATAGGGTTTTAATATTCTAATTTAATTTATTTTTTATTTTTTAAATATGGTGATTATATATATATATATATATATATATATATATATATATATATATATATATATATATATATATATATATATATATATATATTGAGAAATTCTGAAGGTTGGATGATACAAGGCTATGGTTAAATTCAAAACCATTTTACAAATCATTTCATAAATTTGTAAAGTAGCACAGACCATATAGAGGTAACATAGGCTTTACTCAATGAACCTCTGATATATCACTTGGAACATGGAATACTAAACAATGCCCTTAATTTGACTACATATCTGAAAACACCTCTAAAAATCACATTATTTAACCCCCTACCAATATGAACCAAATACACCTTCCCAATTAAAAGAACCCCTAATTTTACTAGATATTGTAGGTATCCATTTATTCATTAAATTTTTTTATACCCCTTTATATTTTTTCATTAACTTTGAACTCCATTTTTTATACATGTTAATGTAAAAACCCCTTACCCCCCTTTATATTCTCAATATATTGTGTCATGTTATATGATCAAATTCCATCCATTCTTCTTCTTTCTTGATGGGGCCCCATCCTTCAACCTTTGGTTGATTAATATGGGTTCCACCCATATCCTATGGGTTCCCCATCACCCCACCATCAACCCAAGGACCTTAACATCCCTTGGATGGATATCCTTCCTTCCTTCCTTCTTTCCTCTTGAGAGGGATCTAGGATGGTTTAATTTCCCTCTTTAAATAGGCTATATTCCACATGAATACCATAGGTGAATACCATGAAGTTATTTTTATTTTGAAGTTAATTTTTAATTAATTTTATTTTATTTTGGCTTTGTAAAATTTCTTTTATGTAGGTTTATTTTTATGTAGGTCAAAAATTGTTTATGTTAAATTGACTATTTTACTTTAATGTTATTTTAATTTATAGTTTTACTTTTTTATTTTTAGTTTTATGTAATTTGAATATCTCAAAATGTTAAACAAAACAAGACATGCCATGTGATGGACCTCCAAATTATACACAAATTAAGGCCCATCTGACCATCCTTTAGCGCATTAAACTTTTATTTTTTCACTAGATGACATATTTTTAGCTTTATTATGTTAATTAGGAAGGTTTAGAGATAATTGCATATTTGTGCCTAATATTATTTATTTTTGCAGAGAATTGAGAGAATATTGGGTAAATTTTGAATGAGATAATATATAGATTTTCTCCCTACTACATTATGTACTAATATTGGATAATACATGAAAAAAATATCATGAAATTATTAACAATATCTGGAGCTCCACTAATTGAGAAAATCTAGGAATGTGTTCTGTGTCATTTAATGAAGATTCCTAGTGTTGGGAACCAGATCCACTTTTTGAGGGTTTTGGAGGTGGAAGTTGTCTCCTTTCGAGGATAATACTTCCTCATCACTCCGTATCAGTACCAATTCAAATTTGTTTCTAGGGGCATGTATTTCTTAGTCTTCTTGTGGAGAAAAATTGTTATTTAACAACTACACTTTCATTTCTAGTAGGGATATATTTGGATTGATTCAAATAATGAATTTGTGTGTCATTTTTATCTTCTAAACTTGGTTTCATTTATAGGACTATGAGTATCCTTGGGCTTGGCTATCCGAGGAGCCTCATAGCCCTCTTGTACAATCTCTTTGTTTTCTTTGAATGTATTTTTCACTTGCATCTCTTATTTCTACATTTAATATTCATGTCTCTTTTGTTGTAGTTTATATTGGTTAAATAATTAGTAAGTTGTTTTTCAGGTTATTACAGAGTCACAATCATGGTGCATCCTTAGAACAACTTTAAAAATTCATATTCATCGTTGAGCTACTTGCATTGGTTTACTAGTTTACAAATCTAAAAATTTTGGAAGTCCCTTGTAACAAATTAGTAGTAATTTTATGCTATTTTTTAGAACATGTTAGTGAGCTTCATTTGAGTTGATTCCACTTTAAACGGTTTATAGAAACATTCAAGTTAATAACAAAATTTACCACATAGAATTTTCACTTGATTAGGTTAGGAATTTGGTAGGTTAACTAGCTCAATAATTCTTGAATTTCCATTTTTTAGATTACTAATTTTATGCTATTTTTTAGCACATGTTAACAGAAGTAATTTTGAGTGATTCGACTTGGAATGGAGTCCTAGGAAATCCTAATTTATAACAAAATATATCCCATCTCATTTTCATTTTATTTTCTTGGGCATTTAGCAAGTTATCTTGAGGAGTAGCAGTCCTATAACACATGTAAACTTGACTAATTTTGCTCCAAAATCTTGGTTTTTGTCTCTTAAGATTGAATCTTGACCCCTAGGATCTCAATCCATGATTGAGTAAGACTTTATACCTCTTAAAACTCACGTCTTCTCCATTGCAATTCACCTCTGCAATTTTTGTTAGTAGACATATTTATGAATTGGATAGCACAATAATGATTTTCTATGCAAGTTAGATTAGTTTTTCTCTTTCCTTCATGCAAGTTAGATTAGTTTTCTTTCTTCATTCTTAAGCTAGGGATTCTATTTCAAGCAGTATTATTTCCATTCCATAAACTAGGTTTCCTTTCAAAGCAACATTTACATTTTTCAAGTAGCTTAATGTTTTCTTTTATTGCAAGTAGTATAACCTTTAAAATTATTTAATTAGGAATATAATTTACATTTGAGCAAGAAACATTTCCATTTCTTTAAAATAAAGTGACATTTCCATTTATGAAATTAGTTTAGGCTTTGATTTCATGATATTCACTTCATTGCATCAGATCAACGAAAGGACATATTACATGCTACACATATAGGGCTGACACCTATTAAGTCTGTACGATCTCTGAATTGATAATTAAAGTTGGTAACCTTAGGATTTACAACATTATTGTTGCAATACTGGGGCTCATCACTTTTTGGCATCATTTTTGGGGAAGTGTCAAAGTGTGCATTATTTTTTTTCCATAGTTGATCCATTTCTACAAAAGCAAAAAATTACATTCGACATATTTCAATTTAAAAAATTTCATTACATTAGCATTCTTATTCAAAAACTCGTATAAAAACATAAAAAATTACGCTTCCAACACCAACACCATTACCCCCCCCCTCCCACATTTGATCACGTGGTGCAGTAAGAACCACCTCACCATCCACTTTTGCAGGTAGAAGAAGAAGAGGTTGCATAGAAGGTAGAAAAAATGGATGGAGATGATGAAAATAAAGAAGATCCTCATGTATTTCCCATTCAAGATAGAGATATGAGTGATCATATGAAGAACATCCCTCTATCTTTCCTTCCAAACTTGCATGGTATGAGGTCAAAGGATCTGAAAAACCTTCTCTTTGAATTTGAAATCCTATGTAGATCTTCTGGTTACTTACTAAACACTCAAAATTTTAGATTGTTTCTAACAACATTGAAGGATAGAGCTCTTAAATAGTTCATGAGTTTAGGGACTATATCAATAATATCATGCAATGATATGCAAAAGATATTTCTAGAAAAATATAAAGAACATGATCTTAAAGAATAAATCTTTAGAATGACTAAAAAAGAAGATGAAAGCCTTGATGATCTAATAGAGAGATTTATGTATAACATTAAGAGGAAAAATTTACATAATTTAGGATCCGACACACTAAAAACCCTCTTACTTAGAATAGTTAGGGATGAGTGGATTAATATCGCCGATCTCATGAGTAGAGGTGATGTATAGAAATTATCATTTGAATTAATTTATGAAATATGAAAGCACATATCAAGAAGAAGGGAAAGAGTAATTCAATCAACATCAAGGTTAGAAAGTGAAGTTGAGCTTGGAAGTTTTCTTGATAACTTTAAAATGGAAATTCTAAGTAATATAAGTGAAAAAATACAAATTTTAAGAAAGAAAAATGAGAAAAAAGAGGATGTTGATATTTTTGTTATCCATGCAGAATCACATGCTACTAAATATTTCCCATCATTACCCAGGTTGAAGGAAGTTTACTAGGAGGACAGTGGAGCAAGTCAATCACCAAAGAAACTCGATTATGTAGCTCCAAGAGGACCACAGAAGCCTAATAAACCTGGTGTGGTGTAAGAACCTAATTCACAATTTCAAGGTTATGCAAAACCATATCAAATTAATTGGAACATGCCATTTCCTTGGAAACCTTGGCCATCTCAGCCCCAAAACCAATGATGGAAACAAGGTTGGCAAGGACCTTATGGGCGAAATCCACAATATTTTCTTCAATATACTCCATACTCAACTCCATGTTATCCATACCATCCACCTCCATCTCAACCACAACCACAACCACATCCATCTCAAATATCCACTCCCACTCAACTACTTGTACCACCATTTCTTAATCCAAACAACGAAGTAACTCAAACCACTTACAATATTGAAGTAAAATACTTCCAAACAACTCTTCTTGATGTGAATGGTATTCACATTATATCATAAAGTTTATTGAAAAAAAAATATTCTCTTGTTTCCATTAAATAACAACATCAAGAAGAAGAAGATCCAAATAATACCAAGGAATCATGAACCCAATTTAATGGAGAAAAATCATTGGAGCCTCAGAATGAAGAATTTATGTTATGCTTATCATCAGATTATTTATGTGTTTAAAATACTAATCAACAAAAATAAGAATATTTGAATTTCATGGTACAAGATGGCATAGAAAGTGATCCAAATGTGCAAGTGAACCAATGGGATCACAAATATATTGAAATATGGTTTTAGACAATCACTAAGTTGCAACAACACACTCTTCTTCAACAATTCTTGACATCATCAAAGAAGTTGGTCTCTCACATTCATGTACATGTCAAAGAATATATTTTGAGCCTACACATGAGTTTATCTGTCATCTTGATATGCACATGGCTCCATTGGAAGTATTCCTATACTTGAAAGATATTGTTTTTTCAAATAGAGTAACATAGCAAAAAAGAAATAAAAAAAGGAAAAAGAAAAAATAAGAGGAAAATAATAAAATATTAGGTGAAAACCTCTTTTGAGGTGCTTGATATTGACTCACTGATTGAAGGCCTCCTTGAGGCAGTCAGTGGGTTGGAAAGAAAAAAGAAAAGAAGGAAAAGATATTAGGTGAAAACCTCCTTTGAGGTGCCTATGGAGACCTACTAGTTGAAAACCTCATTGAGGCAACTAGTAGGCCTAAGAAAAATGAAACAAATGAAAAATGAAAAAGAAAAAAAAATTTCTCCATGTATCTCTCTCTAATGAAAGCAGATTCTCTCCAACCTTTGCAAGAAACAAGAACAATTTATCACCAAAAGAAGAAAATTTGATCAAAAACCTAGTCAAAGGAAGTCAAACTTGGACTTTCTCCCCCTTTTCTCAATTGACCCAAAGGGACAAAGACCATGTCAATCCATCACCCACATCCATTTACATGATATTTTACATCATTCCCAATCCTTTCCCACTCATTTTCCTCATTGTCCTTAAGTGTTAGAGGAAAGTTCTATCTTACTACTGGACTATCAAAATACACAGGGCATAAATTGTTCTTACCATATCTCGAAAACCGTGCATCCATTGGCCGATATGTTTCATGGGGAGATGCATAAGGATGATGGGAAAATTCTCAAGAAATTACAGAAAATTCCAATGCACAATTTTCAAGATATTGGCCACCATCACCTACAACCATTTTTATTTTTTCCCATGATTCGGGCATCCATTGATCAATTTATTTTATGGGGAGATGCATATGGATAGTGGAAACATGCTCAAAAAATTTCATGTAGATATAATCTACCATTTGAGGGATATGGATAAAACAATATTGCTACAAGATTGTCATGTAATGCTACAAGACTAACCAGATTTGCTACAAGAATATGATCATCATAAATAGAGGGGTAAGATCCTATGTTTTCCTTAGGGGAATGAAAAAATAAGTCTACCACACCTACATCATCCATCCTCCATACCATTTAGTCACTTTTCCATCCAAAAAATCGTCTTTGTTCACGAAAAGTCCCATTTTCACCCCTTCTTCCATAGTTTTCACCACCACTGAAACTTCTAGTCCCAACCCATGAGCTCACCATGAATTATCAAATATTTTTAATATATTTCATGAATATTATTGTGATCTTGGAGGGGTATATGTGACTTTTATATGAAATAATCTAGTCTTGTATAAGGCTGCAAGAACCCTATAGAACCATAGGTGGAGACACTTGACAACAACAAAGTGAAGACTTATCCATCCTAAATCATTTAAGGTCAATATTTGTGATATTTGGAAGCCAAAAAACTCTTGAGGAGATGTTATAGGGCCACCGTCTGGGTGAAAATGTAATGTTGGGTTACACGTTTTGCCCTTTTTTGAGAAAAAAATATTATTTTTTTCTATTCTTCAACATTCTGCAAGCCAAAACAATTTTTCTGTTTAGAATTTCATTTTACGATAAAATTAAAACTTGTCAGAAATTTTATTAGCTTTGTATTACTTATTTTTTGGAATTTTTTTATTCACATTTGATATGTCAACTTAACATTTCTTTGAGTGTGTGTTCTTTAACAATAAAAGGATTCATAGAAAGTCATGTTCAAACGCGTTGGTGTATTCTTTGAAAATTGTGCTTTTGAGAAAAAAATGTGTTACAACAATCTAGACAAATTCTACTTATATTTACGAAACCAACTGATGCATATCATAATTACTAGATTTTTTTGAACTGATCCAATATGAAAAAATTGCATATTTTGAACATGTTTTGGCTCGTACGAAATTTCTCAACATACTAGTTATAAACTAAAAATCTAAAAACTACCCATTACAAATGACGGGCCAATGTAATGCACCATATTTTTTTCAATTTTTTTTGCAGTGTATTTTGGAAGATACAAAATTTTGATTTCATTGAATCATAATGACCTCCAGAAATTGTTTGCACCCATTTTATTACAAAATTAATTAAAATTAGTAAATATTTATGGAATTCCATAAAAGTTATATTTCCTTAAAGTAGATTGAATTCTACAAATTCTTGTCTTGGTTCTGATAGTTAGTTCATAAAGTTTGATGGCGTTTAATCATTCCAAAGTTGAAGAAATGTGTTTAGAGCCGAGTTGTTGCATATTTGCAGACGTGTTAGTTCGGTTGAACTTTTAAAAAAGTTCAGCCAATTCTTTTTTGCCCTATCGGCCTATTAATTCTAACGACACAAAAGTTCAGCCGAAATTTTGATTGAAATTACGTCGGATGGAAGATTCGATGAAGCCCCTGCAAAAAATCATTTCGTAGTTATATAATAGCCGAAAATGGAATCATTATTTTCGCATAATTTCGCACATTTCTTCATTTGGGCTGATTTTGCAAAGGACTTTTTTTGGGCTTAATTTTCGAAGGGCTCTTTTTGGGCTTAATTTTTAAAGTACATTTTTTGGAGGTATTTTGTTTAAGAGAAATTTTTTTAGAGGTTTTTTGGGCTTAATTTTCAAAGGACATTTTTTGGAGATATTTTTTAAAGTGACATTTTTTAAGAGGTTGAGCTTAATTTTCATTGGATATTTTTTGGAGGTAGTTTTTAAAGTGGCATTCTTTTAGAGTAAGTGTTTTGGGTTGAAGTAAATCTTTTATAATGAATTTTTAAAGTGATTTTTTGTTTAACTTTTTAAATGAATTTTTTTTGCAGGACTTGGAAGGAAACATTGTGAGCTTCATTTCATTTTTAAAAGACATTTTTTTGGTGGAATTTTTAAAGTAAGTGTTTTGGGTTGAAGTATGTCTTTTGTGAAAAATTTTTAAAATGAGTTTTTTTTTTTCTAATTAAATCTTTTTTAATGCTTTTTTAAATTGAGTTTTTTTCTAAATTTTTGAAGGAAATTTTTTGAGCTTCATACTCAATTATCATGGGAAATGGAAGGAATTTCAAAATAAAATATGATCGAACAAGAGAGCCTGAGGAACGTAGAGAGAAGGAGAGAGAATATCGCAAAAAAAAGAGAGAAGAATGCTCAAATATTGAAAGGGAAAATCAACCTCAACTAGAGAGTTGAAGCATGTGTGTAAATGCAAATTATAAATCTGATATTTAAAATTTGACTAGTGTATTGTGAAACTTAATTTTTATTTGATGAACTAATTTGAAAAATATTTTGCAATGTAAACAGAGAGAGATATTCCTCAAAACATTGATGATGAGATAGAAAATTTTGAAAAAGAAAGTGAAAGAGATATTGAACCAATGATTGAAGATGTTGAAAACGTTGAAAGAAATTCAAGTGAAGAAATTGAATCACTAGGTATGTATATATATATGTTGAATGTGTATTACTGAAATTATACAAATTTATTAATTTAATTATTTATTGAATATGTAAACTTATTATGTACATTTAATTCTAATATGTGCAGATGAAATCAATATTGATGATGAGATGTTAGAAAATTTTGACACTCACACATATGGAGATAAAAAGGTTGACCATGTTATACGATATCATGTTAATCACATTATTGATTCATTCTTGAAAGATGAAACTGTGGCAGTTCAAGCCCAAATGTTGAAAATTCTCTTAAGATGAAATAAATTAAAAGAAGTTATGAGTTTATGGGGTATTAAAAAATCAACAAAAGATAAAAAAATGAAGGAAAATGTGATACAAAATATAAATAGTGCTCTAAAGTCAATTGGAATATCTAGAAATATAAGTGATTTAGATGCACGTAGAGCAATACAAATGGAAGTGGTTTCATCAAGTACTAAATAGAATCGCTTGGTAAAATCTATGGCACAAGCATTAGGAACCTCACGAAAAAATTTGCACAAACATAAAAAATTTCGATTGTAAATAGATGTAAATGATGAAATCGCTTATTGGATAGCTATATGTAGGCAAACATACAAAGATAGACTTGGAGAAGATGTTAAAAAAATAATATATGAATATTGGATGAACACGTGCTTCACCAAAAGTAAGGGATGTGATGCGAAGAAGATTAACACAAAATCAGTATGAAGAACATGAAAAAGATTTCTTGGACACCACTCAAATAGAGTTGTTCAACAATTTCAAAGAAGAGAATTGTGAAATTGATGTTTCAATCAGTGCTTTTGTGCAACAAAAACCATGGTATGTTAAACCTATCACTGTACGCAACACTTGTTGTTGTTGTTATCATGTGGAATTTCAGTTATATTATGACATATTCCTTAATTTTGGTAAAACATTTTGGAAAGATTCACCTCCTCCTTCCACTATCCATGATTTCATATATCAAATTCTATGTGGAAGAGAAAGCCATGAATTATTTTACTAAAAAAAATGTGTTGGTGGTAAAAAATGTGATGTTTTTGGAAATTTGACTAAATTTCAAAATAAATATCATAATGATATAAATGATCAACCATTTTCCAACATAAAAGTGAAATGGAAGAGACATGAATATTTTCATACATCGATTGGTTCAAGTAGTACAAAAAGTGCTAAAAGAATTGATTTACAAGAAGAACAAATTTTTGTGATAGAGTTTTTTAGAAATTTTGAGGCAGAAATTTATAAATACACCAAGCATTCCCATAGAGCTCGATGGCAGGATTTGAAATTCAAAAAATCCCATGAATTTTTTCCACCAAGGACCATTTTTTTAATGGTTGATTTTGCAGAAAACTACACATTTGTTCCATAGAAAGAAATACAGAGTGAATACTATCATTCTGACCAAGTCTCCATGCTTTTCCATATTCTATATAGACATTCTAAACAAAATGTTGATCATATAGAAAGCACCAGTGAAAATCGACATGTTATTAAATAATATCACTTTTATATCAGTGACGATCGTACACATGATACATATTTTGTACAACATTGTTTTGAAAAGATTTATGACTCCTTGAAAAGTCGTGAAATAAAATTTAGTGAACATTAGATATGGTCAGATGGATGCGTAGGTCAATTCAAATATTCATGATCATTCTTTTGGTTATGTTGTATTCATATGAAAGCCCACATTAAACATTGTTGGAATTTCTTTGAGACTAGTCATAGAAAAGGAGAACATGACAGTGCAAGGGCATGTATAAAACAAGCGCTTCAAAGATATCAAATGGACCACTCAAAAAATCGAATTTTCTCAGCTGAACAAGTTGTTCAATGGTGCATCGTTGAACTAAGCCATGAGACTAACCGATCAAGGGAAGTACGAAGGTACACGATTTAATTTTTATTGGATTACTAATTTTAAATAGTATTTATCACAATCATTATCTTTGATGGTATTTTGATAACATATTTATATTCTTCTTTGAATTTCCATATAGTTTTTTTTGGCATATTGGGGTCCAATATGTAGATAGATCGATTGGAGATGATGTTGAAACAATAAAAGGGACTCTAAAATTGCATTTAATTAAAACAAAGCTGTGCAAAAATGTGTTTGCATTGGATAAAAGAAAATATTCTTGTTTTTTTCATGTTTGCATAGACAACACAGAATCCAATGATGTTTGTAAAAACAAAATGTATGTAAAATATTGGCAACATACAAAACTAAATACAAAGGGGAAAATGTCTGTTGCAAACTTTGAAGAAATGCAATCAGAGGAGACTACAATATCATCCGAAGGTGTTCGAGTTTCTGATCTTGTTAGAGATGGTAACCTTTAAATTGCTTTCAAATGACAGAGATCTAGAAATAGATAATAAAATCAAGTACACATGTTAATTTTAAAATTAAATTTTCATGTTAATTATGATCTAAATTTAAATATATAATTTTGTTTTATTGTGCAGGAGACGTTTTTGTTGTATTTGCACCTACTATCAACAATGAAAATGTGAAGTATTATTTGATGCGTTGCACTAAACGAAAGATGAAATTATTGGAAAGCTATGATGATAACAGGTTTACATATGAGAGAGGGTCTATTATACTGAAAGGTTATTTTTTCCAACAAACTCATCAAAGTCGGGATTTTGTTTACTTTCAAGACTATGAACCTAATGTCATAAGTTTTCACTATATTCACTTGGTGTGTGAAACACGCATAAAGTTGATAGAAGTTCAATCAAAGAAAAAACTGAAAATTAAGAAATGGAAAATGTCAAAATTCGATCATGAACTAATCATTGAAGATGGCATTCCATTGGAATTTTTTTGATTGAACTATCCAACAATTTACTCTCTTTGGATTCATCTTTTAGAACTTCCAGAACTAAACTAAAAATTGAACTGCCTTTTTATGTTATATGTACAAGTGTTTGCATATGTACATTGTTTTGGTACATGCACACGAGTAATTTATACATGTGTACACATACACATGTTGATAATCTGGTCTTAAACGATTTCATACATTCTCTGGTACAATTTGTCATAATGTCATTATTGAAAAATGTGCATATCTATGTATCTAGCATAGTTGTTATAATGCAAATTTTAAGTTGCACGATTTTGTTTTAGATGTGTCTACTAGGTAAATTATAATATTCATTCTTGAATGCAAAATGTGTGGTATGTGTTTTGTAATTTCCAGTTTACTATCAACTGAAAATAGATTTTCTATGTACATTAATGAAAAATGGTGTGTACTGGATATATTTTTTAATGCAATTTTAAAATTTTATGATTATTTGACACATCTCAGAACACCTATAATTTTATGATTGTTTTTAGATATATACATCGATATGTATTGTACTTCAATCATTTTTACATATATTCAAACATGTACTTCAATCATTTTTATTTACATATATTCATGTGATTTTTTTTTTGTAACTTGGGCTAAACTATATTAAAAGCATGAAATACTGTACATAGGTAATGGGCATAGATGGAAACCAGTGCTTAGCCTATCCCTGCCTTGGTAGTGTTCAAAATAAACCAAGTTTGGGGCTGACTCAAAGGAGGAAATCAGACCCTTAAGAGTGTCATCCATTCTTGTAATAAAAAATATTCAGTGGCCCATATAAAAATAAAAGAGCTGAAGTATATCCTGAGGTGAAAAAAAACATAAATTAACCTTGCTACCAAAAAATCATGGAGTTCATTCATCTTCGTTCGTTTCTTGATCCTCTTCCTCTATCAGGCACCCGTATTATATAGCAATGGATTCCTCCTCATCTGTGGGCATTCGAGGAGGCTTCGGAGGGGCCACATGGATGACGGGAGTGATTGGGTAATTTGCATCGTAATATCTGGTCTAGACATCATCTAAGTCCATAACCCAAACGCCTATCTCCTCCATCGTGGGCTCATAAACTAGAAGCAGGTTGGTTTTCTTGGGTAAAGGTTGTACATATTGCAGAATAATGGATTTCCTGCAGCCTCTTCTACCCATAGCCTTCTCTGGAGGAAAAAAAATCTCCCCATGAATGCTATCAAACACTTGAGGAGCCAGCACCTCATGGCTATCATATGCAGATCCCTTAGTGGATTCCAATCGCTCGCCATGGCCATGGTGAGAGCGGTCTGAGAACGCACCCTTGTAGCTGCCCCTAATGGGCTTGTGACGTTGGCATGGGGCCAAGGTATGGCTTTTGACCTATACATTTTATGATTTTCTTAGATACACACATCGATATGTATTGTAATTCAATCATTTTTACATATATTCAAACATGCACTTCAATCATTTTTATGTACATATATTCATGTGAACTTAAATATGTAAAACCATATATGATTGTTTTAAATGACAAGTATGATCATGAAAAATGTACTTAAATACCACCTAAATAATAGATGTACATCCTAAAATTATATAACATTCACACACATGTTCAAATGCATAACAAGTACCAATGTATGTGTTAAATATAATTTGAAATTTCCATCTAGATTCATTTTATATTTAACAAATAAAATGACAACTTGAGTTTTAAGAACAAAACATTATATCACAACATGTGAGCACATGCCAAATGTAGTTCAACTATCCAAAATATACACATGTATGTGTGAATTGAAATTTGAAATTTCCATCTAGATTCATTTTATATTTAACAAATATAATGACAACTTGAGTTTTAAAAACAAAACATTTTATCACAACATGTGATCACATGCCAAATGTAGTTCAACTATCCAAAATATACAGATTGTGAAAATGTAATTTGAAATTTCCATCTAGAGATTCATTTATATTTAAAAAATAAAATGACAACTTGAATTTTAAAAACAAAACATTATATCACAACATGTGATCACATGCCAAATGTAGTTCAACTATCCAAAATATACACATGTATACATGTTTTGTAATTTGAAATTTCCATCTAGAGATTCATTTTATTTTTAACAAATAAAAGGGCAACTTGAGTTTTAAAAACAAAACATTATATCACATGTGATCACATGCCAAATGTAGTTCAACTATCCAAAATATACACATGTATGTGTAAATTGTAATTTGAAATTTCTATCTAGATATTCATTTTATATTTAACAAATAAAATGACAACTTGAGTTTTAAAAACTAAACATTATATCACAACATGTGATCACATTCCAAATGTAGTTCAACTATTCAAAATATACACGTGTTTTGTAATTTGAAATTTCCATCTAAATTCATTTTATATTTAACAAATAAAATGACAACCTGAGTTTTAAAAACAAAACATTATATCACAACATGTGATCACATGCCAAATGTAGTTCAACTATCCAAAATATTCACATGTTTGTGTTTGTAATTTGAAATTTCCATCTATATTCATTTTATATTTAACAAATAAAATGACAACTTGAGTTTTAAAAACAAAACTTTATATATCACAACATGTGATCACATGCCAAATGTAACTATCCAAAATTTAAAATCATTATTGATAAAAGTAAATGTAGTTTCAAACTATATCCAAAGAGTAAAATATGTCCAAAATTGATATCACATGAACAATATATGTAAATATATATAGTCCAATGTATAGTGTTACAAGTATCAAGTTATATAGAAAAGTAAATATGACTCCAGAGATAAGACTATATATAGAAAAGTAAATTTAAGACTAGATCTATCAAATAAAATGTTGCACACATGTGCATCATCAATAAAATACAGATGGATCCAGTGTATTTTCCAACAGCATCCTGAGCCTCGTGCTATCTTCTGAAAAAGGGGGAACCTGTACACAACGTGTACAAACATTAAAATTTAATGTTTTAAAATTGAATGAGAATGTAGAAATTGATGTAAAAAAACAAAATGAGAAAAAAATCATGCAATACTTCATGTAGTTCCCTCTCCATTGTCTTTTATTGCTTGTCCATAGTAACATCCTCCACAGTAAACTATATATATATATATATATATATATATATATATATATATATATATATATATATATATTAAAAAAATTCAAATGAAAATTCATATAAACAAATTTTCAATAATATTAAAAAAAAGTTAGACAACTTGTTCAAATGGTGTAGATGTTCCTATCTCCATCATACACTCCATCGTTAGACTCCTTGGAGAACGAAAATCATCTCCAAAAATCTAAAATTAAAAAAATTTAAAACTATAAAATAACTCAAGATATAGATCTCATTTTATAATAAAACTTTTGAACTTCAATTTATAACTTAAACATATAAGTGAAAAATTGAATACTTGTGATGGTGGAATGAGCACATCTCCTAAGGGTGGCTCCAAAAGAAAATCATCTCTAGAAACCTAAAATTCAAAAAATTTAAAATTGTAAAATAACTCAAGATCTAGATATCATTTTTTAAATGGAACTTTTGAACTGCAATATATAACTTAAAAACATATTTAAGTGAAAAATTGTTCATACTTGTGATGGTGGATTTGGCACATCTCTTAACAGGGAAGAAGATGGTACCTCCATTGAAAAAACATCGGACAGAATCAGAATCTGTTAAAATTTAATTATATAGATGTACATGTGTATGCAATTATTTATTTTAAAAATATGTCATCATATTCTGATATATAATAATAGATTAAAATAATTGTACATCAACATCGTGTTCACTTAAAAAACACTAACATGTGCCAACGTATCATCTTGATGGTGAGAACCATCTTGATTGTGTGAACCTGGAGCTTCAACTGTGATATTAACATCTTCATTCATCAAGCATGAGAATTGCAAATGGTGTTCAAATATATGATACATTTTTGTTAGATTAACATATACATATAAATGTATGTATATGTATTCATTACAAATTGTACATGTGTTAAAATAATCGCCCTAACCATTAACACATACCGATCCCATGCCCTTTTCCTCATGAATAATTAGGTCCTGCCAACCATTGCGACAATTATTTGCATATGTTCTAAGCTCTTCAACACTCATGTTGTCTATCTCATCATCTGTATGATACACAAAATGAACACATGCATTCTCTTGTGCTCTTTGTTGATTCAAAAAAATATCAATTCCACCAAGTCCAGTCTGAACATTTTCTATGATGACATCCCTTGCTTCTCGACTAATTTGAGAAGTGGCATCCATCTATTACTGCAAAGTTTCCACACAAAGAGGTCGACTAACCAATGGTGGCTCAGGGCGAGGAAACTTAGCATCACTCTTAGCACCCCTACAGTCACATAATTGACCTTTCCCAGGACCAAACAATTTAGAGGGAAGGTTATTATAATTGGGTTTCACTCCCAAAAAGAATTATGCATAAAATAATTTTTCAAAATAAATAGGAACCTCCTCGTTCCATGGTAGTCTTCCATAGGCAGCAAGGTGCCTATCATACAAATGGCAAGCTATATCGGGGTGCTTGAAATATTGCACCTTTAGCATCTTTCTTTTCGGCCCTTCTTTGAAATTAAACATAGACTTAGCCATTTCTGTTGTAACTCTTTGTTTAATAATCTCCCATGTATCGGTACACATCATTGTTTCCTTTCTTTTCCTCATCACTTCTACAAAAGTATCAGTGTTTGGCCCAAGCATTTTTTACACATTTTCAAGTCTTCTTAAAGAGTGAGTAACTATTTCTAAGCTTTCTCGACTCTCAACAGGGAGTTTCAAAGACACAAGATCTTTCTTTAATTTTGAATAAATATTTTGACACCTTTGCAATGTGCAATGCTGGATGTTTGTTTCCCAAGGTATATCGGAAATGTTAGATGGATAAGTCATGGTTCGTGTACAACCTTCTTCTTGAATAACACGTTCTAGCCTACGTCTTTTTGAAGCAACATTTTTACCCTCTGCATCAATATATAAAATTTGTGTAAATAAAAAAACATGTGAACAAATTTGTACAAATTGAATGAAAATAATATTCATATTAATAGCCACCTTAAGATGGTTGGCCAACATCATGCCCACCCTGAGACTGTTGAGAACCAGGATGACCACCGATTGGTTGAGAACCAACATGACCACCCATTGATTGGCCTCCGGGGGAATGCATATCACCACCCTCATGCAATCGGCGACCACCTATTTATGGGCCACCAGAGGAATGTGTACCATCACCAACCTCATGCGATGAGAAGGAAGCTTCATAAAAAAATATGAATTTATAATAAATTCAAAAATACATTCATACATATAAATACATGTACATATGATTGATTAAATTACATGAACCATACCACAATTGCATGAACCATGGTCATGCTCCATTGATAGAGTAGACACTCTTGTCCTCCTAACTCTTAAAAAATAAAAGATGAAATTTATTAAAAGCTAATTTAACTCACAAAATTGATAAAAAATCAATTCCATATGTATACATGTATGTACATGAGATATATATATATATATATATATATATATATATATATATATATATATATATATATATATATATATACAATAAAAGAGTCAATTCCACATGTATACATGTATGTATGGAGATAAGATTATATATTCAAATGTCATTTAAAAACATGCATATTTAATATAAATACCATTAACATCCCTCGATCCATGATCCCCCTCTCTCGTAAAGGCATGGGATTCTATTGGTCTTCGCCTTTCATCCTACATGATATATATATGGATATCTACAATGGATATTTACAGCTATTTTTAAAATACTATTTAAAATAAATTCGAAAGATTTCAAAGAATTAATGTAATTTAGTACACAAATTATGTAAAACACAACTTTCGAAGCACAAATTGATGTGTGAAACTCAAATTAAACAATTTTTTTTTAAGTCCTCACATTTTAATTTTATAAATGTGAAGTTCACCAAGTTGTGCTTACATGGTGGGAGAACACTTGGTATATAATTGAAAAAAAGACATGGTCATTAAAAATGACGCATATATAAGTAAAAAACACACACATATCAAAGATATGTTACAATGTCCATCAATAATTTTGAAGGAGAGCGTCTCAAAAATAATTTGTCTTTGAGAGATGAATCTTGAATTGGCATTGCCCCACACAATAGATCACCAGACATCTTATTAACATTTGCACAATGTCTTATATTAAAAAATTGAAATTGTCTAACAATATTGTTTTCTTTTCCATGTAGTTGTTTTAGCCTCTCCTTCTTAACTTGGTACACGTCTTTCATCTGGTTGCACACAACTTCAGAATTTGTGAAAACTACAATTCCATTTTATCCATACTCCCTATAGTTTCCCAAGCCTTCTATCAATGCAATATAATATGCCTCGTTGTTTGTTTTTCTTCCTAGTATATTCATTTTCCTTTGGAGGACCTTGTTAGTCGCAATATTGCAAAGAAAATATGTAATCACTACTTTCCCTGGATTGGGATAGCAAGAAAAATGTATGCATAATGTCCATTTTTCAACCATGTTTAGTGGGTTTTTTGATCCCTGAAAAAAAAAATCAATAAAATATATTAAATGAACATTTATTGCTTGACATGTACATGGTTTGCCTTAAAGTTTATGGGTGAAATTACATGTAAATGATTCCCAAAAGCACTAGAAAATGCCTTAAAGTTTATGAGAGAAATGACATGTACATGGTTCCCAAAAACACTAGCAAAAAAAACAAATTCAATAAAATATATTAAATGAAAAATTATTGAAAATGCATGGGAGATATTACATGTACATGGTTTTCCTTAAATTTTATGGGTGAAATGGCATGTACATGGTTCCCAAAAACACTAGAAAATGCCTTAAGTTTATGGGTGAAATGACATGTACATGGTTCCCAAAAACTATTGGACACCTAATCCTCTATGGGTAGGAATGGAAGGCGAATAGTCACAAAGGAGTCCAAGTGACCTTGGAATGTTGAATCTAAGAGTCACATTAATGTAATATAAATGTACATCTATGAGTAATAGAAATGCAATGAATGCTTATATTTTTATGTGTGTGTTTTAGTTTCTCATACACCATGTGTGTGTTTAACATGGTATCAGAGTGCACGTCAGTTAGACTTGGAATTTTAACATTTTGTCAGCTCCGTTTTTAGCTATTCTGCCTATTTTTGCAGAACTGACACCTTTGCAGCTTGAATAAATTCTAATGCATTTTCCTTGGTAGTGCAGGCGCTCCTCAAATTGAACGCCAAACATCTTGCGATTCAAGGTTAGAAGACTGCCAATCTATTTTCAGATGAAAGAACCGATGGGTTTGTATGACATGCTTGATGATTGTTAGTTATAAGTCTGGTTTTTCCACACAGTTCTAAGTTGGGGCTCCGAATTTGAATTTTGGAGCTATTTGCATAAAACCCGAAGGAAATGCATTCTGTTTCTCTAATTCTGTATACTTCTTGACAGTTTCCAACACAGTCTGTTCTACATCATTTCGTGGTGATAAAAATGGAACAAGTTGATTACTGGTTGAACCTGAGGGATCAAGATTTATTAACTGGGTGACAAAAATAGGTTTATGCCGAGTCCTCCTGATTGTTAGTCCAGATGTGAAATCATCATCCAACACAGAGCTCCTCCTCTTCAGTGCCTATCGTCCACCTATGATAGGGGATTTTATTGGTGTCCATTGAGATACTAGTGTGTTATTTGGAAACCCATTTCCCATACGCTCAGCAGGAACCTGTTGATGAACATTTCTAGCATAAGGAGTGTGACTTATATTCTGAATCCTACTCTGCATCCCAGCAGTCTGTGGTGTCTTAAATTTATCTTTAGCCTATTCATTCCCTGCCAACCAACCTTCTGTTCTTGGTACAAGTGAGAGACCATTCGTTTTACTTGGTGTACTTTAATATCGAAATGGCCTACTCTGTAAAGCTAAACTAGATGGTCTATAAGGTCGCACACCCATAAAAGCTTTTGCAATATCTGCTGGTGAAGAGCCCACTTCATCAGGAAGATTTTGAATCACTATAGGAGTTGGAGCATTGGAATATAAACTATTATGCCAAAAAAAGTCATATTTTTTCTTCTCTTACCTTTTGTCGCTCAACACACCACCTTTGAGCCTTAGCATTAACTGCGAGAGAGAGTAGTGAGTGTGAACAGTCAACTGCGTGTGAATCCCTTGGTGCGGTGAGCGTGGATACTTCACGACCCTTCATCTCCTTGGCCTTCCCTCCTTCACCCAGCCTCACGCTGCTTCCACCTCTCACAACCCCTTAGCGGGATCCCATTATCCCTCCTCCCATCGATGCTTACCTCCCACAACATTCCCTCCTCCATGTCCCCTGCTTCCTCACCTCCCTTGCAGTTCCCTCATCTTCTCTACCTCCTCAGCCTCACACTGCCACACCCCCTCACTGCTCAACCTCACACTGCCCCTCTCCCACACCCCTCTCCCCACCCCCTCACCACTTCCCTCATCCCTGGTCTGACTACCCCCCCTCTCCCACATCCTCGCTTTCCCACTTACCCACCCGCCCGCCCCCTTACCTCTCCTCCCTTTCCTGCCCCCTTCCATACTCTCCCACACCCCTCTCCTAGCCCCCTCACTGCTTCCCTCATCCCCGCTCTCACCTCCCTCTCTGCCTCTGCCACCTCCCTCCCACACTGCCTCTATCAGAATTGAACTCGACACAAATTTGGTGCGGGAAAATGTATTAGAAGAGTAGCAGTGACTCATAAATTAAACCTGATAACATATCTCAGAAGTGTTGTGATAGACAATTAATTCGCTTGAACAACAATGGGATACATTGAAGGAATATTTTGAGAATATAATTTAGAGGGAGAGCCAGAAAGGATCGAAAAAAAAATGTGAAGGTTTGAGACAAAGAATTGACAGAGCATACAGTGCATAACACAGGGAATCAAAGGCAATCTTCCTGTCTAGGGGGAGAAAAGTTATAAGGAGAAGAAAACTAAAAATAGAGGTTGGCTCTAGGATTTGCTTCTCTGGGCACCATTATTTGTTTATTTATGCTTCATTATATTTTGTTTGTTGGATTGAGATAAAGAAAAAAAATAAATTAATTGTCTCAACAACAACCACATTTTTATGGACATGTCTACTTATGTTTTGATTATGCAACGAAAGAAGCCCCTCTAGGAAGTTCATTGGAACATTTTTAATAGAAGTCGGTTTGATTTCTCTAGATTGGATTGTTGAGAAAAATGGCTAAAATCAATGATGCATTAGAGTTGTTGCATAACCTCATTCATTCCACTGTTCATGATATGCTAAAAATGAGCAAGAACACTCTTTTTAATATTCAAACTTACTTACAAGATGCACAAGACAAGATTGAGTTTTTGTAGTTGGAGTCTCAGCTCCAGCAAGATGAACTTCAGCAAAAGAGTCATCATTCTTAACCTATTTATATTTAGAAAATTGAGAGGGACTCCCATCAACAGAAAGAATATGAAGTTGCAGTTGATTCACATTCAGTTCCTAGTTCAAGAGAAAATTTGCATGCAAGTGTCGAAATTCGGTCTGCACTTCCCAAGCCCATCATCAAACCTTGGGAAGAGCTTGTCCACAATAAGCACAGAACTAGTCTTGGATATGAAAAGGAGTTGTACTTTCATATTCCAGACTACTCCAAGCCCATCAAATTTCAGAGAGCCAGATTTCTTCATGACAGTTCACCTTCAACTATTCCAGATCTTACTCCTCTTCCAAAGCAACATTAACAGATTGAAAAAATGCCAACACTGTGATCAAGTTGGCCATATGAAATATCATTATTTCGATCTTCACCCATGCAAGCACTATGGTTGACACACCCATTCTTCATACAGATGCTTCAAAAACAAGCCTCCTGCAAGAATAAAGATTCATCTTGGATGGATTGCTTCTTGGCAATGGGCATCAACAACCAAGAAGATGTTTAAGTCACATGTCAGAACTTGTTCTAGAATATTGAACAATATTGCAGTTGAGTTTTCGCCATCATCTCACCTTGTACCTGACAGGGGGGAAAATGGTGGTCATCTACAAGCTTCAAAGCCACATCAAGTGAGCCTGAGCCACAATCTCTCATTCCAGATTCAGAGTTGTAGCCAAAGACAAAGTAGTTCAAGCAGGCCTGAGCCACAATTCGTCATTCTAGATTCATAGTTGTAACTAGAGACACGAATGCCCATGAGCATGCCTTTGGTTGGTGGACAAACTTAAACCATCTATGTGAGGTTGATATTCTTCCTCTTTCAGAACACTTCCTCTAGCAGAAGACTTTAGCTTCTTGCCAGACTTGGTAGAGTTCCGGAAAATGCATTAAGCATTCCAATGTTGGTGGTCATCCTTAAACCATCACAGGTTGTAGACTTCCCTTATTTTAGGTTGAAGGTCTCCCTCTTCAAATATGATGGACACTTCCTCTAGCAGAAGCCCTTAGCTTCTTGCTAGTTTTGGAAGAGTTCTGGGAACTGCAATAACCGTTGTGTTCCAATGTTGGTGTTCATCCTTAAACCACCTCTTTACGCCAACATTTCAGAGAGATGATTCAACCTAAGTGTTGCCATGCATACTTTTCAGATTTGTATTACAACTCTCTTCTTGGACTCACACATACCCCTTCGGATTAAGGGGGGGAATGTTGGACACCTAATCCTCTACGGGTAGGTGTGGAAGGAAAATAGTCAAAAAGGAGTCCAAGTGACCTTGGAATGTGGAATCCACGAGTCACATTAATGTAATATAAATGTACATCTATGAGTAATAGAAATGCAACAAATGCTTATCTTTCTATGTGTGTGTTTTAGTTTCTCATACACCATGTGTGTGTTTAACAAAAACACTAGAAAATGCCTCAAATTTTATGGAATAAATAACATGTACATGGTTCCCAAAATGTTTATGGGATAAATGACATGTAAATGGTTCCCAAAAACACTAGTAAATGCCTTAAATTTTATGGGAGAAATGGAATCTACATGGTTTCCAAAAACACTAGCATTTTCCTTATTGAAAATGCCGTAAATTTTATGGGAGAAATGGCATGTACATGGTTGGGAGAAATGACATGTACATGGTTCCCAAAAACACTAGAAAATGCTAACTTTATGGGATAAATGACATGTACATGGTTTCCAAAAACACTAGCATTTTCCTTAAAAATATATTAAATGAACATTTATTACAAATGACTTAAATTTATTGCAAATACATGGGAGAAACAGCATGTACATGGTTTCCAAAAACACTAGCATTTTCCTTATTGCAAATGCCTTAAATTTTATTGCAAATGCAGGGGAGAAATGACATGTACATTTGCAAATGCCAACTTTATGGGAGAAATGACATGCACATGGTTTCCAAAAACACTAGCATTTTCTTTAAAAATTTATTAAATGAAAATCAATTACAAATTACCTAACTTTTATTGCAAATGCATGAGAGAAATGACATGTACATGGTTTGCCTTAAAACACTAGCATTTTCATTAAAAATATATTAAATTAAAGTTTATGAGAGAATGACATGTACATGGTTTGCCTTAAAGTTTATGGGAGAAATGACATGTACATGTTTTGCCTTAAATTTTGCCTTATGTTTAAAAAATATATTAAATTAAAGTTTATGGGAGAATGACATGTACATGGGTTGAATTAAAGTTTATGGGAGAAATGACACATGTACATGGTTTTCCTTAAAGTTTTCGTTAAGTTTATGGGATAAATGCCTTAAATTTTATTGCAAATGCATGGGAGAAATGGCATGTACATGGTTTCCAAAAACACTGGCATTTTCCTTATTGAAAATGCCTTAAATTTAATTGCAAATGCATTGGAGAAATGCCATGTACATTTGAAAATGCCAACTTTATGGGAGAAATGACATGTACATGGTTTCCAAGAACACTAGCATTTTCCTTAAAAATATATTAAATGAAAATTAATTGCAAATGACTTAAATTTTATTGAAAATGCATGGGAGAAATGGCATGTACATGGTTTGCCTTAAAACATTAGCATTTTCATTAAAACTATATTAAATTAAAGTTTATGGGAGAATGACATGTACATGGTTCGCCTTAAGTTTTATGGGAGAAATGACATGTACATGGTTTGCCTTAAATTTTTCCTTAAGTTTAAAAAATATATTAAATTAAATTTTATGGGAGAATGACATGTACATGGTTTGCCTTAAATTTTATGGGATAAATGAAATGTAAATAGTTTTCCTTAAGTTTATGGGAGAAATGACATGTACATGGTTTTCCTTCAAGTTTACTTTAAAGTTTATGGGATAAATTACATATAAATTTCATGTAAATAGTTCCCAAAACACTAGCAAATGCCTTAAAGTTTATGGATAAATTACATACAAATGACATGTACATGGTTCCCAAAACACTAGCAAATGCCTTAAAGTTTATGGTATAAATAACATGTACATGATTTGCCTTAATGTTTGCTTTGAGTTTATGGGAGAAAGCCTTGAGTTTATGGGAGAAATGACATGTATATGGTTTGCCTTAAAGTTTTCCTTAAAATTTATGGAATAAATGACATCTAGAAATGACATGCCTTAAAGTTTGCCTTGCCTAGAGTTTAAGGGAAAAATGACATGCACATGGTTTGCCTTAAAGTTTATGGGAGAAATGACATATTTATGGGATAAATGACATAGAAATGACATGCCTTAAAGTTTGCCTTGAGTTTATGGGAGAAATGACACATGTAAATGGTTTGCCTTAAATTTTTCCTTAAAGTTTATGAGATAAATGACATAGAAATGAAATCTAGATGGTTCCCAAAACACTAGCAAATGCCTTAAAGTTTATGGGAGAAATGACATGCACATGGTTATCCTTAAATTTTTCCTTAAAGTTAATGGGAGAAATGACATGTACATGGTTCCAAAAACACTAGAAAATGCCTTAAAGTTTATGGGACAAATGACATGTACATGGTTATCCTTAAAGTTTGCATTGGGTTTATGGGAGAAATGGGGGAAACTACATGTACATGGTTATCCTTAAATTTTTCCTTAACTTTTATGGGAGAAATAACATAGAAATGACATTTACATGGTTCCAAAAACACTAGCAAATGCCTTAAAATTTATGGGAGAAATAGCATGTACATGGTTTCCAAAAACACTAGAAATGACATGTACATGGTTTCCTAAAGGAATAGCTTCCTCCTTTAATCCCAACATCATTATGAGTTGTATGTTTCTTGCTATTCTACTTTATGCCCACATTATGTCCATTTTTCTCTTTGTTAAGTCTTATGTCTGAGTTGGTTGGTGTTTATTTATAGATAATTATATCAACTTTCTACCTGCAATTGTAATGTCATCTGTAGAATGATCATCATACAGTAATGTTTATGCATGTTATGGGAGATGCAAACAGGTATGATATGTGGTGATGATGTTGAGATTTAGAGGATCGGTATTTCTCATGTTTGGGGTGTTGGATTTGATGTTGCTTCAATGTTGTGGCCATGGAATCTTAGCTTCAACAACTGTAGATCAAATTGATAATAACACTAGAAATCCAAGGAAGCCTCATGGAGAAGTGTTGAGTAATGGTTTATGGAATTCAATGATGATTAGAGGGTATGCAACTCCTGCAATGCCTTCTGCTCCCTCCAATTGCAGAATTGAATATTGGTAAGTATCATATGTTACATTATTCTAATAATCTAATATAGGTAAACATTACTTAGTGTAAAATAGACAGGGAATCAAATCCCATTGAATATGAGGTTACAATTAATATATAACTTATATAAAGATGTTGAACAAGAATCAAAGCCCATTGAATATGAGGTTACAATGACTCTATATCTTATATAAATAGGTTGAACAAGTAACAACAATTATGACAGCTTCTGTGATCAGACTAGTTGTAAACATGTAATGAGAGTAATGAACAAGTATAATTAAGCTTATATAGGTAATGTTCGATATGTGATTAGTGTGAACTTTGTAATTAGTCTGACTCTACGCTTATCAAGTTGTTAGATATGGTATAGTAACTCCCTATATCATCATGCTTGTAATCATACCTTGTACATTTCATAGAAAGTGTAATTCATTATGTGAATGCTTACTACTTATAGATTATCTACAATTGTATTCAGTTTAAGTCAGCAAGCTGGTTAAGCTCTTACACTAGACTTATGATTAGAGAGCTAGAACAAAGGGACTATAATTATGGTAATTTCTATCCCTAATTAACACCACGTATTCAGAGTAATATGATAGTACAACATGTTAGTTAGATGAAACATACCATGTCCAAGCTTTATGGAGAGAGTACAAACTAAGCCTATATCGGTATAAGTCACACAAGTGATGCAACAAACTATGTATCATACTCATTGTCATAGTAATCTAAATAATTAAGCTTATAATAGTGATATGGGATATTCTTACTAAGCTAACTAGTAGTGATTTATATAGGTATCTTACCCACAACAAATTCTGTAGGGAATTCTCAATGTCCTTCAGGAAGGAAAAAAATAATAGGGATATGGGTAGAAGCAATATTCCATAGATTTTTTAATGTGGATGCTCAATGAAGATTTTTCACTCTGGCCATATTTACTGCTTGATTTCATAAAGGTAGAAGAAAAGGCTTGAACAGATTTTCAGAGGCAATAACAGTCCTATAACACATGGCTTTGGATCCATTTAGACCACTAACAAAAATAATGGGTATCAAAGATCCTGGTTTGTTCTTTTGGTTATGGATCCATATATGTATGTGTAAGAGATTTCAATCCCTCCTGAACAAAAACTGTTAGGGAAAGGGAAAAGCACAGGCAACAGTTTTATTCAACTAAGAGTACTAGACTTTTTCATTGACAGTAATATGATATGTTGAAGGCCTAAAATTAAACCAAAATGCAAGGAAATTGGATATTTAAAAAATGTCTGTAAGTTATTAAGACTTAAATTTATTCTTTTCCAATATGATTATAATATTTCATTCAACAATTCAGTGATATTAATCAAAACCAACAGAAGAAATAAAATTATGAAAATCTTTGGTTTCATTTCCATGTGCAATTGTCTTTTGGAAGAATAAAAGTAAAAGTAGGAGGATGCAAATACCTGGAAATTTAGAGACAACGAGACAGTGAGAGCGCGCATGATGATCAGAAAATGAGAGCATGCACAATGCGTAGACAACGAGATGATGAGGCCGTAGATCGCTGAAAATGTCACCGAGGACACAAATAATAGAAAACCTACGAACACAGAAAAAGATTAAAAACAAAAAAAAAGCAATAAACAAAAAAATTTACAGAGCATAAACCATAAAACTTACCTTCTCACCTTCGATTTCTCCCCTCCTTGCCCATACAACAGCGCAAAACAGACAAAGCGTGTTAGGTCCCTATATCACTAGTATAGTCCCTTATTATTGTTAGTGTAAACCCCTTATTGTTATTATTGTACCCTTGTAACCCCCATTTTGTTATTATTGTGCCCTTAAATTATTATTGTTAGGTCGGCTAGGATTACATTGTGGCCCACTAGGATTACATTATGGCCCCATGGACCCCTATATATAGAAAGGAGGTTTTGTAAATTGTATCATCCAAGAATTTTTCATTTATGTAATGTATTGGAGGTTTCCCCCTCGAAGTGGCTCATTTCTAAGGCGTTGATATCTCTTTTCTTCTCTTTTGGAGCTGGTTACACAACATTTGGTATCAGAGCTTTGGATTCTAGGGTTTCGCTGCTCCAAACAGGTCATCGTGGAATTTTCGCTATAACGTTTTTTATACAACGTTTCAGAAGCTGAAATTTGTAGGGTGCGAAGCCGAAAGCCTGAGGAAGATTGTCTAAAAATTTCAGAGCTTGGTTGGCAATATTTTCGGAGATATGATCTATGTAAGTTAGGTATTTTTTCATATTCCCAAACAGGTCATCGAATTTGTGCTATAATGTTTTTATCTACGAAGGTTCAGAATCTGAAATTCGTATGGTACGAAGATGAAATCCTAAGGAAATTCATCAAAAAATTTCAGAGCTTGGTTCACAATATTTTTGGAGATATGATCTGTGGAAGGTAGTGCTTTTTCAAGCTCCTGAATTTCATCTCAAAGAGGTGATCGTGGGAAAAGTTCAATAACTCTCTCTCTGGAGATTGGATTGGAGTGCCGTCAAAAGTGGTCACAAGCACACAGACTGTAGTTTCCTAGCTATCAATTTTAGAGACAAAGGACAAAACAGTGACACGTGGCAAGTCGTACAAATTCGCTCTACTGAACCAGTCCATAATTAGGTCATTGTGGGAGATTGGACACAACTTTGTCTTGGAGAATCCAAATCACGTCAGACCTGTGGAATTCAAAAGCGAATTTAGAGGGCTACTTCAATGCTGAATTTAAGATATTGAAGAGCTGCAATCACAGAGATAATTCAATTTCAATATCGAGCTCCTCAAAGCAAGTAAAAGGTGTGTATTTTGTTTTTCGAATTGCATAAATCTTGTTTGAAAAATCAGTTTGAAGTGATTCCAAGGGAATATTGAGCATATATTTCAGTATTGGGTTCTGAAATGCCTCCTAAAAATAATTCCATACCCATTAATCCCTCAAAAATCTATACTATGACGCATGAAGAGGAAAAGTTGCAGTATGAGATATCAAAATTACGGTACCAAGTGCAACAAGTTTCGATCTTACGAAGAGAATTGAAGATGAAATAGATGGTTTAAAAGCGAGAAATGGAGGCTAAGTTGGATGTTTTTAAAATAAAATAATAGAAAATATGGATGATAAATTAGTGAAAGATCACATCGAGCATCAACAACAAGTTCTCCAACTCTCAAAGGATAACCCAACTTTGGTGCAGAATCTAATGAAACAACATGAAGATCAACATGACATCGAAAGAAAGTATTAAGCAGTCACAGAAACAAGAAATCGACAAGTACGATCAATTTCAGAGTTTCTTAGCAAGTGGAAGAACTTTTCTGTAGAATATTTCACATGGGAGGATGAGAATTTTATACAGAAGCATCAAGAAATAATCAAGCGTTGAGGACAACACTTGTTTGAAGGAGAGGGGCATGTTAAGTCCCTATATTAATAGTGTAGTCCCTTATTATTGTTAGTGTAAACCCCTTATTGTTATTATTGTACCCTTGTAACCCCCATTTTGTTATTATTGTGCCCTTAAATTAGTATTGTTAGGTCGGCTAGGATTACATTGTGGCCCACTAGGATTACATTATGGCCCCATGGACTCCTATATATAGAAAGGAGGTTTTGTTCATTTGTATCATCAAAGAATTGTTCATTTATGTAATGTATTGGAGGTTGCCCCCTCGAATTGGCTCATTTATAAGGCGTTGATATCTCTTTTCTTCTATTTTTGGAGCTGGTTACACAACAAAGCGAGACAACACCCCTGCAACAATGCAACACAAACAAAGCAAGACAACACCCCTACAATATTGCAACACAAACAGAGTGATACAACACCCCTCTAACAATGCAACAAAAAAAAAGTGAGACAAAAAACAACAGAGAAAAAATAGAGCAACAGTAACTAACTGAATGGTAACAAACCCAAAACTTGTTGCGGTCTGGGGGCCAGTATATTTATAAGAAAAAGTTCAACTGAATTATTTTAAAAAGTTCGGCCAAACTAATAGTTCGGTCGGACTATTAGTTCGGCCGAACTATTAGTTCGACCAAACTTTTTTTGCCAGTTTTCCCATCTCTAGGAAAAAATCTGTTTACCCACACCATCAGTACGCTGTCAATGTAAATGGCAGAATTAGTTCAGCCGAATTAATTTCGAAATTTCGGCTGAACTGTTAGGAAAATGAAATTTCCGACCGTGTTTCTCACAAAGGTGTAACCCTCCTTCGAATTTTTACCCCATATCTAACAACAACATATTGATCCACCAATTGAAGAAACTACATCAATATAATTCTTTGAGTCAGACACATTAAAAAAAAAAAAAAAAAAACATGGAAGATGGCACCTCCAAACAGTCATTAAATCAACCACCATTTCTGAAATGATATGTAGACATAATGACAACCAAATAACACTAGGTAGGAACAAGTATGCAAAATTATTCACCTCTTCTCTTGAGCGCATTATGGTTAGAAATTTGTTTTCAATGCACAAGAGAGAAGGTTTCGTAGGTTGAAGGTGTCTAGGAGTCTCGTCCACCCTCGAACAGTTAAGTGCAACTAACTCCATCACTTATGCAACATGGAAAATGACAAGAAAACGAGGGTGATAATTACGAGGAGTGGGTCAACCGGTATATAAGGGGAATACGTAGGTGGTAATGGGGACCAGATCACCCAAAACACTAAGCCCACTACCATAAGAACAATAAAAGGACAATCTCAAACTTCATTTTTACCAAGATTTTATTCCCAAAATGGTAAGAGAGTCCCACTACATCATTGATAGTTGAGCTATCCACCAATAGAGGTTCCTTAGGTTTCTAAAGAGGTGCTCCAAGGTTTAAAAGCAACTTCTATAGGAGAAATAGAGTTGATACAAGAGAAACATAACTAATACAAGAGAAACAAAGGTGCTACAGGAAGGGACATATTTTCTATAGGAGAAGTCAAAGTGCTACATGAAAGTCCAGAAAGCTGCAAAAACCCTGATTTAGAGCAACTTTTTAGAAATTAATTAATAGAGCAATGAAATAAATAAAATATTACAAAAATGCATAAAATAAGAAAGAAAAAAATATACGTAGTTCACCAAATTTGGGCTACGTCCATGGAGAAACAACTATTCCTTCCTTTTATATTATCCAAAAAAAATGAAGAGATACAACCTACATCAGATTTGCTATAATTTCCTCTTAGATCTCACACAATATCCTCTCTATTTCTCGCTCAGAAAAATCATATAAATCTGCAATACAATTCCATCATATAAACTGATGGGTCTCCTTCTAGCAAAAAAACCCTAAATTAAAAATAACTTCTACCGTAAGATCACTCACCCAATGAATGGCCCAAATTGAATACTAAAGTACAATATTTTACAAGGAAAATTTTCATCTATTTTTAGCTTTGGGAGCACTGCCCCCAAACCCCTGTCAGGTGGAGGATCCAAGCATGCAACCCCCCCTAGAATTCCCATAAAACAATAGTGGGGGGGAAATCACCCCCAAAACTCCCCGTCGGGGATTGGGATCCAAACATGGCTGACACAATACCCATGAACTAGGAAGAAAATTAGGCTCCACATCCAACGATCTCCCACTTGGAGATTGATTATATCAGCTCCATTGTTGCTTCCCTTATTGGAAAATGCTTTCACTTTATACCTGGTTGTTTCTCATTTTCATCATCATTCTTGAATACCAATTGAAATTGAGAAGAATCTCAGTTTGTCCCTAGTTACAACTTTTGTTAACATATCTGCAGGATTCTGGCTAGTGTTTATATTTTCCAACGTCAATTGTCCATTTTCCAACATTGACTGTATGAAATGGTACTTGAGTTGTATATGTTTACTCTTGGAATGAAATTCTAAGTTCTTTGAAAGATGAATGACACTCTGGCTATAAATTTATAACCTTCCCATCTCCTACTTCTTGCCCAATTCAACGATAAAACTTTGTAACTAAATAATTTATTTACTAGCCTTTGTGGCAACAACATGCTCCTCTTATGTTGTTGAAAGTGCAACAATGTTTTTCAATTTTGAAACCCAACTGACAACTATTCCACCTAAAGTAAACACATACCTTATGATACTCCTCTTTTTATCTCTATCACCTACTATATCTGCATCAACATATCCCTATACAGAAATGTTTGAACCACCTAAGTATAATGCTTTATTTGGTACCTCTCAAATACCTGAGAATCCACTTTACTACCATCCAATTCTCTTTTCCTGGATTTTTCATATACATGCTTACAACTCCCATTTTTTGAGAATGCAACAAGATGATGGAGCTTAGTGAAAAGAAGTCACCTTCACTAAGTGGGCCCGCAGGCTATTTTTGGCGCAAAGTCTATTTTTAGACTATGTCTATTTTTAGACATATGGATCATGGTCTACGAGTTGCAGGATGCTATTTATGGATGGTTGGTCAAGTTGGTAAAAATAGATGGAACTCTATTTTTAGACATACTGGGCGGAGTCTATTTTTAGACTGCCAGTCTAAAAATAGATCAGTCGAATATTATTAGCTCTTAATAATATTTGGACTATAAACATTATCTTATCCTCTTGGAGCACTTTAGTTCGAGCTACGGATGTGGCACATGCAGCTGACAGAAGGAATTACGCTATTCCTAGGGGTTAGTTGAGCTATTGCATGGTTGACTTCAGTTAGAACTCATGTGGCAAAGTTTGGTGGAGTTGATGAGACAGTTGGTGGAGTTGTGTTCTGTTTAACTTAGTTGAACTAGTTGTATTTAGTCTAACTGACAAATACACTAGTGATGAGTGGTGTGAATTAATTATTAATTAATTCACTAATTATTAATTCATAAATCAACTAAAGAACACATCAGTTAACTGCAATGCATGGACAGTTCAGTGGAGACGAGTGTTAGAGGTGGGTGAAAGGGTGAGTCTACTATCAGTTGTGACTATAGCTGTGCATGAGATTTGCACACACATTGATTGAGATTTCCAATGAGGATTGCGCAGTATAAGCCAAGGGGATTCGAACTTGGATCTTATCATTCTTCATCTTGGATTGCGCAGTAGAGGCAGGCAGACAGGTGGAGCAGATTGGAGCATGGGATGTGCATGATCTGAGCTTGTTTTGTGTGTAACAATTGGAGATAGTGTTGAGAGCTTGTGAGGAGTTTGTACTATGATTGTTACATGTTCTCTATCATTATAATATACAGATAGTTGGGGGTTTTCAGCTGTAAGCTTTCCCCATTACATACTATGTTGATATGTGTGATTGATTAATGTTTCAATGTGCACATGCGATTGTTTTTAATTCCGCAAATTGATGATCAATGGTAGAAGAGGTTACGTATTATGCATGAAGCTCAAATAGTGTGTAATCAGGATAATCTTGGTGAATAACTCATCTATTATTCAAATTTCTACATGGTATCAGAGCAAAGTTGATCATCAGATCTATTACAGTGATTACATTTTATTTCTTTAGGCAGAGTCTGTAAGAGGGCCAGGTAGCCTCTGGATTCATCCTTT
This sequence comes from Pinus albicaulis, assembly GCA_034641835.2. Classification (NCBI taxonomy): domain Eukaryota; kingdom Viridiplantae; phylum Streptophyta; class Pinopsida; order Pinales; family Pinaceae; genus Pinus; species Pinus albicaulis. The sequence goes on along the minus strand of CM076576.1, from coordinate 437,499,412 downwards.
CTTTGAAAGGTGAAATATCCAGTAAATGCCCCTATAGTCTATCTCTGTACTAGAAATACTTTGTTCTCACAATTTCAGATCAGAAGCGGTTGAGTTTTGAGCTGGTGGAATTTGAATTTGCAGCAGTGTTTTCTTGGTGTCGAAGTCAAGATGTCTTTCAACGGATTGCGATTGGAGTATGCCCTTGAGGGCAGCTCGAATTATATTGCATGGAAGGACAGGATGGAGGTGGTGTTAGATGACAATGGGCTGAAAGATTTCATAGATGCTGAAGTTCCAAAGCCTTCTTCTAGCGATGCTGCCTTGGTTGAGGCTTGGCAAAAGAAGACAAAAAAGTGTCGAAGGATTCTGTTGGAGGTGTGAAGGATCACATAGTGTCCAGCCTGCATGGAAAAACTTCTCCATACTTGATGTGGAAAGTGTTGATAGATTTATTCCAAAGCAAGAGCGACCAGAGGAAGTTGGCGCTCAAGGATAAACTCAGAAACATAAAGATGGAGAAAGGTGACAGTATGCCCAAGTACCTCATGAAGTTCACCCAATGCAGGGATGAGCTGGGAAGTGTGGGGGTGACTATAGATGATGAGGAATTGGTGAGCTTGGCTCTCCTTGGGCTTCTGAAGAGTTTGCATTCCTATCAGGACTCTGTCAATGGTAGGGAGAAATTGCCAGGATGGGAGTGACTTTGGTCAGATCTTGTACAAGAGGAGATAAGGCGGAGTACCAAGGACAGATCTTCATCAAACGCATTTGATGAAGAAAATTGCGCTTTGGCTGCCAAAGCAAATAAGGGGAAGAGCAAGAAATCTTCTCAATCTGGTGCGAAAGGCAAGAAGCAGGACATGTCCAAGGTGAAGTTCTTTCACTGTCACCAACACGGACATTATGCCACAAATTGTCCGCAGAAGAAGAAAAATAAGAAGGCTGCTGGATCTGCAGCAGGAGAGGCCTTAGCCTTGCAGTTTGAGCTAGATTTTTCGCTGATCGCATGCTTGGTATCAAGTGTGATGGGTTCAGTTTGGTTCTTGGACAGTGGTGTGTATTTTCACATGACATGAGATCGAGATTTGTTTTCTGATCTGGATGAAAAAGATCTTGGAGTGCACATCGAGATGGGCGATGATGGTAGATTCAGTGCGACCGGTATCGGTACCATTTCCTTTGAGAGGGAGTCTGGTAAACCCTTCGTATTGAAGGAAGTGATGCATGTTCCAGGATTGAAGAAGAATCTTATCAGTGTGGTGATGTTACCCATGGAGGGATATGATGTTGTCTTCGGCGGGGAAAAAACTTTCTGCTTGTGATAAGACAAGCTTGGAGAAACCGGAAGATAGGGGTTCGAGTCGGGAACCTTTATCAATTGTAGGTAGATGGCTGCACGGAAATGGATGGTTGCACGGAAATGGCATGCAAGGCGAAGGAGTGGTGAGCCGAGATGATGGCGAGTTTGTGGCACGAAAGATTGGGCCACCTTCACCATGGAGCTTTGGAGATGCGCGACGGTTCTACTAGGGCTTCTGGGGTACTCTTGCGCGGTCGGATCGGTCTGAGGGATGTACCTTGGGAAAATTTGTGAAAGCCACCTTTCACGAGAAGGATAGTCGCGCCACGACGATCCTTGAGAGAATTCACACAGACGTGTGTGGACCTTTCTCAGTAGCTTCGACAGCAAAGCACAAGTACTATGTGATCTTTGTTGATGACTATTCTCGGAAGTGCTGGATCTTCTTCATGCAGAAGAAGAGAGAGACATACTCAAATTTCTGTGAGTTCAAGGCGCTAGTTGAGAAGGAACCGGGGAAGCAGGTGAAGCCTCTTAGGAGCGACAATGGTGGTGAATTCATCTCTGGCGAATTCAAGGACTTTTGCAGCGCAGAAGGAATTCAAAGAGAGCTCATAACACCTCATAACCCACAGCAGAACGGGGTTGCTGAGCGGAAGAACAGAACGATCGTGGGTGCTGCACGGGCGATGTTGCATGATCAGGGCCTACCCATTCACTTGTGGGCAGAGGCATGCAATACTGCAGTATATGTGCAGAACCGTTGTCCTCACAAGGTACTTGGCATGAGTACCCCCGAGGAGGCGTTTTCTGGTAAGAGGCCTGATATTTCCCATTTGAGGATTTTTGGTTCACCTGTTTACATTCATGTGACGAAGGATGCCAGGAAGAAGCTGGAGCCGACCGCAGAGGTTGGGATACTTGTGGGATACACTGATACGCCCCACAACTATCGTGTGTATTTTCCAGACAGACGCAAGACTGTTGTGGGACGAGATATCAAATTTTAGGAGGAGAAAGCCATGAAGTGTTCGCTTGAGAGGGAGCCACACTTGCATGCAGAGGAGGAGCTATTAGTTCCTAAGAATGAGCTTCAGGATGTGGATCAACCACAAGAGGAAGTTCATGGAGTGGAAGAGACCACTCATGCAGTGCCAACCATCAGAGGGTGGAAGCGCACTACAGAAGCTGAGCGACTGGCTCAAGATGCAGATAAGGTTGTAGGACCACCTACAGCACAGCGCAGACAGAGACATTCACTGGAACGGTACACTAGATACATGGCTCTTGTGAGAAAATGTGTCGTGACAGAGCGATCCTCTTTCGAGGAAGCTGTGGAGGACCCCGCATGGGTAGATGCCATGGTGGAAGAGTATGATTTGATTGTTAGAAACAGTGCATGGGAGATTGTCCCAAGGCCGGAAGGGAAATCAGGCCGGAAGGGAAATCGATGGTGGGTTCGCGATGGATCTACAAAGTGAAGCAGGTGGCTGATGGGAGTGTGGAGAAGTACAAGGCAAGATTTGTTGCCCGTGGCTTCTCACAGATCGAGGGGATCGATTATGAGGAGACGTTTGCACCTGTCGCAAGGTACTCTTCCATACAGACGATCCTAGCTCTCTCAGTGTAGATGGGTTGGCACATCCATCAGATGGATGTGAAGACTACGTTCCTCAATGGAGTCATTGAGGAGGAAGTGTACATAGAGCAGCCCAAAGGTTTCGAGATCTTCAGCAGCGAGTCGCATGTGTGCAGGCTCAAGAGAGCGTTGTATGGGTTGAAACAAGCACCTCGTACTTGGTACACACGGATATACAGTTATTTCACCGGACTTGGATTCTCCAAGAGTGAGGCGGATCCTAACCTATACCAGATTGTGGTAGAGGGTAAGTTGCTGATCATTGTACTTTATGTAGATGATTTGATTCTGATAGGTGATGAGCTGTTGATACTTTCATGTAAGGAGGATCTTGCTAGAGAGTTTGAGATGAAGGACTTGGGCCTCCTTCATTATTTCCTGGGATTGGAAATTTGGCAGCGCAGTGATGGACTATTTTTTTCTCAGGGTAAGTATGCCCGGGAGATACTGGAGAAGTTCAACATGCATGGCTGCAAGCCTGTTGATACTCCTCTTCCTGTTGTCTGGAGGAAGGAGGATGCTACTTCAGCGGAGGTAGTGGATGCCACTGTTTATCGACAGTTGGTGGGGTCTCTTATGTATCTGGTCAATACACGACCCGATATATGCTATGCTGTTAACCAGCTTTCGCAAGCTATGGTTAAGCCTACCAAGCTCTTATGGAAGGCAGGCAAGCATGTATTGCGTTATCTTAGAGGCACATCGGGATATGGCTTGTGGTACAGACAGGAGGATGAGGTGAAGCTATGTGGCTTCACGGATGCAGATTGGGCAGGGAGCCCAACGGACAGAAAGAGCACATCTGGAGGGATCTTTAGTATCGGGTCGACAGCAGTTTCTTGGTACAGCAGGAAGCAGAGATCCGTGGCACTCAGTTCAGCAGAGGCTGAGTATATGGCAGCAAGCTTGGCTGCATGCGAGGCCATATGGATGAGGAAGATCCTGGTCGGGTTGTTCGGGTCACACTTGGAGCCTACCGTGATTTATTGTGATAACCAGAGTTGCATTAAACTCTCGGCTAATCCAGTATTTCATGATAGATCCAAACACATCGACATCAGGTACCATCATATCAGAGATTGTGTGCAGCGGAGGATCATGTTACTTTCATACATTCCCACGGAGGATCAAGATGCTGATATCTTGACGAAGGCGCTCACCAGGAGAAAATTCGAATACCACAGAGGTAGGATAGGGGTTGCAGATAATCCATATCTTGTTGAGAGGGAGTGTTGAAAATGCAACGAGATGATGGAGCTTAGTGAAATGAAGTCGCCTTCACTAAGTGGGCCCGCAGGCTATTTTTGGCGCAAAGTCTATTTTTAGACTATGTCTATTTTTAGACATATGGATCATGGTCTATGAGTTGCAGGATGCTATGTATGGATGATTGGTCGAGTTGGTAAAAATATATGGACCTCTATTTTTAGACATTGGGCGGTTTCTATTTTTAGACTACCGGGCTAAAAATAGAACAATCAAATATTATTAACCCTTAATAATATTTAGACTATAAACATTATCTTTTCCTCTTGGAGCACTTCAGTTTGATGCTTGGATGTGGCACATGTAGCTGACAGAAGGAAATACACTTTTCCTAAGGGTTAGTTGAGCTATTACATGGTTGACTTCAGTTAGAACTCATGTGGCAGAGTTTGGTGGAGTTGATGAGACAGTTGGTGGAGTTGTGTTCGGTTTAACTTAGTTGAACTAGTTGTATTTAGTCTAACTGATAAATACACTAGTGATGAGTGGTGTGAATTAATTATTAATTAATTCACTAATTATTAACTCATAAATCAACTAAAGAATACATCGGTTAACTGCAATGCATGGACAGTTCAGTGGAGACCAGTGTTAGAGGTGGGTGAAAGGGTGAGTCTACTATCAGTTGTGACTATAGCTGTGCATGAGATTTGCACACACATTGATTGAGATTTCCAATGAGGATTTCACAGTACAAGCCAGTGGGATTTGAGCTTGGATCTTACAATTAACCATCTTGGATTGCGCAGTAGAGGCAAGCTAACATGTGGAGGAGATTTGAACTTGTGACTTGTTCATATCTGAGCTAGTTAGTGTGTAACAATTGGAGATAGTGCTGAGAGCTTGTGAGGAGTTTGTGCTATGTATTTTTACATGTTCTCTATCATTATAATATATAGATAGTTGGGGGTTTTCAGCTGTAAGCTTTCCCCATTACATACTGTGTTGATATGTGTGATTGATTAATGTTTCAATGTGCGCATGCGATTGTTTTTAATTCCGCAAATTGATGATCAATGGTAGAAGAGGTTATTTATTATGCATGAAGCTCAAATAGTGTGTAATCAGGATAATCTTGGTGAATAACTCATCTATTATTCAAATTTCTACACCATTGCGTGAGAAATATCAGGCCTTATGCAGACCATTGCATACATTAAGTTTCCAAAAACGTATGCATATGGAACTTTACACATATAATCCATCTCTTCCAGGGTCTTGGGACATATCTCCTTACTTAGTTTGAAATGGCTAGCTAAAGGTGTACTGATTGGGTTTGTATTCTATATATTAAATATTTCAAACACCTTTTCTATGTACTCACTGTGACACAATGTTAATTTGTGTTTTTTCCTATCTCTTGTTATTCTCATACCAATGATTTGTTTTGTAGAACCCAAATCCTCTATTGCAAATGAATTTTCCTTTGAGCATATTTATTTCATGCATGTTAGACCCTGCAACAAGCATGTCATCTACATACAATAAAAATATAATATAGATGCCATCATTTTTACTTTTAAGATAAACACAATGGTAAGAGTGACATCTAGTATAACCTTGTACAAACATAAAGCTATCAAACATTATATACCACTGCCTTGGAGCCTGATTTAATCCATACAAACTCTTCTTCAATTTTCACACTAACTTCTCCTTCCCTTTGACCTCATACCCTTATGGTTGCTACATATATATTTCTTCCTCCAAATCTCGATGGAAAAAGTTGTCTTTACATCTAACTACTCAAGATGCAAATCTTTTGTTGCCACTAGACTTAAAATAGTTATGATTGAAGTCATTTTTATAAGTTTAGTCTTATACCTCTGTTTACCTCCATCTTCTTCCTTCAACATGTAAACTTGTTTATTCCGCAATGAAACCTGTAGGAAACTTGACTAAGTCCCAAGTATTGGGAGTTCATCTCTTCTTTCATGGCTTGCTCCCACTTCTTCCTAGTTTCTATCTTCATTTCTTCTTCATATATTTCCAGCTCACCAGAAGTATTCAACGATACATAATATAATGAAGGAGAGTATCGTTCAAAGGGTCTAATTATCCTGGTAGATATTCTAACACCACTTTTACGTGTTTGAGGTGTTTGTTTCTATTGTGGTTGTTGTGGATGTTGATCATTGTGATTTTCAGTCACCTTTACTTTTTATGTAATCTCATCAAGCACTGTGTATTATTTTTTTTATTTTTATTGTTTCTTTCCCTACATTTGATCCTTATACAAGATATTTTCATTAAATATGACATCTCTACTCATATGATTTTGTGATTTTCATAATCATATAAGCGATAAAAAAATATTTTACATCATATCCAATAAAGGTACATTTCTTTGATTTTGCCTCAAGATTTTCTCTTTTTTATTTATTGATGTGGAAAAAGGCTTCACAACTGAAAGTATTTAAAAATGATTAGTGTACTTTTTAATTTGTCCATGCCTTTGAAGAAAATATAACAATGGGATTCAAACTGATATTGTAATGTAGTAAAACAAGATATTGAAGCCTTCTACAATTTGCGAAAACAAAAAACGATCACACAATCACATAACAAGTAAGAGAAAGAGAAAATAAATTGCAAAACACAAGATGTATATGGGGAAAGCACACTCCCTAAAAACCCACTATTTTTGTATCACATAAAGTCAAGATCATGAAATAATACAATAATTTTCTCTCTAAATGAAACTCCCGCACTTTTCCAACTATCTCACTTTGATCTAGGAAAAATCTGTCAATTACTTAACCAATTCTCAGCGTCTACTCAACCTGCCTTGCTCATGCATTCTTGGAGGAATTGTTTCCCTATTAAATAGAATATTCCCTTTAATTTATTGCACAATGCATCCTTGGCCTCGACATGAATCTATAACTGACCTGTACAATATTCTAATTATATAGTTGATATTTATCATCCCTTTAACCTTAGTCTCAACCGAGCCTTCCTTAGATCTGACTTGCAACAAATATTTATAGTGAATTATCAGTTAACTTATTTACCACTACTTGTGAATTAAACCATATTTAATTTACTAGACCTCTCACTAGCTCATCTCTCAGTTAGAACTAGTTAAACTTATTTTAACTCAATTAATTGAGTTAACTAATTAAAACTCACAAATAACTATAACTGGACCCCCTTAAATCATGGGATAACTCTACATGCCTCCTCTCTGACCCTCAACTTGAATTTTATAATCTAAATCAGTCATTATGACTTAGTTAACTAATACAAGTTGTCATGAGATGAAATTACAAATTCTCTTCATATTTAATTAAGGGAAAATTAAATCTAAAGCCCCCTTTCGGTGCCATTTCTTGGTACCATTTCAATGCTCCCTCTCAACAAGAAAGGGATTATCTGCTACCCCAATATTGTCTCTATGGAATTCTAATTTTCTTCTTTCCAATGCCTTCATCAGGATGTTTGCATCCTGCTCCTCTGTGGGAATGTACTCTAATTACATAATTCACCTTTGAGCACAATGTCTGAGATGGTGATACCAGATATCAATATTCTTGGACCTATCATGGAATACTGGATTAATTGGGATTTTGATGCAACTTTGGTTATCAAACTGTATCACTGTTAGATCCATATGTTGACCAAACAAACCAAGTATCTTCCTCATCCAGATGGCCTCGTATGCTGTCTGACTGACCGCCATGTACTCTGCCTCTTCTGAACTGAGTTCAACTGATCTATGTTTCCTGATATACCAAGAAACGGCTACTCATCCTATGTTGAAGATGCCTCTTGATGTCCTCTTCCTGTCGGATGGACCTCCTGCCCAATCTGCATCGGTGAAGTCTTGAAGCTTCACTCCCTCTGTCCATATATACCATAATTCATACTCTGTAGTGCCTCTGAGATATCTCAACATGTGCTTACCTATCTTCCAAAAGAACTTCGTAGGCTTAACCATAACTTGGCTCAGTTGGTTAACTGCGTAGCATATGCCGGGTCATGTGTTCACTAAATACATGAGTGAACCCACAAGCTGCCTGCAAATAGTAGCATCCACTACTTCGCCCAAATTAGCATCCTCCTTCCTCCAGTTTCCTACTAGAGGAGTCTCCATGGGTTTGTTTCCCTCCATATGGAACTTCCTCAGAATCTCTTTGACATACTTGCCATGAGATACAAATAGCTCCCCGTATCTTTTCCATATTTCCAATCCAAGGAAATAGTGCAAGATACCCATGTCCTTCATCTCAAATTCTCTTGGAAGATCCTCTTTGCAAGACTTTATGAGTTGTTCATCACCTGCCAGTATTAGATCATCGAAATAAAGTATAATAATCAAAATATTACCATCAACCACAATATTTTATAGGTTTGCATCGAATTCACTCTTAGGGAAGCCCAACCCAATGAAATAGTTTTCGATCCTCGTGTATCAAGAATGAGGTTCTTTCTTAAGCCCATACAATGCTCTCATGAGTCTGCTCATGTGACTACCTGTCTAAGGTCTCAAAACCTTCTGACTACTCAATGTACACTTCTTCCTCAATAACTCCATTGAGAAAGGCTCTCTTTACATCCATTTGATGTATCTACCATCCCATCTGTGGTGAGAGTGTAATGATCGATATCATATATGAGTACCTTACGACTAGTGAAAAAGTCTCATCGTAGTCAATCCCCTCCACCCGAGAGAACCCTCTAGACAAAAATATAGCCTTGTGTTTCTCCACACTCCCATCTGCTTCCTGCTTCACCTTGTAGACCCACCTATATCCTACAACTAACTTCCCCACTGGTCTTGGGGCATCTTCCCATGCACTTTTTTTGATAATGAAGTCATACTCCTCAACAATGAAATAAACCCACACTAGTTGATGCACTGCTTCCTCAAAAGAGGATGGTTCTATATCAATACCTTCGCTCATAAGAGCCATGTATCATGTGTACTGCTCTAGGGACCTTCTCTTCCTATGCTGCAATGTGGGTGCTCCCACATTGTCTCTCACATCCACCAATAATCTGTCAGCCTCTCTGTTGTGCTTCTTTCCATCTCTAGTAGATGGCTCTGCATGAGTGGTTTCTACCACTCTCTATTCCTCTACCTGTGGATGATCCACATCCCGAGGTTCATCCTTTGGAGCCAAGAGCTCCTCAACTACATTCAACTCGATCTCCCTCTCAAGCAATAATCGCATGGCTTTGTCTTCATCGAATTTCATATCTCTTCTGACAACTGTCATCCTGTGTGTTGGAAAGTACACCCGATAGTTGTGAGGTGTATCAGTGTACCGCACAAATACCCCCAATTTTTTTGTTGTCTCTATCTTCTTCCTGGAATATTTGGTTACATGGAAATAAATAAATGAACCAAAAAAATTAAAATACGATGCATCTAGTCTCTTACCTGAAAAGGCCTCCTCTAGTGTACTCATCCCAAGTATCCGATCAAGACTTATATTATGTGAAAATAATGGTGTATTGCATGCTTCCACCCACAAATGCAATGGTAGGCCATGATCATGCAACATAACCTGTGCTGCTCCCACAATAGTTTCATTCTTCCTTTCTGCAACCCCATTCTGCTATGGGTTATGACATGCTATCAATTTTCTTTGAATTCCTTCTGAGGCACAAAATTTACTGAATTTGTCAGCGATGTATTCTCCACCATTATTTCTCCTCAGAGCCTTCAACTTCTTCCCTATATATTTCTCGACAAGTGTCTTGAACTCATAAAACTTGGAGAACATCTAATATTTCTTCTACATGAAGAAAATCCAACACTTTATTGAAAAATCATCAAAAAAATCACATACTACATGTAATTTCATGTGAAAGTTGTCGAGAACGGTCCACACATGTCTGAGTGAACTCTCTCAAGGATCGCCTTGGCTTGTCTTTCCTTATCGTGAAAGGTGGGTTTGGTATAATTCCCCAATTTACACCCTTTGCATGTATCTCTCTGCGCAAGCACACCCTTCTAAAGTCCTGTAGAAATATACTGCATGATCCTCAAATCGCTATGGTGTAGATGGCCCAATCTCCTATGCCATAACTCACCAATGTCTCGGTTTTCCACCTTCTCTACTTTAATGGTCAATGTTGTGGAGTCTTCCACATCTAGTTTGTAGACGTTCTTTACTCAAATCCCAATCCTTTTCACCTCTCTTGTGGCTTTGTAACAAAGGAATGCCTTTCCTTCACTGAATATCACATCATAGCCACAATCTTCCAACATAGCAACAAAAACAAAATTCTTCTTTAAACCAAGAATATACATGACATATTTTAATGTGAGTGAATTACTTAACTCCCTCTAAAAGGTACCTATACCTACACCTGTAGCGCTAGACCTCTCGTCGTTACCCATCTCGATGTGCATCTGGAGATCCTTCTTCTCCAAGCTACTGAATATTTTTTGTTGCTGATCATATGGAATGAAGCTCCACTATCCAAGTACCACACAAAACCCATGACCGATGATGCAGGAGCATCCTGATCAAATGTTATTAGTTATTTGGGAGACTTTGGTGGACTTATGTTTTAAAGAGAGGTCATTCTCTCAATGTATTTTTAAATGTTTTGAGTGATTTAGAATAGGATTTAATTAATATTGTGAGAAAAATTGTAAAAGTTCTCAAAAGTTGGAGAACATGAGATAATTAGGGATTGAGATATTTGAGAAATTATTTTAGATCTTAAATTAGCAATTAGTTCATGATTTATGGGATTGAGAAGATCCTTAGGGATAAAAGAGAGATTTTAGGAATTGATGAATATTTAGAAGAATTAGGGATTTTTTGAGTAAACTAATGACCTAAACCAAAATTTGTTATAGAACCCTTTTGTATAAATTGTAAACCTCGAATGCATGGAAAGATAGAGGGACATGATACAAGAAGTAAAGAGAGAAAAATGGTGAAGTGAATGTAGATCAGGCATAACGAAGAGTAGACAGAACACGAGATGTTCTGAGATTATGTAAATTTCATGAATAATATATTTTAGCTTGATGGGAAATTCCTGTTTTGGTATTGAAATTTGGTTTGAAATGCTTTGAATTTATAATTTGTATATATTGGTGGTGATTTTCTGTTTTGAATTAATTTAGGCATATTATCTATTCTTCATTTATACTTCGGGTTATAAATTAATCTCACTAAAGAATTAAGTGCTAAAACCTTTCAATTATGGTTAAGTGCGCAGCTTTCTAGTGGAAGAAAATCCTAAGTTTTCAGTGAATTCTACAATGGTTGATTTCAAATAAAATTGCACAAACAACTCAGAGTATAGTGCTTTTGAAGCCTTAGTTCATCACACCGTGCTTTTGGAGGAAATCGGATCAACTATCTGTTCCTTTAGTTCTTTCGAGATTGATTTCAACGAATTTTCATTCCCAATTGGAGACTATTGGATCTTTCAAAACACTCACAAATTTTTGGTTGAGAGCTTGTAGATGTAGAGGTATTAAGGTGACTGGACAAAATTGAAATAGAGAATTGAAGATGCAACAGAATTGCGATGGAGTCTTACGATTTGAAAACCACAACCGAATGGAACTTTGAGTCAACAGTAGGATCAGAACCATTCACAACTCAAAGAGTGGTTTTCTCATAACTGAGAAGTGGTAAGTGGTAATTGTTGAAGGTGTGCGATAAGGGTCTGGAGGTGCCATGTTGCACTAAAAAACCGGCCGTTTTACATATAATGAAAACCTTAAAGGTCATGCTTATTAAAATGTGATATCCGTCCGATTAAATGTTTGCGGGTAGAACGATGATAAATTTGCATAGTTTATAGACTGTGGGACCAATATATATATATGTTGGCACTTTGGGTCTTAATTCAAAGTGGAAATCATAGATCGAAATTTCATAAAGTGTGTGTTTTATTATGGTTTATAACCATAGTCGTGTCAAGTGATAATTAATTATACATGAAGTGTTACCACTGTTTTGGGGGAATGCATTCTATGTGTATACTATGGGTGATTGCAGCATAGGCTGCATCATTAGTGGTATCATAGAAAACGCTCTTTGAAATTGAGAAATAAACACATAAATTATTTTTCTCATTTAGACGGAGATTGATATTTCCAACAGTGAATTGAATGAGTTGTAGAAAGGGACTCTGCGTGTTGTTGAGCGAGGATATTGTATTGTTGAAATTCAAGCCATGAATTGTGTTATGATTGGATGTTGTTGGAATAAGATCCTAATTAATGTAGCTCTTGTTTAAATCCAGGATTGGTTGTTGTGGCAACATATGTATGTTGAAAGAACTCACCGTGGAAGCATGGAGACAGAACTACAGAACCAGATTCAGAGAAATGATAAAGGCCAACAAATAAGGAGATCCTAAAGACAAGTGATGTTGTCAAGATGGTATGCATAATTTTTTTATTAATTGATGATATTTTACAGATTGAATAGATCAAGGCAGTGCAAAATTTTCATGTTTGCAGGATACAACCAACCGAGACATAATTTAATTACAAAGGTATGAAAGTTTGTAGCAGTTGAATGAATGGCAAAATTTGGCACAAGACTACAGTAGTAAAATTGTAGGAAGAAATTTTGGAAGTTCTTAGAGACTGTAGCGGAACCTTATTCTAGCTGAGGCTCATAATAGATAGCGACAAAGGATTCCTTAAGATAAGTGAGTGCAGCAACCAGAGAGAGACCAAGTTTTCTCAGTGCAAGTTCTATGGAACGAGGACTTGTAAACTAGACATAGGAGAGGTTTGGTAATCAACTCAGAAGGAATTTGATTGGTTGTAGGTGTAGAAGCTCAAACAGAAGTAAATATGACTATGGGAAGTCATAGGGAAGGTTCAGAAGAAGGCTACAAGATGAAGGAAAGGGGTGCTAAAACAATCTGCAAGAACCAGATGAGTCAAGAGGAGCTTGACAACGAGTTGGCTGAGATAAGAAAAGAACTCCATGAGTTAACAATGTTGCTAAAGGAAAACCAAAGAGAAGGTTGGGTCTTGAATAAAAATACAGTGAAGTGGTATAAGTTACAAAGAAGGCTACGGCAGAGACAAGTGAAGTGGTTGGCTGAAAAACTCAGAGAAGCAGAAATGGAAGTTTCCATTTGTGGACCAGAAGAAAGATTCCATGGACTATTGGAATAGTCTAGAACAATTCAAAGATATGTTGACAAGGGAAGCAAATGAGGCTATGGGGCCTTGTGTTTTTAAATCTCATAGTTTGTATGTGTTTGTAGGATGTGCAGAAGATGATGGACAGTCTGATGAAACTGTCACAAAAATGAATAAATCTCTTGGGGTGAAGTATGCTGGAGAATGATTTTTAGAGAAAAAGGATAATGATTTATTGTAGCAGAAAGAATTCATAGATGAATTTCTTTTTGGTGTAAGACAACCAGTTAAAGCTGTTACGGAGCAGAAGCATAATGAAAATGCCGCAGTGATATTCCAAGGAGGTAAACAAATGAATTTGTTTAATGAAATTGATGAAAGTATTTTGCAATGCGATGATACAGGAAACATGATAATTCAAGAGGACTGCCAGAAGAAGAGTGAAACTGAGAATGAAGGTTGTGAATAAATGCTGGAAAGATTTCACATGGAAATGGAGTTCTTGGAAAGATGGCTCAAGGAACCAGAAGGAGGAATGAAGCTTGCAGAACCTGATAAAGAAGAAATTGTAGAGTTATGTAAATATTTCAACTCTTCAATTAATAATGTGGCTGTAGGTACAAAAGATAACATCAATAAATATGAAGCTGAAATAAGAGGAATTATGCAAAAGATATTTAATATTAGAGAGAAGACTGAGATAACTTTTCAACTGGCATTGTTGATAGAATTGTTCCAGCAGAGTAAAGGAGACCAAAGATATAGCTACATAATGGGAAACAAGGAGAAATGGTATAAGCCACAAGAGCAACAAGTGGATATGCAATTAATAGAGGAGCTGAGGAAGCTTGAGTAGATTATAGATGTTCTATTGAGGACAAAGAAGCTCAAAGGAGTGGAGCTACAACAAAATGGAATTGCTGGAGAAGGGCAAGTTTCTTTTGAACTTGAAAAAGGAGAAGTGATGTTTGAATCATCAGTTGAGGAAACTGAGCCTTATGATTTTGAAATTGACAATTTGTGTATGTTTGCAGATAATGTTATGGTAGAGAGAGAAAATTTGAGTTTTGAGAAAGCTCATACACAATTGGAGGAACATATTATTTTTCACCATAATGCTAAAATTGAAAACAGAGGACATTTGACTCGCAATGATGGCCAAAATCAAGAAGAAGAATCAAAGGATAAAAAGTACTCAAATGCTATGCTTGAGGAAGTTGTGATGAAGATCACTGAGAATTTTATGAGTCATGTAGAAGACTTGGAACATAAAAGGGATTTGATGACAGAATCATCAAATAAAACTATTGGGTCTTGTGATTTTAAAACTGAAAATTTGGGTGTGATTGCAGTTGATAGACAGTCACTGGAAGATGTCATAAAGATGAAGGAGGAAAGAGAAATGCACACAAAAATTTCAAAGAAGCAAGATCAGAATTGTATTCTGATGAAGGATAAGGTTATGTTATCTGAAGAAGATAGTCAAGGAAAAGCACATGAACAATTGGTTAGTGAATGGGAGAAAGAACTGGAGTTACTGGAGAATTGGCTGAAAGCACCAGCAGATAAGAAAGAACCTGAGGAAGATTGCAAAGGATCTACAGCAGTGAAAGGAAATGTTACTACTGTCAAGGAATTGAAGAGAAATTTATTTTTTGAAGGTAAATTTGCATAAAAAAAATTGGATGTTGCAGAGAGTAATATCTTTACAGATATTGAGGAAGATTGGGAGGCAAAAATATCTATAATAGTATTTGCAGAAGTTGAAGAAAAGGAAAGCAGCAAGAGTTTTGAAACTCATACAGAAGGGAACGAACAACAACAACAAAGTAATTTGGATAAAGAAATAGATAATTTGATGAAGCTTGCAGGAAATGAACATAAGGAAAGGAGCTGCAGACAGAGAATCAGGTGGATAAAAAGTTGGACTGTAATAAACATTGAAGGAAAAGCCAATAGAGTGTTGCAAATGAAGATATGGCAACCAGGAGAAGTAAGAAAAGATAGCGGAATATTTAAACAACAGTTGAAAGAAGCAAGGAAATAATTCGAGAACAAATTTTGGAATCCTGGAGGTAGCAAGTCATTGAGACTTGTGGATGTTGCATTTTTACAGAAAAGCAACAAACCTCATAGACATGAGTCTATGAAAATTTTCTACATGGGGAGTCTAATGCGGGAGCATCTTGTTCAAATGTTATTAGTTATTTGGGAGACTTAGGAGGAATTATGTTTTAAAGAGAGTTGGTTCTCTAAATGTATTTTTAAATGTTTTGAGTGATTTAGAATAGGATTTAATTAATATTGTAAGAAAAATTGTAAAAGTTCTCAAAAGTTGGAGAACATGAGAGAATTAGGGATTGAGATATTTGAGAAATTATTGTAGATCTTAAATTAGGAATTAGTTCATGATTTATGGGATTGATAGGATCCTTAGGGATAAAAGAGAGATTTTAGGAATTGATGAATATTTAGAAGAATTAGGGATTTGTTGAGTAAACTAAGGATCTAAACCGAAATTTGCTATAGAACCCTTTTGTATAAATTGTAAGCCTCGGAGGCATGAAAAGATAGAGAGACAGGATAAGAGAAGTATAAAGAGAAAAATGGCCAAGTGAATGTAGATCAGGCCTAAGGGAAAGTAGACAGAACACGATATGTTATGAGCTTATGTAAACTTTATGAATAATAGGTTTTAGCTTGATGGGAGATTCCTGTTCTAGTATTGAAATTTGGTCTGAAATCCTTTGAATTTAGAATTTGTATATATTGGTGGTGCTTTTCTGTTTTGAATTAATTTGGGCATATTCTCTGTTCTGCATTTATACTTCAGGTTATAAATTAATCGCACTAAAGAGTTAAGTGCTAAAACCTTTCAATTATGGTTAAGTGTGCAACTTTCTAGTGGAATCAAATCCTAAGTTTTCACTGAATTCTACAATGGTTTATTTCAAATAAATTTGTGCAAACAGATCGAAGTATAGTGCTTTTGAAGCCTCGGCTCATCACACCACGCTTTTGGAGGAAATTGGATCAACTATCTATTCCTTTAGTTCTTTCGAGATTGATTTCAACGAATTTTCATTCCCAATTAGAGCCTATCAGATCTTTCAAAACACTCACAACTTTTGGTTGAGAGCTTGTAGATGTAGAGGTATTAAGGTGAGTGGAAAAAATGTGGAACAGGGAATTGAAGATGTAGTGGAATTATGATGGCGTCTTACGATTTGAAAACCACAACCAAATGGAACTTTGGTTCAACAGTAGGATCAGAACCGTGAGATGGTTTCACAATTCAAAGAGTGGTTTTCTCATAACTGAGAAGTGGTAAGTGGTAACTATTTAAGGAGTCCGATAAGGTCTGGAGGTGCCATGTTGCACTCAAAAACTAGCCATTTCGCATATAATGAAAGCCTTAAAGGTCATGCTTATTAAAATGAGATATCCGTCCGATTAAATGTTTGTGGGTAGAACGATGATAAAGTTGCATAGATTATAGACTGTGGGACCAATATATATATATATATATATGTTGGCACTTTGGGTTTTAAGTCAAAGTGGAAATCATAGATCGAAATTTCATAAAGTGTGTGTTTTATTATGGTTTATAACCATAGTCGTGTCAAGTGATAATTAATTCTGCATGAAGTGTTACCACTTTTTTGGGGACATGCATTCTATGTGTATATTGTGGGTGATCACAACGTAGGCTGCGTCAGCCAATGACACCATGCATGCAATGAGGGTGAATTCCAACTCAAACTATGAAGTGAATGCTTCACCTGCTGCTCCTCTTGAGGCCTTCTTGTCATTCTTCTTTTGTGGAAAATTTTTGGCATAGTGTTCATGCTCATGAAAGTTGAAACATTTTACCTTTGATAAGTCTTCCTTATTTCCCGCCTTTCCAGACTCCAATTTAGAATGGGAAACCTTCCCTTTTCCTTTCTTTTCCTTTCCAACTAATGAACGATTCTCCTCATCATCAATAGTTTAGGAGAATCATCTTTGGTGCTCCGCCGAATTTGTTCGTTGCCAAATCAGACCATAATCACTTCCAATCCTGTAGCTTCTCCCTCCCATTCACAAAGTCTTGGTAGATACGTTAGATCTTGGTAAGTCCTAGAAGAGATAGGCTCACCAAACCATCCAAGGCAACAATTATCCCAACACTTCCAAGCTCATATCGACATTGGGTGAACTTCGTCAAGTATTTTTGGATCGTGTCGCCCTTCTCCATTTTGATCTTCCTTAGCTTGTCTTTCAGCACTAGCTTCCTATGTTCATTTCTATTCTGATACAAATATTTCAAGGCCTTCCATAGAATATGGATTCACCTTCCCGTGGAGACTCGAGACAATATGATCTCGAACTCCGTCTAACAAGATCCTTCTCACCTTTGCTAAATTCTTCTTCCATGGATCAAGAAGTTGAGCATCTACTGCTGCGGGCTGCGGGACATTTTTATCTATGAAATCCTTTAGTTTTTTGTCCTCAAGCACATCCTCCATCATGTGCTTCAATGCAATGTAATTAAAATTTCCCTCAAGTGCATATTCGAGTCTCAAGCCATTGAAATACATCTTGATCTGATGCTGGATCCCAAAGAATAAATCTGCAAATTCAAACCTGATCAAAACAAACTTTGATATTCTCTTCATATTGTGATTCCTGGCTCTCTGATAACATGTAGAAAATCTAACAATGAGATTCAAACTAATCTATTAATGTACTAAAACAAGATACTGAATCCTTCTACAATTTGTGGAAACAAAAAACAATCACACAATCACATAAAAAGTAAGAGGAAGAGACAATCAATCACACAACGTAGGATACTTCTGAGGAAATGACACTACCTAAAACCTTGCTATATGTATATTGTATAAAGTCAAGATCATGAATCAATAAAAAAAATTTCTCTCTCAGAGAAGCTCCTGCACTCTTCTAACTATCTCACTCTGATCTAGGAAAAAATAGCCAATTACTTAACCAATTCTCAGCTTCTTCTCAGTCTACCTTGCTCATGCATTCTTAGAGGAATTTTCATCCTATTAAATAAGAAATTCCCTTGAATTTATTTAGCAATACTTCCTTTACCTCCACAGGACTCTATAACTGAATTGTTCAATTTTCTGATTATATAACTGATCATTATCATCCCTTTAACCTCAGTTTCAACTGGGCCTTCCTTAGAACTTACATTCAAAAACTATTTATATCGAATTATCAGTTAAATTATTGATCACTACTTTTAAACTCAATTTAACTAGTTTTAACTGAGATATGAGCTAGTGAGAGGTACAGTGAATTAAATCATATTTAATTCATTGTACATCTCAATAGCTCATCTCTCAGTTAAAATTAGTTAAATTGAGTTTAAATCAATTAATTGAGTTAACTAATTACAACTCACAAATAACTGTAACAGGAACCCCTTAAATCATGGGATAACTCTACATGCCTCCTCTCTAGCCCTCAAATCGAATTTTCTAAGCTAACACAGTCATTAACTAACTAATACAAGTTGTCATGAGATGAAATTACAATTTCTCTTCCAATTTAATTAAGGGAAAAATAAATCAGAACCCCCCTTTGGGTGTCATTTATTGGTGCCATTTCAACAACCTCCTTTGGAATGTAACCATTCAAGGAACTTGAAGTCCCTCTGTCCATTAGATAAACAAAATTATCTATAACATTGACCCAAAATTGTAAGGGTAATCTTGCATGCAATATCATGCACCTTGCATGCTTGATGATTATACTGTTTATCCTTTTGATGCACGATTTTAATGTGGTGTGTTAACACTGGAAAATCATACAACAGAAGATGGCATTAATTAATGTCAAGCCTAAGGATTTACGGAGCAGGAACACATTATGGAATCAAGAAAGTATTTAAAATCTCTAAGGTTTTGTGAAAATCAGATTTGAACTAGTCATAAATGCTGGATTTCATGCTTAATCCTTCGAGAAGAGCGCCTTCTGCGTGCCTTTTTTCCCAATAAGCACGCATTCTTGGAAATGGAAAAATATTTCTTTCCAAGACCACACCAAGAAAAGGACAATTACTCCTTATATGAAGCCACCTAACGACAGCCACGAGCACCTCCCTAGACATCATGTGAGCACACAAAGGAATATGTGAAGCCCATAATGGAATCATACCTCTCCCTTGGGTCACCATCCATCATGTACCAAGGGAGGGAAGGAGGATTTGAGACTCCCCTATATAAAGCCACCAAGACATGAAGAAATGGTGATCAAATTGTTATGCTGGCCAAATTTTCCCAAGCAACACCAGCAGTGTGTGACCCGAAGCTGGATCTGAAGAGGACTCAATCGTTGGCCACCTAAAAATCCTAGTCCACCACTCCACAGAGAGAGAGGGAGACTAAATCAGAGGTAGAGATTGGAAGGAAACATCCTTGCATCGGGACCTAGAGCCATTTCTTAGGATCCCTTTGGCAAGTGGGAAAAATTTCTTCTCCATTTCAAACGTTTAATAAGAAGAGGCCTTTGAGCCGTCGTTGGATTTATTATCGTTTTGACTCTCTTTGATAGCTTCTATATATTTGTGTTTTAGTTTTAGTTTAACCAGAGCATACTTTAGAATACTATTTCCACTAAATTTTATAATTTTGATCTCCACCACTTTCTGGCTGTAACCAATAGTTTAAAGAGTAGACCACACTCTTTAAACTGGCGCAATTTCATACACCTGTGCAACAAATCCACCACTACAGGATTGGCGACTCCACTAACGTTTTCCAAGCTTATGTGGTTGTGCTATCTTTTGCAGGAGACCCTTTGTCTATGCTGGAGTGGAACTGACAGTCCTCTAACCCATCTTACATTCCCTAGATTCATTGGAGTGACAGACTGAAGAAGGCAACTCCTATTTTTTTCTTACTTGCAGGATTTTTGTGTGCAGTTTCTTCTCACAGACATGCAGTGCGTGCATTCAGGATTGACCTACGTGTAGGAAAGTGCACTTGTCAGAGCCTTTTCTGCGCAAATTATAGAATAAGAATTGTTTTCTCTATATTCTGCATTTTTCTGCTTGTAAGTGTGCTGGGTAGCCCCTAATGTATTTGCCAGCACCTGTGTTGATACCCAACAGCTTCTGAGAACTCTCTTTTTACTGCTTTCTGTAGGCATAGAGTTAGTTTTCATTTAAGTTGGTTTTTTGCAAAAAATATTCACACAGTTTAAGTAGGGGGCGAATTAACCATTGCTTTCCGAACGATTTATGTTTTGTAAATTCTGGTATGCACACTTAGATTAGCTAGTCCAAGTAAGCTAGTTTTGTTTTCTAGTGTAGAAATTGTTTAGCTTAATTCAATTTTTACATTTAGGAAATTGCGGGACTAGGTTTGAATCACTGATTAGATCAAGTAATCTCTGCTGCCTTTGCACCCTTCGGTGCTCCTAAGAAAGCATATTTAGGAAATTGCGGGACTAGGTTTGAATCACCGATTAGATCAAGTAATCTCTGCTGCCTTTTCACCCTTCGGTGCTCCTAGGAAATCATATGAACACTATATTTTTGCGATTCACCATCTCCCTTTAGTTATTCACATATATTAACTAGGAAGATTTGAAAGCGGCCCATTATCCGCACACGTTTTCCATTTTGAGCCAGAAACAAGATAACATAGTTTAACTAGGGGTTTTTTTGTAAAGGATCACCGATATCCAAATGTTTAAACTATGAGCTTGTTCACCTTATGCTCACACACACTCACCCACTAAGCAAAGAAATCCACCTAAAACTAACTTAAACCAACTTACTAAATTCTCCCCACAAGGGCCACAAGAGAATTTATAGATTAAGTTAGGATCAAGGGGGTAGGCATCCAATAAGCCGCCTTGATCACACTTCATATTGAAACATATAATTTTTGTATTTAGGGAGCTTCAAAATCCCCTATCAGTCCATGAAAAGGAAAACCCGAGCATGATAGAGACCCGATTCAGAGGGGGTTAAGCTTAGGCACAATGCGTGCGGTATCAGTTGGGGCTACCTAACCTGGTTGATACTCAGTATTGTTAGCTAACTACCAAGAAGCCCAAGACTCTAAATCTCACGTGGGACGGTGGTTTTTAGTGGCCAAAAAATAGGGCATCCTTTACCCTATAGGTGATGGTGTATGCAAGCACCAGACCCTCTACCCTTACCTTGGTGGATTCTCTTCGGTTGACTAGGGGCATCGTCAACTCTTACAATATGTTGTGCCAGCACTTGCAAGACATATTCTCAAGGCCCAGTTACTTTTGATTGTGTGAGGATGCATAGGTCTTCTAGGATTTTGAGTCTCATGCACAAAACGAACAAAAATGATATTTTTGCTTGATTGATCACATAGATTAAAGTTAAAGGGAAAATCATTTTATTTTCGCTTTGTTTTATGCATGTGGCCATAATTTCGGTTTAACCTATACTCTTTCCCCTCAAATTTTTCCAAAACCTAACCTGTTCGACGCCCAAATGGTCCCAACAGAACCTCATCGATCCAGGCATTTTTTGGACCTCCCCCCCACTAGAGGGAGGGGTTCCAGGTCTTTCACCATTTAGGCGTAAAATACGGAACACTACCACCGTCATTGGTTCATCCTTCATTGGAGAAACCATTTTTGGGAACCCTAGTCGGTCTCCCAACACCACACTGAACACCACTCCCCCCTTGACCCCTAGGGGGCAGAGGAGCGCGTCCCATTCAATAAGCCAGCTGAACACACATCAGGGTACGTCACAGACTAACCCTCGTTCTAACCAAAACTTCGTGTCTTTACACGTTTCCATGGCGTCAACCTCCCAGTCACCCTTCTTAGCTGTGTTGAATCTACCCGATTTAACCAAGCTCACAAATGACCCCATTGCACATGATCCTTCATGGCCTCCCATGCCCACGAAGCTCCCTTCAGATATACCAAAGTTCGAAGGCAAGCAAGCGGAAGACCTAGGTAATCATATAATGACCTTTCACCTGTGGTGCTCATCGAATAGTATCATCGATGACACTATTCGATTGAGGCTATTTCAACGTACTCTTACGGGAGTGGCTGCGAAATGATACGTGGAGAAACCTCCTGCTTCACATGGAACCTTTAGCTCCTTTGCTACCGCATTCCTCACTTATTATCAGATACCCATTCACCATGATTTGAGAATGGAGTTAATGACTCATTTTAGACAAACCCCTGCCATCCATATCTCTGACCATATTCATGAGTGGAGGTGACGTCGCAGTTTATGCAAAGCTAAACTCAATGATAGGGTCCTCTTAGATTTATTCTCAAAAAATCTGACGGCAGAGATTTCAAAGGATGTGGTGTAGAAATACCCCACATTTGAAGAGGACACAATCAGTAAATCCCAGAAGCTTGAACTGGTTTATACGTAGTTATGGTACATTTACAATATCCTACCTAATGCCCTGCGCCTGCAAACTTATCAAGAATTGCAAGGCGCGTCAAACTCTGCAGATGGAAAAATTGGGTCAATGACCCAAGGGTACCTAGGCAGCAGTAGTTCCAATCCCGGTTATACACAGAATTCTACCCAAAACATGTCCCAACCCAGATTTCAAATTCATCACATGCCTCAGCAAGATTTGAATATTAGGGCGCAAGCGTATCACCAGGGAGGACCCTATCCTCCAGCTTAGGGGACCCAGAACACAGGAAGAAACACTGATGGAAGAGCTCCCCCCTAACAACTCGGTGCAAACAAGGGACAACGTTATGCTCAGTCCCAAGCACACGACACACCTACACAAACCAATGCATAGGTGAACTTTGTGCAGCCATCCTAGAATCAACCACACCAGTATAACCAGGAGAACCACCCTCCTAACGTGGTTAAGAAAAAATCAAAAAACAAACCCAAAGGGAACCCTGGACAGGGGGGCAGCAACCAAGAGCGCCCACCACGATCCTAGGCTAGAGGAAACTCTAGCAGAAATCTAAATCAGGAGCCAAGCAATGCCCAACGGCAAGGCAAAAGGCCACCTCTGCGAACAAACAATTCTTGTTCAATATATGGTGAGTACGCGGACTATACTCACCATTGTCTCGATCTCCCTAAGCTAAAAAAGCTTCAGAGTAACCAAGGACAAAGAGGAGCTTCCCAGCAACCCGCTGTTATGCAAGAACCTTTCCCCCACCAATGGACAGTCAGCACTCAGTAGAAAAACCCAGACGATTCCTAGAAAAATAGCCATGAAATTTACATGATTCGGGAAGAAATGTTTTTCCAAGCACGAAATTGCAGTTAGGACACCCCACCATACTCCACTATGTTAGGGGCTAGTACTAGTGTGCTGACTGCACCTTTGAACATTTCAAAGATGCCTATAGAACTGTTGCCAAAGATGGAAAAGGGACCTAATAGGCGAGCAGGTAACTACTCCAAAGCGGCCCATAATTATAGCATCGTGGATGATTTAGCTCAGTCACCCTCTGCTATGTCCGCATTGGAGGTATTGCAGTCATGCCCAAAATAAAGGAAAGCCCTACTTTCTGCATTAGGCATTATTGACCCTACCGATACGCGCATGATGGATTTTGACTTAGATAAAGCCACCCCTAGGCTTCCTTCCATGGTCGCATTCCAGATACCAGTATCGGTTCAGAATATCACTATTCACTAATGTGTCATTGACGAGGGTGCATCGACATGCATCATGTCAAAAAATGTTTGGAAGATAAAGTAAATATCTGTCCCAAGACGGATCACTAGGTTCGTCCCCCACAGTACGAACATATTACGCCTTCGACGCCAGTGATGTATAAGGTAATGCAGTAGTCGGGCCTAAGACTGAAGGAACTCGTTCTCAGCAAACTTCAGAAGGCCCCATGCGTCCAAATAACGACGAGCCCTAGCATCAGTAGCTAGAGTGGTCTGGCACCATCAAACTGAAGAAATTACAATGCAGGACGTCATGAAAGTTACTTTGGCATAATATCGCTAATCCCTAGTACACAGGCTGACCGCAATGGCAAGAAAGGCTTTGTAAGAACCTATGATATCCCAAAACTCAACAAGTAAAAATGAATAGGATTAAGGCCATAATCCCATATTTATCGCCCTTTACCAAAACTTTGGAGGTCCATAACAAGAGATCAAAAGGTCCATTCTACAAAATGTAAGTTGCACCATCATCAGTATGCCATGACGAACAAAAGCCATGCCACACATTCGCTTTCCAAGAAAAAACATTTTTTTAGCATTGGTAGGTATGCCCTATCCCATCTTCTTTTTTAAAGCTCTCATCTTTCAAATAATATTTGATGAAAAGAAGATGATTTCACTTGAGGTAGTTGTTTTTGCAGGAAGAACCTGCAACCCGCTTACAACACCATCCGCTGAAAACCTCGGAGTAGGTATCATTCTACCCCTAGCATGATAGAGTCCCAGAAAACTCTGCATATCCTAACATAATTTCTCCATCAGAAATAAACCATAGGGTCCTCATACCTGACCGCGTTTATCATCACCTCACCCTGCACATGATAAATGTCTGCGTTGGTTGGTAGAGCCTCCCCTCCATGGCACTCGTCACCCAAAGTAGACCATTTATCACATCTCAAATGACGCCATGGCCATACCATTTCAATTCAGGAAGCGCCTCATGCCCATCCATTCATCGTGCATAAGTTCAAGTTTACCATTCAAACTCAAACCCCCTTCCTAGATGATCAAGTTGTATAAGAAGATTGAAAATGCACCTCCGCACATTGCATTTGGCCCACCATACCTCCATCAGCATAATCCCATTTGCGACACTGCTTCATCCGCTTCATTAACCCCACACATGAGACCAACCAATGGGACCCCCACCCCCAGCAAAAAACCGTCCTCACACCTTCAATGAGTGAACCCTTTCATGTATTGGGGTACCCGTCTTTGTGTTTTGTACAAACCAAACCTCATTATTTTATTCTTTTCGTAAGTGTACAAAGACAGCCAACGATGCCCTTCGCCTCTTTGCCGTCATATTTCATCTTTTCCCCCATGGCCATAGTCCCTCATTCCCCTTGGTTGGAGTATTTTACCTCCACACACGCACCATCATGACATTCATAGCCGGTTCACACTTGCCTTGGAAGTCCTACCGACTCCAGGGATTTTCCCTTCAGAAATACCTATGACTGCCGCCAAGCTGCTAAAAGTATACTTCGACCTCAGGCCACTGAATCCCCATCATCCATTTTCAGTCACCTCTTACCAACATGCCTATGTTAAACCCATCACATCTAGATCCCTAAACCCTCAGGTCGGCGATCCATGGTTCGATTAAGGCTTCCTTTTTGTCGACCTCGACACCTCTTTTCCAAAAAGGAAGCGGTAACTTGGATCACCCCTCCCCATGCAAAGGGGTAACCTTGGGTGGCACTGTGGGAGACATCATTGTCCACAGATGTCATCGATCCTCTTGAAATTCAACTACAACAAAAGCTTTCATGTCACGATGGTATCATACCTTTCAACCATTGCACTTTGATCAGTTTCGTCGAAGACCTGTGCCTCCATAAGCGTCTCTACCAACAATGCTTACACGGGAAGGTCCCAACTAGTACATATGCAGTTTACGCATATGGGTACCACATTCCACCTATCGTCAAATAAAAAATGCCCCTAAGGGCGTCAACAGTCGTCGTCAACAACTTCCAGCATCACTACCACAGTAGTGACACTGACAACACATCTATCTGTCAATTTTGTTTAACTAGCCATAGCATCACAAGCATGGGACATGCCCGCCTCGTTGAAATTTTGTATATATGTTGTATATTTTTTTTTCTTGCAGGGTCCCCTTAGGCCATGGTCATATAGGAAATGGTGCAAGGTGTTGTCAGTTCCAAGATTCACGCAGGCCTCTCTCTCTCTCTCTCTCTGCGCACAATACAGAAAAGAAACTATAATGTATTTTGGCTATACAGTTCTTCCTAGACCTCACACATTAGGGGGAAACTGTTAACATTGGAAAATCGTACAGCAAAATATGGCATTAATTAATGTCAAGCCTAAGGATTTACATAGGAGGAACACATTATGGAATCAAGAAATTATTTAAAATCTATAAGGTTTTGAGAAAATAATATTTGAACTAGTCATAAATGCTAAATTGTGCGCTTAATCCTTTGAGAAGAGCACCTTCTATGCGCCTTTTTTCCAATAAGTGCGCATTCCTGGAAATGGAAAATTTTTCTTTCCAGGACCACACCAAGCAAAGGACAGTTACTCCTTCGCTTAAGGACAACAACTAGTGCCTAACTAGACATCATGCGAGCACACAAAGGAATATGTGAAGCCCACAATGGAATCATACCTCTCCCTTGGTTCACCATCCATCATGTACAAAGGGAGGGAAGAAGGATTTGAAACTCCCCTATATAAATCCACCAAGAGATGAAGAAATGGTGATCATATTGTTATGCTGGCCAAAGTTTCCCAAGCAACACCAACAGTGTGTGACCCGAAGCTAGAGCGGAAGAGGACTTGATCGTTGGCCACCCAACAATCCTAGTCCACCACTCCAGAGAGAGAGAGAGAGACTGCATCAAAGGTAGAGCTTGGAAGGCAACATCCTTGCATCGGGACCTAGAGTCATTGCCTAGGTGCCCTTTGGCAAGTGGGTAAAATTTCTTCTGCATTTCAAATGTTTAATAAGAAGAGGCCTTTGAGCCGTCGTTGGTATTATTATCATTTTGACTCTCTTTGATAGCTTCTGTATATTTGTGTTTTAGTTTTAGTTTAACCAGAGCATACTTTAGCATACTGTTTCCACTAAATTTTATGCTTTTGAGCTCCACCACTTTCTACCTGTAACCAATAGTTTAAAGAGTAGACCACACTCTTTAAACTGGTGTGATTTCGTACACCCGTGCGACAAATCCACCACTACATGGAGTTCCTGGAACTGTCTTCTCTCTTCGAATTCCATGCTTTTAACAATAGTTATCAAAATTTTTGTTGCATTATTCACCTCCATTTTCTGATTTGGGACACTTCAACTTCTGTCATGTCTCATTCTCAACCAAATCTTTCCATTTCTTAAAAGTATCAAATACATTAGATTTATTTTGAATACAATAAATCCAGGATTTCCTAGTTACATCATCAATAAAAGTAACATAATAGCGAGAGCCACCGTGAGATGATACCTTAGCAGGTCCCCATACATATGTATGCACAAGATCTATTTTTTATCTCTTATTTTCCTTCCCAACTCTGATAAATATGACTCTCTTTTGTTTTTGATTAACACAATTTTCACAAAAATCCAAATCAACATTCTTCAAACCTGAAAAAAAATTTCCTGATTGAAGAATCGAAATCCCTTTCTCACTCATGCACTCGATATTGTGATGCCACAATGTCGTATTTGTTCCTGTGGAGTTTAAAACATTAACAAAATTAGAAATACCATTGCATGAATATAATGTACTGAAGTTTTCTTCTTTTTCTATACCAGGGCCCCTTTAGTGACCTTCCAGGCTTTTTCTGTGAATATAGTTACTCGACCTTCACTATGTAACTCCCCTTTTGAAATTAGATTTTTCTTCAGATATGGAACATGTCTTACCTCTTTCAATAGCCACATGTTTCCATTCTATTTCTTTATAAAAACGTTACCCATTCCAATGATTTTACATGGTTTGTCATCACCCAAATGAACCTATCCAAAATATCCTTGAAAATAGTCATGAAAATGTTTCCTATGATGTGTGGCATGGAAATAAGCCCCTTAATATATATCCTAGGCATCAATAATGTTTTCTAATGAAAGAATCAAAGAATATTGTAACATGTCAACGGTTACATTCAATTCTTGGTTGTTATCTTACTATGCATTTCCTTTGTTTCCATTATGAGATTTGCAATATTTCTTTAGGTGTCATTTCTTCCCACATTTATAGCACACTATCCCCAATCTGGACTTGGATCTTCCTTTTCTTGATTTACTGTGATTTACTGGGCTCTTTCCTCATTACATTTTTCTTCCCATAGTCTCTGCAGTTAAAGCATTACCTGATGTATCACCATAGATTTTCCATCACATTTCCTCGCTAAAGATGGCATTGACAACATAATAAAACTTTAAAGTACTAGATCCATAAAAAAGGTTACTAATAGCC
The DNA here is from genome assembly GCA_034641835.2 of Pinus albicaulis. Classification (NCBI taxonomy): domain Eukaryota; kingdom Viridiplantae; phylum Streptophyta; class Pinopsida; order Pinales; family Pinaceae; genus Pinus; species Pinus albicaulis. The sequence goes on along the minus strand of CM076576.1, from coordinate 437,470,993 downwards.
ACAACTAAGCCATTCCAACTTTATGGCAATGAGCATAGAAATAATAGAGCCCTAACTTCATCATAAAAATTTATCCCTATAGAACTTAACTGATTGGTAACCATGTTAAATTCATTTAAATGATCAACAACAGATCCACCTTCTGACATACTCATATTAAATAGGTGCTTTATAAGAAATACCTTAGTTTAGGTCGAGTGTTTTACATATAGTTTGGACAATGCTGTCATTAAAACTTCTGTTGTCGTTCTTTGAAATGTTGAATGCCACCGATGCTTCCAGACACAACCTTATTGTTCCTATTGCCTTTCTGTTGAGAAGATATCCTTCTTAATTTTTCATACTTGTCGAATTCTTTGATTTTCCACTCAATGGTAGGTACACATATTTATGATACATATAATATTCCATCTGCATCTTCCACACTTGGTAGTTTTGGCCATTAATTTTTTCGACCGTAAACCTATCATCATTCGCTATTTCTCCCAACTCGAACCAGGAACCCTTCTCTCCTACATGTTTATTAGCCAAAATAAGCATTTGGCTCTGATACAAGTTGTTAAAAATTAGTTAATGGAGCAATGTAGGAAATAATAATTATGGAAAACAAATATAGAAATTCATAAAATAAGAGAGACAAATATATACATGGTTTACCCAATTTGGGCTACGTACATGGAGAAACAACATTAGGGGAATTTTGAGGTCTAAAATGGCCCCCCTAAGAAAAATGTACAACCAAAATAAAATTTATAAGAACCAATAGGATTCAAGATGCTGATGTCAACCATGGGGGATGATTCACCATTTTTGGAGTAAAAAGGTAAAAAGATTAAAAAATAATAAAATAATAAATCTACTTTTTCAACTTGTATTTTCAACTTATCTCCCTAAGTTTTTACTCAAATTGCAAGTGGGAGTAATCGTTGGATGCAAAATTTAATTCCTCATCTAAGTAGTACACATGTTGCATACTTTCAGTGGACTACAACTACACGAAAAATCAGAAATACATGAAACAATGTGATTGCAATCATGTTTTTCATATATTTCTCACTTTTCATGTAGCAGGGTCCATCGAAAGTATGCAACATGGGTACTCCTTGGATGAGGAACCAAATTCTGCATCCAATAAGTGTTGTTGCTCAAAATTTGAGCAAAACCATAGGGAGATAAGTTGAAAATACGAGTTGAAAAAATAGTTTTTCCATTTTTCCCTCTAAAATTTGATGATGTAATCTAATCTTACTATAATATTTCCATTATTATTTTATAATTTCCTCATGAAGTCCATTTTAGAGCTCAAAATTCCCCTAATGCTAGTCTTTCCTTTTATATTATCTAGCAAAATGTAGATATACAACTTAAAGAAGATCCATTGTAATTTTCTCTTCGCTCTCACATAGTCTCCTCTTTCTTTATAGCTCAGAATAATCATATACATCCACAATATAATTCCCTCATATAAATCAAGGGGTTTCATTCTAGGGAAAAAAACCATAAATTAAACATAACTTCTACCATCAGATCATTCACCTAATTAGCAACCCAGATTGGCTACGAAATTACAATATTTTAAAGGAACATTTTTATCTTTGAGGGTGCTTCCCCAAAACCCCTGATAGGGGGGGCAGGGAAATCCCCCCACACCCCCCAATCGGGGATTGGGATCCAAACATGACTGAAACAAGACATCTGAATTAGGAAGATAACCATGCTCCCCATCCAACACAACTTTTTCACCAAAACCCTATATTTGAAGAGGGAAATATAAGAGAAGGGTAAGTACAGATTTTTCTTTTCCATCTGTGGACAATAAACCTACAAAAACTCTCATTCCTTCAAATAATGCATCTTGTAACAAAATTCTAGTAGTAGTTTCATAATGAAAAAAGTTGAATGTGGATTTTTATTTTGAGTTAAGAAAGATAAGCAAGGAAATTGATTTTTTTTTATATGTCTAAATTTATCCTTCCTTTAACTAATATGGATAAAACTGTTATTTTACCCCGGTAGTAGATTGGGAGTATTGGTTTTTCAAACTTTGGAAAATCACAGTGAAAATCATGGGTCGGGGGGGGGGCGCAGGGGGGTGGTTTCAATTGAACAGTGTCCACAAACTCATCAAGGATATGAATTCTCATATATATTTGAAAAATTGTATCATGGGAAAACTTTGTGGACATAGGCATGGATACTTTTCTTAAGACACAAGCACAAGCCTATTTAGGAATTGGAGAAAAGGACGGATCTATAGAAGAAGAAGCCAGAGAAGAAGAGTAAGAGAATGGAGCAAGAGAATATCTACCAAAATTCCTTGTGAGGTAGCTTGGGATGTTTAGGATGCCACTAGGGCCATGAATTAGGTACAATTAGGTCACTAAGTTGCTCATAGGATGGGAAACACTTTCAGTGGGGGGGTATAATAGGCCTTAAAATTAGACAAAAATTAAGGCCCATATGACCATCCTTCAGTGCATTAAACCTCTATTTTTGCATTAGATGGCATATTTTTAGCTTTGATATGTTCATTAAGAAGGTTTAGAGAAAATTGCATATTTGTGCCTAATATTATTTGTTTTTGCAGAATATTGACAGAATATTGGGTAAATTATGAATGAGATGATATATGGAATTTATCCCTACTGAAGTATGGACCAATATTGGATAATAAATGAACAAATTATCATGAAATTATTGAAAAATTCTAGATCTCCACAAATTGAGAAAATCTAGGAATGTGTTCCTTGTCATTTAATGAAGATTCCTAAAGTTGGGAACCAGATCCACTTTTTGAGGGATTTTGGAGGGGAAAGTTGCCTCCTTTCAAGGAGAAAGCTTCCTCATCACTTTGTATAATTACTAATTCTAATTTTCCTCTAGGGGCATGTGTTTCTTAGTCTTCTTACGGAGCAAATTTGTTATTTAACAGCTCCACTTCCATTTCTAGTAAAGATGTACTTGGATTGATTCAAATAATGAAGTTTCGTGTCATTTTTAGATTCTAAATATTATTTTCCTTCATATGAATCTGATTATCCTTGGTCTTGAGAATCCTAGGAGCCTCAGATCCATCTTGTACAATATATTTTTTTCTTTGAATGTCTTTTTCACTTGCATCTCTTATTTCTGCATTTACTATTCGTGCCTATTTTGTTGTAGGTTATATTGGTTAAATGATTGAAGTAAGTTTTTTGCAGGTTATTTACAGTGTCACAAGCATGATGCATCTTTAGAACAAATTTTAAAAGTCATATTCATCATTGAGTTACTTGGATTGATTTACTAATTCACAAATCTAGAATTTATGGATGTCCCTTGTAGAAAATTAGTAGTAATTTTCTACTATCGTTTAGAACATGTTAATGAGATTCATATGAGTTTATTCCACTTGGATTGGATCATAAAAAAATTCCAGTTAATAAATTTTTTTACCCCATATCATTTGCACTTTATTAGTTTAGGCATTTGGTAGGTTAACTAGCTCACTAATTCTTGAATTTCAAGTTTTTAGAGTAGTAATTTTCTGCGATTTTTGAGCACATGTTAATAGAGGTATTTTTGAGTGACTCCACTTGGAATGGAGTCCAAGGAAATAATAATTTATATATATAAAAATATCCTATCTCATTTTCATTTGATTTTATTAGGCATTCAACACATTATCTCGAGGAGTAACAATCTTGTAGTAGTCTTATAGCATGTGTAAACTTGACCATATTTTCTCCAAAAGCTTAGTTTTTGTCTCTTAGGTTTGAATCATAACCCAGAGGCTCTGAATATGTGATTGAGTAAGACCAAAGACCTCTTAATCCTTGCATATTCTCCATTTCAATTCACCTCTGCAATTTCGGTTAGTGGACAAATTTATGAATTTGATAACACAATAATGATTTTCTTGATTGCCACATCTAATGAACTCTACCAATGGATCTAACTATTTGGAATGAAATGATTAATTACATCCTCTTTCCTTCATGCAAGTTATATTATTTTTCTTTCTTCATTCTTACGCTATGTATTCTATTTCAAGCACTATTATTTCCATTCCATAGACTAGGTTTCCTTCCAATGCAACATTTACATTTTGCAAGTACCTTAATGATTACTTTTTTGCAAATAGTATAGCCTTTAAATTTATGTAATTAAGATTAGCATTTACATTTGAGAAAACAACATTTCAATTTCTTGAAAATAGAGTGACATTTCCATTTATTCAATTAGTTTAGGATTTGATTTCATGATATTCACTTCATTGCATCAAATCAATGAAATGACACATTGTATGGTACACATATAGTGCCAACACCTATTAAGTTTGTACGAACCCCAAATTGATAATTAAAGTTGGTAGCCTTAGGATTTGCAACATTCTTGTTACAATACTGAGTCTCATCAATAGGAAAATACATTACAGCATCTCTACCATATTGGGTTGGAAAGTGCCTCTCGATGCAAAAATAATTCTCAAATATCTCTATTCAACTCTAATATGCCAATAAAAACCAAGACAAATATATGATCAACAAATCCAAGAACACTAGTTACTTTGTGTATGACAATAGAAAAATAAAAGAAACTAATTCATCTTACAATGCATGCTTCTGTGATTCATGATTTGTTTAAAGGCTCTTCCATATAAATCAGACACAAGTCTTAAAGTCGACAATGTTTGGAACCACTTACTATGGTTCATGATCAGGACAAAGATGCATAGTCTGATCCAAGTGAACAAATAAATACAATATAGATACAATGGTTAAGGCATAAAGAAAGAAAAAATAATATTATATTCTAATGATAAATATCAAGATAACAATGAAAAGAAATAATATTTTATTGATTGAAATGTTAAAGAAAACATAAAAAATCTAATAAAAAAAAATTAAAAAAAAATGGAAAAATGAAAAAATATTTAAAATAGAAATGAATGAAAGAAAAATAAAAAGAAAAAAAGTTAGAAGTTAATGAAAATAAGAAGACCAAAAATAATGGCTTAACATTAAAAACAAAAATTTTAAAACTAATAAATATATAATTATAAATTGAATAAAAATATAAACATAATAGAAGAATCAAAATGAATAAGAAGGCTATTTATTTATAATAATAAATAAAAATAAATATATATGAAATTCAACAAATAAATTAAAATTATGGCTATATATTTTCTATGAGGTCTTGGATAGATGGTGATCGTGTGCTTCATTAAGGCACTTTGTGATGTGAAGTCACCAGTTCAATTCCCTGCCTAATCGGGGTGATATATTGGACATGTTGAAAATATAGCCCTACCAAACTTACAAAAAAAAAATTATTTTATATATTTTATATTTCTTTATTTATAGATAACAAAGTGAATAAATATAAATTATTTATTAATTTATGAAATAAAATAAAATTTATAAAATAAAATTGATATATGATTTCTCATGAAAATAAAACAAGATAATTTTTTATAAAAAAAATTATATATTCATCCAAGAATTAGAGGAATTCAAAGAATAAGCCATTAATAACTAAAATATAAATGAAAAGGTAACTAAATCTATGAAAGAATAAAAATACCTATACAAAATTTTTAAAACTAACCACATTTCATGAAAAATCTTAAATCTAATGAATCCTGATAATAAGGAATAAAAGAAAAAAATATAAAAACGAAGAACAAAGATAAATATAATCTATACCTAATAAATAAAAAAGGTAAAAAAATGGTCATAAACTAAATAGAAAAAGGAACTAATGATAAAAATATTAAGGCTAAGAAAACGAAGGAAAGGGAAAGAATAAAAGGAGAAAATTTGATGAAAAAAAATAAAGTATGAAACTTAGGAATAAAAGAATGGGATACAACAATTTCTTATCCTCCATCCATCATCTCTATTTAGTGTATTATACTTTTTTTCAATTTTTATTTTCTCCCTCAGCTTACGGTGATGAAAATTATCAATCGTGGCAATGGGCTTGGAATCCTCGGTACAAATGTGACTCTTTATCTTGTCAGAATGTTCAGGAAAAAATTAGGAGTGGGTCCTACAATGTTTTATTCTTGTGGCATGCTCTTGAATTATTTGATTTAAGGAATGACCAATTTATCCAACGTATGAGGTCCCAGAGGAACATAAGACCAAATAAACACCTTTCATGTTTCTAGGTTCCATAGTGTCTTTTACGGATATTAGGGAGTTATATGTATTTTTTTTAGGTTGGAGAAGTGTAGATGTTTATCAATACAAAATTTTGTTATTTAATAGTCAAGTTTTATAGTTATTATAATGAAATAGTTTCTCACAACAAAATTGATAAAATAAGTGAAATCTATATAATGAAGATTAATTTGTATTTAAGTTTTAGATCTTTTAATAACTAAATTTCTATTTAATTGAATAAAACAATCAAATGTAAGAAATAGAAAACATAATGAAACACAATGTAAGAAATAGAGAACATAATGAAACACACACATACATATCTACAATCAACACAATTATTTTCCTAGGAAATCCTTATGGGAGACAAGCAACCCTAAAAAGTAATGATGCTCTACTCCTTTTTCCCTAGGAAATCCTTATGGGAGAAAAACAACACTAAAATTTAAACATGCTCTACTCTCTCTTTTTTGGTATGGAAAATATGTAAGTACAAAGAAAGAGGTAATCTCTCTAGAGTTAGCTAAGACTTTTGGCGTGTAAGGTTGCTATAAAAACTTAACTTCATACATTTTTCTCTCTAGCTTCACACTCCTAGTTGTATTTTCAACTATGGAACAAAATACAATAACACAAAATGGAACTCTTATTCCTCCTAGTGGCCAAGTATTTAACATAGCGTGATAGCCAACTAGGTGTAAGATTTGACTCTGTCAACCATTAACGAGGTTTGTGATTTTAGACCTTTTAGAGTCTTGTTAAAATTCCACATGTAGGTAGCTTGCTATGCATGAGTACTGGGGCTAAAATGACATTCTCTCATACCATGGTGGTCAACATGATAGGTCAACTTACTAAAGGCATAAATTTTGAATGAACTTCATTTGATGTTTTTCTTGCACCATTGGATATGTCTTTAAGTGTAGAACAATGGTCAAGGTTTCAGCACAAGGGATAATCGTTTGACCCCAAGAAATGTCATTTAATACCTCAAAATGACTCCAAAAGGTTTTAGACCCCAATTCTCCACCCACCATTAAAATGACCCTACAAGTTTATTCTTTCAGTTTTTTCACTCTATAAGCATCAAAATATATGACAAATAATATAATTATCCAATCTAGATCATTATTTAATAATTTGTTAAAATTATGAGTAAGAAATATGTACATCCTGGAATTTAAATAGCGTTAATTCATTGAACACCCTTGTACATTCCTTGTTGATACTTTGAAAGTAATACGTTTTGAAAAATAATTTGTTTATGGATTCTATTTTCCACATTCTCTCAACCATATAAAAAACCTTCTTATAAAATTTCAAACCATCTATACAACTTTTCATTTGTTTCAATAGGAATTAACATATTGAAATATTAATTGTATTTATGTCTTGTGTGCTAAGGAAGGGAGGTCGCGAACCTTATGGGAAGAGATAGTATTTGTTAAGTTAGGAGGGATAATTTTTATGAGATAGAATTAATTTAAAATGCTTCTTAAGATTATGTAACTTTCGAACCATAATTACAAATTTATTTATTTTTTTACTTATCATTTAGTTGCTAAAAGCTGAAGAATTTATGTTGGTAAATAATTAATTAGGTCTATTTAAATCATTTACCACTTTTGGGTTTTTCGTTTTCATGGTTTCATTCATAATTTCACTTTTTTGCATTGTCAATTTCAATTTTTCACACAACATGTGCATAGTCAAAGGACCTAAGGTCTTTCCCATACCAAAGTATGTTCTTAAACATGTTTTCTTGGTGATATGGGTGATTTAGAAATGATTGGGAGAGTGAAATTCCTCATTTAATACACAATATGTTTGTTTCATGCCACTAAGCCAAGAATTTTAAATTCAACTGAATTTTAATATAACCAACTAAATCCTGCAAAAAGAATAAAACAATTTATGTTAGGGTTGTGGATTTAGGCATTGAAACAACACACCATGATATTTCAAATTTAAAAATAATGGTTTGAGTCCTCAGTAGCTTAGAATCCTATCTATAGGTTTGTTTTCAAAATAAGGATGCACTCCCATTTGATTCTCATGATTAGTTTGTAATAATGAGGCTCTCGCTCAAGAGTGGACCTTCCCAAAATCTTGTGACGTCTTGTCACAAACAAAACCATCAAACTGAAAAACACATCATGCAAGAAACATAGCTCGCCGACATATAATTTTTCTCCTTCAAAGAAAAAAAATTCACATCATGTGAATATCTCCATGTACTCTTACATATTGGTGTACAAAACCATCAACCAAACACAAGTCGACAAAACATGCCTCTTCAAACAACTGACTCTCAAGTCAAATAATAGCATGTACAAATTTCCATATTTTTTGCATTTAAGTGTGTCAACATAACTCTACTTTCAACATCTTGCTTCATGCAACATGCACCATACTTTGAATTTGCAAAGAAATTCATGAAATATCAAAACACATGCAAGGCCTTAATTGGATAAGAAATCTAACCATCCCTTACCAAACCATTTCAATGGTGCTTCTTTCAGCTTCACTTCATCATCATGTGAATCATCCTGACCCTCATCGATTATGGAATCCTCTTTTCCATTCTTGTCAATATCTCTTTCCACCTTCTTCAAATGTCGTGGATGACTTCTTGGATACAAATTCCAACACTTGTCTACAAGGTGACCTTTCTTATGGCAATGAGTGCAAAACAATTGCATCTTATTTTCAACATCATTTTCCTTGTCCAATGGGCCTTTGAATTTTTGCCTCATTTATTTAGAAATTTTCATGTGCATGGATATCTTCTTCCAACATCTATAAACAAATTATGATTATTCAAACCACAAAAGGAACATGCAAACTTTTCCAAATCTTATGTGAATATTTACCATGTTTATCATAATCAAAAGCAATTTGATTATTTAGGCAGATTTATACCTTGAATATTCACCTTTGTTGCCTTCTTGAGGAGGTGAATTTGATGAGGTAGTGGCTCTCCTCATAATACTAGCAATGAATTCAATGACTTTAGAGCTTTCAACATCCTCTTCTTTTACATTCTCATTAGCTGCATGATTATTAACATCTTCTTGCAAAGTGGGTGTCAAACTTTTCCATTCATCATGAACAAAAACTTCACAAGCTTGAGGTAATGAACACGAAATGAAATTCCTTCTTGGAACAGCTTCATGTGCCTCCTTGGCTTTGGAGCATTCTCCATCATGTTTTCCATAACCAAGACCCAAATAATTAGGCCCCTCCTCAACAACATTTGGCTCAACTATGCCTTGTACATGTTTGCCTTTAACCCTTTACTTTCATAGCCCATTTTCATCAAAAATTTGGACCTTATTCCTCTATTGTGTCTCTCAAAAGCACGTACACATTCACTTTGAGAGGAAATTGAAGACAAACTTGAATTGCATACCTCTTTTTCATTCACATACTTGGCTAAGGCTTCCTTTTCATCATAGAGTTGAATCTCCATGTCATGCATCCTTGCTTGGTTTTCATTTGCAATATGGAGTTGAGTCTCCTTCTCATGCACATATTTTCAAGAATTTCTTGCTTCTCCTCATTCTTGGAAATCAAATTCTCTTGAAGGATAATGTTCTCCCTATTACCTTCATACATCTCTTGCACCATATCATTCATGATGTAGAGCTTCTGCAACATCTCTTTATCAAAGATTTTTGTTAAGGAAGACTGATTAAAAGAGATACTCGATGAAGCTTCCATCACACTTGTAATGCATAAAAAGCTTCTTTGTCATGATTTTAGAACTGAGCTCTCAATATTGACTTTCTCTTCACACACATAAACTTGCACACAACTAAACTCTCCTTGCATAAATACAAAAACCAATAGCTAATTATTCTAGCTAACCTTGAATAAAATGAGCTAAATTTTAATTTGATACCAACTTGATTTGAATATGGAAAAACTAGTTTTGTTGTGCTATCTCCCTCATCAGTTAAATAAAAATGTGTTTAGGATTGTCTAAAGTTAGCCAATTGGGAAGGGAATTCACTTTTCAAATTCTAGACCTTGTCTAAACCAAAAGAAACTAGAGGTTCGGTTTTCAAATACATTCACTTATTTGGAAAAGTTCTAGCTACCAAAAGTCCATATGCCAATCTACCTCCCAAGAAATCCATTTATTACACCACTGGTTAGTTTTTTATCTTCCTATATTCCTTATCAACCTCTTCGAGTGATTCTTGAAATGTGGATACTTAAATCCTTCCTAAAAATTTGAGCTCTAAAATGAAAAGACATACAAGGTCATTTTAAGTCATTCCTCTACCCAATTATAAAAACCAAGTGAATATTTCTACATATTTATTTCTGTCCCATTAACTATACAATATAGGTCAGTTTTTTCCTTTTAAAACTTATTTAAATATTGTTAGCGCACAATTGTTCAATGGTCTGATGAAATTTCATTGATAAAGGCATGATTATGCCAATCCATGTTGCATATTTCCATTAACAATGTTTACTTACATGTAAAACAATGTTGTCTTTTCTTTTATGTTATTTTGAGTTTGCTTTTAGTGCTGAAATTGGAATATATGATATTAATTTATGACTTGAAATTATAGCTGCTGAGATACTATTCTTTTTCTCTACTATATTGTTATTTCTAGACCTCTGGGTGCTTTCTTCATTTTTTTTTTTTTAATAATTGAAGGGATTCATAATTCTATATTTTACCATATTTCTTGTTGGTTCCATGTAGATTTAATTGACATATAATAGGTGGTTTCTGTTTTTGGGATGTCTGTAAAGTTTTTTGCACATCATATTGAATTTCTATAATGTGTAGCTCCCTAACATTCAGATAGAACCTTCATTGAAAAATGTGAGGGGGATTTCAAATTCACATTGGATAACACCCTCCTCTGGGATAAAAAAGTTTAACAAACACAATAACAGAGAAAAAATTAGTGATGTCACCAAAAGATGTAGCCTCTTCAAGGTATCATATCCTCTCATCTTGAGGTCAAGAATCTATTCACCAAAAATGTCCTATGGAAATGATGGTTTAAGAAACAAAACCAGAAAAAAACCTTCAGTGATTAACAACAAAATCTAAAACCTCTTCAAGGTCTTCAATCTACTCGTAAAGTTAAATCAAGTGTCTTGATCAAGTCCAAAAACAAAGAAACATTCAATGACAACACCAAAATCTACAACTTCTTCAACGTCTTCTAAACCATCTTCAAAGTCAATATTGTGTGCATCAAATTCCTCACCAAGGTCATCAATGGAGTCATCAAAACTACTATTTCAAACTTCAATGCCAAAAATAAGTCAAAAGAATTCAATTTCTCCTCCAAAACCACCTTCTTTGAGCAAAGCTAGCATCATGTCGTCGAGAAATTCAGTAATTCCACAAGGAAATTCTATCAAAGTTAAAACAAATCCTTTTCATCCATATTTATTTCATAGTTTTTCAGGTGGAACATCTCCAAATTTAAGGACCACAATGTCAAAAAATACAACTTTACCTAATAGGTGTAGACCTAGAACCCCCAACTTTGCGTGACATGTACAACTAAAGATCCTATGGTAAGTAGTGTGAGAAGAGAGTCATGGTCACTGAGTTGAGCAAGAGAAATAGTTTGGTATGACAACCTTACTTGTGATAGGTCTAGCTAGCAAACTACCAAACTACATGGTAATGGCATTCAAAATGTGAAAATTCCCATTTCACTTGGAAATAAGATGGTAGAGAAAGGTATAGATGAAAGGAGATATCTATCTATGGTAAAGAAATCAATTAGTTCTATCAATTCCACCTTGCAACTCTAAGAGACATTGAATTAAATTTCATCTCAAGACAGGGCCTTGGGAGGACACTCTCAAAGCCAACCTTCGTTATGGCTTTGAAACACATGGTAAGTATTGACTCAGAAACGTTATTTGCATAATTTTTTCTAGCATGGAACTTAATGTCATAGCCTTCTTTTGCCTAAAATGAATGCAAATTTCCTTGCAATTTGGCTTGCAACATTCATAATTCATGCGCATGGAACATGATTGTGTTGCAATTGTGATAACATCTGCTGTATGCAGAAGCTTTAATAAAAAATGATCAAAAATAACATTTTTGCTCTGTTTTTTTCAAGATTTAAGGAAAATTACACCAAGTAGCTTCCAGCCTCATATTACCATCATGTCAAACTCATCTCAAGATATTGTCCAAGTAAGAGCCACCAAAAGCAAGCAGTCTAGTATAAATGACTCTCCAATTCATTTATATAGTTCGTTCTAATGCTTAACATCATGAATATTGTTAGTAATGGGTAGTTAGTGTGCATCAATTTCAGTGTTCAATCATCATGAGGATCATGACATCATGTCCTACCATAGCTTTTTTCCTATTCATTTCTATAGTTCGTTCTAATGCGATGGATGTTCTATGGAAGAATGTTTGAACATGATGAATCCTAGTTTCAATGTTGAAAGTTTTTTTTCTAATTAATTTTCAATATAAAATGCTTCCTTTAACTATCAATACAATATATTACATGTTAGTAATGTCACACAAAATGGTTCCCAACTTAGAAGTCTCAATGATTGAAAAAAGTCATGTGAAAATCCCTTATATCTATAAAAAGTTTCCCAACAACATAAAGCCTGTCAAAATTGACACATGGACATAAATTTTAGAAGCAACATTTCTTTAAATTTTCTTGTTCAATAAGGGGGGAAAAACCAAAATTCTTTCCATAAAGGCACAAAAGCAGTTTTCATAGATTTCTAAACAATTCACTAACTATCATGATGAAACCTGCAATTAAAGGGGTACCTTATTTGTCATTAGGAATGGACCACAACCATTATTATTTCCCTAAAAAATTGTGATAATGTAAATTCAAACATCATTAACATGATAAAAATATTTGGTTCGCTTCTTATTCTTTGAAATAATGAGGAAAATTGTTAACAACTTATCAATCTGGGGTAGTGGTGGAGGACTACATGGACTAGCTATGGTGATTCTCGCCTTTAGAAATCAACAAAATTAGATTCATGACTTGGCCTTCTACTAGAATTTTGTGTTTCCATAGAGAAAGCAGCTCGGGACTATGAGAACCAATAAATTGTTTCCTGCTCATAGTGCAAAGAGATCCCCTAAATATTCTTGCAATTGGCATAGATATTGCACATCCTACTAACTTTTTCATTCGAAAAAAAAATTTCATCTAAATATTGAAGTATTTCATATATTTAGTTTATTTGTTTTCCGAAATAAAAATTTGACCATCTTAGCCATTGTTAAAACCTAAACAAGAATTATTTCTTCTCTTACACACTTGAGAAATAGAATTCCAGCTCTAATAATCTATTGAGGTCTATGGAAGTTAATGGCCTAATACACTTTGTAACCTAAGAGAGAAACCTGTTAGGAAATGGGTGAAGTTGGTATTACACACCCAGTTGGATAACCTCGAGGAGAAAACATTTCTCCCACTTTATTTGTTGGCATAACCTAGTAAGTGTTATTCACTAGCATGTATTTTGTAAAGGCCTTGACCTAGTTCCAATTCAACTCCATCCACCAGGTTGTAGAGGATTCCAAGACTAATTTCATGAAAAGTAAGTTGGGGATGATCACATTTACCTTCTTGATGACATGTCTATGAAGATTAACTACCTTGAACTATTTTTCTGCGTAGGGAAAGAGACACATTCCCATATATGAGCATGAAAACGTTCTTTGATATTGTTAATGTCTCTAGTGTTTACTTCTACAAGTTCTATAGGCAGAGTTGTTGGCAATATGATGCCGAGTGTTGTCCTTGATGGCAACCCACTGAATGAAGATGAAGACATGAGATTGTTGACATGTGTTGTCCTTGATGGCAATCCACCTGATAAAGTTATTCTTGACCTGATGGACTTGGTAAATGATGTAAATCTGATATGAAATGATGTTTGCTAGCAATATGATGCTGAGTGTTGTCCTTGAATAGCAACCCACTTGATGAAGATGATGGCAACTTACTTGATGAAGTTGTGCTCGATAGAATATGTCTTGATGAACTAAATCTGATGTATCTACAGTGAGTACAGAAGGCAATGAAGAAAGGAATTCAGCATGTGCTATTTCTATGGTGAAAAGAGTATGTCTCAAGGCATATGCGGATCTGTCTAGGAAAAGTCGCGTATGCACGTGGGAAACAACGTGCCAAGTCGCGTATGGGCAAAAGCGCTCATAAAGTGCAAAACCAGGGGTAACCACCATGGTATTGACCCATTGTATTGGGTAATGATTCGTCTAAATGACCCTGTCCAGGAATACCATCGGAAGTAATGTGGTTTCGGCTCATGGTATTGAAAAAGGGTAAACCTATATAAGGAGAAGAAATTCATTGTGCAAATCATAGGTGTGGGTGCAAGATGTCTGAGCTTGAATGAATACTTCTCTCTAAAGTAGATATGAATGGAAAGGGTTACAATTGAATGATAGATCTGAATGTATGATGCACCAATGATGAAGAAGGGGATCTAGATCTGAAATGTACTTGTATTTGCTAGATCTGTTTATGGAATGATTAGATCTGTGATGAGGCGAACATCTGTCTGAGGTAAAGGGTAAAATCTGAAGTGATGTATCTGTTGTGAAGAATTGCAATGACATAAAAGTCTAAAGAACCATCGCTAGTTCACCGAAGAGGAAGCACGTATATACGTGGCTTCGCTGAAGAGAAAGCGCATATGCGCAATAAAATTAGCTCTATAATATGTACATAAGTATACGCTGGTTTATGTGAACGGAAGCGCGTATATACGCGACATCGAGGGAAAGCGCGTGTGCAAACTAGCGTATTACCGAAGTACGTAGTAAGACCTTTAAGAAATGTACGTCATTATGAGTTTGCGATACATTCGGTGAGTTATATGTCTGTTCATAGTTGGCCCATGCTTAAAAGTATGGAGTGGGTCCGGTCGAAAATATGATGAAACGTGCCTACTAGTGGTGTCCTAAAGGAAGCTTTGGATCCAGTGTGAAAATTGATGAAACGTGGTCCAAGGTGGTGCTGAGGGTTGTAGCCTTCAGTCAGGGGGTCGTAGCTCCCTTCCAGGTGAGGCTGGTAAACGAGATCAGGGGGTCGTAGCTCCCTTCCAGGTGAGGCTGGTAAGCGAGTCAGGGGGTTGGAGCTCCCTTCCAGGAGAGGCTGGTAAACGAGCGCAGGTGGGTGCCTGCGTGCTGGTCAAGTCTGCGCCAGCACATATGTTGTAAGATGTTTTCTCTATAATAAATATTCAAGGCTGAGCAACTGCAGCGGTGGTTTTCTCCCGACTTGGGTTTCCACCTAAAAATCCTGGTGTTCATGTGTGATGCTTTATGTGATGGTTTATTCTGTTGTTACTACACATGTTTACTGTTAACTTAACATCAGATGAATGAATATTGCAAAGAACTAAGTTAATAAATATCTGCATATTTAGATCTCTGCTAATACGCGAGTTGTATGAAGGATATCCGCGTGTATACGCGAGTTTTATAAAGCAAAGTAGCGTATGGGTTTTAGAGAGTGAAAAAGTAAAAAGTTTTAAATATGCAGTAAATACTGATTCACCCCCTCCCTCTCAGTATTTTTCCCAACAATTGGTATCAAAGCAGGTTCTTCTGCAGAAGCTTGATCGCTTGAAGGAGAACCGTCGCAATGGGAAGTCAAGAAGGAGTGATGTCTATAAAGCCACCTCTATTCAATGGAAGAAATCTGATATTCTGGAAGGTACGAACAAAAGCATATCTGCAAAGTCTTGGTACAGATGTATGGGCAATCATGGAACAAGGTTATCAATATCCGACAAGTATTCCTACTGATGCAGCTGAAAGGAAGAAGTATGAAATCAATGCCAAAGCAGTGAATGTCTTATTAGGAAGCATGTCTGAATCAGAATTTTCTAAAGTGACGCAGCTACATTCAGCAAAAGAAATATGGGACAAAATCATTCTGAGCTATGAAGGAGATACAAAGGTAAAAAGTGCAAAAATCCAAACTCTTAGAATTGAATATGAAAATTTGAAAATGCACAGTGATGAAAGTGTTGCCAATTTCTTTCTTCGTCTAGATGATATTGTAAATCAGATGAGAAATTTGGGTGAAACCATAACCGATACTACTATGGTGGAAAAAGTCTTAAGATCCTTGACTTCAAAATTTGACTCTAAAGTTTCAGCTATTGAAGAAAGGCAAGATCTGCAAACTCTTACTGTTGTTCATTTACATGGTATCCTGACTGCCTTTGAAATGAGACAAGGAGGTCCTTCTCAAATCAAAGAAGCTGATTTTAAGGTATCTGCAAAAGGAAAAGAAAAGGATGTCGTCAAAGAGTCCAGCTATATATCCGAAGAAGAAGAAGCGAATTTTGTGAGAAAACTTCAACTAGGTACTGGAAGATTCAAAGGTAAGCTTCCCTTCAAATGTTTTGAGTGTGGAAAAGTTGGTCACTATGCTGTTAAATGTCCTTATAGAGAAAAACATGGTAAAGGGAAACAATTTGAAAAGAGGAAGAGTTTTTATGCAAATGAAGATGATGATGAAGTGTCCAGTGAAGATGAAGAAGATTCTGACCATGATCTGAAAGTGCTCATGGCAAAGAAGCAAAAGAAGAAGGCTACTCAAAGCAAGCAGATACTTCAGAAATCATGTATAGCAGAAATTGAAGGAGATGAAATAGGTATTAATCGTTGTTCTTGTATTTTACTTAACTGTATATGCAAAGGTTATGATAGTGAAAGTGACAGTATGGATCTAGAAGATTCTGACCAAGCTCTACAAGTGCTCATGGCAAAGAGGAAAAAGAAGAAGGCTACTCGAAGCAAGGAGATGTCTCAGAAAACCTGTATAGCAAAAATTGAAGAAGATGAATCTGATAGTGATTGGGGTCCTTGTAATCTTCTTTGTGCAAGCAATGGTGTAGATAGTGAAAGTAATGTTGTGGACCTAGAAGAAGATCAACAAAAATTATTTAATGAGAAGGAATCCGCCTACAATGAGATGATCTCTAAAATGAATGGACAGATAGAAATAATGAAGGGACAGATAGAAATACATCAAAGACTGCAGGATGAAGTAGCCAATCGAAGTG
The DNA here is from genome assembly GCA_034641835.2 of Pinus albicaulis. NCBI lineage: Eukaryota > Viridiplantae > Streptophyta > Pinopsida > Pinales > Pinaceae > Pinus > Pinus albicaulis. The sequence continues at coordinate 437,453,741 of CM076576.1, read as the reverse complement.
AAAGCCTTGAAGCTGAAATTATCTCCCTCAAAGAAGACCTGGATAAATCAAATAAGAAGAATGCAGAACTTGAAGCAGAAAACATATCTCTGAAAGTAAATCTTGAAGCATCAAGTAAGAAGAATGAGGAACCTCTACAACCATTTGAAAAGGAAGGCCTTGAAGCAGAAATCATCTCTCTCAAAGAAGATCTGGAAAGATCAAATAAGAAGGATGAAGAGCTGCAACAAACATGTGAAGAAAACGAAAATTGGTTGAAAGAAGAGATTCTAAATCTGAAGGATCAAGTAGAATATGGAAGAAGGAAAGAAGAAAGCGTGACAAAGCAATGTCAAGCCTTGGAGGTTGAGGTAAACATTCTCAAAGGTAAATTAGAAGAAAAGGTTAAACTTTTGAGCTTTCAAGATAGTACTAATATTTTGGACAATATTCTGAGTAATCAAAGGTCTCCTGCTATCAAACTTGGTCTTGGTTTCCATGAAACTGTTAAAGGAGAATCTAGCTCACAAGGAAGTGCTAAAAATTCAAAGGATGACAATGCAAAACCTGAAGTGCTGAAAGAGACAAAAGATCAACCAACAATCATGAATTCTCAAAGGAATTCATTCAAGAACGTTGAATGTTTTAAATGTCATAATTATGAGCATGTTGCAGCAAATTGCAGAAGCAGAACAATTCAGCCACAAACAAACAGATTCTACTCAGAAAGGTACTCTGGTAGCGTCAAGGGATATTGTTTTTCATGTAACAAGTATGGACATAAAGCAGCTGATTGTAAAAGGAGGAAGATTAGAAATACTCATTATGATTCTTATGCTTATTTTTCTGGACATATGAGATGTTATTCTTGTAACAAGTATGGACATATAGAAAAGGAATGCAGGTTGAAAAGATATGAGAAATTGGATAACTTCCAGCACACAAATAGAAAGATCAAACAAATCTGGAAAAAGATGGAGGACCGATCAGAAACGTAGGGAATATTGACCCTACTGCAGTCATCCGCTTCTGAAGCTTACTTCTTTGATTGACTGCAGGAATGATGTGGGATACATTATGAGACTTAGTAATGTATCGTCACAGGGGGAGCAATGTATGATGTCTCTCATGGTTGATTTGATTATTCTGGTTATATATATTTCTGACAGAGCATCTGATATGAAGAAGACAGGTACATGAAGTACAAGTTCAGGGGGAGATGAAGGAATGTGAAAAATTTCTATGCTTCACTTTCCATACGCGGGTTAGATGAACAAAAGTCGCGTATACACGTGAGTTCCAACAGACATAGTCGCGTATGCATTGATGATAAGAGAATTTATATGATAGCTGAAGATCTAGAGCAGAGGTTCAGGGGGGGCATCAGTCTGACTGTTAATAACTGTATTATTGACTCAGTATCAGCTTAGTTTCTCAGTTCTAAATTATGATGATATGATACTTGGTTTCTTATGTTGAAGATTATGGATGAGTCCTGTTTGATTTTGATGAAGAGTATTCGTTGCTGAGATGAAAGTCTTATATTTCAGAGATAAGGGCAGTTCATGCAGAGATTGTTGCTGATGACTGGCTGATGAACATATTCAGGTGGCGCAAGTTAAGGAGGAGCACTGGTTCAGGGGGAGCAGCAGGTTGAATACTAATGATTGCATTGTTGGCACTATGACTGCTTATTATTTGGTTATTGTGATACTCATGTTTAAATGATGATGACTTGGTACATGGTTTATTATGATGAGATTTTGAGCCCTGTTTGCTGAAAAGTATCTTTTGTGCTCACACATGGATGAGTTGGAAGTCGTTTGATTAAAAAACAAGAATAGATCATGCAGAGTTTGTGACTATGGTTGAGATCTTTTCCCTACATATGTTACTTCATTTTAAATCTTAAAGATCATGGTGATATTGGACCACATGGATGATTGAATCATATTTGAAGATGTTGTTCTAGTATGATAATTTTTCTTGGAAAGATTGTATTGATGCTGCAAAGAATCTGAAGGCTTGGTTACTAATGTGCTTATGCTACTACCGTTGGATGACGCTTGACGACACAACTACACTGTTCTCTCTATCTGTATTCCAGGGAAGCATTCAAATATCTCATAAAGAAGCTGAACACTGTCTTTTTCTCACAGAGGATCAGATCTGGTTAAAATATAGAAGATAGTATTGGATACGTGGGTTTCTTGAAACACAGTCGCGTATATACATGAGTTCATGCACAGAAAACAGCATATGTCTGATTGCTGAAAATTTTCTGTTTGGAGTCAGCTCTCTTCAGCACAGCTGCAGTGCTGTTTGGTATCTCTGATACTGTTTGGTATCTCTGGTGGTGTTCCAGTTCTCATAATTCTATTTTTAATGTTTTGATAAAGATGCCTTGATGATTTGTTGGTGAAAGTGTTCAGGATGCACAAACTAAGGGGGAGCCTTAGTCATATGGAAAGGTTGCTTGGATGCACAGATTCAGGGGGAGCATTAGCTTTGTTGAGTATAATGCATTGTTGGCATTATGATGGTTCTGAAATATGTTCTCTTTCTTGAGGACTTTCTGGTGTTGGTCTTAAAGTTATATTTGTAGTTTGATGAAAAGGTCATGTAGAGATCCATGATGTAAAATTGTAATATTTAGTCATGTAAGGACTTGATAAATTTGTAAACCCACTTGGTTGGGTAGCTGAGTCAAATTTGTAAACCCACTTGGTTGGGTAGTTAAGTCTTATATGTAAATCCACTTGGATGGATCTTTGATGTAAGTATGAGTCATTGGTGATAGGAAATTCATAGAGTCATGTACTTCATTGGAAAATATGTTTGAAGATTCAGCATGAACTCAGGGGGAGCTTGGTCACTTTCAGTATATATCAGATCTGCAAAACGCTTCTTCCACATGTGGAGAAAAGGGGGAGAGTATGTTGGTTTTGATCCGCCCTTTTCCCTTGATGTCAAAGGGGGAGAGTGACATGGTGTTTGAATGAAGAGAAAGAATGGTGTCAAAAATGGGGAATGTAACATGGTGTCATTGTTAATGTACCTATCTGCTGTGGTAACCAAACTATCTGTTGTGGTAACCAAACACCATCGTGGTTGCCATCAAGTCCAAAGGGGGGAGATTGTTGGCAATATGATGCCGAGTGTTGTCCTTGATGGCAACCCACTGAATGAAGATGAAGACATGAGATTGTTGACATGTGTTGTCCTTGATGGCAATCCACCTGATGAAGTTATTCTTGACCTGATGGACTTGGTAAATGATGTAAATTTGATATGAAATGATTTTTGCTAGCAATATGATGCTGAGTGTTGTCCTTGAATAGCAACCCACTTGATGAAGATGATGGCAACTTACTTGATGAAGTTGTGCTCGATAGAATATGTCTTGATGAACTAAATCTGATGTATCTACAGTGAGTACAGAAGGTAATGAAGAAAGGAATTCAGCATGTGCTAATTCTATGGTGAAAATAGTATGTCTCAAGGCATACGCGGATCTGTCTAGAAAAAGTCGCGTATGCACGCGGGAAACAACATGCCAAGTCGCGTATGGGCAAAAGCGCTCATAAAGTGCAAAACCAGGGGTAACCACCATGGTATTGACCCATTGTATTGGGTAATGATTCGTCTAAATGACCCCGTCCAGGAATACCATCGGAAGTAATGTGGTTTCGGCTCATGGTATTGAAAAAGGGTAAACCTATATAAGGAGAAGAAATTCATTGTGCAAATCATAGGTGTGGGTGCAAGATGTCTGAGCTTGAATGAATACTTCTCTCTGAAGTATATCTGAATGGAAAGGGTTACACTTGAATGATAAATCTGAATGTATGATGCACCGATGATGAAGAAGGGGATCTAGATCTGAATTGCTCTTGTATTTGCTAGATCTGATTATGGAAGGCTTAGATCTGTGATGAGGCGGTGTCATCACGAGGTAAGGTAAAATCTGAAGTGATGTGTCTGTTGTGAAGGGTGCAATGACATAAAAGTCTAAAGAACCATGCATTTAGTTAACGAAGAAACGCGTATATCGCGACTTATTTGTGAAGAAACGTATGCGCAATAAATTAGCTCTATAATATGTGATATCTGTGGTTATGTGAACGGAAGACGCGTATATACGAACATCGGAAGAAAAGAAAACATATACAAACTAGGGTTCTTGAAGTTTGTGTAAGAAATGTCGAGGTTCTGTCGCGTTGGTTTACGATATACATCATTGAGTTATATGTATTTGTTTCATGGTTGGTAGTAGCCAAGTACTTGGTGGGTCGATTACGAAAATATATGATGAAACGTAGCTGCAAGTGGTGTCTAAAAGGAAGCTTTAAAGGAAGCTTGGATCCGGTGTGAAGGCTTGGATCCGGTGTGAGAATTGATGAAACGTGGTCCATGGTGCGCGGGGATTGTAGCCTTCGATCGAGAGGGGGGTTGTAGCTCCCTTCGGAGTGGAGGCTGGTAAGCGAGATCGGAGGTCGCTGGCTCCCTTCCGGTGGTGGTAAAGGAAAAGGGGGGTGGCTCCCTTCCGGGAGAGGTAGTAAACGAGCGCGGTGGCAGGTGCACCAACGTCTTCAGTGAGTACGCACTGACACATATGTTGTAAGATGTTTTCTCTATAATAAAATATTGAAGGCTGAGCAACTGCAGCGGTGGTTTTCTCTCGACTTGGGTTTCCACCTAAAAATCCTGGTGTTCATGTGTGATGCTTTATGTGATTGTTTATTCTGTTGTTACTTCACATGTTTACTGTTAACTTAACATCAGATGAATGAATATTGCAAAGAACTAAGTTAATAAATATCTGCATATTTAGATCTCTGCTAATACGCGAGTTGTATGAAGGATATCCGCGTGTATACGCGAGTTTTATAAAGCAAAGTAGCGTATGGGTTTTAGAGAGTGAAAAAGTAAAAAGTTTTGAATATGCAGTAAATACTGATTCACCCCCCCCCTCTCAGTATTTTTCCCAACAATCTGTAAAGGGCCAGGTAGCCTCTGGATCTCATATTTTATGAAAGGTGACATATCTAGTAAATGCCCCTACAGTCAATCTCTAGAATGGATCTAAATAGAAGTTCTTCATTTTAATATCCATAAAATACAACAACTTTAAGGTCAATCTCTGGAATGGATCTAAATATAAGTTATTCATTTTAATATCCATAAAACACAACAACTTTAAGGTAAACTATGTACATGTGTCATTTCTCCCACAAACTAAAGGCTTCCTCTAATATCCATAAAACACAATGTAACTTTAAGGTAAACTATGTACATGTGTCATTTCTCTCACAAAATAACTTAGGCTTCCTCTAATATCCATAAAACACAACCACTTTAAGGTAAACTTATCATTTTTATAATTTATTTTTTGCATAAATTGAGTTTCACACATTAATTATTGCTTTGAAAGTTGTGTTCTACATAATTTGTGTACACTAAATTACAAATTGATTTTCTGAAATCTATTTTGTGTAAATGTCCACCAATAGATATATATATCATGGAGGATGAACGACGAAGATCATCCGAATCCCATACGGAGGTTCAGGGATCGGGGGATGTTCACGGTATTTAAATATAATCTTAAATCTCCATACACGTGTGTACATATGGAATTGATTTTTTATTAACTTTGTGAGTTAAATTAGTTGTTAATAAGTTTCATTTTATAATTTTTAGGAGGTAAGAGGAAGGGTTTCTACTCCATCCATGGAGCGTGCCCATGGTTCAACCAGTCATGGTATGCTTCACGCAATTTAATCTATCTACGTCTTCGATCCCAATATGCCAGAAAAACCTTTATATGGAAAATTAAAAGAAGAATTTGTAAATATGATATCAAAATACAATCAAAGATAATCATTGCATGATAAATGTACAATGTTTAAAATTAGAAATTTCCAATATAAATTAAATTAAATGTACCTTCACACTTCTGTTGATGGTTTAGTCTCATGGCTTAGAGCAACGATGCACCATTGAACAAATTATTTAGCGTTCACAAGTCAGCTTGTAGAGTGGTTCATTTGATATCTTCGAAGTGCTCGTTTTATGCATGCTCTTGCACCGTCATGTTCTCCTTTTCCATGGCCAGTCTCAAAAAAATTCCAACAATGTTTAATGCAGGTTTTCTTATGAAGAAAACACAACCAAAAGAATTATCGTGCAGATTTGAATTGACCTGCGCATCCATCTGACTATATCCAATGTTCATTGAATGTTATTCCACGATTTTTCAAGGAATCATAAATTTTTCCAAAACAATGTTGTACAAAACATGTATCATGTGTACGATCGTCACTGATATAAAAGTGATATTCTTTAATGATATGTCGATTTTCACTTGTGCTTTCTATATGATCGACATTTTGTTCAGCATGTCTATATAGAATATGGACGAGCATGGAGACTTGGTCAGAGTGATAGTATTCACTCTGAATTTCTTTTTGTGGAAAAAATGTGTAGTTTTCTGCAAAATCAATCACTGACAAAATGGTCCCTGGTGGAAAAAATTCACGAGATTTTTTGAATTGCAAGTCTTTCCATCAAGCTCTATGGGAATGCTTGGTATATTTGTAAATTTCTGCCTCAAACTTTCTCAAAAAGTCTATCAGAAAAATTTCGTCTTCTAGTAATTCAATTCTTTTAACACTATTTGCACCTTGAATCGATGTATCGATATATTCATATCTCTTCCATTTCAATTTCATGTTGGAAAATGATTGATCATTTATATCAATACGATATTTGTTTTGAAATTTAGTCAAATTTCCACAATCATCGCATTTTTTACCACCAACACATTTCTTTTTGTAAAATAGTTCATCGATTTCTCTTTCACATAGAATTTGAGATATGAAATCACGGATAGTGGAAGGAGGAGGTGAATCCTTCCATAATGTTCTACCGAAATCAAGGAATGTGTCATAATATAACTCAAATTCCACATGATAATGGCAACAACAAGTGTCACGTACAGTAATAGGTTTTACATACCATGGTTTTTGTTGAACAAAAGCATTGAGTGAAACATGAGTTTGACGATTCTCTTCTTTGAACTTGTTGAATAACTCTATTTGAGTGGTTTCCAAGAAATATTTTTCATGTTCTTCGTACTGATTTCGTGCTATTCTTCTTTGCATCACATGCCTTGCAGTTGGCGAAACACACAAATTATTATTCCAATATTCATATATTATTTTTTTAACATTTTCTCCAAGTCTATGTTTGTATGGTTGCCTACAAATAGCTCTCCAACAAGCGAGTTCATCATTTACATCTATTTGCAGCCGGAATTTCCAATGTTTGTGCAAATTTTTTTGCAAGGTTCCTAGTGCTCGTGCCATAGATGTTACCAAACGATTCTCTTTAGTACTTGATGAAACCATTGCCTTCTGTATTCCTCTACGTACAATTGAAACATCTTTCTCTCTAGATATCTTCATTGACTTTATAGCACTACTCTTATTTTTTATCACATCTTCCTTCATTTTTTTATCTTTGGTTGATTTTCGAATACCCAGTAGTGTCGTAGCTTCTTTTAATTTCCTTAATGATAGGAGACCTTTCAACATTTGAGCCTGAACTGTCACCCGCTCATTTAAGAAATACTTTTCAAAAATGCAGTTAACACGATATCTTATAGCATGGTCAGGTTTTTTATCTCCATATGTGTGAGTGTACATTTTCTAACATTTCATCATCGACAGTGATTTCATCTGTACATATTCGAAAAAATAGTACATATTCAATAAATAAATAAATTAATAAATATATTTATAATTTCAATAATACGTGCATGTGTTTAATATATATATTATATATATGTAGATACCTTGTGATTCAATTTCTTTATTTCGATTTCTTTCAATATTTTCACCATATTCAATCATTGGTTCAATATCTCTTTCACTTTCTCTTTCAAAATTTTGTATCTCATCATCAATGTTTTGAGGAATATCTCTGTTTTTTTACATTAAACAAAATATTTTTCAAATTAGTTCATCAAATAAAAATTAAGCTTCACATTTTACACTAGGAAAATTTTAAATATATCAATAGATCATAATATTTACATTTACATACCTGCTTCAATTTCTGATTGAGGTTGATTTTCCTCTTCAATATTTGAGAGGGCTTCTAACTTCCTTTTGTGATATTGTCTCGTCTCTTCTCTACGTTCCTCAAGGTCTCTTTTTCGATCATATTTTCTTGCACAAGTCCTTCGATTTCCCATGATAATAGTGTATGAAGTTCAAAAAATTTCCTTCAAAAAATTAGACAATAACTCAATTAGAAAAAACATCACAAAAGATTTAATTTAAAAAAAAATCATTTTAAATTTTTTGCAAAAAATACATACTCCAATCCAAAACACTTACTTTAAAAAATTTGAGGAAAAAATGTCTTATAAAAATGAAACGAAGCTCAAAATATTTACTTCAACTCAAAACACGTACTCTAAAAAAATGTCACTTCAAAAAATGCCTCCAACTTAAAAAAAAAACGTCACTTTAAAAAATACTTCCAGAAAATGTCTTTTCGAAATTAAGCCCAACTCCATACTTTCAAAAAAAATGAAGCACAGAAAACATCCAAAAAAATGTGTCACATACCTCCAAGAAATGTCCTTTGAATGTGTGTCCAAGAAAATTCTTTAAGCACAAAACATTTTTTTGCAAAATCAGGCCACCTCCAAGAAATGTCCTCCAAGAAAATTCTTTAAACCCAAAACAATTCTTTGCAAAACCACTCCGCTTCCAAGAAATGCCCTTAAATCCAAACCTCCAAGAAAATTTTTTAAACCCAAACCAAGACCTGTGTAAAATTAGATGAAACTTGTGAATGGTGTTAAGAGGTCTAAAGGTGGAAGAAACATTGTAATTTTTAAGAATCTGAGAAACATTGTCGGTAGTCCCTTAGATAAAGAGAATTTTAACACTAGAAACCAATTCTCCAGGATCCTTCCTTATCTTTGAACCTTTTCTCGCCTTTAAAAAGACTTGATGCCTTGGAATATAATAGCCATTCATTCAAAAACATTAAGGAGATGTGTATTCTCACTCTCTAGGTGGCTCTCATCAGAAACCCTTAAAGCACGAGTAGTGAAAGTATTAAGAACATTGAGCTTTTGGTATGGAGTCAACCTTTATCACATACTTTTTATGGAACTATTATGTTGATAAAATAATTGATAAAATATGGAAAACCTATTTTAATCTTGAGAATAAATATAAATAAACAATTTTTTAGTTATGGGAATAAATAGAAATTCTTTTTGGCAAATGTATTATTCAAGTTAACTTATATATATGTGAAGTTTTGCGTTGCGATATTTCTTGAGAAAGTTGGATTAATATCAAGAAAATTCATAAGTATTTTGTAATCTATAATCCTAAAATCAAATGCAGTACAACCTACCAAGTCCTCTTCTTGAAGGTTGAGAGTATATCTATTGAGATAAACACTATCATTCAGTACCTAAGGTAAAAGAACAAGAAAATTAACATGAAAGATAAGTGGTTTCCTAATGTTACTTCAAATTCTAGTAAAAGTCACTTGAGACTTAAGAAAGAGTTGCATAAAAATGCAAATTCTTTATTAACCATGGGAGAGAAAAATAGGAAACATTTGTATAAAATATGGATATAATTTAAAGCATAATTATAAGTAATTTTAAAAACAATTGTGACATGCCTAAGAACTAGAGAATACGACAGTTAAATTATTGTAAAGAGGTCATTAACTCCAACATAGAAGATTAAAAGTATCTTTCTACTACGGTTAACAAATATAAGAAAATTGACACCTCTAAAGAAGAATAAACTTTCATAAACTTCATAGTGAAAATTCGGTGCAAAAAAAAACCTAAAACAATTTGGAAGAAATATTATGTAATCATTTTCATACCAAGAATATGGTGTATGGAAATATTTTCTGTTAAAATACATTGGCCATTCAATTTCAATTTCAAATTATTTATGATGTATTATTTTTCAAACTTGTTAACTTATAAAAACCAAATAAATATAAAATAGTTTTTCTTCAATATTTTCATCAATAGAAACAAAATGTTAAAACAAGTCAATTAATTCCTTACAAATTTTTTAAGTTCGAATCAATCAAATTTGTCTCTATACACTCTAATTATCATCATCAATACTAAAGCGGGAGTGGAATATAAAATACAATACACTATATTTTAATTAGTTTTTAGAGTATTAAAAAAATACTAGAATAACTATTTGGAATAATTAAAATCTTTAGAATAGTTAGAAATATTTTAAATTCACTTTAATAGTGTTTGAGAGTAATCATTTAATCTTATTTGAGACTATCAAATAAATAGATAAGATAACACAATTGTAAGTGATATAATTCAAAGTGGGGCATATACAAGGGTTAAATGTATATGTACTAGAGTAAATGTATATGTTACAGTGGTTAACTTAATAAAGGGGTTACTTGTATAATGTGTAAAAAAGTATAAAATAGGTTATATAATCATTGAATAGGGACACGTGATTTGGATATACGAATGTATTGGGTCATTTAGAGGAAGCTCTTCTATTTTTTGATTTATTGTGTAACTTATATCTTTTATCTATTTTGGAGTTGTGCTTCATGGTCACATAATGTATACATTGTGTACTATGATTTATGATGCTAATTTAACGTTTGGTACAAATATTTAATATAAAAAAATTCTTTTTAAGATTAAGAAATTGAAAGAAGAAAATAAAAATTTTTAAACTTAAGAAAAATAGAGAAAAGAAAAAAATGAAGAGACTTCCAAAAGTATTTGAAGAAAAAAAATTTCAAGAAGGTTTTTGAAGTCTGAGATTGTTTCCTTTTTTACTATCCTTTTTCCCTTTCCTTTACCTTTTTGTGACCATCTTGTTGCAGTTTTAGCCTAATAAAGGTCACCACACACTTACTCAAGCATATAAAAGGTATTAATCATCCATGTTTTAGAATCTGTTGCTTATTTGTGAAATATAATTCAAACATCTCTACAAGTACAAATTATTGCTCATTTGGTAGTTAATCTAGAATTCTGAAACCATATCCATGTTTAACCCGATTTCAATGAACCAAAGAAGGAATGAAAGGTACATGTAGATGAAAATGGTTCTGCACATGGATTTCCACCTATCGCCATGATCTAGAAAAATACAGGGAATAAAATATCTGGAAGTCAAACCCTATTTATTACGTTTGAACAATCAAGCGAAGTTTGGTAGGAGATCATGGGAGATCAAGCGAGAATTGAGATGATTTGTTCAATCGAGAAGACATGTTCGAGAAGAATCCATCATGATGTTCTCTTCCAATAGAAAATCATGAGGAGATATACTTTTAATTTAATTTTACTTCATAGATGGAAGATTATTTTATTTTCCTATCAATATAGGAATCTAAGATAAGTTCGATAAATAATTGTATAAAAGTCGTGAGGCAAGACCAAAAACATGGTTAGTCATTTTTTATTTTAGTGTTTGCAAGCTATGTTCAAGAAACTTCTGTGGATTAATATAATAGAGGAATAATGTAATTAGTGACAGACTTAGACTCACGGGAGCCCCCCTTGGAGATTTGTAAGGGTGGTTAATTTTTGTTTACATTTCAATTTCTCGTATAGCCTACATTTGCGTCACAATTTCATGTAGTTTTCCCTTTGAATAGTTACATTTCAGATTATTTTATAATGACCCGTTGTTTCATTTCCAGAGTGTTCATAAAAAGGAAATACAAAAGATTTATTTTCAGAATGTATTTTGTTTAAGAAATTTAGTTTTATGACTCAGTTAAATTTCATGGATGATGAGTAGATGGTTTTTTAGACCTATTAGCGCACATTAATAATCACTTGAAGTTACAATTTCTTGTTTGATTTACTTTCCTTCTGCAAGTAGGTAGCATTAGTATTTCTTTTTGCAATTTAGAGTAAGAATTTCCTTTTCTACAATTTAGAGTTAAGTTTACTTTTTTCCAAATAGTGTGAAGATTTCCTTTTGCAAAGTAGTGTTAAAATTTCAATTCTACAATTAGTATTAAGATATATTTTCTATAATTTCAAATTAATATTTCCTTTATGAAATTTGAGACATGCTTTCAATTTTTCAATTAGAATAAATTGAGATTTCAAGTTTTAGGTTAATTTTCAATACAAATTTTCATTTGATTTTGATGTAGCTTTAATGGATAGAAAATGTGCGTGACAACTCTCTAATCGTATTTAACACTCATCCATACTTCGATCAATTTCATCCAAGGATATAATTTCTAGAATATATGGTGCACATACACTTTGTAAGTACATGAACCTTGGTTGAAAATTAATGGAGTAATTTAAGGTCAATTAAATTCCCAACATTTTGGCATTGTTTTCGAGGAAGTGTATATAGGATTTCATTCTTGGTTTTCATATCATTTTAGGTGTATTCAACTTTTATTTCATAGATTTATAATTAAAGCATGATAAAAATTATTTATCCATAGAGAAAGGGATTGTATGAGGTAGATTAGTAAGTATCGGTAGAAGTTCAATTCCAACACCACCACTTACTCCCGCTAGACCTCGTAGAGCCACACCGTCCACTAACACTTGCATCCTGTCATTTGCAGGTAGACATAGACTCCCTAAGGTGCATAGGTATGAAATCCAACCAATATATTCACCAAGATAGAAGAAGAGGAAACTTACTCTAATATACCATTAGTAGAGGAATGAGAAGAAGAGCTAGAAAATCCTATTATAGAACCTTATATTAGCTCTGAAGAATATACAATGGCAGGGGAAGAAGAAGGAGAAGTAAAAAATGTAAATGGTGAACTTACGATTGGAGGTGGAAGAGGTAGAGGAGGAAATAGAGTAGTAGGTGGAGGATGAGGTGGTAGAGGAGAACCAGATCCTTATGGATTCCCTATTTTTTATGAAGACACCATAGCCAAAATGAAAAACATTCGACCTTATATCCTCGCTAATTTCCATGGCTTAAGAAATGTGGATCCTGGAACGTTTCTTTTTTAGTTTGAATTTTTATGTAGATCTTATGACTACTTACTTGATCCTCAGAAATTTAATTTATTTTGAGTTAATATTAAGGCTGGAGCACTTAATTGGTTCATGGGATTAGGAACACATACTATTAGAACATGGGAAGAAATGAAAAATATGTTCTTAGAAAAATATAAGGATTATTGCATGCCCCATAACCTTAAGGATGAAGTCTTTAAGATGATTCAAAAGAGGATGAAAGCCTTGAAGACCTAGTTGAAATATTTTCCTATAACGTTAAAAGGGCTAGGATGCATGACTTAGATGATGAAACATTAAAAGTTATTTTACTGAAATCCATAAGAGATGAATTGATAAACCTTATCAATTTAATAGGGAAAGGAGATGTTTATCAACTTTCATTTGGTGAAATATGTGATTCATGTAAACATATTTCGAGAAAGGCTAGAAATGGTAAAAATCCAAGAGACCCTGTTATGTCCAGAATTAGTAAATCTGCAACTAGAAAAATAAGTAGAGTTAAAGTAGGAAAATTTCATGATAATTTCAAAACAAATATTCTTGGGAGTCTTAGTGAGAAACTAGATACTCTTAAGATACAAAACAAGCAAAAATATGAGAATTTTGCATTATCTATTTTTGTCCCATATGTAGGAAAAATCATTCCTTAAGATAATGTCCCCTTGATAGTATAGAAATTTGTGTCATATGTGTTGAAAATCATAATACAAAGAAATTCACCACAATACCTGATATTAAAGCTATTTTTCAAGATGAGGTTGTAACAAGCCAAGATGAATCACTTTGTTTTATTAATAAAAGGCCATGGAAAAATAAACAAGAAAATATGACTCAAGGTTTCAATACTCAATCATATGCACAACCGCATAGTAACTGGACTACATGCATGCCTTGGTAACCTTGGCCCCCACAATCTCAAAATCCATCTGGGACATAAGGTTGGAAAAAACCTTACGACAAAAATCCTCAATATCCCCAACATCCTCAATTCCAACAACCTTATTCTTCTTTTATACCACAGTATTATCCTCCTCAACCAAACCAACCTGTTGGCAAGGAAATAGGTCTCGCGGGCAAGACCCAGGTTCAGGGATTGGGCCAACAGGAGAGTCCGCTATAGTCTAGCACCACACTGGCATTTTCACCCTACTCCAAAGAGCATAGAGTCTCACCCGAGGCGTGTCACGACCACATGAAGGAGGGGAACAGACCGGTATCAGCAGATGGATCCGCAACTCAAATCTAACGCAGAATTATATGCATACATAACACCATATATAGAAGATCTCTCAGAACATCATGCAGATAATAAGAAATTAAAATTTTAAAGTACTACAAGCATCATGCAACACATTCGAGTCATACAATATGACAACAACCTTCAGATATATTAATAACCATTCAGCAGGATCAAGTGTTACATCGCTCGAGAGAATGAGCTTCCAAATTCAATTACAAAGGTCCTGCAGGACAGAGAGAGATAGTACAGCAGTAACAAATCTATGGAGACACAAGAAATACAATGATGTCGAGACCAGGACAGAGTTCTCCTGTGGCGTCTGCTCCTCGGCCTCGTTCTACCCTAACCTCTCTCTTTCCCTGTGCGTGTGTAGCCTTTTGCTGTTGGGTGACGACCTATTTATTCACCATCCAGTGCAACTGTTAGTTTCTCCTGTGTTCTCACTCGGCTGCTTTCGGCTTCTTCCTATTGAACAGGAGTTCCACTGTCTATCCTTTGCCACATATTTCCTTCATCTGCACTTGTTTGCGCCACCCTTGTCACCTATCTCCTTCTCCTTCGCAACCTCGGTAGCTCCGCTGCCTACCATTGTTGCGCCTGCCACGTGCCGATCCGCAACCCAAAATCTGTCTTCATGCAAAATTCAAAACAAGGGCCCCAACACAACCCCCTTAATTTCAAAATTTGAATAAAAAACTTTCATTACCATTAAACAATCCAATCAACTACCTCCCAAACTCTCTCAAATCCAAATAATAAAAATCAATAAGTTGTTTATAGTGTGGAAGGTCAAAAATTTTCAGGATTGTATGATAACCCCATTAGGTCTAATTGATGTTCAACTTAGATATGGTATGGTTTTGCAAAATAAGTCACCAACAATTACTGTCCATAAATGTAAAGAGGACGAGGCTCATGAAAAAGATACAAATATTGATCAAGAAAATACCCCTCTAAAGGAAGTTGTTCCTGTACAATTAAAGGATGAGAAAATAAAACAAGATCATACAGTTCCTCTAGTATAACAACCTTCTATTTCTTTACAGGATCCACCTTTTCATGAAGGGCTCATAATTGATAAACAAATAGAAGGATTTTTTTTTTTACTGGGTTACGATATGGTAGATGAACTTCAAAATATTTGCATTAAAATTCCTTTACTTCAAGCTATAAAGGAAATACCAATATTTGGAAAAACTATTAAGGAGCTATGCATTAGAAAACAAAGAAGAAGAAAAAAGATATGTCAAAAATATCCAATTGGTAGGAAAAATTGTTGATATTATGACGGGGAAACCAATTTTTCAAACATATCTAGATCCAAGTAGCCCTATTGTAAAAGTTCATATCAATGGTATTGAGATTCCAAACAATTTGATTGATCTAGGAGCAGCCATCAACATTATGAGTAAACAGACAATGGAGCAATTAAAGCTTCATAATCTTCAATATACTCCTGCATTATTACAATTAGAAGATAGGTTTGTTACCAAACCAGATGGTGTATTAGAAGATGCATCTGTTTCTCTATATTCTTGGGAATATCCTGTAGATTTCATGAATTAACTCCAAAGAATAATTTAGGAGGCCATCCATTGATACTTGGTAGACCTTGGCTAGCTATAACTGATGCATTTATAAGTTGTAGATCTGGTGACATGTATATTTTTTATGGAAAATCCACTAATAAATTCACATTGTATCCACCTACAAAAACAATAAATGAATTAGAAAGTGAAATTTGGATAGATAATGATAATGAAGACTTTGATGACATGCAATAATTTTTTTCTCTCTCACAATTAGATGAGGAATATGAATTGATAGATGTAATGAATTGGAATGATTCTTCTTCATATTCTGAGCAAGATCAAATTTTTCAAGAACAATGTAATATTGAATATTTATCATCTCACCAAATGGATTTAAATTCAATGGAAAAGTTTGGAAATTCTCAAGTAGAATTTGTTCCAGGAAAAACATTGAATATTAATAATAAATTGGAAGAATTTCAAAAGAATAAATTGATAAAGATGCTACAAAAACACTCTTCTGCTTATGCCTTGGAGTATGCTCATATGAAAGTGATTGATCCTAAAACTTGTATGCATCATATTTATATCCAGGAAAATGCCAAACCAATTGGAAAAACTAAGAGAAGGATGAACCCTAATATAAGAGAAATTATTAAGGAGGAATTACAAAAGTTAATATTAACTTCACCTATCCAATATCAAATATTCAATGGGCATCATCATTAGTGATTCTTCCAAAGAAAATTGGGAAATGGAGAGTTTGTATTGACTATAGAGAATTAAAAAAATCTAATTTGAAAGATCGTTTTCTGCTACCTTTTATAGATCAAGTATTAGATACCTTGGCATGGAAGAAATATTTTTCATTTCTAAATGGTTTTAGGGGATATAACCAAATCCATCTAGCACTAGAAGTTCAATATAAAACTACTTTTACATGTCCATGGGGAACATATGCCTATAGGGTACTTCCCTTTGGATTATGTAATGCACATGCCACATTTAAGAGAGAAATTTTGGGTATATTTTCTATTCTAATTCATGATTATGTGGAAGTTTACATGGATGATTTTACTGTATATGGAGTTACTTTTGAGGAAGCTATTTAAAATTTGGAAAATGTTCTTAGTAGATGTAAAGAATAAAACCTTTAATTGAAGGGATTGTTTTAGGAAACCATATTTCAAGTGATGGAATTATAGTGATACATCTAAAGTGGAAGCAATTTCTAAAATCTCAATTCTTGTTTTTCAAAGAGATGTTAGAAGTTTTCTCGGATTTACTCGTTACTATAGAACATTCATAAAAAAATTCACAAAAATAGCCTCTCCAATTTTCAAACTTCTTACAAAAGATTGTGAATTATTTGGGATTCTGATTGTCAAAAATCATTTGAAACATTGAAACATAATATTACTGAAGCACCAATTTTAAGAGGACCTAATTGGTCTCTCCGTTTCCACATTTCTACTAATGCTTAAGATAGAGCTTTAGGAACTATGTTGGGAAAACAATATTTAACTCATGTTATTTATTATAAAAGCAAAAATTTGACTCCAAGAGAGTTAAATTATAGTGGAACAGAAAATGAGTTTTTAGTTGTTGTACATGCCATTAACAAGTTTCTTCATTATATTATTGGTTATGAAAATTTTTTTCATGCATATCATTCTTCTATTAGATATTTAATTAAAAAACCAATCACTAATGGTATAATCACAAGATGGATTTTATTATTGCAATAATTTGACATTACTATTCTTGATACACCAGGAAAAGAAAACACAGTTGCTAATTTTCTTTCTAGAATGTAAAATATTAATGATGATGTTCCCGTAAAAGATAATTCTCTTGATGAATCTATTTTTACAGTATCTACTAAAACACCTTGGTTTGCAAATATTTCCAATTATTTAGCTACAAGGAAAATTACCTCCACAACTATCAGCTAGGGAAAAGAAAAAAGTTATAAAAAATTGTTCACCTTATTCTTGGTTAGATGGAGAGTTGTACAAAAATGCACCTGATTTGGTCATCCAAAGGTGTGTTCAAGAAGATGAAGTACCAGAAATATTAAAAGTTTTTCATGATGAACCATGTGGATGACAGTCTACTCACAAAAGAACTGCTTACAACATCATTCTTTTTGGATATTATTGGGAATATATTTTTAAGGATGCCAAAGAATGTGTCAAAAGATGTGATAGTTGTTAAAGAATGGAGACGCCTATTCCATCAAATGAAATTCCTCTACAACAATAGGTACTTGTAGAGCCTTTTGAAAAATGGACTCTAGATTTTGTTCCACAAATAAATCCTCCATTTAAAAAGAAAAGGTATATACTTGTTTGCACAAATTATATTACAAAATGGGTAGAATATAAACCTATTTTATTTGCAACTAAAAATCCTGTAGTTACATTTATTTTTGAGGATATCTTTACTCGTTTTGGTATTCCAAGAGAAATTGAAACACATCAAGGTACTCAATTCACATCCAAGTTGGTCCAAAAGATCATGGAGAAATATAAAATAAAGCATCGAAATTCTACTCCATATCATCCACAAGAAAATGGAGAAGTGGTATCCACTAACAAGGTACTTGAAGAAATTCTAACCAAGACTATGCATTTGCATAGGAAAGATTGGACAGAAAATATTCCAGAAGCACTATGGGCATATTGAACCACGTGGATAAATATAATTGGACATACTCCCTATGAGCTTGTCTATGGGAAGAATTTTTTTCTTCCAATTAAGTTCCAAATGGAGACCTTTATATCATATGTTAAATTGGGCCTTTATCTATCAGAAGCTCAGAAACAAAGACTAGCAGAATTGAATGAGCTAGATGAGATCTGACAATATGTTATCCAAAGAACCAACATAGTTCAATGAAAAAGATAAATATGGCATGAAACATTTATAAGGACTAAAAATTTCAAGCCAAGTGAATAGACTCTTTTTTTTTATTCTAAATTCAAATATTTTCAAGGAAAGTTTCAAACTCATTGGCTTGGTCCTTAGGAGATAGATACTATTTATGAAAATGGAGCATGCAAGATCAAACCATTGATGATGAACAAGTTGCCTTCGTTGTTAATGGCCATATATTAATATTTTATCATAAACCATTAAGAAAGGAAGAGTTTGTAAAATATCAACAAGAAGAATATGAATTCATGTTCATTAAGAAATGATATCATTCTCATCATTCTCCAACTCAATTTTAATTCCTTTTATCATCTAAAAAAAATTAAAGTATAAGCATGAAAATCAATAATGATGGCATGCTTATACAAAAAATATTAACTGAAAACCAAGAGTTCTTGGTAGTTTATATTTTCATGATTCACTTGTATTTTCCCTATTTATTTTTATCCCTCTTCTTCTAATAAATTTTCAAGTGAAAAAAAACACTTTTGAAGACCAATTTTCAAAACTGATAATTAAAGAGGCAACATCAATAAATAATATTCCTCTAATCTAGCAACAAATCTCAAGGAATAAGAAAAAACAAAATTAATGTCATTCTGCAGCCAATATTCAATTCCATAGTTGGGTTTAATTTCTACAGTCAGAGTAACATCAACACCTCACATTCAGAGAATGCACAACAAAGGCCGTGAAGGATGTTAAATTATATTTATATATGTCATTAGGTTTTAATTCATTGGACGATTTCATTAAAAATATTGGGTTATTAAAAGACCTTATGAAATTCCTAAATATTATGTTCCACTACCATAGTCGTTACAACCTCATTCCATCATCATTGCTTAACCCATCACATCAAATCTATTCAAAATCGCATAAATCCTATCGATCCTATGAAAGTGGATCTAAAAAAATCATGGGAAATCATGCGAAAAGGTTTAGTCCTACAATAAATCAAATACCCCGCGAGCACCCCACTCCATTATCATTTTACTCCATTCTACTCCATTTCACTTCATGCCATAACCCTCTCCATTCAATTTACTCACCTCCCTCTTTTCAGCCCTACATCGCCTCTGTCAAAAATAAATAGTTCAAGACTAGGACTTCTCTCCACCATGGGTATCATCATCTCATCAAAACCTAATGGATTCAAGTTCCTTCAAGCATACCCATGAGTCATAGAACATTTGTAGCAAGTAGGATGACTCAGATTCTTTGAAAAGTTTGATGGGCATGAGACAGAGGTGACAAAAGATTTTTCTCGGGCATTTGATAGAGTCGAGGAAGAAATTGGTGACATTAAGCTTATATTAAAAGATCCCATCATGACAGAAGCTATGAATTTTCCCAGAAATGGAGATAGTTGGTTTAAGAACAAAAAAATCAAGGAGAAATATTTGGTAAACTTCCTTAGATAACTAGGTATGAACATTTCCATATTAAAAAGGGAATTATGGTCACAACACTGAAAGGAAAATGGAGGAATTTATTGTTGGTTAGTCAAAAAAATTGGACTTTTGAAGGAAGGTTCAGAACCATGTTTTTTTATCATGCTCAACTTCTAATGCATTTTATTGATGGAAATTAAATCAATTTTCCCTATTTCTTTCCCTGTAGTCTTAGAAATATGGCCTCTAGTTTGCAAAGAGACTAAAAAACCCTTGATAATTCCCTTTATCATCATGGACTTCTAAAAATCCTCATAGAAGCACACTTAGAATCTAAAGGAGATAATTGAAAATATTTTCTAGTCTGCAACCACTTTGTAGAAGCTCAGGAGGAAGAAACTAGAAAAAGGGTTAAAAGAAGTTGATGCAGGTCATTTCCAAACCCTAACCCCGAAGAAGAAAATGAAAAGGTGAATTTAGGGAAGAATGAAACAAAAGCAGTAGGAGACCCACTTGAATATGACACTTCTCTCTCTCAGTATTTGAAAAAATATATTAAAAAAAATGGAAAAAAATGTTAAAGGAAAGAAAGCCAACCCAAATACTAAACTTGCAGAATAAAATGAAGAAACATGAACAAACCATCAAAATCAAGAGAATCCAGAACATTGAAGAATCAAGAATGAAACTGAGAAAAAGCAAGATAATTTCAAAACTCTCAAATGCACAATAGCTAGAAATGATCAATCTCGAAGAAGAAGGTTATAGGACATCGCCTCAAACAATGAGCCCGAAAACAAAGACACCAATGATTGATCGAGCACAACAAGAAGTTTATGACTATGTGGAGTCTCTGGAATAGAGAGCACAAAAAATGGTAAAATTCTCCTCTCAGAATCAAGAGAATGTATTTGATGAAACCCCTATGTTAAAATACTCTTGAAAAAAAGCATAGAATTGAGGATGCTCTCAAGCAAGATATCTATGAGTTAGAAGTTCTTAATAAACACCTTACATATGAACGAGAAGCAGCAAAGATACAAAATGAAATATTAAGGATTCATAATGATAATAGACTTTTGCATCTATGTGATTGGTGAAATAAAAACAAGAAGCTCAAAGAAAAGAATAGATTCCTCAAAAGAAGAATTAGGGGATTACATAGTAAAATCCCAATGAAGAAACCAAGGGTAATCTTCAGCATCAAAAAGAGAAAGGAAAGAACTAGTCAAGATGTGCTTGCACAAGCTTATGAGATCATACACTGACGAAGAATAAGGAACCAATTTTTATTTTTTGATGCATGAGGACATGCAAAACCTTTAGTGTGGGGGAAGTTTGAAGTTTGACATTTTTTCCTTTTTTACTATCATTTTCCCCTTTCCTTTACCTTTTTGTGACCATCTTGTTGCAGTTTCATCCTAATCAAGGTCATCATAGACTTACTCAAGAATATAAAAGGTATTAATCATCCATGTTTTAGAATCTATTGTTTCTTTGTGAAATATAATTCAAACATCTCTACAACTACAAAATATTGCTCATTCTGCAACTAATCTAGAATTATGTAGCCATCTCCATGTTTAAACAGGTTTCGATGCACCAAATAAGGAATGAAAGGTACCTGTAGATGAAAATTGTTCTACACATGGATGTCCACCTATTTCCATGATCTAGAAAATGACAAAGAATGAAATATATGGAAGTCAAACCCTGGTTATGACGTTTCAGTATTCAAGCGACGTTTGGCAGGAGATCATGGGAGATCAAGTGAGCTTGGAGATGATTTTTCCGATAGAGAAGATATGTTCGAGAAGAATCCCCCATTACTTTTAATTTAATTTTACTTCTTAAATGGAAGATTAGTTCAATTTCCTATCGGAATAGGACTCTTATATCAGTTCGATAAATAATTGTATAAAATCCATGAGGCAAGCCCAAAAATATGGTTAGTCGTTGTTTATTTCAGTATTTTCAAGCTCTGCTCAAGAAAATCATGTGGATTAATATAATACCATGTTCCTCTTTTCCAATGTGTTGTTGAGAAATCATTTGATCAGTGACACACGTACACTCATCGGAGGCCCCCCTAGAGAGTTGTAAGGGTAGTTATTTTTTTTACATTGAAATTTCTCATAGATAGCCTCCATTCGCATAAAAATTTCATGTAGTTTTCTATTTGAAAAGTTACATTTTAGATTTTTTCCTAATTACCAGTTGTTTCATTTCCAGAGCACCCATAAAAATAAAATACAAAATGATTTATTTTCAAAATGTATTTTGTTCAGGAAATTTAGTTTTATGGCTAAGTTAAATTTCGTGGATGATGAGTAGATGGTTTTTCAGAGCTATTAGCGCATCAATAATCACTTGAAGTTACAATTTCTCATTTGATTTACTTTCCTTCAGCAAGTAGTTAGCATTAGTATTTCTTTCTGCAATTTAGAGTAAGAATTTCATTTTCTACAATTTAGAGTTAAGTTTCCTTTTTCTGCAAACAATGCTAATATTTCCTTTTGCAGGTAGTGTTAAACTTTCAATTATGCAATTAGTATTAAGATCTCTTTTCTGCAATTTAGCATTAATATTTCCTTTACGCAATTAGAGATAGAATTTCAATTTTGCAATTAGAAAAAATTGATATTTAAAGTTTTAGGTTAATTTTCAATACAAGTTGGCATTTGGTTTTGATGTAGCTTTAATGGAAAGAACATGTGTGTGACATCTTTTTAATATTATTTAACATTCATCCATACTTAGATTAATTTCATCCAAAGATAGAATTACTAGCATATATGGTGCACATACACTTCATAAGTACACAAACCCTGGTTGGAAATTATTGAAGTCATTTAAGGTCAATTAAATAACCCAACAAAGGTTGAAGACACACTTGACATAGAAGACATCAAATTAGAAATGCAATCTAGAATTTAAAAAAGTGTAAGAATTTTATGGATGACAACATATTACAACTTCAAAAATAAAAATACAGAGAAGATTTTAAGTCACTAGAAAATGTTGTTATCACATGAAGGATAGAAAATGTTATTATCTCTAAAACTGAAATTCATGATATGTTGTGCAAAATGAAAGAAAACAATCACATGTGAAACTATATTAACACCTTCATTACTAATATTTTTTTCTAGAAAAACAAAATTGACATCAACATTACCCGGAAGAAAAAAGTGAGATACTCAACAATATTCATGGCATAAGACATCACATAACTATTACTTAATAAGATATTATTAATGATGAACAAGCTTCAACAAGTTTGATCAATCAGAAACATTAAAAACACATGGAATCAAATAAAGGAAAATTATGCAACGACTAAATATCAAAGATAAAAACAAAATATAATTAAATTTGGATGAATGGATCATCATCACTTCATCAAGAAAAATAATATAAGAAAATACTATGATTTGGAGGACAAATATTTTTTAACGAGAGTACTATAATATGACATCACAAGAAGCATATATGGGTATTAAAAGCATATCTAATGGGGTAGTTATATATGCGATAGTGGTCAGTCGACCCATAAAAGGAGTCACATGTGTGTAAATAATGTATCATTATGTAAATAATGTGTGTAAATAATGTGACCTATAAAAGGAGTCACATGTGTGTAAATAATGTATCGAGATAATGTATCATTATAAAAAAGACATGTAATTTAGATATATGAATATATTGGGGGTATTTAGAAGAGATTATTATATTCTTAAAAAATTATTATACAACTTATTTTTAAAATTTATTTTAAAGTTAAGCTTTATATTTATATATTTTGCAAAGTTAAGCTTTATTTTTATATATTTTGTAAATTGCATGTACTTTTATTTATAATAACAATCTAAAAATTCAATACAGAACAGTAAAATAATGAAAATTATCGTAAAATATTGGTCTCGTATACCAATAAGCCTGTTATAATAGAGTCTAATTGTGGCTCTTAATTATTACATGTCTTTCTCAATATTTTCCACTAATTGAATTGTGGAATTTAATTATTAGTATTCCTTCTCAAAAGATGACCCACTTAAAGTTCACTAAATTATTTCTCAAGAGTGAGGCATCCTCTACGAAGGAAATTCACTACTTCATCCTTTAAGCTACAAATATAATTTTAATCGTGTATCCCTGGGCTTACCATAATTCTACAACCAATTTATCAAAATTTCTTGTAGTGTGTAGGTAGATCTTATAAATATCATCCATTGGGTTTTATAATTATTAAATATATTTAAAATTTCTGCATTATCTAAGCAAAGTACATTGAAATATCATTACAAATCATGTGAAGTATTATAAGCCTTGGAATATTCAACCTCCTCACAATCATTAGGAAGAAATCCTAAAGCATGTGTTAAAGTAGACGATTGGTTTTTACATCACCATTCCAATGCTAGGTGAGAATTGATGCAATTTTTTTCATGCTTGTCATATTCTTCAAAATAGAAGGAAACCGGAGAAAGTGATCACATCATTAATAAGGCAGTCCCTCTTTGATCCCATTATGCTTACTAGAGGTAATTGTGAATCTAAGCATAATCTTAGTCAAATAGCCGAGTAATCCATTTAACATATAAAACCACCACTTGTAAATTAATGTTAATAATTCTACGTTCTCCCTTTTGCTTGGAAAGAATAGAGATATATTAGGTACTAAGAGGAGTGTCTTGACACATTCAAACTTTGGATGAAAGGAAAACTTATAGGATATTATGAGGTAATAAAAATGAGTTTAAGCATAAGGATCCTAAATAATGTGAAGATCTTAAATAATTTTTTCAAGGACCATAATCTTTTTGGTAGTGAATGGAAGGTCTTTATATCACTAAATTTGAATTTTTTTATGAAAATTTGTACAAATCATGCGTATATATGTATGATAGATATTTTATTTTACAATTTGTGTTGTAAAATTTGTATTTCCTTCTCAACTGAGATTTACATGGATAAGTTGGCAACGTTATAATACTCTTTCACTAGGGAGACCAGACCATAGACAAAAATACACTCTTCCCTGAGATACTAGTGATATCATGCTTTACAGAATGAGTAGAGAGTGCATACAAAAAAACTATCAATGCTATCCTAGAGATAAAACTATTTGATTTAGAAAACAAATGAGCAAGAGCATAATTAACAAGTTTAAGAGTGTGAATATGCAACAACCACTTGAATTGGTTCATCTGTGCAGTCAGGGGTGCTATCAGCTGGTGGGTGGATGCCCAGATGATGCTTGATGTACCTCAAACTTTGATCATTATCCGATAGGTGCCTATGGAGGGACTCTTGGGAGCGTATAATGTCAACCACATGTTCAACGAAATCTAGTAGAATTATTCCAAGGAGGAACTTTAAATGTCAGTACAAATCAATGGTATGTATATATTTGTTAAACCTACCAGAAATGGGCCCCACATTAGGAATTGAATCAGTTAGGTCCACTAAAAATTCAATGTCTAATAGCTATTGTTAATGAGAGACCACTCCCATTTCCAAGTGGGCTAGTTCCTCTCGGATTGGCTTCGGTGTGACGTCTCAAAATTAGATAGCATACTCTTGAAGCCTTTAGTGTGCATGTGTATGTCACCAAGAGGCATGATCTTGATAGTAGGTGGCCCCTTGATGGACATGTTCTCATTGACGGGGCATGATGACAAACCAACCATTGAAATGATGAGAGATAAAGGATAGGGTGGAAATATGGGTGTTGAATACAGAAAAGGGAGCCATGAAGAAAAGGGGGTAGGACATGTAACCAAGAGAATAAAGAAAAAAGGTGAAAGGGTATAAAAGGAGCCTCCAACTAGCCATGGGGGAATAAGGAGGTCACAAATAAGGATGAGAGTGAATGCCTAACTATCCAAGGAAAGGAACACCAAAAGTCAATCCACTACTAGGAGAGGGGGAAAAAGGAAATAACATAAAAATTAAGAAACAAAAAGAAGAAAAGAAATATAGGGGTGAAGAGAGCTTAGAGAGAAAGGAAAGGAAAATAGAATGAAACTGAGGAATGAGAATTGAAGGATATAATGAGACCAAACCTAAGAAATATGAACCGAAGGGCGATGCTATCATGCTAGTAAAAAAATGTTGTAGAGGGAGAAAATGACTAATCTACCAGCCCATGCTACTAGCTAAGCATTCCAACATGTATCTCGAGAGGATGGATTCATGAATAGAAACAACAAGCTCAGGAATTTCCTGCCACAAAACTAAATAGAAAGTAGCTAAATAATACCGAAACCACCAGATTATGCAAACGAGATTCCAAGAACTAGTGATGGCCTGACTGAGCTTCACTAAGGTGAGTTGGCCAGAGCCCTTTGCGGAGGGGTCTCAAAAAAAAATCTCAAGATACAAACCATATGAAAAGATTGAGATCAATGGCTAGTAGATGAGCTTACACTCGATAAAGCACCATGTTTATAAAAAAAAAAAAAAAAGGTGCAAGATATTTTCCATATGGGGACAAGACTGTCTTAACTGAGCTGTTGCATCAAGAGACATTCATTACTCTTGGTATTGGTATTTTGGTTGGTGTGTATAGATTTCCTTAGGAGAGATGTGATTTTCGAAGATGACATTAATTATATGGAGGGGACATGATACCACATCCCCTATGCATTTGGTTAGGAGGGTAGTGGTATCCCATCCCTTTTCCTTTTACCAAAAGAAAACCCCATCTAGGATATCCATATCCTTTTTTATCGTTTACTTGAAGTCTTATTTCAGAGAGGATTGAGGCAGAAGATTCCAAGGAGAGGAGAGCACGTCCAAGGAATTCATACAACCATTATTTTACATAAGGCCTGCCGCTTTGTATATTATCCCCCTAGGTATACTACATTAATGTAGTATACCTAGGGGGGATAATATAGGGTACAGAGGGAGGTACCCAAGGGAATAATATGATGTAATAATGTAAGAATGATAAATAAATGGCCATAGTTAATAAATAAAGTGGTTAACCCACATTATGCAAGGGACCACATGTAGCTAGGGAATAAAGGGATAAGTCCATTGTATTGGATATGTGGTATTAATAGACCCATGGTAACTACCCATGGTATTGCATGTATGAAACCTATATAGAGGCTACATTTGCAATAGATCTGATAAGAAAATGTATAAAAATGCAAAATATGCCCAAGAAATAACACCATAGAAGATAAAAAAATTCATATATTCATTAATATCAAAACCCTTGAGGTAGGGCAACACCATACATTTACTCCTTAAGGAAGGAGATCACTCCACAAGCCATATGCTTGCCAATACAATAATCCTTGACCTCTCTCAATGGAGAGTGTATAGCCTCTATATAGGTTTCATACATGCAATACCATGGGTAGTTACCATGGGTCTCTTAATACCATAAATCCAACAAAATGGGCTTATCCATTTATTCCCTAGATATATGTGGTCCCTTGCATAATGTGGGTTAACCACTTTATTTATTAACTATGGCCATTTATTTATCATTCTTACATTATTACACCATATTATTCCCTTGGGTACCTCCCTTTGTACCCTATATTATCCCCCCTAGGTATACTACATTACACCCCCCTTAAACATGTTTCATCCCCGAAACATGAGAAGAACACAAAAAATAAGATCTACTCAAAAGGGTGTTCCAATGGTACCATTCACATGCATCTAGCCATCCCAGAGAAAGGTGAACACTCGATCTAGTCGGTGCCTCGCTCGCTTGAGATGGAAGAAGGTTTTGGTGGTTCTTATGTGTTGATGTGTTATGGGTGGATCGTCGCACCTCTCTATGTGTCATCTAGCAGTTGTTGTCATTGTTTCTAATTCGTTGCCACCTTGCCGATTGTTGTATTTCTAGGTGATGCGGTTGGTGATATGTTGAACCTTTAACTGATGGGATATCTTTCATTAATTCCCCCATTATTGGTGAAGGAGTGGTGTTTGGTTCTTTTGTTGGTAATTTCTTTGATGTCTGTGTTTGACTGTCTACCATAAAAGGCTCATCATCTGATATGTCTGTGTCATTAGATTTGTGCTTCTTCCTCCCTAGTCTCTGCATGGTTCCTAATGCAAATATCGTGCAATGTAATTTTCTTCTTTTTATACCAGAGCTTCATGAATTTATTTTCACATTAAAATTGACAATTTCAATGGATTCCATCCAAGGGTGTCCCAAAATAACATCCACAATAGACATATCTGAAGCATAAAAATCAAAATGCAACACATACTTATCCATATAAATCTTCAAATCTTTATAAATTTGAGCATCTTCGTTATCAACCTATATGTTTTCAATATGTTTTGCTGGAACTTACAATCTTTTAGCCAAATTAACATTGATACAATTATGCTTGCAACTAGGAATGATAAACACAATGATGTTCTCTTTCTGAATACTTCCATGAACTTGTAATATGAAAATATTAGTAGAAAATAAGTCTTTATGGCTCTTAGTGTCCTTCTATCTGGCTTGAGAGGACTTGGTCCAAAATGATTTTGTCAATTTTTTTCTCGGGAAGTTTCCTCACTGAGCTGTCAAGTGAGGTCCACCATTTATATGCTTCATCTTTCATATGAAGCCCTATGGAGCATATCCAAAAATTTTGATATTGAGCCTTGTGATATTGTAAAAATATTTAATAGTACTGCCATCATCTTTTCCTGTAAACTTCATCTTGCGAGAACCCCTAAAACAAGGTAGGGGTTTTGAAGAAAATCACTTACTTTGGAAAATATTTAAAATGGACATTACTCGGTCAATATAACTCAGAATCCTTAATATAATCCATTTCCAGAAATTGAATAGTCATTCTGCATCTATCCGTGTGACTGAAATCCCGATCTAGGTACTCTGGAAACACAAATCTACGTTGCAACTATCCCGCCGTCACAAAATTTCTGAAAAAATGGTCTATTTTAAATTAGTGATAACTCCCTTATCCGAACTCTGATTTGACTGATTGATTTTTTGAAATCAGGTGATTTTTCAAGGGGAGCTCAAATCTGTAATTTTTTGTCTGAAATTCTACACCAAAATCTACAAAAAAAGTCAGGAGAGCCGTCGTACACAAATTGTCATCAGAAACATTTCTGCAATGTAACTGACTTTAAATCAGTGATATCGCCCTCATTCGGACTCTGATTCTACTGATTGTTTTTTTGAAATTGGGTATTTTTTTCCAAGGAACCCATATCTGCTATTTATTTATGAAAATTTTGTGCCAAAATTTTCATATCTTCTCTACAAACTTTCTGCCCAAAAAATTTATGCAAAAAATGAAAAAACAAATCTCCCAAACTCTACCCAAGAAAGTGCTCTGATACCACTTCTAGTAGATCTGGCCTAAAAATATAAAAAAATTCAAAATATGCCCAATAAATAACACCATTTAAGATAAAACTTCAGATCTTCATTAATATCAAAACCCTTGAGGTAGGGCAACACCATACATTCACTCCTTAAGGAAGGAGATCACTCCACAAGCCATATGCTTGCCAATACATTAATCCTTTACCTTATTCAATGGAGAGTCTCTAGCCTCTATATAGGTTTCATACATTAAATATCATGGGTAGTTACCATGGGTCTCTCAATACCATACATCCAATACAATGGGCTTATCCCTTTATTCCCTAGCTACATGTGGTCCCTTGCATAATGTGGGTTAACCACTTTATTTATTAACTATGACCATTTATTTATCATTCTTACATTATTACATCATATCATTCCCTTGGGTACCTCCCTCTATACCCTATATTATCCCCCCTAGGTATACTACACTTTGTTTCCTATGCATCAAACAAGGGAGGGAATAATGATTGGGAGGAGGCCCATAAGGGTTGTGGCTTAGGGAAACAATTTCCTCCAATCTCCATATTTTGTATAATTTATGAATAGGAGTACCATTTTCTATCTTACTAATCATATTATGATTATTTGTGAATAAAATTCCATAATGAGTTTATGGTATCTTAGAGATCATGAAATTTCCAACCCAATGATTAGACCTATGCGCTTTGCTACATTTAAACACGTGGATCATGAATAAATATAGAGAGGGGTGCCTTGATTGTCTCTAATGATTCCACCAAAAATAGATATACTTGAGTTTCCTTTTGATGTTGCATCAAAGTTGAGTTTGAGTAAATCAAGAGGTGGAGGGTACCAAATGGATGAGATTGCAAATTAAAGGGGAGGTGGGGAAGGAGAAAAGGGGGGAAGGGAGGTTTGAGAAAGATGTAAAATATGGAGGATCTGAGATTAAGTTCCCTAATATTCCCAGTCAAGAGGGGACCAAGAGGAAGCAAGGATCAACTCTTTGATATAAGTAAATATAGAGTTCCAAAGAGAAACTTTAAGCATGGAGGAACTTTTAATGATTCTACAATTTCTCTCTTACCAGATTTCCCATAGATGGAATCAAGGGGTGAAAATCCATATGTAGTTAAGGATTAGGTTGGAAAAAAATTATTTACGCCAATTGGCTATTATATTTATATACTGAGGAGATCTTAATCAATGTAGGGAGAATGTAGTCTAGATTATCCCAAATCCCAAGTAAATAAGAGAAATTGTTGTAGAGGTGTTATATGTCCTTTGAGTGTTGTAAAAATAAATAACATCTAGATGGTCCAACATAATTCTCTCTATAATATTATCCCAAGTTAATGCTTTGTTTTGAAACAATAGAAAAAAAAAGGCCACTTTTGGCCATGAATATTGCTTCCGTATATCTATACATGCTTCTTTGACTAGTAATAAGTGATGGACTTGTTCTAATTGATAATATTATTAGACAATGATGATTTTAATGTGTATCCCCATTAGATATTATCTAGTTGAATAGATGTGGAAATATTTCTATGTTGAAGGGATTTCTAGAATTTCTACCAATGTTTTCCTCTTGCTTGGGATGCTAGAAGATTGAGGGATCCCATTGATGCCATTGGGGCGATGGAACATCACTAGATCAATGATTTTCTTCTCTGTTGTATCCACAAGATTTCGTATTTTTATTCATATCGTTAATTTGTTTCTTTTCACTCAATTTAGGGATTTTTTTCTAAGAGTTGTCCTAAAATAGAGTGGAATTTCATCCTTAATTTCCCAAAAATAATGTTGTTCGATTAATTGTACAAATTTCCTAGCTAGGGATCAAATAGAAGAACCAATTTTTTAGGGGATTAGATAGATCAAAATCTATGTAGAAGTTTTAGGGATGTGTTTGAAATTCCAAAATAATTTCCAAATGTTTCTCGTTCTTAGATCCATTTCCACCAAATTTTTTCCCTTAAGAGAATTTCCATGGTGGTGGGGTCACAAAATCCAAGGTCTCCTTTAAGATTTGGATTACATAGTTTTTCCCATGCAACCAAATCCAAACTTGTGCTCTAGATAAGAGCCCCCCCAAAGAAATTTATGTTGGATTCATTTGATCTCATGTAAGATTGATAGTGATGCCATAAGTGTAGAGCATAAGTAGATGGGAAGTGAATGAAGAACTACTTTAAGTGAGATTTACCTACCTGCAATATTCAAAGATATACATGCCCATCCTTCTAGCTTGTAATGGATCTTAATTATAATATATTACCGTAAATTATATTAAAGATATATCTACTAGAAAACCTCCAAGGTATTTTTCTTGAATATTTCCTCACTAAAATCCCATAAGATTGGTGATATCTCGCTGTGTAGGAAGTGGGGTGTTAAATAAAAAGACAAGGGATTTAGATATATTTACTCCCATACTCGAGGAAAGTGAGAACTTCTCCAACATGCATTAGAAAACCTGATCTTGTGAGATAGTGGGCATTCCCATTCCAATTGTGTCATCCAAAATATGTTGGTGAGTGAGAGGTAGATCATCTTTGATTGGTCAAAGAACTTGAAGCAAATTCCTATTCAATATTACTTTGAGGGATCTTCCCAACCCTTCAATTGCCAAAATGAATAGAAATAGTGAGTACATATTACCCTTCCTAATACCATGAGAGGGTTTGAATTTGGCTGAAGGAGATCCATTTACAAGAATTGAAATGGAGGAATAAGATAGGATATTTTTGATCTGCTCATTCCATTAAGGGCAGAAGCCAAAGGCATGAAGGATATGAAATAGATAGTTCTGACTGAGTTTATCAAATCCCTTCGAGAGGTAAATATTAAGAAAAATTCCCTCTTTACATTGAGTCTTTAATGAATGTATGAATTTGTGAGAAACCATGATCCCTTTAAGGATTTTTTAACCTTCAACAAACCTCATTTTCTTAGGTGATATTGATTTAGGGAGGAGAGGATTTACTCTATTGGCAATTAATTTTTTGATGATATTGTAAATCATGTTGCAAAGAGAAATGGATCTTTAGGCACTTGGTTCCTCCATGTTTTCTTGATTTGGTACAAGAGTGATTAAGGTGGTGTTAAGGGATTTTATAATGGATCTAGATCTTCAAGATTCTTCCATCGCTACCCAAACCTCATGACCAATAATAGGAAATCAGGCCTAGAAAAATTTGGTGGTCAAACTGTAACAATCCTTGTGAAAAGTCCATGTAAAATGTTATAAAGGAAAAAATAATAACCACAGTCGATGGGAAACCTATTCCAAGCTAAATGGTGGGAAAAATATCCTAGCAGGTGCTCATTTTGGTTATTATGGCTAAAGGAAATTGGAAAAAGAAATGGCAAAGGCATTGGAAAGGCATGAGGCATTAATTGGCATTTTATTTATGAAAATAAAGGAAATTAGGAGAAAAGGAAGGTGAAAGGTCACAGGTTGAATGTGACGAGGAAATTGAAGGAAAATAATGGAAAATG
This sequence comes from Pinus albicaulis, assembly GCA_034641835.2. Taxonomy (NCBI): domain Eukaryota; kingdom Viridiplantae; phylum Streptophyta; class Pinopsida; order Pinales; family Pinaceae; genus Pinus; species Pinus albicaulis. The sequence continues at coordinate 437,420,752 of CM076576.1, read as the reverse complement.
CAGAAAATAGAGGCCTTGTTAATAAAAAGGCTAATGAGGATCAGTTGGTAAGATTTTTGTCAGCTCAGTTTTGGAGCTCTCATTTCTCTCTCTCCCTATCATACTCTTAGATACTTAGAGTTTTCTTGGAGCACCCTTGGAGAGTGTGGATACTTGGTGATTTGGAGTAATACAGAAAAGGAATATCAAGAAATCACAAGTGGACATCGGGGTCAACAACTACAGGGGTATTTGATTGCAAGTACCGAGTTTCATGTATGTTTTCCTCACTAGTTTTTCCATGCATGGTGTATGCATGTGGATTTTCCAAGCCTTGAAATTTCCTGGATAGACTTCATTTTGTGGGTTTATTTCCATTGTTTTTTTTTTGGTTGGTTCTCACGATTCCTTTAGTTGTTGGGTTGAGTTATTAGTTCTTGGATCCTTGGTTATACAAATGCTATGGAGCCCGACAGACAACTGTTGGATTGAGTTACTAGTCCTCAAGCCTTGGTTGGAAAAACACTTTGGAGCCCTAGGTGGGTTGAGTTACTATTCCCAGAGCCTTGGTTGGAGAATCCCTCTGGAGCATGGAAACAACTGGGGTTGAGCTACTAGTCCTATAGCCTTGGATGGAAAAAACTCTTTGGAGCCCTGGAGTAGCTTGGATAGAGACTAATCTGGGATGGTTGGGATGTCCGAATGTGAGATGGAATCAATGGTTGAGGGTTGAGGTGGTTTGGCCTCTGGAAGCCCTGAATTGATTGTGATTGATGTGTTTGATGAGATCCCACTTTCATGCTTGGAATATGGAACTAGGGTGATTGGATGAAGTGAGATTTGTCTCAACCAATCTATGGTCGAGTGGAATGTGGAAGTACCATCTCTGGTTGTTTTTTACAGTCAGTAATGAATAGCTCATTCCTTTGGTATTTGGTATGCAAATGTACTAGTCATTATGTCAATGTCCTATACATGTGGTGTCGTGTACATGTGGTGCATATGGTGTTGTGTACTTGTGGTATTGTTTACACATTATACAGTTGGTACGATTTACATTTGCTGTTGTGAACACGTTGTGCAAGTGGTGTCATGTACATGTGATGTTGTGCACTTGTTGTGCATGTAGTGTTGTGTATAGGTGGTTTTTTCTACATGTTGTGCGTATGGTACTAGTATACAAGTGGTATTGTGTGCATGTCGTAGATGTTGTGCTAAGGGGCATGCGATACTATGTATGTGCATGGTGTAGTCATGGCATCATGACATGTGTATTCATTATGTTGTACTCTGTATATGTATATGTATATGTATTGTGTTATGTTGTAGATCGTATGTAGGTGTATGTGTTGTGTTGTATTGTGCATAGGGTGTAAGTGTATGTGTCGTATGCCGATGTGGGTGCGTGTATTGTATGGTGTTGTATGTCATATGTTAGTGTAAGTGTTGTGATGTACACTGCGTCTATGTGTAAGTGATTGAAACGAAGGCACTGGGTGCTTGTCAGGCATGGAAATCGATCCAGTGTGTCTACAGAAAGAATAAAGGTAGAAGTAAGGACTAATGAATGATAAGTATTGATGTTTTATTTCAATCTTGCTATGCGTGTGATCTGGGATTATAACTTATGATGGTTACATGTGATCTATGATTATGGTTTATGGTAATTGCATGTGATTCATGATTTTAATTTATGATGGTTTCATTTTGAGCTAACTGGATGTGATATGTTTATACATGATGATTGATCAAACAAATAGTTTGACTTGTTGTGATAGGAAGTGAACAGGATTGCAAGTGTACCTTATTAACGAGCTACCAATGAGGTATGATGTGAATTTATTTCAATTTATTTGTAATTTAATGGAAGTTATGTGGTTGGTATAAGAAGCACGGGAATGCCCAGTTGGGGGGTTGGAACCGACTACAAGAATTAGCAGCAATAGTGAAAAGAAATTAAAACAGGCAAGAGTATGTTGGAAACGCACTTCAGAAGTAGGGCCATTGTGGGACAATAGTACACAATAGTGTCCAATGATTTTCGTGAAAATGATATGACCAGTATGATGGTTTTGACTCATTTATATGCCTTGTTTTTTTGAACTTCCTATGCGAGGAATCCTTTCCAAGGGATGAAATGCCCAAGATGGGGGTGCCAACAGAACTTGGAAGGTGAGTGAATGCACGAAAGGGGGTGACCAGATTGCCCGAGAGACTCTGTAGAGAAGGGAAGGCCATGGATATATATTTTTTTGGTCGTTATAATTTCCATATGGAATCATATGCACATTGGGAATGTTCCATGGAACAATGAGCTGCTAACTGTTCACTAAGAGGTCAAGTGGCACAGGATTATAGTGCTGGACATTGGATCTAGCTTTAACTTTGATACTAGATTTTGGAATTCCTGGAAAGGAGGTGAATCCTGGTATTACTTTGAGGCTGGAGGTGTGAGCCTCTACATTCCCTTTTTTATTGATACGAGCATCTTATCCTTCTATTTTCTAGTTGAGCAAATATGTATGTGTGTATATCTGTATATTATTGTAAATATTGTATCGAGCTTGATTTATAAAGATCCATAAATAGTATGGTTACTTGTTGGTTGCTAAAATTTGGTTGTTATTGTAAATACCACAATGATCTATGTTATAAAGCTCTAGTAAATAATCTGTTTGTCATGTTTTCAGCTGTGGTTATTGTAAATACTACAACGAGCTATGTTATAGAGCTCCATAGGTAGTATGTTTTGTTTTCAGGTTGTAGGTAAAATTGAACACTGAGGATGATATTCCCCCAAGAGGGAGGGTTCTGTAACAACCTTGGTGAAAATTCCATGTAAAATGTAATAAAGGAAAAAATAATTACAACGGTCGATGGGACATGTATTCCAAGATCAAAGGTGGGAAAAACATCCTAGCAGGTGTTTATTTCAGTCATTATGACTAAAGGAAATTGGAAAAGGAAATGGAAAAGGCATTGTAAATGCATGAGGCATTAATTGGAATTTTATTTATGAAAATAATGGAAATTAGGAGAAAAGGAAGGTGAAAGGTCACAGGTTGCATGTGAGGAGGAAACATAAGGAAAATAATGAAAAATGAGGAAAATAGAGGCCTCATTATTAAAAAGGCTTCTGAGGATCAGTTGGTAAGATTTTTTTCAGCTTGGTTTTGGAGCTCTCATTTCTCTCTCTCTCTCTCTCTCATAGTCTTGGATACTTACATTTTTCTTGGAGCACTCCTAAAGAGTGTGGATACTTGGAAATTTGGAGTAAGAAGGAAAAGGAAGAGTAGGAAAGTGCAAGTGGAAATAAATATCAGCGACTATAGTGGAATTTGATTATAGGTACTGTTTTCTTGTATGTTTTCCTCACTATTTTTGGCACACATTGTGTATGCATGTGGATTTTCCTACCCTTGCCATTTCTTGGATAGCCATGGTGTTGTGGGTTTATTTCCATTGATTTTTTTCTGGTTGGTTTTGATGATTCCTTTAGCTATTGAGTTGATTAATTAGTTCCTAGAGCCTTGGTTGGACAAAAACTTTGGAGCCCGATGGAAAACTATTGGGTTGAGTTACTCATCCTGAAGCCTTGGTTAGAAAAACGCTCTAGAGCCCTAGGTGGGTTGAGTTAGTAGGCCTAGAGCCTTGGTTGGAAAAAACTCTAGAGCCTGGTGTTATCACCCAAAAATTCTAAAAAAAACATCATTGTGTTATGTTTGTTTTTGGTCATGTTTCAAATTAGGTTTAGAATTCAATTTAGGGTTTGGTCAAGGGTAGGTTAGATTTTGAGGTTTGAACCTTCCTTAGTGTTAAATAAATTCATTTTAAAGGTTTTTCATGTCAAGTCATTCATCATTTCATCATTAATTTCCTTTCCATAAGTTTTTTCTTCAAACTGTCCAACTAGCTAAGAAACCTTACTTTCGTAGCGCCACTAGTTCAAAAAAGTCATTTTGCGCTACGAAAGCGTTGTCTTTTCGTAGCACAATATGAAGCAAAAACTTTGTTTTCTGGTTTTGTGTAGTCAACTTCCAAGCAGCTTTCTTAGCAACTAAGAACAAATTTAGGAAAACTGAAAGAGTTTTTTCTTCTAACAGACCTAGCTACAAAAACCTCTCTTAGTTTTCCCAAATTCATTAGGATATGGGAGAAATTGATAAATTAAAATGCATTACGAAACCATTGTTACAAAATGTCCTATACATGACTGTTTAGAAGTCAACTTCAAGTTCAGTTTCTGGCCAAATGAAAAAGTCTCTTGGAATTTTGAAAGAGGTTTGTCTTTATTACAGCCATAGATACAATAACCTCCCTCCCTTTTTTCATATGTTGTATCAATGGGGATATACAAGGCTTTCTTTGAAGCCCTATTTTCAGAAACAAAGTTTTCTTGTTTTACACATTTTTTTAAAGGAAGTTTCTGGACAGCATGAGATATGGTTCAAAAAACCAAGAGGGATTTATTCAAGATACAATGGCCTACAAAAACCCCATTTTTTTTCTCAAAATACATCATGGAGTGAGAGATATAGGCTCTGTCCCAAGACCTATTTTTCAAGAAAAAACAGGAAAAACCAATAGGCCAACCTATTGCAAATGAAGAAGGGACCTCAAGAAGGCTGGAATAACTCTGTTTTTCAAGTGATATGATGAAATAAGGTCTATTTTAAGTTTTTGGCACATTCACACTTTAAATTTTGGAAAAAATAGGAATAATCAGCATACTCAACAGTTTTGTAGCGCATTCAGTGTAAAAAAGTAGAAAAGTGCTACGAAACTGTTGTAGCTTCTTTTCTTGCTAATTTTGGTCAATTTTTGACAGGTTGAAAAGTGATTCAAGAGCTAAAACTGATATTTTAGATGTATTAAGGGGTAATTAAAGTGATGCGAGTGGAAAGGATTCAGTTTTTGAAGAATTAAGACTTAAAATGATAGTTTTTCAAAGGTGCTATGAAACTGCTATGTTTTCATAGCGCAATTTATTACAGCTTTCTTAAACAGTTTTTGGAAGTGGTTTTGACATGATGGAGGCTACGGGTAGGTGAGGAGACATGTTAAGATAATATCCAACATCTAAGGACCATTAAATCAAGCTTAATTGATGATCAAATTGTTCAAAAAATGCAAAGGATGTGATGCCTAAAAAACAGGGTATGATTTCCTGTTTTTGTGGAGGTCAAACAAAGTGGACATGAAGAGTTGAATCCCATCATCCAAATTCGACTATGTGTTGTTACAATTGGAAAATGATGTAAATGTAGGTGGATAAGGTTTTTTTAGCTAACAATTAAAAATTTGAGTCCTCTTTGGATTAGGACTGTTAAGTAGATTAGTTGTCTTTATGTAATAAATTCCATATCTTACAGTTATGCAAGGTGTCAGTTAGTGTCAATAGTTGGAAATTCGATGTATCTATCCTAGAGGTAGATCATCACATGTCGTAATATGTCTATTAAATACCAAGGGGTCAAATTAGCAAAGGGTTGAACATTTTTAGCAAAAAGACTATGTTTACTATAAGTGACTATTTTCAGCTTTAATACAAAGAAATTTACTTAGCCAACTTGAGATTCATACAGAGTTTTAGTGTGTGTTTGTTCTATTGCATCCTTTACTATCTATTGCAGTGGTATTTGCTTATGTTTACTCAGAATTCATCCTTGATGCTCTGACTTCCTATGTAGGCAAATTGAATGTGTTTCTACTGTTTCACATGTGTATCTTTTGACTAAGACTCTAACATGCCTCAACTTCCATGCTAAGTAGATGGTTTGGTTTTACTAAATCTATCATGACTCCATAAGCCCAATTTACTCTTTCTAATGTGATTTACAACCAAATTCAATCATTTATCTGTTTATGATCACACATAGAGTTAGCCATCTTCAATTTTATTCAAAATTAGTAACCCTTGAGAGAACCTTCTCAGGTTGAGGAGGTTAAGCGTCAACCAAAAGCTTGGTTTGAAATAGTTGCACAATATTAGTTTTATGAGTAGCCTATTAGGTCTAATTTTGTGTTAATATTTTGGCGCCATTGCCGGGGAGCGAAGGCATAAATTTTCCCTGGGAAGAACGACAAAGTTTCAGTTCTAAGGTTTGAGAGCAGCAGACACTTAGGCACATATTGGCTGTATTTTTGCTCTGGAAACTCCACACATCAAATAATCAATTGGAAGGTGAATCCACTGCTTGAAGATCAGTAGCTTGATGAATTTTCAAGATGAGTTCCATTGCAAGAATAAATGCCAGATATGCCCCTATGAATTGGTCTCATATCCCTGATTTTCCAAATCCTATGCCAAAGGTCGAATGGTTAACTGATCTTCCTATATTTAAAGATGAAAAGAAAGACAATGCTGCTCTTCATTTGGTTAGAATCCATATTCATGTACATAGTCTTAAGGTTTAGTTCCCTGAGGATTGTCTCATGAAGATGTTTATGGCCACTTTGGAAGGAAAAGCACGGTCTTGGTATGAAAGCTTGCCAAATGGTTCATCATATTCTCTTGCTGATCTCCATGTTGCATTTTATGAGATGTATGAAGAATGTCATCCCTCCTTATTGCTGGTCAAAGACTGCTATAAACATTGTGTGATTTTTATTGAATATTTGGAGAATTTCTATGAAGATGATGAGTTCATGGATGAGGAAATTTTATAGGCTCTTCATGACAACCCATTTCATCGCCAAGAAGGATAACCTCTCCCTTGGATGAAAATGAAACCTAGAAGGAGCTTATTTATGAAAATCATGTTACGTCCTCTGAGTTTAATGAAAATTTGCAGCAGATTTGTCAGTCTTTTGATCATCAGAAGTATGATAATTATTTCAAACAACAAGAGGAAATATTGGAAGATAATTTCTACAATCCTCAGGTAAAGGAAAAATTTTATTATTCATGTCATTTCTTGGATCAGCCTACATCAAATAATGATCACACTAATGAAGAAGTGGGTGAAAATTTTTCTTTCTCCTTGTCTTCTAATCTGAAGTCATTTGAGTGCAAGTCAGAAGATAAGACTAAATTTGTGGATGAAGCTACTAAGAATATTGGGAAAGATATTGAATTTTTTTAAGGTCAAATTCAATCTTATTATATTCAAGATCAAGATTAGTCTTTTAAAAAGCTTTCCATGCTGGAACACAAGATTATTCTTCTTAGAGATTGAGGAATAATACATTGTTTTTGTAAATCAGTTTGAAAAGCAATTTGAAAGCACACAAATGAAGCCTTATGTGGTTGATCAAAGCATGTATGAGTTGTCCAAAGTTGCAGAATTTCATGAGAAGCATCAAACATATCATGTCTTCTTTGATCCTATAGTTAAATACATGGAAGAGTTCTACAGTTCAGATTTCCAGTTATATTTTCATTTTGAAGATCAATTACATCTCATGTTGCCTTGGTCATTTCAGTATCATGTTTACTTTTGGTTCAAGCACAGTCAAGAGATTCAAGTGTCAGATCAGATCAATGACTAGTTTCATTGGAAGTTTCATGTTCCTTTAGTTACAAATGGAGATTACAACTGATAGGGTAGGTAGGAGTGTGTGAATAAGCTCAAAGTTGACTGAGCATATTTTCAGTAGGTACAGATTTGGTTCTTCTACAGTGATCATCAAGCTTGAGCTTGAGGTGAAGGCTATAAGATTTTGAAGAAGAGCTTGGCAAGTTCAAATTTTTTCCTGTTTTGGTCAAGAAAATGGATAGCAGCATTGGAACTATTGGTTCTTAGTGTACCATAGGGGCACACTATCCCAAGTGGAACATATGTTATCACCAAAAAATTCTAAAAAAAAATTCATTGTGTTATGTTTGTTTTGGTCATGTTTCAAATTAGGTTTAGAAGTAAATTTAGGGTTTGGTTAAGTGTAGGTTAGATTTTAAGATTTGAACCTTCCTTAGTGTTAAATAAATTCATTTTAAAGGTTTTTCATGTCAAGTCATTCATCATTTCATCATTCATTTCATTTCCCTAAGTTTTTTCATCAAACCTGTACAATTAGCCAAGAAACCTTACTTTTTTAGTGCCACTAGTTCAAAGAAGTCGTTTTGCACTATGAAAGTGTTGTCTTTTTGTAGCGCAATATGAAGCAAAAACTCTGTTTTCTATTTTTGAGTAGTCAACTTCCAAGGATGTTTTCGGAGTAACTGAAAACGAATTTAGAAAAACTGAAAGAGGTTTTTCTTCCTAACAAACCTAAATAAAAAACCTCTCTCATTTTCCTCAAATTAATTAGGAGGTGGGAGATATTGATAAATTACAATTCACTACAAAACTGTTGTTACAAAATGTCCTGTACATGACTGTTTAGCAGTCAACTTCAAGTTTATTTTGTGGCCAAATGAAAAATTATTTTGGAATTATGAAAGAGGTTTGTCTTTATCACAAACCCAGCTACAATAACCTCTCTCCCTTTTGTCATATGTGTTATCAGTGGGGATATACAAGGCTTTCTATGAAGCCCTATTTTCAAAAACAATTGTTTCCTGTTTTACACATTTGCTTCAAAGGACGTTTCTAGACAACAGGAGATATGGTTAAAAAAAAAATAGAGGTTTTTATTCAAGACATAATGGCCTATAAAAACCACCTTCCTTTTCACAAAATATGTCATGGAGTAAGAGATATAGGCTCTGTCCCAAGACTTATGTTTTAGGAAAAACAGGAAGAACCAATAGGCCAACCTATTGCAAATGAAGAAGGGACCTCAAGAAGGCTGGAATAACTCTATTTTTCAAGTGATATGATGAAATCAGGTCTATTTTAATTTTTTGTCACATTCACACTTTAAATTTTGGAAAATTTGGAAGAATCTGCATACTCAGAAGTTTTGTAGCGCATTCAGTGTAAAAAAGCATAAAAGCGCTACGAAACTGTTGTAGCTGCTTTTCTTGCTCATTTTGGTCAATTTTTGAGAGGTTGAAAAGTGAGTCAAGAGCTGAAACTTATATGGGAGATGTATTAATGGGTAAGTGAAGTGATTCAAGTGGAAAGGATTCAGTTTTTGAAGAATTAAGACTTGAAATGACAATTTTTCAAAGGCACTACAAAACTGTTGTGTTTTCGTAGCGCAATTTATTACAGCTTTCTTAAACAGTTTTTGGAAGTGGTTTTGACATGCTAGAGGCTAGGGATAGGTGAGGAGACATGTTAATATAATATCCAAAATTTAAGGACGACGAAATCAAGCTTACTTGATGATCAATTTGTTCAAAGAATGCAAAGGATGTGATGCCTAATAAACAGGGTATGATTTCCTGTTTTTGTGGAGGTCAAACAAAGTGGACATGAAGAGCTGAAGCCCATCATCCAAATTAGACTATGTGTTGTTACAATTGAAAAATGATGTAAATGTAGGTGGTTAAGGTTGTTTTAGATAACAATAAGTAGTTTGAGTCCTTTTTGGATTAGGACCGTTAAGTAGATTAGGTGTCTTTATGTAATAAATTCCATAACTTATAGTTATGCAAGGTGTCAGTTAGTGTCAATAGTTGGAAATTCAATGTATCTAGCCTAGAGGTAGATCATCACATGTTGTAATATGTCTATTAAATACCAAGGGGTCGAATTAGCAAAGGGTTGAACATTTTTAGCAAAAAGACTGTGTTTATTGTAATTCACTGTTTTCAGCTTTAATACAAGGAAGTTTACTTAGCCAACTTGAGATTCATATAGAGTTTTAGTGTGTGTTTGTTCTATTGCATCCTTTACTATCTATTTCAGTGGTATTTTCTTATGTTTACTCAGAATTCATCCTTGATGCTTTGACTTCCTATGTAGGCAAATTGACTGTGTTTTTACTATTTCACATGTGTATCTTTTGACTACAACTCTAACATGCCTCAAATTCCATGCTAAGTAGATGGTTTGGTTTTACTGAAGCTATCATGACTCCATAATCCCAATGTACTCTTGCTAATGTGATTTACACCCAAATTCAATCATTTATCTGTTTATGATCACACATAGAGTTAGCCATCTTCAATTTTATTCAAAATCAGTAACCCTTGAGAGAGCCCTCTCAAGTTGAGGAGGCTAAGCCTCCACCAAAAGCTTGGTTTGAAATAGTTGCACAAGATTATTTTGATGAGTAGCTTATCAGGTCTGATTTCGTGATAACACCTGGAAACAACTAGGGTTGAGTTACTAGTCCTGGAGCCTTGGTTGGAATAAACACTCTGGAGCCCTTGAGCATATTGGATAGAGACCAATTCATGATGGTTGTGGTGTCCAACCATGAGGTGGAATCACTGGTTGAGGGTTGATGTGATTTGGCCTCTTGAAGCCCTGGATTGATTGTGATTGATGTGCTTGATGGGGGTGATTGGACGAAGTGATATTTGGCTCAACCCATATATGGTTAGGTGGAACGTGGAAGTCCCATCTCTATTTGGTTTTTAGATTTAGTAATTAATAGATCATTCCTTTGTTATTTAGTATGAAAATGTACTAGTTAGTATGTGGATTCTATTATTGTTGTATCCATGGTATATATGTTTTTATTATGCTCATTATAAGCATTTTTTTATTACTGAGGATGTATGGCTCTATCCATGTTTTTACTCGTAAATGAATGCACAATGTATCTATGGTCAAACCGATTGTATTGCAGCTAATGATGTAGGGGATTAATGCTTCATAGAGATTCTCGGATAAGTATGAGACCCCTATGTTTAAATTTGTTGTTTAAACCCGTAGATGCAATGTTCATGACATGTTTGATGAAATGCCTCTCATGGATAGGAGCAGTCTAGATGAGTTCCTGATGATGTGATTTTTTCCATACATATTTTTAATGTTATTTATCATCTCCTACAATTTCATTAAGTTCTGGGCAGTGACCCGGGCTCTCGAGTTAAAATGTTGGCACAAATCCTAAAGTTGCAAGCATAAAACTACCCAAACCAGGCCCTGGCCACTATCTTTCCTTGGAGTTCCCATGGCTATAGGCTTTTAGACACTACCTTGCCTTGGAATTCCTACAAATAAGGCTCAAATTGGTCAAAAATTCAGTCTCCCTTAGGGAACAGGGGTTTGGAAGGTTGGGTTACCTCTTGGGGATGTTGTTGATGTTGTGTGAGGTGTGTTTGTCTTGTTTCCATCAGTTCCACTTACTTAAGGTCATATAGGAGGTTTAATATCATATTAGTAGCCTCGTGTCTCATGTTTCCCCCAATTGGACAGTTACTTGGGAAGATTTGGGAAGAGGGTGTTTCAGAGTGGTATCATAGCATGGTTCAACTCTCGAACCGATGGGTGGTGTGTGGATCACACATTTATGTTCGTTGCATGCGTGTGTAAAATTGTTGTGTTCTATGTGTGATTGTTGACTGCACATGGTGTTGGTCATGGTTACAATGATGTGGCCATGGGAATTTTTTTGTATCATTGGGACATGTTTCGTCATGTGTGTATGACTATTTATGTGTTGTTCATTTTTATGTATTGACTATGTATATTTTCTTACACGATGCTACATGTTTTACATGCATTTATTGTTTATGCTTGGTTACATGATGTTGTTGTCTATGCATTCTTGGGTACATGTCGTTACATGTCGTACGTCTATTGGTTGTTCATGTTTTTTCAGATGTTGTTCATGCTTATGTATTGTCCATGTAAGTTGGCATGGTTGATGTTGTGATGCATTGTGAGGTCATTGTATGCAATTGGGTCATCATAATGATATTGGTATGTTATGATGCTAATGTCTTGATTGAAATAGAGTAGGAGATGCAGATAAGTGAAGTGAAGTTGAAATAATGGACTTTGGGGTAAGAGAAGATTGTCATACAAGCATGCAGGTATGTGATTCATGATTGTTGTAAACATTAGGGTTACTTATATGGTTGCAATTCTATTTTTATTTTGGTTACATGTGTGATAAATGCTAGTTGATTAGTGTAGTCATATGCACATGTGTCATATAGTCATGAATGATAGGAACCTGTGGTCGTATGCATTATTGTTGTTGTGTATGTTAGTAAACTTGATCATTATGTTATATGATTAACTTGATGACTATTATATATGTTGTTGATGATTATGTTACATGATTAAATCGTTGATGTTATATGTTAGTTAGCTTCATGATTAGGATTATTGCATTAATATCTTGATGTTAGATGTATCATGCTAATTTTGAATGTCCTATGAAAATGGTTAGGTTTATGACATATCGATATGATCTAATATGTGGTGATATTATGTCATACTCATCTAGGTTAGGTGTTCAATTTTGGTTATTATCCATGAATGAAAAATTTTTATGAGCTTATTATGTGAACATGCTAGTCAGTTACTATTATGGATATTATGTTGAAAAGTCAACAAGAAATGTGTGTCTAATTTAATTTTCCCTTAATTAAATTGCACAATAAATTGTAATCTTATCTCATAATCACTTGTAATAGTTAACTGAGTGTGATAGACTTAGTTAGCTCATTAAATTCAAGTTGAGAGTGGTTGGTGAGGCATGTAGAGTGATTCTATTTTTTTTAGAGTCTAAGTTGCAGTTAGTGTATTATTTTAATGCATGAGAAATCATTTAACACAATTAAGTGAGTTAAAGTCAGACTAACTAGTTGTAACTGATTTTTTTCACTAGTGAGAGGTCAAGTGAGTTAAATCAAAATTTAATTTGCATGCAGTGATTTGTCAAGTGATTGATGATTTACTATTAATAGTTGCATGCATGTCAGTTCTGATGAAGATCTAGTTGAGATATAGGTTAAAGGGATGTTAACTATCAGTTATATTATTAACAGATTGTGAAGTACAATCAAAACAACAATTTTGGGTGCCCATGATGCATTGTGTAGCTTTGGAAGGCTAAAATTCCTAAATAATAGGGATTTAATTCTCTTAGAATTGTGCAAGCAAGGCAGGCTGAGCAGAGTCAGGAAATTGGCTAACTGTTGTTCGATTTTGTTTGGATCAGTGTGAGACAGTTGTTAGAGTGCAACAAACTCTTCTGAGAAGAGTGCATTGTATTGTTTCATGATTCCTTTGTTGATTATACAATAAGTATAGAGGGGTTTTGAGAAGCAAGATTTCCCCAGGAAATATATGTGTTGTGTGATTGATTTGCTTCTTTCTGTTACTTGGTGTGATTGTGCGATCGTTTTTATTTTCTGTAAATATTGTAGAAGGACTCGGTATCTTGTTTTAGTATATTACATGATCAGATTGAATCCATTGGTATACATATTGTTTGTATAATTTCTAATGGTATCACATCGCCAGAAATCACTATAATGGAGAAGAAATTGAGTTTATGTTGAACATCATTCGAATTTGCAAAAATATTCTTTGGTGCGACAGGAAGATCAAGATGGTTTTCAATGGATTAAGATTGGAATATGCACTCGAGGGAATTTCTAATTATATTGCATGGAAAGATAGAATGGAGGTAGTTCTGGAGGAGAAAAAGTTGAAAAAAAATTATAGACACTGATATTCGAAGGCCCGCAGTAGCAGACATCGCTCTTCTTGATGCTTGATAAAAGAAGGTTGCAAAGGCAAGGAGGATCTTATTAGAGGGAGTTTGAGATCACATTGTCTTGAGTCTCCATGGCAAGGCAGCTCTATGTGCAATGTGGAAGGCCTTGAAAGATCTGTTTTAATAGTAGTGACCACAGAAAATTTTCACTCAAGGAAAAGCTCAGGAAAATCAAAATGGAGAAAGGCGACACTATTCCGAAATACTTAACCAAGTTCATCCAATGTTGAGATGAGCTTGGAAGTGACAGAATTACTATAGCGGATGATGACTTGGTGAGCCTAACACTTATAGGCCTTCCTAAGAGCTAGCATAGTTATCAGGACTCTATCAATGGGAGGCAGAAGCTACCAAATTGGGAGCGAATTTGGTCAGATTTGGTATAAGAAGAATTCAGGTGGGATACCAGGGATGGATCCTCATCCAAGACAAATGATGAGGAAAATTTCACCTTGGCTGGTAAGGAAAAGAAGGGGAAGGGAAAGAAATCCTATTCCAAATCTGAGACTGGCAAAGAAGGAAATAATTTTCACATGTCCAGAGTGAAATGTTTTCACTATCACAAGCATGGACATTATGCCACTAATTGTCCACAAGAGAAGAAGAACAACAACAAGGCTTCAGGATCTATAGCGAGTGATACTTTGGCTTCACTGTTTGAGTTGGACTTCTCACTCATCGCATGCATGATTTCTAGTGTGATGGGATCAATGTGGTACTTGTATAGTGGTGCATCTTTCCACATGATGGGAGACAAAGAACTCTTTATTAGCTTGGAGGAGAAGGATCTTTAGAAGCACATCGAGATGGGTGATGACAGGAGGTATAGCGCTACCAAGATTGGTATAGTTACTTTCCAGAGATAGTCAGGTAAACCTTTCTTATTAAAAGATGTCATGCATGTACCAAGCTTGGAAAATAATTTAGTTTCAATTGTTATGTTGGAGGATATAGGATATGATGTGGTTTTCAGTGAAGGGAAAGAATTCCTTCATCGCAAAGCCACAGTATAGGTTAATAATATTGGGTTTCATGTGAAGAACCTCTACAAAATTGATGTAGATGGTTGTGCAACATTGATGAGTAAAGCAGACAGAGTGGTGAGTCGGGATGAGGGTGAGTTATGGCACAGGATATTGGGCCATCTACACCACAGTGCTTTGAAGTTCATGCAACAGATTTCTATAGGGCTTACAAAGGGTACTCTTGCACAGATAGACACATGCAAGGGATGTACCATGGGGAAGTATTCTAAGGCCACTTTTCACCAGAAGGATAACTGAGCAATGGAAATCCTTGAGATATTTCACCCAGATGTGTGTGGACCATTCTCCTAAACTTCTACAACAAAGCATAGGTATTATATGATTTTTTTTTATGATTTTTCTAGAAATTGTTGGATATACTTCATGCAGAAGAAATATCAGACGTTCTCAAAATTTTTTGATTTCAAAGCACTAGTTGAGAAAGATACAGGGAAGAAATTGAAGGCTCTGAGGAGAAAAAATGGTGGTGATTACATATCCAATGAATTCAAGAACTTCTGTAGCAAAGAAGGGATTAGAAGAGAGTTGATTGTGCCTCATAACCCACAACAGAATGGGGTTGCGGAAAGAATAGAACAATTGTGAGTGTGGCACAAGCTATGTTACATGATCAGGACCTACCGTTGCATCTATGGGTAGAGGCATGAAACACAATGGTATTTGTGCAGACCTATACTCCTCATCAAATATTTGGCATGAGTAAACCAAAGGAGGCTTTTTCTGGTAAGAAACTTGATGTTTTATATTTTAAATTTTTTGGCTCATCTGTCTATTTCCATGTGGCCAAAGATTCCAGAAAGAATATAGAACCAAAAACAGAGATTGGGATATTTTTGGGGTACGCTGATACTCCCCACAACTATCAGGCATATTTTCCAAATAGTAGGATGACAGTTGTCAGACAAGATGTAACATTTGATGAGGAGAAAGCCATGTGATTTTCCCTTGAGAGGGAGCTTGATTTGCATGTAGATGAGGAACTCTTGGTTCCAAAGGATGAACCTCAAGATGTGGAGCAGCCACATGAGGAGGATCATGGATTGGCAGAAACCACTCATGCATATCCATCCACAAAACATGGTAGGAGGCACACCACAGAGGCTGAAAATTTGAGACTTGATGCAACAGAACATGTAGGAGAACCTACATCACAACACAGACAGAGATAGTCATGAGACAGGTATACTGGATACATGGCTCTTATAAACAAGTGTATTGTGACAGAACCATCCTCTTTTGAGGAAGCAGTGTAGCAACCAAATTGGGTTGATGCCACGGTTGAGGAGTATGACTCCATCGTTAGTAACAGTGCATGGGAAGTTATCCCAAGACCAGTCAGGAAATCAGTGGTTGGATCTAGATGGATATATAAGTTGAAGTAGGCAGCAGATGGGAGTGTGAAGAATTAAAGGCTAGATTTGTAGCCCAGGGATTCTCACAAGTTGAAGGGATTGAATATGAGGAGAATTTTGCACTGGTTGCAAGATACTCATAGATTAAATCTATCCTTGCACTCTCAATGTAGATGGGCTGGCAGATACATAAGATGGATACGAATACTACATTTCTAAATGGAGTTATTGAGGGAGAAGTTTATATTCAACAACCAGAAGGTTTTGAGACCTTTGATAGGGAGTCACATGTGTGCAAACTCAAGAGAGCACTGTATGGGCTGAAGCAAGAACCTCGTGCTTGGTACACTAGGATTGGCAGCTATTTCACCAGGTTGGGCTTCACAAAGAGTGAAGTGGATGTGACCTTGTACCAAATTGTGGTTGATGGTAAGCTTCTGATTATTGTACTTTGTGTTGATGATATTATTCTGAAAGGTGATGAGAATCTCATAACTTCTTACAAAGAGTATCTTGGAAGAGATTTTGAGATGAAGGACATGGGACTCCTTCACTATTTTCTTGGTTTGGAGATATGGAAGTAGGATGGGGAGCTATTTGTTTCTCAAGGCAAGTATTCCAAAGAGATTTTGAGGAAGTTCCACATGGAGAGATGTAAACCCATGGAGACTCTTCTTATAGGAAACTGGAGGAAGGAGGATGCTACTTTAGGTGAGGTAGTTGACGCTACTATTTACAGACATCTTGTGGGTTCACTCATGTACTTGTTGAACACACAATGAGACATATGCTACACAGTTAACTAGCTTAGTCAGGATATGGTTAAGTTGACCAAGCTCTTTTGGAAGTCGAGGAAGCATGTCTTGAGATATCTCAAGGGCACTACAGAGTATGGATTATGGTACAGAAAAACAAAGGGAGTGATGCTTCAAGGCTTCACCGATGCATATTGGATAGGAATTCCATCACACAGGAAGATAATATCAGGAGGGATCTTCAGCATAGGATCGACAACAATTTCTTGGTACAGCGGGAAGCAGAGATCAGTTGCACTCAGTTCAGCCGAGGCAAAGTACATGGAAGCCAGCCAGGTAGCATGTGATTCCATCTGGATGAGGAAGATACTTGTTGGTTTGTATGGTCATCAAATGGATCTAACAGTGATATATTGTGATAACCAGAGTTGCATAAAACTCTCGGTTAATCCAGTATTCCATGACAGGTCCAAGAATATTGATATCCAGTACCACCATCTCAGAGATTTTGTTCAAAGACACATTATGTTACTTCAATACATTCCCATGGAGGATTAGGATGCAGATATTTTAACGAAGGCATTGGCCAAGAGAAATTTTGAATAACAAAAAGGCAAGATCGAAGTAGCTGATAATGCCCTTCTTGTTGAAAGGGAGTGTTGAAAAGTCAACAAGAAATGCGTGTCTAATTTAATTTTCCCTTAATTAAATTGGACAATAAATTGTAATCTTATCTCATAATCACTTGTAATAGTTAAATGAGTATGATAGACTCAGTTAGTTCATGAAATTTGTAATGTTCCTTTTTCAGGATTTGGTAGGAGAGGGTCCTTTAGGACGTTGTATAAGGAAGGAAATGTAAGAATAAGCTGAACCAGGACTTGGATCCCTTTGTTTAACCTTCATACATTACTCCTCCAGAATATTAACTCAAATAAATAACCCTAGAGGGGTTATTGAGATCCTCCAATCCTTTGTATCTTGGACAATGCTCAAAAGGGAGAGCTACAACAATACATGAACTCAAACAAGTAACAACAATGAAACATCAATCATATGGAAGAATAAGAGTGCATAGCTATTATATTATGTGCAACTATCAATAGATATACAAGAACTTGAGGAAAGACCTCTCAAGCTAGGCCAAATCAGCCCCCAAGACAAATGTACATACAAAGTGAAGGTACACATCTACATAACCTAGCAACAAGTTATGACTGCGCAATACAGAAGGGAAAATGATTGAAAACTGATATGTATACAAATATATAACAATAACAAGCTCAAAAAAATTAGGGGAGCAAGATCTCAACCCCATAAAACAATACTACCAAAATCCTCTAAGGGATTGGCCAAAATACATTAAATGGAAAAATGTTGGAGTTGTTGGGTAGCAACATCAACTCAATAACAATACAGAAATGGAGAAGGATGGAAATTCTACAGCTGATGTATAAACCTACTTCACTAATCTTCAAAGTGAAAGGTTGCTCCCTTCACTGAAGATTACACCCTCCAATCCACAGTGTGAACCCCTCCTGCAAGTGCCCACTGGAAATAACGCAATATAGGGAAGAGAATGCACTGTGAATGAGATGGAACATATGGCCCAATGCCAAAAAATGAAATGTAGCTTCGGGATCTTCCTCACTGATCTCCCAGAGAAAGAATGAGCTCCTCCTCTGCAAAACTAGCTCCAGAAGTGGGTGATAATGAATCCTCACTGCAACCCCCAGCAACTCAATGTTTCTGCCAAGCTGGAAAATGTTGTAGCTGAAGATGGTCACCTTGGCCTCAAGCTTAGATGTGAGTATAATGAAGAACAGGTCCTCCAAATTTTCCCAATGAAGCAGAGGAAACTTCTAAACATAAATCCCCCTTATGTTAAGCAGCACAAGCTATCCCAGTTGAACAACTGGAGAGAGCAAAGAAAAATCGAAATCTTCAACATAATGAGAAATGGATCTCCTTCTCTCTTTTATGCCAAGAGGAGGCTTCCTTGCCATGGACCCCACCCATTAGGGTTTCTCTCATCCAATAATATCCCTCCTATCAAAACTGTGTTGTCTTCTCATGCAAGCTACTCCTCTTGAGGCAACGCTATTTGACTTGGTCAAACTTGACCTAGCCTTCTTGTATTTTCCCCTTTTCACACTAGGAGAATACAAATAAGACACTTAAGTGACCCCTTTGCACATTAGGAGTGTTTATTATGCTTCTTCATGGCCCCCCTTACCCATTTTATTCTTTTTATTAAAAGGAAAGCAAAATTAATGTTCCAATTAACTTAATGAAAATTTTGGAACATTACAGTGCTCCCCTCCCAAAGATTGCTTGTCCTCAAGAAAGTGCAAGGGAAAACTGATTCTTCTTCTCCTCTCATGCAGCACCCATGTATGATGATCTCCTCCAAGAAATAGGATGCTATCACATCAATAAAGCTCCCACAATGCCTTTCCTCAGCATGTAAAATAGCTATCAAGTTATCATCATGAGAAAGTGAGGTGCTCAAGAGAGTGGAAAAGTGTTGTCTAGAGGTCCTCCCAAGGTATGAAGTCTAACATGTGTTGGGAGACATTCTCCCCATGTGTATCCTCCATCCCCAAGCAATCAACCATGCAAAATAAGTCACCTTCCAACTAGGAAACTCCTGGAAATCATCCTCCACCTTGAGTCCATGTAGAATTGGTGGGCTGAAAATCTGATCATGGAAAGCTTCATAGCCTACCCCACACTATCCTCTTCTCCACTTATGATAAGTGTGGAGTGAAAGCTGAATTTGGGCTGCAATATTGTTTCCCTCAAGTGGAAAGATGAAGTTTGGATCTCCAAGGATCTCTCCATCAACGCTATAAATCAAGCTGGCCCAAATCATCTCATATGTGATGAGTTGGAAGTCATCGTCATATGGTATCCAACCAATCATATGGTTCACCTCATGGAGAAAAAAACATTTTGTCATGGTGACCATATCCTCTTCCATACTCCCCTTAGAGCATGCACTGCAAGAAGTATGGAGGTCTTCTCCCCCAAAGAACACATACTCCCAATGTGTTTCTCCTCTCTTATGATACATATGGGGCTGCTGCTGATATATGGCTGAAACATAAGGATCTTGAAGAGAGTCCCAAGCCGTCCCATCAAATCCAACACCCATGGGGTACCTCCCCAAAAAAATCAAGTTCTTCAAATGGCTCCTCTCATTTTCAAGCAAGAGATGCAACATGGCAATCAAGGCTGACCCAATTGTTTTTATGACACATGAAATGTGAGGAGTATGGGGAATCATACTCCCTATGGGAATCCTAAAATCTTGTGCCACTCCTCCAATGGTGCTTCCCATGTCCAACATTCTACTAGCAGAATATGGAAGCATAAATCTATGAGAGCAAGGAGGTGAAACATAGCTCCACACATGGGACCAATGTGGGGAATCATTGACCCACCTCAGTATATAGTACAACAATTGTCCTTTTAGCCACTTGTTTGCTGCCACATTCATCCTGCAAGATGAGATCATGAAAACATAATTTGGTGCCAATGGTGCACGTCGAAAATCCTGTGGCTTTCCCCCACAATCCACCAATAAGATGGCCATCATAATTGGTGAAATTGACCATAATTACAACAAGAAATAATGTGCAAGAAGGAAACATCCTCCTTGATATGATATGCTACTCAAAAATATAAGAGAGCGCAAAACATAAAGCAAATAGTTACCTCCCTCATCATGTACTCCGGTCTTTGAGATGAAATGGCTCAAATGAAAATCCTCCCTTACTGCAACAGAGTAGGGAAGTGGTTGTGCCAACCATGTCATCATCTCTTAGGCTGTGCATCTATCCATATGATGATATACATCCATTAGGATGCCCTCCCAAGTGGACTCCTCCATCAACAAATAGTATGCATAAGAATGCACGAAAGGAGAATCCATAAATGCCGCATGTAGGTGTCTCCCCTCGTGCTTGTGAACCCAAGCCAAGAAGATCAATATATAGTAAGGGATGCTACCCTCCATTACTCTCTCATCCTCATATCCTACATGTCTCCAAGGTACATCACTTGTGAAGTGGTTTTGGAAACACCTCAACAAGTAATCCCATCTCTGAAGTGACAGCGTTTCTAGCCTATGGAGTAGGGCCACTGTCATCTCAAAGCTCAATTATTTGACATGGATCCTGTCAAAGACTCTACTCATCATGTTTCTACACATATAGAATCCCTCCCATAAATAAGGTACTGCTTGGGCATCTAAGGCCAAGGAGAAATCCCTTTGCACTATGCTAGTGCCTCCTCCTGCTCCTGCAACATCTGAATATAATCTGAGCAACAAGAATTTTTGTTGCTCCTCCATACTCCCACCATAATAAATATGTGAAGGTAGCAAAATGAGTGGTAAGAAGAATTCCATCTCATCATAATTCCCCCATTCTCCTCTCTTCCCCATGGTGTAAGTATCCTACCAGTCCTCCTCCTTCTCCATACCCCATGGAAAAGGATAGGTCCTATGTCGACCAAACCCTTTCAAGAGTAGCCAACGCAGCATTGCCTCTTGCTACCCTATATCATAAAATTGAAAAAGGCTCACCATCCTCTTGCCTCTCATCCACATCCACTCAAATCATTGTGGATGTCCCCCTTCATCCTACATCTTGGTACCCTCCCAACAAGGGCTACCATCTTCCCAAAATAGATTTTGGCCTTTGCATTTCATGGGACATTGAAATGCAATCTCTCCCATGACAAGGTTTCTAAACCCAAACATCAATGGTGGAAAAAAATGTATCAATGTTGTACAAGGATGATATTATAGCACAGTGAAAATTTCCTTCTCTAGACAATCAGCATGAAATGATGTATAATCCTCCATGAGAAATAAAAAACCTAGGCATACCTTGGAGAATTTCGGAAGAATCTTGTGTTGATGCAAGAGTCTCTTCCTCAAAAGTATTGGATGCCTCAATAGTTGGAGGCGAAGGTTGCATCTCCATCACCATGACAACACTGGTATGTGCCTTTGCAATTGGTGGTGAGGGCTCCTCCCTCCTTTGACCAAATGTCCTGATCAATCTTTGACAAAAATCAGTAAGAGTGGAAACCCTTGCATGGTCCCAATGGCTAAACCACCAAGTCTTTGCCTCACCCTCAAGGTGTAGTGCTGCAACTTCTATAGCCTCTCTGTCTACTACAGGATGTAGTAAGAAGAAAGCCTCTAGCTTCTTCACCCAAACCTCTGCTGCACATGTGAGTGATCCATCAAATGTGGACAAAAGAAATATATTTTCTCTCATCATCCCATAGCTGTGGGGTCTTCTCTCTTCTTTCTGCTGAATACATTGTGGGAAAGATAGAGTCTCCTGGAAAGCTCTAGGATTTTCATAGTACTTAGCAAGATAATCACTTAGAATTTTGAATTTCAAGTGTTTCACATGCTCTATTTCTCCTCCTTGGTGAGAGTAGGAAGTGTGTATTCCTTCCTCTTCTCTTTCTTCAGTCTTCTCAACCTCCTTGGAGAGGCCTTTGCTGGATCTAAAAATTGATGAGAGTAATATCATCCTCTGCATCATCTTGATCTCTTCTGTCTCTACAATTCGAACTTCCATAGGCTGGGCCAAGTTCAAAGCTCTAATACCATTGTAATGTTCCTTCTTCAGGATTTGCTAGGATAGGGTCCCCCAGGACGTTGTATAAGGAAGGAAACATAAGAATAAGCTAAATCGGGACTTGGATCCCTTTTTTTACCCTTCATACATTACCCCTCCAGAATATTAACTCAAATAAATAAACCTAGAGGGGTTATTCAGATCCTCCAATCCTTTGTATCTTGGACAATGCTCAAAAGGGAGAGCTACAACAATACATGAACTCAAACAAGTAATAGCAGTGAAACATCAATCATATGGAACAAGAAGAGTGCATAGATATTATATTATGTGCAGCTATCAATAGATATACAAGAATTTGAGGAAAGACCTCTCAAGCTAGGCCAAATCAGCCCCCAAAACAAATGTACATACAAAGTGAAGGTACATAGCTACACAACCTAGCAACAAGCTATGACTGCGCAATCCATAAGGGTGAATTATTGAAAAATGATATGTATAAAAAGATATAACAATAACGGGCTCAAATAAAGTGGGGGAGCAAGATCTCAACCCTAGAAAACAATACTACCACAATCCTCTAAGGGATTGGCCAAAATACACTAAATGGAAAAATGCCGGAGTTGCTGGGTAGCAGTAGCAACTCAATAACAATACAGAAATGGAGAAGGATGGAAATTTTGCAACTAATGTAGAAACCTCCTCCAATGATCTTCAAAGTGAAAGGATGCTCCCTTCACTGAATATTACACCCTCCAATCCACAGTGTGAACCCCTCCTGCAAGTGCCCACTGGAAATAACGCAATATAGGGAAGAGATTGCACTGTGAATGAGATGAAACATATGGGCCAATGCCAAAATCTGCAATTTAGCTCCGGGATCTTCCTCACTGATCTCCCAAAGAAAGAATAAGCTCCTCCTCTGCAAAAATAGCTTCGAAAGTGGGTGATAATGAATCCTCACTGCAACCCCCAACAACTCAACATTTCTACCAAGCTGGAAAACACTGTAGCTAAATATGGTCACCTTGGCCTCAAGCCTGGATGTGAGGAAAATGAAGAATAGGTCCTCCAAAGCTTCTCAATGAAGGAGAGGAAACTTCTAAACAGAAATCCCCCTTGTGCTAAGCAGTACAAGCTATCCCAATTGAACAACTGGAGAGAGCAGAGCAAAATCGAAATCTTCAACATAATGAGAAATGGCTCTCCTTCCCTCTTTTATGCCAAGAGGAGGCTTCCTTGCCATGGACCCCACCCATTAGGGTTTATCTCATCCAATAATATCCCTCCTATCAAAACTGTGTTGTCTTCTCATGCAAGCTACTCCTCCTTATGTAGCGGTGTTTGACTTGGTCAAACTTGACCTAGCCTTCTTGTATTTTCCCCTTTTCACACTAGGAGATGACAAATAAGCCACTTATGTGACCCCTTTGCACATTAGGAGTGTTTATTATGCTTCTTCATGGGCCCCCTTACCCATTTTATTCTTTTTATTAAAAGGAAAGTAAAATTAATGTTCCAATTAACTTAATGAAAATTTTGGAACATTACAAAATTTGAGTTGAGGGTTGTTGGTGAGGCATGTAGAGTGATTCTAATTGTTTCAGAGTCCAAGTTGTATTTAGTGTATTAGTTTAATGCATGAGAAATCATTTAACTCAATTAAGTGAGTTAAATTCAGTCTAACTAGTTGTAACTGATCGTTGCACCAGTGAGAGGTCAAGTGAATTAAATCAAATTTAATTCACATGCAATGATCTGTCAAGTGACTGATCATTTACTATTAATAGCTACATGCATGTTAGTTGTGATGAAGACCCAATTGAGAAAAACGTTAAAGGGATGTTAACTATCAATTTTATTATTAACAGATTGCAGAGCGCTATCAAAAAAACAGTTTTGGATGCTCATGATGCATTGCGCAATTTTGGAAGGCTGAAATTCCTAAATAATAGGGATTTAATTTTTTTAGAATTGTGTAAGCAAGGCAGGCTGAGCAGAGGCAGGAAATTGGCTAAGTGTTGGTTGATTTTGTCTGGATCAGTGTGAGACAGTTAGTAGAGTGTAGCAGACTCTTGTGAGAAGATTGCATTGTATTGTTTCATGATTCCTTGGTTGATTATACAATAAATATATAGGGGTTTTTAGTGGCAATCTTTCCCCAGGAAAAATATATGTGTTGTGCGATTGATTTGCTTCTTCCTCTTACTTGGTGTGATTGTGAGATCATGGTTATTTTCTGCAAATATCGTAGAAGGATTCAGTATCTTGTTTTAGTATATTACATGATCGGATTGAATCCATTGGTATAAATATTTTTTGTATAATTTCTACATATTATGACCTTATTTATGATTGGGTTGATATGTGTGAAGTTATATTGGGCTAATCTATATTGACTATGCAGACAAGGTAGCCTACCTTGAGATACATGAAGGTATTAGCTTGCTTATGTCGTCTACTTTGTATGTGAAGGTTTGGTTATGTCATGTATTTGGTGTTTGAGCATTGGTGTTTATTATGTCATCTATTTAATATTGAATGTTTTATTACTCGCATGATATGAGCATGTTTCTATAAGATTTCATGAAGTAATGATCTTGTTTTAAGACGGTTGTAATAACACATATGTGTTGAGATTGTTGATATGTCTGTGAGTGAAAATAGGTGATAGTTCTAGCATTATGTATTATGATCGATGAATCTAAGTTGATTGTTGATTATGACATGGTTGTTAGTATTGGTAAAAGTTGGTTTCAAATTGATAGATATGTTATATTGACGTTTGGAACATAGGGATGACATGTGTGTTTAGTTATAGGTTAGCATGCTTAGCCCAACAACTTAATATAACTCATATATTGTTATGTTTATTTATGCACTGATAGTAATGTGTCTATGAAAATATGTTGCATGGGATTACATGGAAAGAGATTTCCATGAAATATTTAAGAAGGATCGGGATGAGATTTTCTTTGGAAGCATTAGGAACACAAGGGGATTGAATCATGGTGTTTGTTGACTAGTTTTGTGCTTTTGGTATTTTTGATTTGTTTTCTCTTGATTTGTAGTCTTGATTGTGTCTAGTGCATGATCATGCCACTTTGTTGCGGTGTCATATTGATTTTGGTTTTTATAGTTTTCTTCTTGTTGTTTCTTGTTCTTTTCCTTTTCTTTTATGGTTTGAGTGTCTAGGGAATTGGTTCGGGAGAGAGGAAATGAATGGAGCTCGGGGAGAGCTATGTGGTACCCAACAGGTAATGTAAGATACAAATGAAGCTCGGTGCATGAATAAGCATAGTGGAAGGTAAAAATATGAAAATCAGTTGGAATGATTGGGTCCATTGTGGTAAATGGAAGGTGGAAATAAATACATGAGAAAGGTAACAAAAAGGTAAAGTAAATGGATTTTAGGCGTCATAAGCCTTGGCTAAATTTGGGAACTTTTTTTCTCATTGTTGTTCATGTTGTGCATGAATGAAGGAAGTTCTCTTAACCTAGACCTTATGATATCTAGAAATTGTATTGTGACCATGATTATGCTGATTTTTATATATGTACACATGTATGTATGTATGTATGTATGTCATGCCTGAAAGGGTCGTCGTGGACCATAATTGTTTAATGCTAATCTTTATATGTATATATGTGTGTATGTATGTCATTTTCTGATAGGATCATGATTGTTTTATGCTAATGATTATATATATGTATGTATCTATGTATCTATATCACTGTATGACAGGGTTGTCAAGGATCATTCTCATGGAGGAATGACTTATTATGAAGGTGAATGGCATGAAAAGTTTCCTTTATATGAGGAATCAAGTGGGAAGAGTAACACTGATAGATCCACAAGATCAGTACCATGTGTGTATGGTTTGATATTATGTGATTATAATATGTGTTACACCATTTTTTGGTCATCTAACCTATCATCATTAGATGGACCCAAGTACACCATGTAAGACCAATTTTACCCTCGGTAAAATTGCCTTCACTATGTTAAATAACTTAATAAACCACATTTATTAGGTTGTTTATGGTCCAAACAGGAAACCCAAAAAGGAAATATTAAACAAACCTATATTTTTTTTATTTTCCTCATGGAATAATTAATTAAACCATAATTTAATTATTATTCCCAGTCATGTTTAACCCAAAAACAAAGAAATTAATTAGATAAACCTTTATTTATCTTATTATCTTCTAGGAATAATTATTTAAATCTTATTTAGATAATATTCCTTGTTAAATATGACCAAATCACCCACAAATAATTAAATAAATCATTATTTATTTAATTATCCTTCAACCACTTCCTTAAAAACATAAATAAATCATTTATTTATTTATTATTAACAAATAAAGGGATTTGACCCAAGTCAAATACTTTTTCCCTCCAACAAATATAATAAAATATTCCATAAAAGGTGGATCTAGATTTGGGTAACATTATTTTAATCATGCACCAAGATCTAGAATGACCCAATATTTTGTTATAAATAGGAGGGTTTTCCCCATCATTCTTCACCTTTTGTTGCCTATTAGATCACTCTAGATCTATACACTTGGTCTCATTTTTCATCATTTGCTCCCATTGAGCTTCATTTTTGCATTGGGTTTTCTACACCTACAAGAGAGAGAAAGCTTAGATCTGAAGTGCTGAGGACTACAAAGAACCCATCCCATTGAGGAGAGCCGGATACACCTTCTTGTTTTCCTCCCAGGTGCCCTGTAATATAAAACTTTTTTCAAAAAATTGTGCTCTTATCTTGTCTGTTGGATGCATGGAGAAAACCCTTTACTTTACTGCTTAATGTCTTTCCATTTATAGATCTGGTTGTTGCAGCATTTTTATTACTAACCGCAGATCTGAAGATATTTGGCAGCCACTTTTGTTGTTAGGGCTATTAGTTATGCGTAGCTAAAGTGGTCCTTTTTCGTACGCTTCGACGAAGGATTCATACTAACAAATGGCGACTCCACACGGGTTTTAAATTATGACCGCTGTCGTTTTTCATATTCCTGCATATCCAGCTACTTCAGGCCCTAGGGCTTCTTTTCAGCTGCTTAGTTTTCCTCTTTTTATGTCATTTTTCTCACATAAAACCCTAAAATCTTAAAATTTCTAACTTCCGTGTGTTTCTGGCCCTATTGCGCAGGTAAGCGACACCAGCCGCAACTGAGACGGCAACTTTTCTGAAAATCTGCCGCCGAGACAACCGGAACGGGGGGTCGCACTTTTTGGCCCATAACCTGCGACCTGGACCTCCAGGTCACACTTTTCTGCCCATTTTCTGCGACCTGCACTGAAAACAGGTCAGAAACTGCGACCTGCCAGTTTTTCAGTGATTTTTCTGCAATTTTTCTCGGTTCTGCTGCTGCTTCTGTCAGGGTCTTCCAGCCTCTGTCTCAGCCTACCTTGACCAAGATCTGATCTATTTTTACTCATCTAAGTGGGAACCCAGCCCCTTAGGGCTTTAGTACCCTCCACTTTTTGTGGAAGAGTTTTAGCTTTTTCAGCCGTCGGTTTTTCAGAGCTTCAACCCCCTCTTTTCCAGATCTGTTACCTCCCTTTCAGATCCATTGAAATCAGCCTCTTTTCCTTTCAAATCACCTCCTGTCGTTTTGTTTGGACCTCCTTTGAAGGCCTCCGCCTTGCCCCTCCGGTTTTTTGCTGATTTCCTTCCTTTTTCCAGCCACCTTGCCTCTGTCTCTTGGCTGTGATCTACACCTCTTTCCTGCAGCTTCATCCTCCAGATCCCTGTCCCTTTCGACCCTAGATCTGTTGAGCTCTTTTATGTGTGTTTTGACTAGATTTTTGCCCTCTTTTAGAGTAGTTTTGAGAGACCCGCCTCTTTGGGTTAGATTGATGCATAGTTAGCTGTTAAATGTTCTGTCTTTTCAGCAATATATATTGTTCTATGCAGATTTATTTTCAGTTACGCAGCACACTTTTTCTTGCTCTCAAAATGAAAAGGGTTTAAAAATTAAAATTAACATACGCCACACACTGACCCTAAGTGAAGAAGCGCCTGGTTAACACCGCCTGGCAAAGACTCTAAAATCAATTGTCACTGCACCTTTTTCTACCCTTGACCGTAATTGATTCTGTCCCTTTCTGCCCCTGTCGGTTTCCTTCTTCCTGTCATCATTGCGCCCCCAAGGTGCCTTTCTCGGAGACTTCTTGGCCTTCACCCTAAGTTTCCGGTTTATCGACCTGCTCCGCACCGCCGTCGTCGAGCCAGTCCACCTTCGAGTCCGCACTCCGACTCCTCCCCTGATTCATCGGGTCCTCCTTCTCCTCCTGGTTCTCCTCCTACCCCCTTCACCATGTCTGGTCCAGGGCCTAATGCTAGCGGTTCTCCCGGTCCTAATTCCGGCCCTACTACTAGCGGAACCGCCACAGGAACTACCCCGGCCACCCCTGTGCTGCCATACATTGCAGGCCTCAACCTCCCCGATTTCCATCAGTTGATCAATGACCCCATTCACCACAATGCTAACTGGCCCGCTATGCCAACCAAGCTACCCTCAGACATCCCTAAGTTTGAGGGCCTTAATGGAGAAGATCCAACCAACCATGTCCGATCTTTCCACATGTGGTGTTCCTCCAATTCCATTACCGACAACTCCATCCGTCTTCGTTTGTTCCAACGCATGCTTACCGGCGAAGCTTCTAAATGGTATGTTGAACAAGCCACCTCTACCCATACCACCTTTGAGACTCTTGCCCAAGCCTTTTTGTCGTACTTCCAGCTCCCTCTCCGATACGATACTGGCACGGAGCTCTTTACTTCCTTTAAGCAAGCCTCTTCAACATGCCTTTCCGCCCATGTTCAGTAATGGCGATGAAGACGGAGCTTATGTCGAGCCCCTCCCTTCGAAGATCGGGTTTACATGGACTGGTTCCTGCGCACCCTTCCCACTCCCATCGGCAAAGATGTCACCTCCCACTTTCCTCAAACTGAAGAAGCCGCCCTCCAAATAGCTTTGAAATATGACCTGATCTACGCTCAATCTGGTTATGTTTATACCGTTCTTCCTGACATCCCCAGGCCCGGTGGTGCTAACGCCCCGAGGGCATCTCATTCCGCCGACGGTATCGTTGGAGCCCTTTCCCATCCTTACGCTCAACCTCCTATGGGCTATGGTCTCCCTCAGGGAGGGGCCAGCTCCTCCGGCACTCTTCCCCCTCCCGGTAGCATGTACCCAGGATACGGCATGCATCCTCCTTTTGCCCAACCTCCTGCTTACCCCAATGTTTCCCAACCCACCCATTACCCTTATCCGCAGCCTGGTGCGCCAGCTCCTCCAGCATATGCGCTTCCTCCTCCCTTGCCTCCTCAACCCCAGCAACAGCACCTACAGCCCCCTCCAGGGCAAGTATTTGCACAGTAGGGCGCGACTAATCCCCCTTCTTCTCAAAGAAGGCGGAGAGGCAACCAAAACCAATCTGCCCCTGGTACCCGAGGACCCAATTCTGGTGTGGACCCTAACACTGGCAACCAGCAACAGGGCATTCAGCCCAAGCCGGACAGGCCGCTTCGCACAAACAAGCCATGTTCGTGTTGCGGTGTTTATGGTCATTACACCCACGATTGTCCCCTCTTACCCCAGATGCGGCAGATGTGGGAGTCTCAAGCCACATTGCGCGGACAACACGCCTCCCCTCATGCTCCACCTAATGTGGCCACTACCCAGCTAGCTGTGTTTACTGATCCTTTCCCTCAGCAAGGATTCGTGGCTACCCAACCGCCCAACAGCCAGGTAGCCGCCCCCCCTTCCCTTTCTGGTTCCTCTGATTACCAGATCCTTATGATGCACTCTGATCCTAACCCGCCCATCGATCTTCACCTTCAAACTCGGTCTCGCCAGTACTCCAAGCCTCCTGTTCAGTCTGCTCCCGAGCCTTCTTCTTCAGGTTCTCCAGAGCCTCTTTCGTCACCCAGTGGCCCCTTACATTTCCCTCAACCAAAAGTTGAGGTCTCTACCAAGATACCTAAGGGCCCACTACGTCGAAACGCTGCTCCCAGTCGAGCTGCCCATTCATACAGCATAGTAGATGATTTGGCGCAATATCCTGCCACCATTTCCACACTGGAACTCCTCCAGTCGTGTCCTTCCCAAAAGAAGGCTCTATTATTTGTCGTGGGCGTTGTAGATCCTGCTGATGACCAAATGATTTTTTTCGACGCCACTCAATCGGACCATCCTCCCCTCCCTCCTTCCGTCGCCTTCCAAATCCCAGTCAAAATCCGGAACGCCAACGTGTCCCGGTGTATTATTGACGAGGGGACATCCACATGCGTGATGTCCGCTTCGGTTTGGAAGCAACTCGAATCTCCTGAACTAGCCCCTTCCACGATCACCCTTCGAGCGTGGGACGGTCATGCCTCCCAGCCCATTGGCCTGTTTCGTAATTGTCCTATCTCCCTCGCCGGTAAGACTGTTTGCGTTGACGTCGAAGTCATAGACGCCCCGCTAGACTACAACATTCTATTGGGGCGTAGCTACACCTATGCTATGTCTGTTGTCCCATCCGCGGTCTTTCGCAAGATGTCTTTCCCCCATAATGGAAAGATAGTCACCATTGACCAGTTGACATATCATGAGCCAAAATCTCAGACCTCCCCTGAGACGACTATCTCTTCTGTAGCCAACAAGCAAACCGTTGATTCTTTGACCAGTGTCTCCCCCGGCGTCTACAAAGATTCCTCCCTCCTTGGAACTTTGCCTCACCTCCCCCCTCCCCCTATCACTGATCCCAGCTTATCGAATGTTTTCATGATGCAATCGTCCCAGGTTTCCCGTACGCAGCCTGCCTCGGCTAGTCAGCAACCTCCCCCCAGCCCTCCGCAACCCACTCCTAGCCATTCATCTCCGACAGCCGGACCTCCTCCTTCTGGCCCTCCCCCTACAGCTGGTATTCCTGATCCCCTTTACCCCCCAGGATCGGTTCCCCCAGGCCTTAGCCATCTCGGAGCCATCCCCCCTGGTCATTACCCTGCTGGGCAGATCCCTTTCCTGGCTCCCCCTCCCGGAGTATTTTCTGTCCCCGTCATGGCCACCCTCTCTCTCCCCAACCTGACCCTTGGTATACCTGTCTGGTACATTGACCCTCCTGCTGTTACTTCCCCCGGTCACCCCAAACCTTACCTTTCTTTGACGCCGGTTCAACCGGTCCCCCTCGCTTCCTCCGGGCCTCCAGCGCCTCCACAGGACCCTACTCCTATGGTGTCAGCCCCCGGAAAGAAAGGAAAAGCTCGTAAGGGGGCAACCCACCAGGACCAGGCCACCCCGACAACCCCTACCCCTCCACGACCGCCAAAACCTGCTATCCAATGCGCTTTGTGCGATATCGTCGGTCACGCCACCCATCTGTGTCCTGAGTTGCCACACCTCAAGCTCCTGGTCAACGAGACGTTTCCCAACTCCGACATTCCCGAAGTCTACGTCACTATCCCGGACTCTATCCCGAAACTCAAAAACTTGCGCACCAATCACCCTTGTGCTTTGTGCGATTTCCACGGCCATTACACCCACCTCTGCCCCCGCCTTGAAGAGTATCGTTCCTCCTTGGACATGTACCACCAATTCAAGGCCACTTCGATAGAATCAGAGGACCTTCATACTCCCATTCACATTCTTCCTCCCGCTATCGAGCCAATGGAGCCGTCAACCACCATTTTGTACTTGTCATCATCCTTGCGAGA
This sequence comes from Pinus albicaulis, assembly GCA_034641835.2. NCBI lineage: Eukaryota > Viridiplantae > Streptophyta > Pinopsida > Pinales > Pinaceae > Pinus > Pinus albicaulis. Next base: position 437,388,780 of record CM076576.1, on the reverse strand, counting down.
TAGTTCACCTTCCCTTCAACCTGCCGATCCTCTCAGCTCCTCAGCCGACCTTGGATCTGTTGATATCGCACCTCTGAGCCCTTCTCCTCCTGATGACTCACCACACATCACTACTTCCTCGGGTGACCCCTCTTCCTCCAGTCTTCCCATCTTCCAATCCGATGAGGACATTATGGAAGCCATGACCAACCCGGACTTTCCCTGGGATGATATGCACCATCGCGCATACTTCCTCCCACAGCAGTCCCATGACCAATTTTCTGTGGAAACCAAAGACTTCATTCCCCATGCTGTCGATTGGTTCAAACACCCCATCCCTGCCCCTGATGCTTTCGAAGAAGGAAACATGGCCAACATCTCTCCTACCATCAAAATTGACATTTCAGTCACCCCAGGCATCCAATAATATATCACCTTAGGTGCTCAATGCACCCCGGAAGAAATCGAAGCTTACACCAAGCTTTTCAAAGAATTTCACGATATTTTCGCCTGGTCTTATTCTGAAATGCCCGGACTTGATCCCGCCATTGTCGAACACCACATCGACACATGGCCGGACGCCAAACCAGTCCATCAAAATTTGAGACCCATTCATCCTTCCAGACGTGACGCTATCAAAGCTGAAATCGACAAGCTTAAGCAGGCTGGTTTCATTTACCCCATTGAATACACCACTTGGGTATCCAACCCAGTTCCCGTTCTTAAGAAACAAGGCACCATCCGTGTCTGCACGGACTTTCGCGACTTGAACCAAGCTTGTCCCAAAGACAACTTCCCCACACCGTTCATTGACCAAATCATTGACGAGTGTGCGGGGCATGAGGTTCTATCCTTTATGGATGGTTTCTCCGGATACAATAAAATTGCTATCCGTCCTGCCGATCAACTCAAAACCGCGTTCATTAGTCCGTGGGGAACTTTTGCTTACCGAGTCATGCCTTTCGGCCTCAAAAACGCCGGCGCCACTTTTCAACGGGCCATGTCTTATTGTTTCCATGACTTAGCTCACATTATCCTTGCTTATTTGGACGACCTCACCGCGCGTTCTAAGCATCAGGCGTAGCACCTCCATGATCTGCGTACCATTTTCCTCCGATGTCGCAAGTATAACATCTGCCTTAACCCGTTGAAATGCGTCTTTTGCGTTCCTACCGGCCATCTCTTAGGCTTCATCGTGTCTAAGGATGGTATCACTCTTGACCCTTTAAAAGTTCAAGCCATTCTTGAACTTCCTGTCCCATGTACACTCCGCCAACTCCAAAGTCTCCAAGGAAAAGCTAATTTTCTTCACCGGTTCGTCCCTGACTACGCCACCACTGCACATGGGTTCCTTAGACTCCTCCGCTCTTCTATCCCTTTTGTTTGGGATTCCTATGCTCACGAGTCTTTCGATGCCCTCAAGCAGGCTCTCACATCCGCTCCCTTGATCCGCCCTCCCGACTTTGATCGGGACTTCATCCTGTATATCTCCGCTTCCACCTATTCGGTCGCTGGAGTCCTCATCCAGGAAGATGACAATGGTATCGACCATGTGATCTATTACGTCAGTAAGAACCTTGTAGGACCCCCTGTTTCCTACTCACTCAAAGAAAAATTAGCGCTCGCTGTAGTGTTCTGAGTCCAAAAACTTCGTCATTATATCCTCATGCGCTCCACCAAGGTTGTGACTAATTCCAACCCCTTGGCTTTCCTATTGAGTCGTCGTATCCTCACTGGGAAGTACGCCCGTTGGGTCGTTATTCTCCAAGAATTCGACCTCGAATTCGTCACACCAAAGAGTAAGAACGGCTTAGCCCTTGCTAAGCTCATTTCTGAATTACCTACCGGAGCACCAGATACCCCAGTTAATGATGACTTTCCTGATGAACACTTATTTGCCATTACTGCCGACGACCCATGGTATGGCGACATTCTTACTTACTTGCGAACACAAAATTTCGCCCTTCACCTTGATCGTGAGGCTCGCCGACGCATCCGACACCAAGCCCCCCGATACCTCCTTATCGGCGACGACCTCTATCGTCGTGGGGTTGACACCGTCCTTCGTCGTTGCCTCACACACGCTGAAGCTGAACAAGTCCTTAATGCCTGCCATAGCGGCGCTTGCGGTGGCCACCTCTCCGGTCTCGCTATTGCCCAGAAAGTCATGCGCGCTGGGTATTTTTGGCCTTCTCTCTTTACTGATTGCATTGAGGCAGTCAAACACTGTCCCAATTGCCAACATTTCGCCCCTAAGGCGCGAGCTCCACCAGCTCCCCTCCATCCGGTCGTCTCAACCGGCCCCTTCTGTAAATGGGCCATCGACTTTATGGAGTATCGCCCGCCATCTGCTGGTATCCATAAGTATATCATCGTGGCGGTCGACTATTTCACCAAATGGGCCGAGGCCATGCCAACGTTCAACAACACGGCAGCTACCGCGGCCCTCTTTTTCTTTAACCATGTTAGAGCTCGATTCGGGGTTCCCAAACAACTGGTCTCTGACCATGGCAAACATTTTGAAGATGAGATATGGCGTGAGCTATCCTCACTGTTGGGTTTTGAGCACCAATATTCCTCCTCCTATTACCCCCAAGGTAATGGCCAAGTTGAAGCAGTCAACAAAATCCTCAAAACTATGCTTCAACGAACGATGAATAAGCACAAAACCAACTGGCATCTCATGCTCTTCCCTGCCTTGTGGGCCTATCGAACTTCTGTTAAAACCGCCACCGGGTTTACTCCTTTCCACCTCGTTTTTGGAGAGGAGGCAGTCTTACCGATCGAGTGTGAAATTCCTTCTCTACATCTAGTCGTTGAACTTCTCCCTGACACCCAACCTCTAGAACAACGACTTATCATGCTTGAGCATGCTTCTGAAGACTGTCGTGTTGCCTTACAAACCATGGAGGCGGCCAAAAAGCGCACCAAAGCTCAGTATGACCGAAAAGTCCAACCTCGCACTTTTCACGAAGGCGACCTTGTTCTAGTATATGACCAGGCCCATGATGTGCTTGGTCATGGGAAGTTCGACTCATTATGGCTAGGTCCTTACATCATTAGTAAGGACCTCGGTAAGGGGGCATACCTCTTAGAGGATTTCGAAGGCCACCCCCTTCCTAATCCTCGCAATGCACTCTATCTTAAGAAATATTACCCTTAGCATTTCCCTTCCGGAATGCATGTTTTATTTTATTTTAGATAGCCAGCATCTGTCTTTTCATTTTTATTTGCTCCTTCACCCGGACCCATTTTTTCCACGAAGGGCCCCTTCACCTACTCTTTAAATCGAATTTCCTCACTTACGACACTTGTACTTGGGGCACCATATTGCTCCCTTACTTGTCCATGTCCGTGTCGATTTTCGTCATGAGTTCCCATCTTGTACTCATGCTTCCAAGGTCCCCCATTGGGGCCTTTACTGTGTGGTAGCACCATCAAGTCGCCCTTGTTTAGAGCATCCAAGTTGAGTCATCATTGCATCCATGGAGTCTATACCACGTCCCTTTGCACCCCACTATAGCCCTCCATCCTTCCTTGCTTGGTCTCTCTCTTGTGTCGCACATTATGACCTTCAGTCTCACTGTCCCCTCGCCCTTATGCTCTTGTGTCAGTCGCTGCCATGTCATTCATGCTCTTTATGCTCTAACAAGGGAAGTCGTCCATTCGCTACTCAGTCCTTCCCATTTCCATTATCGTCATCAGTGTCAGTCTGTCCGTCGCTCTACTGTTTTCTCTCGTGCTTTAGTTGAGGATCTCTCATTACCTCACCTATGGCAGACCTCCTTCTGTCAACATCAACACATTCATTCCAAAAGACAGGTCTAGAGGGCGGTGTACCTTGGTTCCAGCTTCCACTCTTGTTCGGTGCCTCGGATCAGGCAAGGGGATCTCTCATTTCCCTTTGACTTGATTGTTTCTCCAGCTCCTTTCAGCATGATCGAGATTCGTATGCTTGATGGTGTCCAAAGGATCCAGCAACAACTCTTGGTGATTCCCGGTGTGTGAGATGTCTCACCTCTCATGAGGGGGTTCAGCAGCCCACTCTCCACATGCATCGCCGATCTTCTTCTTTGCAGCCTTCGATGCCGCTCCAGATTTTTATGATGTCGGCCTTCGCCACTTGCAGCACCTCTTCGATTTGCATGTATCAGTCATATTTTGTGAGCCCTTCCCCATTTACAGGGGGAATTTGGGTTGTATTTATCTCATGTACTCAGATATTATTGTACTAGTCCTGGCTGTTATCCCAGGTGCAGCATGTATGTGAGATTCCTCATTGTATTTTTACCTGGCTCCTGCTTATGCTAGTTGTACTCTATGGTTCGATCCCTTGTTTACTGGACACACTATTCTTTTGTACTTTGTCTCAGCGGGCATAGGTATGCCTTCCCCGCCGCCTTCAGCACAGGTACCCTCTCATAAAAAGAGACTTGTTGCACCTGCGAGTCTCGTCTCCTCAGGGTCTAGTCCTTCAGCACACTATCTACCTCACTTTTCTCTCTCTGACTTCCCTTTTGTTGTCTAGTGATCGAGTTCTTACAACGTACTTCGGTCATACGATTTGCTCCTGACACTCGTACGCTGGGGGGAAATCTGTTACACCATTTTTTGGTCATCTAACCTATCATCATTAGATGGACCCAAGTACACCATGTAAGACCAATTTTACCCTCAGTAAAATTGCCTTCACTATGTTAAATAACTTAATAAACCACATTTATTAGGTTGTTTATGGTCCAAACAAGAAACCCCAAAAGGAAATATTAAACAAACCTATATTTTTTTGATTTTCCTCATGGAATAATTAATTAAACCATAATTTAATTATTATTCCCAGTCATGTTTAACCCAAAAACAAAGAAATTAATGAGATAAACCCTTAGTTATCTTATTATTTTCTAGGAATAATTATTTAAATATTATTTAGATAATATTCCTTGTTAAATATGACCAAATCACCCACTATTAATCAAATAAATCATTATTTATTTGATTATCTTCCAACGACTTCCTTAAAAACATAAATAAATCATTTATTTATTTATTTTTGACTAATCAAGGGATTTGACCCAAGTCAAAGACCCTTTCCCTCCAACAAATATAATAAAGTATTCCATAAAAGGTGGATCTAGATTTGGGTAACATTATTTTAATCATGCACCAAGATCTAGAATGAACCAATATTTTGTTATAAATAGGAGAGTTTTCCCCATCATTCTTCACCTTTTGTTGCCTATTAGATCACTCTGGATCTATACACTTGGTCTCATTTTTCATCATTTGCTCCCATTGAGCTGCATTTTTGCATTGGGTTTTCTACACCTACAAGAGAGAGAAAGCTTAGATCTGAAGTGCTGAGGACTACAAAGAACCCATCCCATTGAGGAGAGCTGGATACACCTTCTTGTTTTCCTCCCAGGTGCCCTGTAATATAAAATTCTTTCAAAAAATTGTGTTCTTGTCTTGCCTGTTGGATGCATGGAGTAAACCCTTTATTTTACTGCTTAATGTCTTTCCATTTATAGATCTGGTTGTTGCAGCATTTTATTACTAACCGCAGATCTGAAGATATTTGGCAGCCATTATTGTTGTTAGGGCTATTAGTTATGCGTAGCTAAAGTGGTCTTTTTTCGTACGCTTCGACGAAGGATTCATACTAACAATATGTATATGTTTATGTTGTGGAAATGTAATGTTGATGGGTACATCAACCAAGTGAAAGTAGTGTGATCTGCGGCATGCTAAGATAAGCACGGAGAAGAAGGGTTTCTTTGTGGGGTTAGTGTGTGGTCTATGGATGTGCAGTACTATTGTTGTGTATATGTTGTGCATGTTGTATATTGAGCGACTGTACCTATGGTGATGTGTAATGTTGCATATGTATTATTGTGTAAATATGATGTTGTATGGACGTTGTATATATGGTTTTGTGTTGATGTTGCATATGCAACACTAGATACAAATGGTTCTATGTACATGTGAGATAGATGAAGCTATGTACATATCGTATTGTGTGCAAGTTGGATGTGTAGTGTTGTGTGCATATGGTGTTGTGCGCATGTTGGATATGCGGTGTTGTGTACATATGGTGTTATGTGCATGTTGAATATGCAGTGCTATGTACATATGGTGTTGTGTGTTTGATGTACATTTTTTGTTATGTGTGTGATTGTACATATGGTGTTGTATACATGGGGTGATGTGTACATGTTGTACATCTGGTGCTATGTGCAGGTCGTGTTGTTTACATGTTGTGCATGTGATGTTGTGTACATGTGGTATCATGTACATGTCATTCATGTGGTTCTGTGTACATTTGGTATTGTGTACACATTGTACAGGTGGTGCGGTGTACATTTGGCATTATGAACATGTTCTGTAGGTGGTGTTGTGTACATGTGATGTTGTGCACACATTGTGTAGGTAGTGTTGTGTACAAGTGGTACTGTCTACATGTTGTACATTTGTTACTATTATACATGTGGTATTGTGTGCATGCCGTATATGTTGTGCTGAGGACATGCAATACTATGTATGTTCATGGTGTAGTTATGGCATCGTGATGTGTATATTTGTTGTGTTGTACTATGTATATGTATATGTATTATGTTGCACTATACACCGGATGTAGGTATATGTGTTATATGTCGGTGTAGGCATATGTATTGTGTTTTATTGTACACCTGGAATAGGTGTATGTGTCGTATGCTGATGTGGGTGCATGTATTGTATGGTGTCGTATGTCGTATGTGGGTGTGTTTGTTCTGGAACTCAGTGCTTGTTCGGTGTGGCAATTGATCTAGTGTGTGTACAAAAAGAACAAAGGAAGAAGTAAGGACTAATGAAGGATAAGTATTGATATTTTATTTTATTCTTGTTATGCATGTGATCTGTGATTTTGACTTATGATGGTTACATGTGATCTATGTGGTGAGCCCTAGTATTGCACCAAAAGTTTTGCAACTCCCAGAGGCTACTCTACTTTACTTTATTAACCCAGGGTTGGTACAAACTTGGAGGTGAAAGTGCTATATACACAACAAATGCATTCTACTCATGTCATCCTCATCCGAGTCCTAAGAAAGGTTGTTATTTCTAGGGCTTTTTACTGAAGTCTGTCACACTTCAGAATTAGACCTATAACTGCAAGAGACTCAAAACCATTACTCTATCAAAAATCAAATGAATATTATAAATAAAGAAGATACATCTAGCTATTTTGCAAAGAAATAAACCTACAATGTAGGTTATGGAAAGAAATAGAAGCAAACTAGGCAACATTCATGAAGTAAAGTGTTGAATTGAAATCGCAGAAAGAAGACTAATCTAATCACACGTTGCTAGGAAAAATGGATAAACACACTCTAATTACTTCATGTTTTAACTATTATTATTTTAATCATGCATCTATTCATGACCTAAGACTGCTTGTAAATACTCTGTTTTGCAGCGAAAGGAGAAAGCGCTAAGGTGGCTTAGGAAGGTCTTGGACTCATGGATATAGGGATAAAGGTGTCTTGATGGTTATGGAAGGTCTAGATGAGGTGGAGGATGGTTTTTGGGCTAAAGGAGAGGCCAACTAGTGCTACTACAGGGTTTGTTATAGGTTTCTTGTAGTGCCATAGGAAAGTTATGAATTGCTATAGGAAACATGCCGAGGGAAGTTCAAGGCTAAATATGGTGGGAAAAAATTTAGGGGAGGTGGAATGAAGGTGAACTTGGATGGATGGAAGGTGGGAAACCCATTGGAAAATCTCAAAACCTCTTGAAAAGCCTGTCTCACACCTCTAGGGTTTCTCACAGTGTGTAGGTGAAAATCTAAAAAATAGGGCTGAAGGTGATTTGGTTGACAAAAGGCTGATGAAGGGTGAGAAATGAAGCTAGGGGTGCTAGTGAAGTTCTCATCTATTGTGTTACTTGAACCTACAAGAAAACTTCTTGTTCATGCAAAAAAAATTGACAAATCAATGATGGAGAAGCTGGAAATGATGAGTTGAATTTGACAAGAAAACCTACTTAAGCATTCAAACAGAAATCTAACTCAATATTCTCACCATGTTCATGACACTACAACATCCTATCTATTCTTTCCAATAAATCGTAAACTAAAGAGAAAATTTGGGCATGTGGTGAAGATCTTCCCTCCTCAAGCTCCAAGGAAATATATGAGAGAGGTAGGCTTTGACACAAAAATTTCTGAGTTTTATATTTTAGTATACCAACATCTATGAGAGCCTAATTACAACAAAGATAAAACGGAAGCAAATTAAAAACAATAAATTGGAATGTGAACAAACTAGCTAAAACTCATAAATAAAACTAGCTACAATGTCATAAAAATAAGCATGAATACACAAGAGAGACTAAGGCCAATGTATTGGGCCCTAACCCACAAGCCTAGCCCTTTGAAACTAAATGTAATGTTCCTGATTAAGGAACAACTACACTATTGGGAATAACCTGAGTTATTACCAATGTGGAGCTTCAGAAAACCATGAGCATGGCAATGAATATCATCTCATTGGATGTCAAATAACATCACACCAGAAGATGAAAGAACCTCAGCAAGATATTGGCCTATATTCTCCTTCCCAGGTGGGGAAATGCAGCAATACAGGACATAAAACTGGAACTCTACAATGAAAAAGCTATATAACATTCCTGTTATGATGAATAAGCTTAAAATATACATAATAAACACATATAAATCATTTTCATCTACAACAAAAACTTGTGCTTCATTTCATGATCCGAAGAGTGGGGAAAAAGGGTATTTTATGCCCTAAAAAGGATGTTTTCAGAAATGAGCGTAAAAATAAGTAGGGGAAATGGCTGGATATGATAGCTTAGGTCATGAGGGACCTATTATCCAAATTTCAGCTCAAAATAACGCTTCTAGCTATGTTAAACAACTCCTCCTATCCCGACTAGGCTAGAAAACATTGATTTCCCATGACTTTGCTAAACATAAATTTCTGAATACAGTGAGAGCATAATTCCCATGAGGGTTTCTAAAGAAAATGAAGAAATAGGTCTGATATAAAAATTATATTAATAATACAGCAATGAAATGGAAGTTTAATCACTTATACAGTAGAAACAAGGCTCCCAACAAGATTTCCGGCAAAATGCATGTACAAAGCAACACCGCAGAAAATAATGCAGTTTACTATAAAAATATATTAAACATGACTTAATATGACATATAAATTCTGAATAATATAGAGAATGGCCTTAGGCCTTCTTATTGGAGCTCTCGGAGGAAAATAAGCACCTCCTCCTCAAAAATTAACATAAAATCAAAGGGTGCAGTTTTTCTGCTGCTGCTCCTGCATCAAGGATGCAATTTCCTGAAGATGACTGTGATGTAGCTGAATATAGATGAATTTCCTCAAGAAAAATACATAAATTAAGCTCTAACCCTTCCCTCTTGATCCCTTAAGCAAGCTGATCTAAAGAGAGGATGGAATTCCCGCACGGGAATTATTTGCACTAAGCAGTGCAGCAACTCCGGATAAACAACTGAAGCATGCAAATGGTCTCAAGAAAAAAATAGCTGAATACATGAATTAATCCCCTTTGATGCTATGCCTTCCTTTTATCTAGGGTGAGCCTCCTCACCCCAGACCCCACACAAAGTTGAGGTGACTTCTTCATGAAGCTTCCTCTTTCAAAACTGCGTTGCCCTAGCTTGCTTCCCTCCTCTTGTGGTTGCGCTATTGACTTAGTCAACTAATCCACCTCCAAAGCCTCTTTTCACACTAGGGATCTTAAATCTATTTTATATAAGTGTCTTATGCTGATCCTTGTTCACATTGAACCAGTTTTCTTAGGTGATCTCTTCCTCCTTAAGAATGCATGTTGACTAAGTCAAATTAGACTATGTTCTCATCTATTTTGCTCATGTTCACACTTGTAAGTGTAAATTTCAGCTCCTGAAGTGATCCCCTTCCTTCTTAAGGTGGAAATTATTCATATTTTTATTTTTCATGGGCTCCCTTACCCATTTATTCCTCTCCTTGGTGAAAGTAGCAAAATCTAATGTTCCAAATTGCTATGTGAAAATTTGGGAACATTACAGTCCTCCCCTCCCAAATGTTGCTTGTCCCCAAGCAACTGCAAGGATAAGACTGAAGAGCATCCTCTTCTTCCCTGTAGCAACCTCATGAGATAAAATCCTCCAAGGATCAAGGGGCTGCATCATCAATATATCTCCAAGTTGCCTCTCCCAAGTGTGTAAGCTATCTAAGTAGCTGACATTATGTGACAGTAGAACATCCTTGGAAGCAACAATGGGTCGTTTGAAGACCTTCTTGAAGCATGAGAACTGATATAGGTTAGGACTCATCATCCCCATTTGAATCTCTCCTCCCTAATCTATCAACCAAGAAAAATGAGCCACCCTCCAAAATGGTAACTCATGCAAATCATCCTCCACCTGAAGCTCTGGCAAAGTAGGTGGGCTGAAATTCTGGTCATGGTAGACATAGTAGTCTACCCCACGCTGCTTTCCTCTCCAGTTAAGATAATTGTAGAGAATTTTCTGATCTTGGGATGCAATGATGTTTCCCTCCAATGGCAAGAAGGAAACTAGACCTCCAAAGGCCCCTCTCCCAGCGCTGTGCATCAAGCTGGCCCAATCCATCTCCTACATGACGAACAAGAAATCACCATCATATGGCATCCCATCCATCTCATGGCCCTCCTCATTAAGACACAAATATGTTTTTGTAGAGGCCATGTCCTTTCCCATGCTCCCCTTAGAGCATGCAATGCAGAAAGTTTGGGGATGCTCCTCCCCCAAGAACAAATCCACTCCATGTATTCCTCCTCCAATCATGCTCCTCATATAGGTAGAAATAATATCAGCAAGTAGGATCATGATCAGCATCATAATGAGAGAAAGACTGACGGTTTCATATGGTTCTAGAAGGTACCAACAGTATCCCAAGTGGTCACAGCGCAGTCTTCCCCACTGTAGCTTCAGACAATAGCATGGCAAGTTGTCTCTTGATGGATGGCTAGTTGTGTAAGTCACCACATCTACCAGCAAGTGGTAAATGGCTGAGTGCATCAACTGAGCATACAAGGAGTAACCAAACACTTGTTCTAAATAATATAGTAGATGGTTGTCTCGATCATGATAGCCGGCCAAAAATAGACCATGGAGCCTAAAGAAAAGCTTGCCCCTTTGTAGAGAAATGCACTGCAATGAAAAGGTAAGAGCATGCAAATATTGTATGGAACAATCAATAAATGCATAAATAGAATTCTTACCATGTAAGGGAAGTAAGAAGGTGACAGGATCCTTAGATGAGCTCTCCATAGTGATAGAACATATTCCTATCAAGAGGAATAATTCATATGCTGCATGAAGATCCTCCCCCTTATGCTAGAAAACCCAAGTCAAGGAGATCATAACATAATGATAAATGAGTCCATTCACCCCTCTACCAATCTTACCTCTTCTATTCCCATCACGTGCATCAAATATGAAGTGATCCTAGGAACACTCCCTCAACAAGTTGCTGCGTCATAGTGACAATGTTGTTAGCCTATGCAAATAGGCTTCTGCCAACTCATAAATCCATTCTCTAACATACCCAATGTAAAAGACTCCTCCCATAATGTTTCCATCTCCTCTCATTGCAACATCATGAAAAATGTGAGAGAAATTCTACCCTTGCTCTCTCAAAATCCTCCAAAGCAACAAATGAATTTGTTGCCTCATCATACCTCCATCATACAACTGATGCAGTGAAACAAAAATGACCATATCATCATAATGCATCCACACTCCTTGCTGCCCCATGATGAAAGTATCCTGCCAATCTTCCTTCCTCTTCTCACCCCATGGAAAAGGACATGTCATAGGTTGACCAAACTCTCTCAAGAGTAGCCAATGCAGCATTGCCTCTTATTGCCCAGTTTCATAGACTTGCAAGTGGTTTACAAGCCTCTTTCCTCCCATCCACATCCACTCAACTCCTTCTGGATGCTTCTCATCATTCTACATCTTGGTATTTCTCCAATGAGTTCTACCATCCTCCACAAAAATTTTTATTTCTTTGCCCCTCATGAAGAGTTGAAAGGCATCTCCTTGGAGATCTCTTAGAGAAGATCTCATGTCTACAATCATCTTGAATCCATATGGATCCAAATGTGAAGAAGGAAAAACCCTCTTACTGCTATCTCTTGACAGCATTGTATAACTCCTCCATGGTGTACAAACTGTCTCATACTCCATCTCAAGGTTCATGACTCTCTCCAAAAGATCACACCTCAACCTCAAGGGTTGTGTGCAACTCAATAGTGACGCATGAGGTTGATGGTTCAATTCTCCCTTGAACCCTCCAAGCTTGCACAGCGTAGTGCAATCCTGCTACTCTATCTCAACAATAAAATTTGATCCTGGGCCATATGCAAGAAAATCTCCAAACCTCTCCATAGAATTTTCTGAAATGTTAAGACATGGAAATTGGTGCATAACTTGGTGAGATGTGGGCATCTCTTGTAGAGTTGCAAAGGCTCCTCCCTCTAATGTAATGGCTGCCCCAACTGCTGATGTAGAAAGCTGCTCTTCCAAGGCTGTGACAACGCTGGTACTTGCTTCTCCCCATGGTGGTGTGGACCCTCTCTCCTCTGATATCTCTTCATCAAAAGTTCTGATCAGCTCTTGAGTGAACTTAGAAAAAGAAGTCACTCTTGTGTGGCTTAAGTGACTGCACCACCAAGCATTGGCTTCACCCTCCAGGTGCAACGCTGCAACTTCTGCTGCCTCCCTCTCTTCCACTGGATGAAGTAGGAAGAATGCCTCAAGCTTTCTTGCCCAAGATTTTGTTGTATTCCCATAAAATTTGGACAATAGGAATCTATTTCCTTTAATCTCCCTTTGGTTGTAGGGTCTTTTCTCTTCTCTCAGTTGAATAAACTGAGAAAAATCTAGGGTCTTTATGAAAGCCCTAGGTTGGCACTTGTATTCTACCAAATAACCACTTAGGATTTCATGCTCTAAGTGCTCTCCTTGCTCTTCACTTCCTCTATGAGAACAGGAAGTGCATGCATCTTTTTCTGCCTCTTGAAACCTAGAGGTTTCACTACAACTCTCTCCTCCTTGAAACCCTTTTGGAGTTTCAATGCATTTCTCTGCTTCTTTCTTCTTGGATCTGAAAATGGATGAGAGTAAGCTCATCCTCTCCATCATTTTGTTCTCATATTTTCCTCTTTGTTTCTTTGATAGCTTGAGTCCCCTTCTCAAGAATATCAAAATTATATTCCAGAGATTGACTGCAGGGGCATTTACTGGATATGTCACCTTTGAAAAAAGGACGAGATCTAGAGGCTACCTGGCCACCTGCAAACTCTGTCTATAGAGCTTTAAGTATTCCTCCTTCATGGATTTGGCACTTTGGCTTGAAGCCACAAGTTGAGCCAAGATTGATGCTCTGATACCACTGTAATGTTCCTGATTAAGGAACAACTACACTATTGGGAATAACTTGAGTTATTACAAGTGTGGAGCTTCAGAAAACCATGAGCATGGAAATGAATATCAGCTCATTGGATTTCAAATAACATCACACCAGCAGATGAAATAACCTCAGCAAGATATTGGCCTATATTCTCCTTCCCAGGTGGGGAAATGTAGCAATACAGGACATAAAACTGGAACTCTGCAATGAAAAAGCTATATAACGGTCCTGTTATGATGAATAAGCTTAAAATATACATAATAAACACATAGCAATAATTTTCATCTACTACAACAACTTGTGCTTCATTTCATGATCCGGAGAGTGGGGAAAAAGGGTATTTTATGCCCTAAAAAGGATGTTTTTAGAAATGAGCGTAAAAATAAGCAGAGGAAATGGATGGATATGGTATCTTAGGTCATGAGGGACCTATGATCCAAATTTAAGCTCAAAATAATGCTTCTAGTTATGTTAAACAACTCCTCCTATCCCGACTAGGCTAGAAAACATTGATTTCCCATGACTTTGCTAAACAGAAATTTCTGAATATAGTGAGAGCGTAATTCCCATGAGGGTTTCTAAAGAAAATGAATAAATATTTCTGATATAAAACTTATATTAATAACACAGCAAATAAATGGCTGTTTATTCACTTATACAGTAGAAACAAGGCTCCCGGCAAGATCTCCAGCAAAATGCATGTACAAAGCAACACTGCAGAAAATAATGCAGTTTACTGCAAAAATGTATTAAAAATGAATTAATATGACATATTAATTCTTAATAATACATATAATTTCCTTAGGCCTTCTTATTGGAGCTCCCGGAGGGAAATAAGCACCTCCTCCTCAAAAACTAGCACAAAATCAAAGGGTGCAGTTTTGCTGCTGTTGTCCCTGCATCAAGGACGTATTTTTCTAAAGATGAATACACTGTAGCTGAATGTAGATGAATGGCCTCAATACAAATAAATAAATTAAGCTCTAACCCTTCCCTCTTGATCCCTTAAGCAAGCTGATCTAAAGAGAGGATGGAATTCCCGCACGGGAATTCTTTGCACTAAGTAGTGCAACAACTCCGGCTAAACAGCTGAATCATGCAAATGGTCTCAAGACCAAAATAGATGAATACATGAATGAATCCCATTTGATGCTATGCCTTCCTTTTATCTTTGGTGAGCCTCCTCACCCCGGACCCCACACAAAGTTGAGGCGACTTCTTCATGAAGCTCCCTCTTTCAAAACAGTGTTTCCCTAGCTTGCTTCCCTCCTCTTGTGGCTGCACTGTTGACTTGGTCAACTAATCCACCTCTAAAGCCTCTTTTCACACTAAGGATCTTCAATCTATTTTATATAAGTGTCTTATGCTAATCCTTGTTCACATTGAACTGGTTTTCTTAGGTGATCTCTTCCTCCTTAAGAATGCATGTTGACTTAGTCAAACTAGACTATTTCCTCATCTATTTTGCTCATGTTCACACTTGTAAGTGTAAAGTTTAGCTCCTGAAGTGATCCCCTTCCTTCTTAAGGTGGAAATTATTCATATTTTTATTGTTCATGGGCTCCCTTACCCATTTATTCCTCTCCTTGGTGAAAGTAGCAAAATCTAATGTTCCAAATTGCTATGTGCAAATTTGGGAACATTACACTAAATCGATGAAGGAAAATCTGAATAATCATCTTATTGCAGAAAATAGTCTCATTACATAGTCATGAAAGTCTCAAAAACCTATTACAAGAGCTAAGAATCTACTAGCTTCCTCCAAAATTAGAATCCTAATGAGCTCTCTCTCTTCCCAATTTAACCTAAAGGGCAGCTACCAAAAACTGCCTAAAAATTAGGTGATGTGTCCCCTTTGACTATAAGAGAAATGGAGCTTTGGTGCACTTCATCTCTCACTTTCTTGGTTGCCTTTGATTTTGAGTTGTTGGAGGGAATCTCGAGGAGCCCTTAACTATCTTTGGGAGTTAAGGAGGTGGTCATCCCTCTTAGAATATCTCCTTGTTTTCTACTCAGCTTTAATTGCAAAATATTCAACAAAAGTGGAATATCTTCGTGATTATCCTGAATTTAAACCATATTATGCATTCAAAGTATGAAAATACTTAATCACCATCTACACTAGCAACATATGACCATAACATAATAAAATGTGAGAAAAAGAGACTAATAAGGCTAAAAATGTGACAATTAACCCCTCCAAGTATACCTAATTATGGAGCTCATCATCAACCCCCTACCAAATGGTTTATCATCCTCTAAGAAACTTATTCCTCCTTCTCCATCTCTTTTAGTGCTTTAGTGGCCCCTTTAACCTCCCAAGGAAGAAGTGAAAGAGTTCCTTTAGGAGGGTAGAACCCAACATTATTTTTTGCCTCCTCCCATTTTTTGTTTTCCTCCTCTCGGTATTTCCCATCACCCAGTCCCAATAGCAAAGGTGGATTGAGTTTCAAGCCGAGCCACAACATTTTCATTTCTTGAATAGCTCTTTTTTATAGTGGTGCCCTTTCTAGAGCACTCCTCAATCTCTCTAGGGTGTGTTATTCCATTTTTCTAAGATTGAATGGGAGTTCATCACATATACTTTTATTGGCCATTATACATTCATCTCCCAACAACCTAGAAACATCATCAAAATGGCCAATGGCTTGTGCTTATGTGTTGAGGTACTTTTATGCATGTGTGGCATCTTTTTCTATCTTGATATGATTTTTGATGACTCCCATAGGGCTGAATAGTTCTTCCCTAATGTGTAGAGGATCTATATTATCTCTCCTCATTACCCTCTTTAATTCTTGTGCTCTTTCTTCCTCATTAACCATCTAAGAGGTTAATTCCATCAACTACATGTCTCCCATTCTATGGTTAGGGTACCAAATGTTCAAGTCTGTCAACACAAGATTGTGCATATAGAATTATGCCATCTTTTCCTTGTCTATCATGCTTGACTGGTTGCAAAAGTCAATGAATTAAGTGTAGTTATGAAAAGGTAAGGACCCACGAGAGGCTAGTGTCTTGATTTGAAATTGGAGTCATTGTTCTTTGAGGTAGACTGCATAGGAGTCTGATGGATATCTGTGTTGAATGGACTCCATGCACAAATATGCCATGGTGTCCATTTTTTTGTATTTTTTATGAAGCAGACTTTGCAATCTTGCATTCTCTTCCTGGGCTTCCTGAAGCCGTGATGAGCTTCACTATTGCAACAAGAATGTTGCAACTATCGAGGCTACCAACTCTAATTATCAACCCGAGGTTTGTACAAACTTAAGAGGTATAGATACTATATGTGCAATATACACTGTGTCCTTATTTTTTATATATGATTTAATGGAGGGAATGTTATGAAACCAAAGCCTAAACTAATTGCATAAATGTTGGGAAAAATACTGAGAGGGGGGGGGGGGGGGGTGAATCAGTATTTACTGCATAATCAAATCTTTTAATTTTTCATTCCTTAAAACCCATACGCTACTTTCCTTCAATAAACTAGCGTATATACGCGGATACCCTTTATGAAACTAGCGTATACACAGAGATCTAGATAAGTCATTAAATCTTCACTCCTATTATTCCATCATTCATTCATCAGATGTTTAATAAACAGTAAACATGTGCAGTAAGAACAGAATAAGCCATCACACCAAGCATCACACATGAACACCAGGATTTTTAGGTGGAAACCCAAATCGGGAGAAAACCACCGCTGCAGTTGCTCAGCCTTCAATATTTTATTATAGAGAAAACATCTTACAACATATGTGCTGGCGCAGACTTGACCAGCACGCAGCCACCCACCTGCGCTCGTTTACCAGCCTCTCCTGGAAGGGAGCTCCAACCCCCTGACTCGTTTACCAGCCTCTCCTGGAAGGGAGCTACGACCCCCTGCTCTCGTTTACCAGCCTCACCTGGAAGGGAGCTACGACCCCCTGACTAAAGGCTACAACCTTCAGCACCTCTATGGACCACGTTTCATCAATTTTCACACTGGATCCAACAACTTCAATAGAACACCACTTGCAGGCCACAGTTCATCATATTTTCAGACTGGACCCTTTCCATACTTGTAAGAACAGACATACATCACCAATAGATACATATCAACACAGATCAGATAGCAGAAACACAGCAGAACAGATCAGATATTTCATACCCCTTGCTTCAGCCAACCCTAGTTTGCATACGCTCTTTCCCTTTACAGATGTCGCGTATATACGCTCTTTCGTCCACACAAACCTGCGTATACTTCAGTGTATATTTTATTGCGCATATGCGTTTTTACTTCAGCTAAGTTGCGTATATACGCGCTTCCTCCACGGCGAAGTAGCGTATAGATATTCAATCATTACAGAGCAGCATACTTCATCAGATCAGACATTCGGCTCAGATTCAACCCTTTACTTCAGACAGATGTTCGCCTAGATGTTCGCCTCATCATAGATCTAGGCCTTCCATAAGCAGATCTAGCAGATACAAGTGCATTTCAGATCTAGATCCCTTTCTTCATCATTGGTGCATCATACCTTCAGATTTGTCTTCAAGTGTAACTCTTCCATTCAGATCTACTTCAGAGAGAAGTATTCATTCAAGCTCAGACATCTTGCACCCACACTCATGATTTGCACAATGAATTTCTTCTCCTTATATAGGTTTACCCTTTTTCAATACCATGAGCCCCTTTTTCAATACCATGGACCAAAACAATACCATAAGCCCAAAACTACCTAGATGGGGTCAATTAGGCGGATCATTACCTAATACAATGGGTCAATACCATGGTGATTACCCTTGGTTTTGTACTTTTTGAGTGCTTTAGTCCATACGCTACTTGGAACGTTCCTTTCCGCGTGCATACGCGACTTTCCCTAGGCCAATCCGCGTATACCAAGAAACATACTCTTTTTCATCAAAGAATTAGCACATGCTGAATTCCTTTCTTCATTGCCTTCTGTACACACTGTAGATACATCAGATTTGGTTCATCAAACCGTATTCTATCAAGCACAACTTCATCAAGTAAGCTGCCATCATCTTTATCAAGTGGGTTGCCTTTTAGGGACAACACTCAACATCATAATATCAATAAGCATCATATCACATCAGATTTACATCATTTACCAAGCCCATCAAGTCAAGAATAACATCATCAGGTGGATTGCCATCAAGGACAACACATGTCAATAGTCGCATGTCTTCATCTTGATTTAGTGGGTTGCCATCAAGGACAACATCCTGCATCATATTTCCAACAATCTCCCCCTTTGGACTTGATGGCAACCATGATGGTGTTTGGTTACCACAACAGATAGATACCATGTCACTCTCCCAAATATTTGACATCATTATCTTCTCTTCATTCAAACACCCATGTCACTCTCCCCCTTTGACATCAAGGGCAAAGGGCGGATCAATCAAAAATCAACACTCTCCCCCTTTTCTCCTCATGTGGAAGAAACATTCTGCAGATCTGATATGCGCTGAAATGGCCAAGCTCCCCCTGAGTTCATGCTGAATCTTCAAACATATTTGTCAATGAAGTACATGACTCTACCAAAGACTCATACTTACATCAATTATCCATCCAAGTGGATTTACATATGAGACTCAACTACCCAACCAAGTGGGTTTACAAATTTGACTCAGCTACCCAACCAAGTGGGTTTACAAAATTGACAAGTCCTTACATGACTGAATATTTACAATTTTACAACATGAGTCTCTGAGTCTCAACAAGATCTTTTCATCAAAAATACAAATATGACTTTTCATAACCATTACCAAGAAGACCTCAAGAGAGATCATATAACAGAACCATCATAATGCATTATACTCAGCAAATCTAATGCTCCCCCTGAATCTGTGCATCCATGCATCCTTTTTCATATGACTAAGGCTCCCCCTTAGTTTGAGCATCCTGAACAATTTTACCAACAAATCATCAAAACATCTTCATCAACTCATTAGAAATGGAATTATGAGAACTGGAACACCACCAGAGATACCAAACAGTATCAGAGACACCAAACAGCACTGCAGCTGTGCTGAAAAGAGCTGACTCCAAGCAAAAATTTGTCAGCAATCTGACATACGCGGATTTATGTGCATTAACTCACGTATATACGCGACTGTGTTTCAGGAAACCCGCGTATCCACTACCATCTTCTAAAAATTATGTAGATTTGTTCTTTTGACTGGAAGAGAACACTCCCAGCTTCTGTCTTAGATACTCGAACGCTTCCCTGGGCAGAGGTTTGGTAAAGATATCAGCAATTTGTTCTTTGGAGGGAACATACTCCAACTTCACCGTTTGTTCAAGCACTTGTTCACGTAAGAAATGATACTTGATGGGAATGTGCTTGGTCTTCGAATGCATAACAGGATTCTTTGAGATACTGGTGGCACTTGTATTATCACACATAATGGAGATAGGAGTTGCACATTGGATTTGAAAATCTTGCAAGGTTTGCATCATCCATAGGAGTTGAGTGCAACAAGATGCGGCAGCTACATACTCTGCTTCAGCTGTTGATAAGGCAATAGAATTTTGCTTCTTGCTGAACCAAGATACTAACCGAGGTCCCATATAGAATGCACCACCACTAGTGCTTTTCCGATCATCAACACTTCCAGCCCAATCTGCATCAGTGTAAGCATGAAGAGTAAGATCAACATTCTTTGGATACCATAGACCAAAGTCTTGAGTTCCTTGTAGATATTTGAAGATTCTTTTAACAGCCTGAAGGTGAGACTCTTTTGGATTAGCTTGGAATCGTCCAACAATCCCAACTGCATGCATAATGTCTGGTCTAGTCCCAGTGAGATAAAGTAGACTTCCTATCATTGATCTGTATTCTGGTTGATTCACTGTGGGAGAATCATCATTAGAACTAAGACTGCATCCGGTTATCATTGGAGTACTTACAGGTTTGCATTCTTCCATGCCATACTTCTTCAGAATTTGCTTAAGATATTTTGTTTGTGATAGGAATATACCATCTGCAGTTTGATGCACTTGCAAGCCAAGAAAGAATGTTAGTTCCCCAAGTAAAGACATTTCAAATTCTTGCTGCATGACAGAAGCAAATTTTCGACTCATAGATTCTTCGTTACTTCCAAAAATGATATCATCAACATATACAACTACAATCAATAGTTTATCATTTTCAACTTTTGTGTATAAGTTGCTATCAGCAGACCCCTTTGAAAATCCTTGTTGATGAAGATATTTTTCAAGACGATAATACCAAGCCCTTGGAGCTTGTTTGAGTCCATACAGAGCCTTTTTAAGTCTACAAACAAGATTTGCATCATTTCCCAAAATGAATCCTTCCGGTTGTTCTATATATACTTCTTCTTCTAGATCACCATTAAGAAAAGCAAATTTAACATCCATTTGATAAACTTTGATTTGTTGATAACTTGAAAAAGCAAGAAACATTCTTATGGCTTCAAGTCTAGCTACAGGAGCAAAAGTTTCTTCAAAGTCTATACCTTCTTGTTGAGTATACCCTTTGCAAACCAGTCTAGCTTTGTTTCTTACAACATCCCCATTCTCATTTAACTTATTCTTAAAATCCATTTAGTTCCAATGACATTTTTATCATGAGGTCTTGGAACCAAATCCCAAGTGTCATTTTTTTCAATTTGAACAAGTTCGTCATCCATGGCTTGCCTCCAACATTCATATTTGCTAGCTTCATTAACATTGTGTGGTTCAATTGTGGATATGAGTGCCAAATGATTAGAAGATCCTACAAGAGTTCTCCTTGTTCGTACACCAGATTCCTTGTCACCCAAAATTTGAGATTCAAGATGATTCTTTTGAACATATCTGGATGGAGCTTTTTCAGATAGATCATCTTCAGGTTCTTCATTGGATCCACTGTCTATATCATTGCTATCTGATGTAGAAGGCCATATGTCGCCATCATCTTCTTTTGTTGTTTGTTTTTCTTCTTTAGGAGCTGCAGGAGACTCATCAATAACAACATCAATACATTCAACAACCTTTTGAAGCCTTTTATTGTAACATGTGTATGCTTTGCTTGAAGATGTGTAACCAAGAAATATCCCTTCATCTGATCTAGGTTCAAACTTTCCAAGCTTTTCATCATTATTTTTGATAAAGCATTTACTTCCAAAAACTTTAAAATGCTTCACAGTGGGAGAATTACCATACTAGAGTTCATATGGAGTTTTGTCACTATTTACCCTAACATGAGCCTTGTTGAGAATGTTAACAGCTGTAAATGCTGCTTCACTCCAGAACATGTTAGAAATGCCAGAATCAGCTAGCATAGCTCTAGCCATTTGAACAATTGTTCTATTCATTCTTTCTGCTACACCATTTTGTTGTGGAGTGCCTGCTACAGAGAATTGTCTTTTTATGCCATGTTGTTCAAAAAATTCAAAGAATTCATTTGATGAATATTCTCCTCCTCGATCAGATCTAAGACACTTGATTTTTAGATCTAATTCATTTTCTGCCAATGCTTTGAAGCTCTGAAATTTTTCAAATGCTTGATCTTTGTGTTTAATGAACTCGATCCAACACATTCTAGAGTAGTCATCAATAAATAAGATATAGTATTCATCCCCATGTAATGACTTTTTCCTCATAGGTCCACAGATGTCAGTATGAATGAGTTCAAGAGGCTTACTTGATGATCCTTCTTTGGCATTGAATCGTACTCTGGTCTGCTTACCAAATTGACAAGATTTGCATATGATACTTTTTGGAAGATTGACCTTGGGAAGATCACGAACAGCTTGAAGTCTGCATGCTTTGTTGATTTGAGAAAAACTCAGATGCCCCAGCCTTCTATGCCATAGCCAATTTTCTGAAGATTTTCTCAAGTAATATTGATCTATGTCGTTTAGTACATACAGGTTGCTTGGATTTCTTTTTCCTTTTATAATGATTCTACCTGTATCAAGATCACGAACCACACATTCTTTGGAACTGAAGACCACTTCTGCACCTTGATCACACATTTGACTAACACTTAACAGGTTATGCCTTAATCCATCAACATACATGACATCTTTAGCCTTCACTTTTTATTTTAGAAATACTGACCCTTTTTTTTTAATTACAGCAGGAGTATCATTTCCAAATGTAACTTTCTTTTCCTTTTCTAGAGCATTATAAGTATGAAGTTTTCTTTTGTCACCTGTCATGTGTCTTGAGCACCCACTATCGATGTACCATTGATTTTCTTCACCTTCCGCAAATAATGCTATCCCACAATTTTCAACTGGTGGTTCTTTCTTTTTCCATATTTTAGAGCTTGAGGGAACATGTTCTTTTGGCTGGATCTTGTTCCCGCATTCAGATTCTTCATGGCCAAAGTTATTACAATAAGTGCATTCAACTTCACTTTGAAGAGGAGAAAAATTGTTATAAGTATTCTTCTTTGGTTCAGTATCCAACCTTTTCTTTCTTGCTTCTCTTGTCATGATGGTTTTATATGCAACACATTGAATAGCTTTATGACCAAAATTATGACAAGTGAAACATTGCCCATTGAAGTAGAAATTTCTGTGATCATGGAATCTTCTATTTGAGTTTACCTGTTGGTTTTAGTGTCTTTGAAAGCTATCCCTGTTAGTGTACCTTGAATTGAGATGGTCCTGCTTTCCCTGTAGAGATCCTTTATTCCCTTGCTGAGTGGCTGAATGATGTAAACCACCTGTAACTGCTTTTAGATAGTTTGGTGCTGAAGTTTGAGAAGATTCTCCGGTATATCCAAGACCTGTCTTTATAAGAGGAGAACGTTGTACCTTGATGATCTCATCTAAGGATTCAGATCCTTTAGCAAATCTAAGATTCAAGGTTTTTGCTTTCTCAACTTCTTTTCTTTGACTTACCACTTCACATTCTAGTTTTTCAATATGTTTCTTTGCTTCTTCAAGCTTTTTTTCAATGGTCTCTCTGATTATCTTTTGTTCTTCCAAGAGAATTTTGTAATCTTCTAAGCGAAGTTTGAGTTGATTATTTTCTTCAAGAAAATCGTTTTCCTCTAGAGCATCCATAAAAGTATCCATTTCTTCTTTTTGTTCAAATGCCATGAGAAGTCTAAGATCTTCTTCACATTCTTCCTCACTATTAGATGACCCATCACTATCTTCATTAGTATAGTAACTTTTCTTAGAGCTAGATCGGTTCTTAGTCCTTCTTACTACTTCTTTTCCTTTATAAGGACATTTTGCAGCATAATGACCAACTTTTCCACACTCAAAACATTTGAAGGGAAGCTTACCTTTGAATCTTCCAGTACCTAGTTGGAGCTTTCTCACGAAATTCGCTTCTTCTTCATCGGATATATAGCTGGATTTTTTGACAACTTCCTTTTCCTTTCCTTTTGTAGATGCCTTAAAAGCAGCTTCTCTTATTTGAGAAGGACCTCCTTGTCTCATTTCAAAAGCAGTCAGAGTACCATGTAATTGAACAATAGTAAGCGTTTGCAGATCTTGCCTTTCTTCAATAGCCGAAACTTTAGAGTCAAATTTTGAAGTCAATGATCTTAAGACCTTTTCCACCAGAGTAGTATCAGTTATGGTTTCACCCAAATTTCTCATTCGATTTACAATATCATCCAGACGAAGAAAGAAACTTGCAACACTCTCATCACTATGCATCTTCAAATTTTCATATTCAATTCTAAGAGTTTGGAGTTTTGCACTTTTTACCTTTGTGTCTCCTTCATAGCTCATAATGATTTTGTCCCATATTTCTTTTGCTGAATGTAGCTGCATCACTTTAGCAAATTCTGATTCAGACATGCTTCCTAATAAGACATTCACTGCTTTGGCATTGATTTCATACTTCTTCCTTTCAACTGCATCAGTAGGAATACTTGCCGGGTATTGATAACCTTCTTCCACGATTGCCCATACATCTGCACCAAGACTTTGCAGATATGCTTTTGTTCGTACCTTCCAGAATATCAGATTGTTTCCATTGAATAGAGGTGGCTTTATAGACATTACTCCTTCTTGACTTCCCATTGCGACGGATCTCCTTTAAGCGATCAAGCTTCTGCACAAGGACCTGCTCTGATACCAATTGTTGGGAAAAATACTGAGAGGGGGGGGTGAATCAGTATTTACTGCATAATCAAATCTTTTTTACTTTTTCATTCCTTAAAACCCATACGCTACTTTCCTTCAGTAAACTAGCGTATATACGCGGATCCCCTTTATGAAACTAGCGTATACACAGAGATCTAGATATGTCATTAAATCTTCACTCTTATTATTCCATCATTCATTCATTAGATGTTTAATAAACAGTAAACATGTGCAGTAAGAACAGAATAAGCCATCACACAAAGCATCACACATGAACACCAGGATTTTTAGGTGGAAACCCAAATCGGGAGAAAACCACCGCTGCAGTTGCTCAGCCTTCAATATTTTATTATAGAGAAAACATCTTACAACATATGTGCTTGCGCAGACTTGACCAGCACGCAGGCACCCACCTGCGCTCGTTTACCAGCCTCTCCTGGAAGGGAGCTACGACCCCCTGACTCGTTTACCAGCCTCTCCTGGAAGGGAGCTACGACTCCCCGATCTCGTTTACCAGCCTCTCCTGGAAGGGAGCTACAACCCCCTGACTGAAGGCTTCAACCCTCAGCACCACCTTGGACCACGTTTCATCAATTTTCACACTGGATCCAACAACTTCAATAGAACACCACTTGCAGGCCACATTTCATCATATTTTCATACTGGACCCTTTCCATACTTTTAAACACAAACATACATCACCAACAGATACATATCAACACAGATCAGATAGCAGAAACACAGCAGAACAGATCAGATATTTCATACCCCTTGCTTCAGCAAACCCTAGTTTGCATACGCGCTTTTACTTCACCGATGTCGCGTATATACGCGCTTCCGTCCACACAAACCAGCGTATACCTCAGTGTATATTTTATTGCGCATACGCGCTTTCTCTTCGCTGAAGCTGCGTATATACGCGCTTTCTCCGCGGCGAAGTAGCGTATAGATCTTCAATCATTACAGAGCAGCATACTTCATCAGATCAGATATTCAGTTCAGATCTACCCTTTTGCTTCAGACAGATGTTCGCCTAGATGCTCGCCTCATCACATATCTAAGCCTTCCATAATCAGATCTAGCAAATACAAGAGCAATTCAGATCTAGATCCCATTCTTCATCATTGGTGCATCATACATTCAGATTTATCATTCAAGTGTAACCCTTTCCATTCAGATATACTTCAGAGAGAAGTATTCATTCAAGCTCAGACATCTTTCTCTCACACTTCTGTTTTGCACAATGAATTACTTCTCCTTATATATGTTTACCCTTTGTCAATACCATGAGCCCCTTTTTCAATACCATGGGCCAAACCAATACCATGAGCCCAAAACTACACTGGACGGGGTCTATTAGGCGGATCATTACCCAATACAATGGGTCAATACCATGGTGGTTACCCTTGGTTTTGCACTTTTTGAGCGCTTTAGCCCATACGCGACTTGGCACGTTCTTTTCCGCGTGCATACGCGACTTCCCCTAGGCCAATCCGTGTATACCTAGAGACATACTCTTTTTCATCATAGAATTAGCACATGCTGAATTCCTTTCTTCATTGCCTTCTGTTCACACTGTAGATTCATCATATTTTCTTCATCAGGAACATATTCTCTCAAGCACAACTTCATCAAGTAAGTTGTCATCATCTTCATCAAGTGGGTTGCCTTTCAAGGACAACACTCAGCATCATATTGTCAACAAACATCATATCACATCATATTTACATCATTTACCAAGTCCATCAAGTCAAGAATAACTTCATCAGGTGGTTTGCCATCAAGGACAACACATGTCAACAGTCGCATGTCTTCATCTTTATTTAGTGGGTTGCCATCAAGGACAACACTCTGCATCATATTTCCAACAGTTGTGCCATCTCAAACTCTCTTTCCCACTCCCTAAGCTATGCATCTTTGTCCAAGAGAAGCAATCTAGTGGTCATCTCCTTGTCCTCATTGTCACTGTCTAGATCAATGAATTGAGACTCTTGAGAAGTATTCTTGATTCTTTTGCTTATCCTTACCTTTACCTGCTGCTCACCTTTCTCCATATTTTTCTTGCCTTTGTCCTTAGGCTTGATAGCTGGAGGAGAGATGGCCCTTTGCCTTTTTGAGGAAACACGCAAATCTCTTTTTCCTCTGTGGTATGTGCATGTGAGAGGGGTGATGATGGTTTTAGAGATGTTTCCATCATTTCCTTGGTCTTTGGTGATGTCACAAGCCTTTTCATTTTTTCTACGGCTTTCATGAGTTACCTTATGCCCCATTGGGTCACTAAATTGTTGACATTCAGCATTAGCATCATCATTGTCTCCCTCACTGTTTTCTACACGATCACTTTGGCCTTCAAATGAATCATTACCTTTTCACTTGCTTCACTTTGGCTCTGTCCTTTAGTAAGGTCCTCTTCTTTGTCATTCCTTGCACTATCACTTTGATTCTCTTAGTCATTTATATTTTGATTTCTGTCATGACAGTCATGACTATTTCCTTGCTCATCACTGATTGTTTCATTTGTATTATTGCCTTGGTCAATGCCTTCTTCTTCAAACTTTGTTTCAGCCTCATAATCTGCCTGTTCTTGGTATTTTTTTTTCCTCATCATCACCTTCTGTTTCTTCAAGATCATTGTCTTCATTCATTTCGACACTGCTTGCACTATCATTGTGCTCACTGTAATGCTCAAGCACATTTTTCTATTGGCTGTCATGTGAACCTTCTTGCTGAATTTCATCCTCATCATTCCCTTCATTATCTTCTGATTTTCCATCTTATTCATCATCAACACCTTTTTCTGCACTTGGTAGTGACTCATTTGTGTTATCACTATCACTGTCTTGCTCCAATTTCTCATTGTCTTCCTCTTCTTGACTGCCATGTTCATCTTCCTCCTCATTGTCATTATCATCCTTCTTCTCTTCCTTACTAGACTCTGCCTCTGCCTCACTGTCTTCTTTATCTCCACTGCTATTTGTTTGTTCTTCATGGCTATTGCCATCATCTTCTTCCTCAACACTACTGTCCTCTTCTTTTTCTTCATCTAACTTTGTTTATGCCTCACTTTTTTCTTCCCTTTCACTGTCATATTCTTGTCCATCAGTGTTACACCATTTTTTGGTCATCTCACCTTTTCTTATTAGATGGACCCAAGTACACCATGTAAGACCAGTTTTACCCCAAGTAAAACTGCTTTCACTATGTTAATTAAGGAAACCCCAAAATGAATAATTAATTAAACCACAATTTAATTATTATTCCCAGTCATGTTTAACCCAAAAACAAAGAAATTAATGAGATACACCCATAGTTATCTTATTATATTCTAGGAATAATTATTTAAATAATATTCCTTGTTAAATATGACCAAATCAACCACTATTAATTAAATAAATCATTATTTATTTGATTATATCTCAACCACTTCCTTAAAAGGATAAATAAATCATTTATTTATTTATTCTTCACTAATCAAGGGATTTTGACCTAAGTCAAAGTCCCTTTCCCTCCAACAAATAATAATAAAATATTCCATAGAGGTGGATCTAGATTTGGTTAACATTATTTTAATCATGCACCAAGATCTAGAATGACCCAATATTTTGTTATAAATAGGAGGGGTTTTCCCTTCATTCTTCACCTTTTGTTGCATACTAGATCACTCTGGATCTATACAGTTGGTCTCATTTTTCTGCCATTTTGCTCCCATTGAGCTCTACCTTCTACATTGGGTTTTCTACATCTACAAGAGAGAGAAAGCTTAGATCTGAAGTGCTGAGGACTACAAAGAACCCATCCCATCGAGGAGATCTGGATACACCTTCTTGTTTCCTCCCAGGTGCCCTGTAATATAAAAATTCATTCAAAAATCGTGTTCTTGTCTTGTCTGTTGGATGCATGGAGCAAACTCTTTACTTCACTGCTTAATATCTTTCCATTTATAGATCTGCTTGTTGCAGCACTTTAACTACTAATTGCAGATCTGAAGATGTTTTGCAGCCATTATTGTTGTTAGGGCTATTAGTTATGCGTAGCTAAAGTGGTTCTTTTTCGTACACTTCGACGAAGAATTCATACTAACAAATGGCGACTCCACACGGGTTTTAAATTACGACCGCCGTCGTTTCTCATATTCCTGCATATCCAGCTACTTCAGGCCCTAGGGCTTCTTTTCAGCTGCTTAGTTTTTCTCTTTTCATGTCATTTTTCTCACATAAAACCCTAAAAACTTAAAATTTCTAACTTCCGTGTGTTATTTCTGCCCTATCACAGTAAGCGACACCGAAATAAGAATCGAGACTAAAGAATCCTTTTAAGAAAAATCACGCCGGAAGAATCGGAATCCGGGGGTCGCACCTTTTACCAAAACCCACACCCCGACGCACCTTTTGGCCTCTTCCCCGCGACCCTCAACTCGTATAAGGTCGTAATCCGCGACCCGCCTTTTCTCCAAAGATTTTTCCGAAATTTTTCTCGGTTTCGCCGTGTACCGCTTTTGTAAGTTTTTCTGTACCTCTCTCTCTCACCCCGCCGACCTGGCAGATCCGATTCGTTTTACCATCTGGCGGGAACCCAACTCCTTAGGGAAAGCCAGTAATCTCTCCACTTTTCAGGAAGAGTTTCAAATGTTTCAGCCTCCGCTTTTCCAGATCTGAGCTTCTGTACTTCTTTTTCCAGATCTGTTACCTCACTTTCAGATCCATCGAAATCAGCCTCTTTTCCTTTCAAATCACCTCTTGTCGTTTTGTTCGGACTTCTTCTAGAGGCCTCTGCCTTGCCCCCCCCCCCCGGGTTTTTTGCTGATTTCCCTTTTTCCAGCCACCTTGCCTCTGTCTCTTGGCTGTGATTTGCACCCCTTGTCTGCAGCTTTATCCTCCAGATCTCTGTCCCCTTTGACCCTAGATCTGTCGAGCTTCCTTTGTGTGTGTTTCCATAGTTTTTCCCTTTCTTTTCAGCATAGTTGTGAGAGACCGACCTTCTTGGTTTAGATAGATGCATACGTAGCTGTTATTTTTTTGTTATTTCAGCATTTTATTCTGTTCTCTGTAGGTTTATTTTCAGCTACGTCGCACACTTTTTCTTGCTCTCAAACAACGGAAAGGGTTTAAAAATTAAAATTAACGCACGCCACACACTGACCCTAAGTGAAGAAGCGCCTGGTTTACACCGCCTGGCAAAGACTCTAAATCAATTGTCACTGCACCTTTTCTGCCCTTGACCTTCTTGATTTTGTCCCTTTCTGCCCTTGTCGGTTTCCTTCTTCCTGTCATCATTGCGCCCCCAAGGCGCCTTTCCCGGAGACTTCTTGGCCTTCTCCCTCAGTTTCCGGTTGATCGACCTGCTCCGCACCGCCGTCGTCGAGCCAGTCCACCTTCGAGTCCGCACTCCGACTCCTCTCCTGATTCATCGGGTCCCCCTTCTCCTTCCGGTTCTCCCCCTTGTACCTTCACCATGTCTGGACCAGGGCCTAACGCTAGCGGTTCTCCCGGCCCCAATGCCGGCCCTACTTCTAGCGGAACCGTCACAACCACTACTCCGGCCACCCCTGTGCTGCCGTACATTGCAGGCCTCAGCCTCCCCGATTTCCATCAGTTGATTAACGACCCAATTCACCATAATACTACCTGGCCCGCTATGCCCACCAAACTACCCTCTCATATCCCTAAGTTCGAGGGCCTTAATGGCGAAGATCCAACCAATCACGTCCGATCTTTCCACATGTGGTGTTCCTCCAATTCCATTACCGATGACTCCATTCGTCTTCGTTTGTTCCAACGCACGCTTACCGGCGAAGCTTCTAAATGGTATGTCGAACAGGCCACTTCCTCCCATACCACATTCGAGACTCTTGCCCAAGCCTTCTTGTCGTACTTCCAGCTCCCTCTCCGATACGCCACTGGTACGGAGCTCTTGACTTCATTTAAGCAATCCTCTTCCACACGCCTTTCTGCCCATGTTCAGGAATGGCGACGAAGACGGAGCTTATGTCGAGCCCCTCCCTTTCAAGATCGGGTTTACATGGACTGGTTCCTTCGCACCCTCCCGTCTCCCATCGGCAAAGATGTCGCCTCTCACTTTCCTCAATCTGAAGAAGCCGCCCTCCAAATAGCTTTAAAATATGACCCGATCTACGCTCAATCTGGTTATGTTTATACCGTTCTTCCTGACATCCCCAGGCCCGGTGGCGCTAACGCCCCGGGGGCATCTCATTCCGCCGACGGTATTGTTGGATCTCTTTCCCACCCATCCACTCACCCTCCTATGAGCTATGGTCTCCCTCAGGGAGGGGCCAGCACCTCAAGCACTCTTCCCCCTCCCGGCAACATGTATCCAGGATACGGCATGCCTCCTCCTTTTGCCCAACCTCCTGCTTACCTCAATGTCGCCCCACCCAACCCTTACCTTTATCCACAGCCTGGTGCGCCAGCTCCTCCAGCATATGCGCTTCCGCCTCCCTTGCCTCCTCACAACCCGCAACAGCACTTACAACCCCCTCCAGGGCAAGTATTTTCACAGCAGGGTGCGATTAATCCCCCTTCTTCTCAAAGAAGGCGGCGAGGCAACCAGAACCCATCTGCCCCCGGTAACCGAGGACCCAATTCTGGTATGGACCCTAACACTAGCAACCAGCCTCAGGGCATTCCGCCCAGGCCGGACAGGCCGCTTCGCACAAACAAGCCCTGTTCGTGTTGCGGTGTTTACGGCCACTACACTCACGATTGTCCTCTCTTACCCCAGATGCGACAGATGTGGGAGTCTCAAGCCACATTGCGCGGACAACACGCCTCCCCTCACGCTCCTCCTAATGTGGCCACTACCCCGCCAGCTGTGTTCACTGATCCTTTCCCTCAACAGGGATTCGTGGCTACCCAACTCCCCGACAGCCATGCAGCCACACCCTCGTCCATTTCTGGTTCCTCTGACTACCAGATCCTTATGATGCACTCCGATCCGTCCCCTTCCGTCGACCTTCACCTTCAAACTCGGTCTCGCCAGTACCCCAAGCCTCCTGCTCAGTCTGCTCCCGAGCCTCCATCTTCAGGTTCTACAGAGCCTCTTTCGACATCCAGTGGCCCCTTACACATCCCTCAACCCAAAGTTGAGGTTCATCCAAAGATTCTAAAGGGACCATTACGCCGAAATGCTGCTTCCGGTCGAGCCGCTCAATCGTATAGTATAGTAGATGATTTGGCACAATCCCCTGCTGCCATTTCCACACTGGAACTCCTCCAGTCGTGCCCTTCTCAAAAGAAGGCTCTACTATCTGCCGTGGGCGCTGTTGATCCTGCTGATGACCAAATGATCGTTTTCGACGCCACTCAATCGGACCACCCTCCTCTTCCTCCTTCCGTTGCTTTCCAAATCCCAGTCAAAATCCGGAACGCCACTGTATCCCGGTGTATAAATGATGAGGGGGCATCTACCTGTGTGATGTCCGCTTCGGTTTGGAAGCAACTCGGATCCCCTGAGTTGGCCCCTTCCACGATCACCCTTCGAGCGTGGGATGGTCATGCCTCCCAGCCTATTGGCCTGTTTCGTAATTGTCCCATCACCCTCGCCGGTAAGACTGTTTGCGTTGATGTCGAAGTCATTGACGCCCCTCTAGACTACAACATTCTATTGGGGCGAAGCTACACCTATGCCATGTCTGCTGTCCCATCCGCGGTTTTCCGCAAGATGTCTTTTCCACATAATGGGAAGATAGTCACCATCGACCAGCTATCTTATCATGAGCCGCCATCTCAGACCTCCTCCGAGACGACCATCTCTTCTGTAGCCAACAAGCAAACCGTCGATTCCTTGACCAGTGTCTCCCCCGGCGTTTATAAAGATTCCACCCTGCTTGGTACTTTTCCTCACCTTCCCCCCCCTCCTATTACAGATCCCGGCTTGTCGAATATTTGCATGATGCAATCGTCTCAGGCTGCCCATAAACGGCCTGCCTCGGCTAGTCCGCACCCTCCCCACCGCCCTCCGCAACCCGCTCCTAGCCATTCATCTCCGCCAGCCGGACCTCCTCCTTCCGGCCCTCCCCCTACAGCTGG
The DNA here is from genome assembly GCA_034641835.2 of Pinus albicaulis. NCBI lineage: Eukaryota > Viridiplantae > Streptophyta > Pinopsida > Pinales > Pinaceae > Pinus > Pinus albicaulis. The sequence continues at coordinate 437,356,208 of CM076576.1, read as the reverse complement.
TATCCCCGAACCTCTTTATCCTCCAGGCTCGGTCCCCCCCGGCCTTAACCATCTTGGAGCCGTACCTCCCGGTCACTACCCTGCTGGACAGATCCCCTTCTTGGCTCCCCCTCCCGGAGTATATTCTGTCCCCGTCATGGCCACCCTCTCTCTCCCTAACTTGACCTTGGGTATTCCGGTTTGGTACCTTGACCCCCCAGCCGCCACCCCCCCCGGTCACCCCAAACCTTACATGGCTTTGACACCGGTTCAACCGGTCCCCCTCGCTTCCTCCATAGCCACTGTGCCCCCAGCACCTCCACAGGACCCTTCTCCTGTTGAGTCGGCTCCTGGGAAGAAAGGAAAAGCCCGCAAGGGGGCAACCAAAGACCAAACCACCACAACCACCTCGGCTCCTCCCCCACCCTCGAAGCCTTGTGCCTTATGTGATATCATCGGTCATGCCACCCATGCTTGTCCCGAGTTACCCCGTATTCGCCCCATGGTAAATGTCGCGTTCCCCGACACTACGGTCCCTGAAACTCCCACTCCTGCTTCGACCGTCTCCAAGAACCCCAAGACTCTCCGCACCAACAAGCCTTGTGCTTTGTGCGGTGTCCATGGCCACTACTCCCATCATTTTCCTCACCTGACACATTACCGTGCCTCCCTTGAGGTGATCCGCGAGTATGAGGTTGAACAAAATCAATCCGCCTCTCCCATTCTCGCGCAGTATGCTGCAGACCAGCCTGAGGATCCCCCCGCTCCCATCCACATCCCCCCCCCTGATGTCCAGATGACGGAGTCTATAGTCACCATTCTTTACCTATCCTCCTCTGCACGACCTTCGGAGCCTCGCCCGTCTGCAACCTCCCCCGTTGTGTCCCTTGATGCTCGAGATCACTCCACTTGTGTCTCTGTTGACCTACGCAGCCCGAGTCCTCGCCATGTTTCCGATAGCTCTCATACATCACCTTGTTTGAGTTTTGCTCATCCTGCCCCTTCCCCCCGCCATTACCGTTCGATGACTTCTGCCCCCTCACGCTGCCGTCATTTCCTTTCATCCCCTCATGTATTGTCTTGTCACACCACCTTGCGCATCCCCCCGTCCACATCCTTTATCGGTTACGCCGATGGTGCAAGTCGCTACTCCAGGAATCTTGCCTCGGCAGGGTGCGCCATCTTCACCCCCTTGCATGACCTCGTTCTGTCTAACGGGGTATGCATTGGTTCTGCCACCAACAATCAGGCCGAATACGATGCAGTGCGTGGCCTACTAGCTGATGCTTTGCTGCATCGCATTCGCCATCTGAACGTTCGTTTGGATTCCTTGCTTCTTGTCATGCAACTAAATGGTGTTTATCGTGTGCGTAACCCTGTGCTGTTTAGACGCTATTTACGAGTAAAAGTCTTAATACGTGCATTTGAAACCATAACTTTCAACCATATACCCAGAGACCAGAATCACTGCGTAGATAGTATTGCAAACCATGTTCTAGATTGGCATTTATCACACACAATTCATACAAGACAATAACATTAAATCAACCATCAAAAGACGATGCATATCCATAATATGTGTCGCAAACCATATATCGATGAGTCCATCTACTCTGATACACATGATATGCCCATAGCATGTTCCAAAAACTGGGGGCACCATACGCCCCCCCATACATATACATACGACATGCCCATAACATGTTACAAACAAAAACTGGGGGCACCATATGCCCCTCCATACATTCTAGGGGGCACCACCTGCCCCTACATACATCAGAAGGGGCACCATATGCCCCTAATCACTATCTGGAGGCTCCCGGGCCAATGGCTCTGCCCCTGCAGCATGTAGATCCCGCATAGTTTGACCGGCCATCGCCATGCACCGCATGATACCTCGCCACTCCGAGGGGAGACCAACACATGGCTCTATGTAATGGTCGTCTAAATCCTGCCACCCGCGCTCTGATACTCCGGTCAACAGCTGCTCACATCTACGGCGGATGTCCTCCAGTAGGGCGGCTGCACCATCATTTTGCGCTGCTCTCGATCCACTCGGACCCGTAGCTCCAGACGCTGCCGGTCGTCCCATATATCCGGCCGATTTTACCGGTGCTATATCTGCATACCAAAAGTCCCTGAATCAGTATCATTATTTACTATTCAAAAAACTTTAAACATGCCCATATAAGAATAGTAATTTGTCACTTACCATCGGGCCCCCAAACTCGACCAGCCGGAAGTGGCAAATCCGGATCCCCATAGTAGCTCATCCCACTATAAGGGTAGTCGTCTATGTACAACGGCATCTGATCCCAATGGTCAAAGAACTCCGGTCGAAATGTTCGCCCGACCGCCCCTCCTCCTCCTTTGCAGAGTAGTCGTCCCCAACGACGCATCCTGGGCTCTCTCGGGCCCCCATCCGGAAGATGCACACGAGGCCTCAAGGTCGGGATCTTCTCAAAGAAGAAGGCGCACAACAAAGTCCCATATGAGCAATCATGATTCACCTACCGCCTGCATAGCGACAACTGTCACTTTAGCGACACCAACATCATTTGGGCCCACCCAAAGTAGGTCCCACTCAACACACTCTCCACTATCATCATCTGCCCACCGGTGATGTGATGGAACGCCTGGGTGCCCAGGATTCGCAGCACAACTGCGGCCACTGCACGAGTTTCTAGCCTCTCTAGATCCCCGATCGATATCCGAGTCCCCTTGACTTGGAACCCCGGTCGACAATGGCGTTCCACAAACTCCATGATATGCCGCCCCCGCGGCAACACTGGCTGTGTGTCTCCCACTATCCCCAATGGTGGGAGGCCGGTCAGGAAGTACACATCCTGGACCGTCAGTTCGATCCTGTGCCCCTGCACTACAAAGATCTCCTGATCTGGATCCCAGTAACTGATAATCCGGGCCAGTAATGGTTCCCCTGCTCTCATCAACGGGTTCTCCACAAACTTGAGAACCCCAAATCTGGCCAATACACGATGGATGCCCTGATCCGCCTGGATCTCTGCTCGAAGTGTTCCCAGATCCCTCTCTCTCCAGTTGACCTGTAACTCTGCCATACCTGCACAAACACATTCTCTTTGTCAGGGTACAGATCGGGCAAACCATAACCACACACAAAAACCCAACTCCCAACCATCAAACAGCACCAAGCCCCCCTCCCCTCCCAGGTCGCAGTTTTCTGCCCATTTCTGGACCAAGTCGCACTTTTGCCCTCAAACCTGCGTCCTGGGTCGCACTTTTTGCCCCAAAAAGTGCGACCCGGCCGTAGAGAGGAGGGAGGGGCTGTTTCTGGGGTGTTGGGCCCTAAACTGCAAATCTAATCCATCAAAATGCAAGAGCAAGGTTAGGCCTCTTACCTCCAACTGACAGATCTCGAATCCAACGCGGTTTGTCCGCTACGTTCGCCACAAGATTTAGGGCCTTCTCTCCTCTCCACATTCACCACAGCAACAATAGAAAATGAATGATTTTGGAGGAAAACGGCCTCATTAAAAGAGAACCCCTGTTTCTTCTTTCGACTGCTGCGACCACACCGTAGCCCCGTTCGACGAACCGTCAGCACCGCTGGATAGATCTCACCGATCTCTCAAATGGGTTTTACTTAGTTTTTGGTGATTTGATACTTCACCCGGACACATTTTTTCCACGAAGGGTCACTTCACCACTCCTTAAAATCGAATTTCCTCACTTACGACACTTGTACTTGGGGCACCATATCGCCCCCTTACTTGTCCATGTTCGTGTTGATTTTCGTCATGAGTACCCACTTTGTACTCATGTTTCTATGACCCCCCATTGGGGCCTTTACTGTGTGGCAGCACTATACAGTCGCCCTTGTTTAGAGCATCCAAGTCAAGTCATCATTGCATTCATGGAGTCTACCCTGCACCCACTATAGCCCTCCATCCTTCTTTGCTTGGTTCCTCCCTTGTGTCGCATATCATGACCTTCAGCCCCACTGTCCCCTGTCCCTTTCGATATTGTGTCAGTCGCTGCCATGTCATTCATGCCATTTATGCTCTAACAAGGGAAGTCGTCCATTCGCCACTCCCTCCTTCCCCTTTCCACTATCATCATTGGTGTCAGTCTGTCTGTCGCTCTATTGTTCTTCTCTCGTGCCTTAGTTGAGGATCTCTCATTGCCTCACCTACGGCGGACCTCCTTCTGTCGACATCAGCACATTTATTCCAGAAGCAAGGTCTAGAGGGCGGTGTACCTTGGTTTCAGCTTCCACTCTTGTTCGGTGCCTCGGATCAGGCAGGGGGATCTCTCACTTCCCTTTGACTTGATTGCTTCTCCAGCTCCTTTCAGCATGATCGAGATTCGTATACTGGACAGTCCAGTGACCCAGCAGCAGCTCTTGATGATTCCCGGGCGTGTGTGAAATGTCTCAGCCCTCATGAGGGGGTGGCCCTGCAGGTAGCCCCCCACATGCCCGGATGCCCTCTTCATTGCAGCCTTTGATGCCGCTCCAGATTTTGATGATGTTGGCCTTAGCCACCTGCAGCGCCTCCATGATTTGCATGTATCAGTCAGATTTTGTGAGCCCTTCCCCATTTACAGGGGGCATTTGGGTTGTATTTATCTCATGTACTCAGATATTATTGTACCAGTCCTGGCTGTTATCCTAGGCACAGCATGTATGTGGGATTCCTCATTGTATTTTTATCTGGCTCATGATTATGCCAGCTGTACTTTATGGTTCGGTCCCTTGTTTACTGGACACACTATTCTTTTGTACTTTGTCTCGGCGGGCATATGTATGCCTCCCCCGCCGCCTTCAGCACAGGTACCCTCTCATAAAAAGAGACTTGTTGCACCTGCGAGTCTCGTCTCCTTAGGGTCTAGTCCTTCAGCACACTATCTACCTCACACTTCTCTCTCTGACATCCCCTTTCGTTGTCTGGTGATTGTATGCTTACAACGTACTTCGGTCATACGATTTGCTCCTGACACTCGCACGCTGGGGGGCAATCTGTTACACCATTTTTTGGTCATCTAACTCTTCATCATTGGATGGACCCAAGTACACCATGTAAGACCAGTTTTACCCCAAGTAAAACTGCTTTCACTATGTTAATTAGGAAACCCCAAAAGGAATAATTAATTAAACCATAATTTAATTATTATTCCCAGTCATGTTTAACCTAAAAACAAAGAAATTAATGAGATAAACCCATAGTTATCTTATTATTTTCTAGGAATAATTATTTAAATAATATTCCTTGTTAAATATGACCAAATCAACCACCATTAATTAAATAAATTATTATTTATTTGATTATATCCCAACCACTTCCTTAAAAAGATAAATAAATCATTTATTTATTTATTCTTCACTAATCAAGGGATTTGACCCAAGTCAAACACCCTTTCCCTCTAACAAATAATAATAAAATATTCCGTAGAGGTGGATCTCTTTAACTACTAATTGCAGATCTGAAGATGTTTTGCAGCCATTATTGTTGTTAGGGCTATTAGTTATGCGTAGCTAAAGTGGTTCTTTTTCGTACACTTCGACGAAGAATTCATACTAACAATCAGTGCCATTGTTATCATCTTCATTTGATGCATTAGGATAAGAAGTAGGAGATAAGTTTCCTTGTGGAGAAGGCATAGGTGGATATAACGGAGGAGTGGAGGCAAGAGGGTGTAAAGTGGAGGAAAATTTTACTGAATGAAGGCTTGGGGATTTGCAAATACATCATGTGAGATGAAAACTTCCCAAGGGATTCCCTGCTGCTCCAGCTGGTGCAAAACAATCATATTAACCAAGGAGTGGTGAAAAAGGCTCTACATTTGGTGGGCATAACTCCTCTTCTTGACCACTGAAGCCATTTTGTCTATTCTCTGATAGAGATAGTATGGTAGGTTTAGAAATTTAACCCTAGTGAAGTGCATTAGTAGCCTTATGTGATATGAATAAACCCTGGAGTACCTCCCCTCACAAGTGAAGTAATTGATAATCTGCCTCATCATTAGGGCATATCTCTCTAGTAGGTGGGAGAAGGAGAAAATAGCCTTGCAACCTTGTTGATAGTTAGGTTTGAGGAAGGGCTCATAGTAGCTCAAATACAATTTCTTTTGTTTGAACCATCTCTCACCAATATCTGGTATTCCTGTGGCTTTAGCAATGGATTAAGATGACAGTTCAAAATTTACTCCTGCTGATTTGACTTGGTGGTTTTATAGGTTGAGAATGAACAGCCTAGTCATGTCTAAGTGGCTTTGGACCTATTTAACCCTCTCACAAAATTGAAAGCATCCAACATCTTGAAAATATGCAAGGACCATGGGAGAAGAGGTGATTTGAATGGTGTCTAATGGTTCAAACCTATTAACCCTTCCTCCCTTGTGTTTTGGCTTGATAGGCCCTGGGCCTTCATCATTGCTGGTACTGATATCTTCTTCAGACATGGTGACTGGTCTAGAACAAAAATATTTTTAGCTTGGTGAAAGCCTTTAGGTTTAGGGAGGGAAAATGAATGATCTGAGGGAAAGTTTTGGTAAATGAAGGCAAAATGAGGTAGGTCTAGGAAAATTTCAGAGTTTTTAGAAGGAGGTTTGTTGGTACTGAGTGTCTTGACATAAAGACAACTTTCAAATTTGCAAACCCTGCCGTAGAAGGTCAATAATTTGGTTTTCATGAAGATTAGGGTTTGGAAACATTAGATCTTTGAATTTCTCTTTTGATTATGAATGAAAAATATTACTTAGAGATCAATGAAAAATGAACCACCAACCTTTTTTAGCTCTATGCAGGAATATGGAGACAAATCAACGGAGAAAGTGGGCAATTTGAGCAATGTTTTGACAAATTTCGTTCAAAATCCTCAGTGTGTAGCACTAGGTCGGGTTAGGCTGGTAAATGGGCCTATCGCGCCCTGTCAGAGTGCAGCGCTGGTGTGAAACTGGTGGGCATTTGGGTGGTCTGAGCCTATACGCAGTGCCTTCATAGGTGCATAGAGCCTCCACCGGTGCGTAGCGCCTGAAATTTTCATCCAAATTTGCATAAAAACTTTAAAAACTTGCTTTCAATGACTCTCTTCTTCGCCTTCTTTACAAAACGAGTTGGGAAGAGGTCAAGGAGACCTTTATACCCCTTTTTGAAAAAATATTTCATGCCAAAACCCACTTTTATAATGTTTATTTCCTTCTTACCTTTTCACTATATTTTTTGGCCCTTTTTGGTCCTGTAGGTGGCAGAAACCTAGAAAAATGTTTTTTTTGTTTGATGGTGCTGATGCATCTCTATCCCTTTTACCCTTTCACAAGATTTCTTATTGGTTAACACCTTACTGTGCTAAACAATTGCAAAACCAGTGATGCTTCTTTTACTTGGGCATGAATTTCTCTTCTGTTGTAGATGTAATTTGTAATTCATGCTTCTCACTTTACATTTGTTCTACTGATAACCATCCTAAAACATTCCTGTAGAGATTATTTAACATGGGAAAATTTCCTTTTGCAAAATATACTTTGGATGAGGAAAACTTGTTGGAGGGTCTCTCTATTTTTAGACCAATTACAATTTTTTTCTTTTGATCAATTTGCTAGTGCTATATCTCTAGTTGGAAAAGTAAGCAGTTTTAAATCATTTTGTGTTTTCCCTTGGCCACTTTTGTTCTTGCAGGTGCCTCCACAACTTCTACCTTGTGATCACTGTCGTTTTTGGAATTTGACACTTCTTTTCTCTAACAATGAATCTATGCTTATCATAATCACCTCCTTGGGAAATTTTACCTCATGCTTTCTTTCTTTGACCATTTGAAAATGCCTCTGAATGTTCTTTTGAGGATTGAAACCATTGCACTAATATTTCTTTCCCTTTTTGTCCCTGTGGTGAAGTGGGACACAGTGCTTCTTGTCTACCTCCTTTGATCTTTTTAAGACCTCTAATTTTACCTTTTGAAACCGCATGCCTTTGTGCTAATACTCTTTGCATTTTTGTACCTTTGTTTAGGTGGAGTCAATACCTCTTTTCCAAACGCTAGAGGGAAGCTTGAAATCCTTTGAAACCCTCTACTGTTATGAAGGAGGTTCTGTCATCACTATTTGACCAGTTTGTCAACTTTCCCAAACTCTTAGGTTTTAGCGCTGCTTAGAAAAAGTAAATAGTGTTGTCTTCTAAGTTCTCTGAAACTTATCAAAATTGATTTATCATTCCTAAAATTATTCAATATGCACTTGATGGAGTTGGAGGTGATATTTGCCCTTGTAGAACTACTACTGAATCCTTGTTTGGTCAAAACTATCACAAACCCTAATTCTTTTCAAACATATACATGTTGCTTTTCTTCTTTGCGGTGAATGGTATTCTGATGATAATTTTCACCCTTATTACCTTACCTTTTGCTAGGCTGATGGCCATTTTATTCTTTTGCAGAAATTTGAGCAAGTGGCAGCTGTCCCCTTGCAATATTTGTGCTTGAGGCCAAAAGGCCTTCCTTGAATGACATATTTGATGAGTTTTGTACAAAATCACTTGTCCCTTTATTCTTTGAATGTAGTTTCTTCATACATGAAAAAAAAAAAAAAAATTTAGGATACCAAATCCACCGTATGACTTTGTGAAACCCTAGGTGACCTAGTAGAAGGTTCCTAGGACTTGGCTTTTGGACTAAAACTTAGAATTTGGGATCATCAAGTGTAAGATAGATTTTATGATAAACTGATGTATTTAAGATCCAAAATCAAATGTACTTGATTTATATAAAGAGTCTACAGAGATAGTTTGAGACCATCAATGCTTGGGGTATTTTTGGGAAACACATAACAGAGCTATTTCATTGGTGGCCTTAGCTAGTAGTGGAGGGGTTTAGGAAAAACAAAAACAGATGATTTGGGTCAAAGGTTACAATATGTAGACAAAATGGATGACATGAGCCCCTAATGGGTTATCCGATACTGGTAAGCAGAGCTGGACATGATGAAATGATGAAATAGTGAAAAAATATCTTTAAGGATGATGAAGGTAGTGAGATTTCTAGAACTCACAATGTTCATGAACTTTTTTTCTAGAAATCTAGGGAAATCATTTAGTCATATATGAAGGAAAAAATTACTGATGACTAACATAAATCAACATCAACATTCGCAAGGCAAGATGAACTTGGAAATTTTCTTGATAACTTTAAAACAGAAATTCTTAGCAATCTAAGTGAATAAGTAGAAATGTTAAGAATGAAAAATGAGAAAAAAGAAGATGTCGATATTTTTGTTATCCATGAAGACTTATATGCTACTAAATTTTTTTCATCATTCCCCAGGTTTAAAGAATATTACCAAGAAGACAATGGAGCAAGTAAATCACCAAAGAAGCTATGTTATGTAGCTCCAAGGAGACCCTGGCAGCCTAGTCAACTTGATATGATGCAAGTACCTACTTCACAATGTCAATCTTATTCACATTCATCTCAAACTAATTGGGACACACTCCCTCCTTCGCAAACTTTGCAACATGACCGTAAAGGACCTTATTGGGAAAATCCTCAACATCCTCAATATTTCTCACAATATCCTCCATACCCAACTCCATGCTATCCCTACCATCCACCTCCACCACAACCACAGCCTCAACCACATCCATATCATATATCCACCCCCACTCAACTACCTGTGCCACTGTTTCCAAACCCACACCATGAAGTATCTAAACCCACTTATAATGATGAGGTACAACACTACCAAACATATCCTCTTGATCTAAATGGTTTGCATCTTAGCTCAAGAAAGGTATTACAAAGAAGAGATTTTCTCAATTTCATTGAAGGAAAACATCAAGAACAAGAAGATAAAAATGAGGAGACCAAAATATCAAGGGTTGCACTTGATGAAGAGTTGGCATCAGAATCAGATGTTGAGAAATTTTCCTCATGTTTACTAGCATTTCCTCCATATGTTGAAGAGAACAATCAGCAAAAAGAGGAAGATTTGAATTTCATAATAGAAGAGGACATTCAAGGTCATCCAAATCAGCAAGTGGACTAGGGGCATCACAACTATATTGACATATGGTCCCAAACATCCATTAATTTGAAGCAACACACTCTTCTCCAACAATACTTGATACAATCCCAGTCAAATCAATTCATCTCTCATATTCAGGTACATTTTAGAGCATGTATTCCAAGTGTGCACATGATTTTATCTTTCATCTTGATGTTTACATGGCTCCATTGGAAGTATTCCTATACTTGAAAAAAGTTTTGTTTTTTTCAAGTAGAGTAGGAAAGTGAAAAAAAGAAAAAAAAAAGGGAAAGAATAAAATCTCATATGAAAACCTCTTTGAGGCATATGATATTGGCTCACTGATTGAAAACCTCCACAAGGTAGTCATTGGGTTGAAAATAAAATAAAAAATAAAAAATAAAATAAAATATCCTAGGTGAAAACCACCTTTGAGGCACCTAGGCAGACCTACTAGTGGAAAATGTTTCTCTCTCTAATTACTGCATATGCTCTCCAACCTTTGCAAGCAGAAAAAATCAACTTGGCACAAAAATAAAATTTGGTCAACACTTTAGTCAAAGGTATTCAAACTTGGACTTCCTCTTCATGTGCTCAGAAGCTCTAAAGGACCTCAAGTAGATCGCCACAAGAAACTTCAGCAACAACTTTGGTATCACATGAAAAAACAAATCGATGGTAAGGCTCAGGTATTCAATCATATACCCCTTTCTTCGAATCTATTTTAACTTAATAAAACATTAAAAAGTGTGAGAAGGAAATTTTTTTAATAACCAAAATGAGAGCAGAGCAACCTCAGCCTTAACTAGCAACTAGCCTCACTTTTTCCACCAAGAAAAGAAACAAGACTAAAGTAAAAAGGACTTGATAAAGTGGGAAGTAAGTAGTTCATTGCAATAAAATACAAGGAGTGCCAAAGGGGCAACCAAGGGTGAACTCAGTTAATAGAAAAAAATAACTCTGAGTTTATTTTGCATGCAATAAAAAAAGTTGGGAAAAAAAAAGGAAAAGAACACGAAAAGAGGATAAAAAAGAGAAAAATAAAAGGAAGAACAATAGAATAAAAGGTTGACCCACCACCTCTTGGCATGCAAAATAGATTTTCTTAAGGCACCTAAGGACCTCCATGAAACACTTAGAAAAATAAATGCAAGCAGAATAGAAAGAAGATTAGCAAGGGGAGCAGTGTATGGCCCAAGAAATAGAAAATGAAATAAGCTAGCAAGCAGGAAGAACCATAAGGCAGGGAGGATGAGTAGGTTTCTCAGAGGATGAGCAACAGTTTCAGTAGGGGGGTGATGATGGGCCTCTAAATTATACATAAAATAAGGCCCAGCTAACATTTCTTAGGCCCATCTACCTTCCTTATGCACATAAAAGGATATATTAAATCTCTCCTTCTGCACTTAATAATGTTTTCTTATGCTTTAATATGTTCTTAGGAAGGATTAAAGGTAGTTGCATATTTTTGGCTAATATTGGTTATTTTTGTAGAATATTGTGAGAATATTTGGCATATTACACAGATTTGGAGAAGGAGATGATTTAAGGACTTTCTCCCTGCCACTGGAAGATCAGGATTGGAGAATAAATGAGAAAAACATCAGGAAATTAGGGAGAAATATTGGAGATATTCAAGGGGATTCTCCACCCTCCTTAACCCTCAAAAGAAGCCAAAGGATCCTCATGAGATCCCCCTCTAGAAATTCAAATTCTAGAGGCAGCCAAGAAACTCAAGAACAAGTTCACTCAAGCCATACTTCACTTGGAGTCTCCAGCAAATCGAATTCCAAGAGGCAGCCAAGCAACTGAAGATGAATGGCACTCAATCTATGTTTACTTGGAGTCAAAGTGGACTCAATCACCATTTTCAAGGGAGATGTTGTTAGCTACCCTATAGAATAAATAGAGCAAAGCTAGAACTAGGGAGGGGGTTAGTTAGCCAGTGGGTTGAGTCTAGTTGATTCCATTTTATTCTTCGATTCCATTCAAAAATTTTGCTGCAAGCTATTAGGCTTTCGTTGTTAAGACCTTCGAGATGTAATAAGACAATATTCGTAATGCAATGAGTATTCAGATGACTTTCTATTGATCTAATTCAAAAGAGCTGGGCTCTTGGGTTAGAGCCCAACCCATGTGCCTCAACTTCTCTGTTGTTTTCATTCTTTCCATTCTATCATTTAGTTAGTTTTTCTTCTGCCATCTAAGTTAGATCTGCTTCTGATAAGTTTCATTGTTGTTTATTTTTTGTGCTACTGTAGTTTTTAATTGCTTATGCGTAGTAAATAGAGGAAAAACTCTAAAAATTTAGGTCAAGTCCCCCCTCTCATCTCTGTCAATAAAGTTTGAGCAGGGTAGACCTCCCATATGCCAAAATTTATTTCTATTTGAGTTTTGGGAAGAAATTGATTTACCAAGTCCAAGCCTTTCTTTCACTCTTTTATCATGCATTTTTGTCTATTTCCCGTGCATAATCCGCAAGTGTGTTTCATTTCTGAGCACTGATCTTACGCCTCCATTCCCCTCCTTTCCTTCTCATCTTAACGTTGTACGTACCCTTTTTCCTAACGCACTTAAGCCCTTCAATCCTTAAATCCTTGTTTCTCTCCATTCATGGTTGCCTTACAATTTTTTATGCAAAACACGTGAAAAACCATTCAAAACCACCGAAAACCCGACCTCCACCTTTTCTCCTCGAGTCTCCCACCACCGTGCGTCGCACTTCGCAAATTGCAACATTTGGCTTTTACCTTTAACACTTACTGCTCATTCCTTGCAATTGCAATATTGTGAAATCGCAAATCGCACTTCACACTGCTTACCTTTTACCTTTAACACTTACCGCTCATTCTTTGCGATTGCGATATTGAGATATCGTAAATCATGCTTCGCTCTGTTTACCTTTTCTCCCTTAACACTTACTGTTGGTTCTTGTGATTGCGATATTGGGAAATTGCACCCCGCTGTCGGTCCCACCGCCACGTCGTCATCATAAATCACACTTCACATCCTTTAGCTTTTTATACCCTTAACACTTACCACTCATTCTTGCAATTGTAATACTGTGAAATCTCAAATCGCACAATTGAAATTTTCACATAACTTACCACCCATTCAGCTGATGCGATAACTTTTCCATGTCACTCCTCGCACTTCTCACTTCGTAAAACTTACCACATCGCAGATCGCAGCCCGCAACTTTTACAGCGTCTCCAATCACACTTTGCACATTTTAGTTCATTCTTGTTAATCCTTACCGTTATTCCTTTAAACTTGCAATATTCCAATTCACGACCAGCAACGTCACTCATCGCACTTTGTAATTCGCACAACTTAGTTCATTCTTGTTAATCCTTAATGCTATCCCTTTAAACTTGCGAAGTTGTGATTGCAACATCACACATCGCAAATTTTGTCCTCCATCGCACTCTGCCATCGCATTTTTAGTTTTGTCTTCTCCAAAGTCATTTCTCACGCTATCATAAAGTTTTATAAGGGTTTAGCCCCCTCTTTCCGCTTCCAAACATCACTTCATGTGTTAAACCTCCAATTAGCCTCTTTTAGCCCTTTTATTGCTTCAAGCTGCAAACTAACTCTTTTTAATTTGAATTAAGTCATGGATAGCCTAGTTGCATGAATAGAAGCATGGTAGATATATCATAGGATAAGAAGAGTGAATTTATATATTTGGCCAAGTTAAGTGTGTTAATGATTAGTTTCATTTCTTCTATTTGTTTTCTACAAATTAAATTAGTTTCCTTCCTGTCATTTCTTTTCATCAATTTAATTTTGTTTCTTACAGCCATTTCCTTCTTGCACATTAAATTAGTTCCATTTCTGTCATTTCCTTTCTACAATTTAGTTTAGTTTCATTGAAGTGCGACAAAATTCACTGAGAACCCCTAGAAATAGCACCCTTTTGTAAAGCAGAGGAGGATGACATGAACATAACGCATCTTATTTGTATATAGCACTATCACCTCAAAGTTTGTACGAACCACGGGTTGATAAAGTAAAATAGGGCAGCCCCTGGGAGTTGCAAAACTCTTGGTGCAATACCAGGGCTCACCAGCTACAACATCAACCCTCTTGACAGTGCAGTCACTTCCAGAAGTTGTGTAGTTTGGCAGTTGCAACTTGAGAGGAGGAGCTAGAACTCAAGATTTCAGCTTGGGAATTAGGAGAAGGGGCCAGCCCTTCATGCATTGATCTAATTGGGTTCTATTGCAAAAATTAGATCATTTCATCCCCATCTCAGCAGTTACCCAGGAGGATTTCGTAAGTCAACCAACAGGTGTGCTGTTGGCGACCCAAAATGGGCCGAAAATCCAAAGTCAAAATCTAGCCAAACAATTTATGGGTTTTTATGGGTTTTGTGAGTAGAATATCTTGTTAAAATCCAGAATACTTATGATCACGCTAGCAGCCTCTCGCATATGGTTATTCTTCTTAGCAGTAGTAGTTTCCAACAGTGGTAGCAGTAGTAGCAACAACATTTCCAGTGCTAGGATTTAAAGTTATTTAATCCACTTCATGTTGGCTTGAGTGCATATTATTTAGAGCATTGTGTACTTTATTCTGACATTGATTATAATGATATGATCCAGTGGTTTCTGCTCATGGTTATGATGTCTTAATGTAATTTCCAGTTGCAGCATATTTCTGGCATTTTCCAAATTTTAGTGTTATATTCCTGTTTTTTTTATTTGGAATGTTGCATATGTTCTATATTCCTATCTTTTCCATTTTGGAATATTACATGGGGAAACCAATTGTTCAAAAATAGCTAGATCTAGGTAGCCGTATTGTAAACATTCATATCAATGGTATTCAGATTCCAAACACTCAGATTGATCTAGGAGAATCCATCAACATTATGAGTAAACAACTAATGGAGCAATTAAAGTTTCCTAATCTGCAATATACTCTTACATTGTTACAATTATCAGATAGATATGTTATCAAACTAGATATTAAATTGAAAGATGTGTCTATTTCTCTATATTCTTGATAATATCCTATAGATTTCATGATTTTAACTCCCAAGAATAACTTAGGAGGCCATCCATTGATCCTTGGTAGACCTTGGCTAGCTACAACTGATGCATTTATAAGTTGTAGATTTAGTGACATGTATAATTTTTATGAAAACTATACTAATAAATTCACTTGTATCCACCTAGAAAAACAATAATTGAAGTAGAAAGTGAAATTTGGATAGATGATGATAATGAAGACTTTGATGATATGAAACCAATATTTACTCAAGCAAGATCAAAGTTTTCAAGAACAATGCAATATTGAATATTTATGATCACACCAAATGGATTTACATTCTATGGAAAATTTTGGCAATTGTTAAGTAGAATTTTTCCGGGAAAAACATTGAATATTAATAATAATTTGGAAGAATTTCAAAATAATAAATTGATAAGGATGTTGCAAAAAATTCCTATTCTTATGCATGTGAGTATACTTATATGAAATGGATTAATCCTAAAACTTGTATGCATCATACTTATATCCAGGAAAATGTAAAACCAGTTAGACAACCTTAGAGGAGGATGAACCTAATATAAGGGAAATTGGTAAGGAGAAATTACAAAGGTCACTTGATGTGAATTTCATTTATCCAATATAAGATATTCAATGGGTGTCACCTTTGGTTACTTTTCCAAAGAAAAATGGGAAATGGAGAGTGTCTTTTGACTACAGGGAATTAAACAAAGCTACTTTGAAAGATAATTTTCCACTACCTTTTATAAATCAAGTGTTAGATCCCTTGGAAGGGAAGAAATATTTTTCATTTCTTGATGTTTTTAATGGATATAACCAAATCCAACTAGCACTAGAAGATCAAGATAAAAATACTTTCACATGTCCATGGGGAACATTTAAACAAAGCTACTTTACAATATCATTTTAAAGACCTTTTATAGATCAAGTGTTAGATACCTTGGTAGAGAAGAAATAATTTTCATTTATTGATGGTTTTAGTGGATATAAACAAATACAAATAGCACTATAAGATCAATATAAAACTACTTTCACATGTCCAGGAGGAACATATTCCTATAGGGTACTTCCCTTTGGATTATGTAATGCACCTGCAGCATTTCAGAGAGAAATTTTGGGTATCTTTCTGATCTAATTCATGACTGTGTGGAAGTTTACATGGATGACTTTATTATATGTGGAGATTATTTTGAGGACACTATTGAAAATTTTAGAAAAATTTATTATTATATGTAAATAATAAAACCTTTCATTAAGCCATGAGAAGTATTTTATAATTTTCAATGAAGGGATTATTCTAGGCCACCATATTTCAAGTGATGGAATTAAAGTGGATACACCTGAAGTAGAAGTAAATTCTAAAATTTCAATCATGTTTTTCAAAGAGATGTTAGAATTTTTCTTGGATTATTGGTTATTATGTAAGATTCACAGAAAATTTCACAAAAATTGCCTCTCCATTTTTCCAACTTCTTACAAAATATTGTGAATTTGTTTGGAATTTTGACTGTTAAAAAGAATTTGAAACATTGAAATAAAATATTACTAAAGCACTAATTTTAAGAGGACCTAATTGGTCTCTTCCTTTCCACATTTCTACTGATTCTTTAGATACAAACTTATGATTTGTGTTGGGACAAAAATATTTGACTCCTTATGTTATTTATTATACAAGAAAAAAATTGACTTCGACAGAGTTAGATTACACGGTGACATAAAATAAGTTTATAGTTGTTGTGTAGAAATTATACAACATGCATGTATATATTGGATTCCCCCAATATAACAATATGCTAAAGTTAAATACGGAATCACTTATACAAATATTTTTGGAATAAAAAACACAATTGCTAATTACATAAGCATGAAGAAAGATCAATCACACACAACATAGATAATTTCCTGGGGAAAGCTTACAGTTAAAAACCCCACTATATTCTATTGTATATTATATCATGGATCATGAAACAATTACATACAAAATTATTCTCACAAGAGCTCTCAGTACATCAGCTAATTGTCTCACACTGTCATACAAAAATTTTCAAGTTCCTTAGCCAATTTACTGTCTCCAGACAGCCTGCCTCCACTACACAATCCTTGATGGTAAAGAACCCTAAATAATGGATACCTTGTCTGACTTGACTACGTAAATATAATGGGCTCATCCAATGTGTGTGTGCTTGCATGTGTGCAAGCAGATAATGTCACAACTGATAGCTATCTTCCCTTTCACCTAGAACTCAACTAGGTCTCCACTGGATCTGACATGCATGCAGTTAATAATAGTAAAAACATCAGTTTCATGTGAGATCACTACATGTGAATTAATTAATATTTAATTCACTTGATATCTCACTATTTTATCTATAGTTACAACTAGCACAACTAACTTTAACTCACTTAACTTAGTTAAACTGATTTACAACTTGAATTATCTCATGCACCACTGCACTTCCAACTCTGTTACAACTAGAATCACTCAGTTACAACTAAATTCAACCTGCATGTCCCACCAACCAACCACTTAACTCGAGATTCACTTAGCTAACTGATTTTCCACTTCAGTTAACTATTTTCAAGTCCACGTTGAGAATAGATTATAGTTTAATGTCCATCTAATATTAAGGGATAATAAAAATAGACATGCATCTATAAATAGACATGAATCCTATAAA
The DNA here is from genome assembly GCA_034641835.2 of Pinus albicaulis. NCBI lineage: Eukaryota > Viridiplantae > Streptophyta > Pinopsida > Pinales > Pinaceae > Pinus > Pinus albicaulis. Next base: position 437,338,545 of record CM076576.1, on the reverse strand, counting down.
TAGACATGCACCATACATATATAAATATACATACACCTAAAATTAGCCTGTGTGGGACCCACCCTAGTGTAGGTGCGTAATTTTCACTAGGATCATGGATGTTTTTTTCGGATGCCAATTTCATTGTTTCTTGTTGCAAAATTCAACAATCCCTCTCAACAAGAAAATAATGTCCTTGCATGTGACATGCAACTCCATGCATGCGACATGAAACCCTTACATGCGACATGAAAATCCATGCATGCGAAACTTCTCTAGTGTTTCTCGCACATGCAACTCTTGCATGCAACACTTCGCTAGTGTTTATTGCACATGCAACCTTTGCATGGAACACTTCCGAAACTGAATAGCCTCCAAACAATTGAATTAGTATAATGCATCTGTCATCAAAGTCTTATGACTTGCTGCTAGCTACTGCACATGTCTACTGGATCCTTTGTGCTGCTGACACCTGCATCCATGCACTCTCCACTTGTTGCTAACTCTGATATGTGCTCTAGTATCTGACACTGTCACTTTTATTTCATGTCCTCACAACTTCTAAATGCATCAATCCAACTAATCTGGCTACTGCTGCTCTATGGGCTCCTCGTAGCCAAGTTTGATTCATGAGATCCACACCATATCAATGAATCCTACCAAAAATTTCTTCTTTGGATTATTCATGCATGTCGCCCCACCTCTCACCTAGTGGTATAGTTGCATGCAATCCCTCTGCCCATCTAGCTCAAAATTTCTCTGCATGAGTGGTTTCTCCCACTCCATGATCCTCTGCATGTGGCTAATCCACATATTGAGGTTCACTCTTACCTGCATGCAAATCCAACTCCCTCTTAAGGGTCAATTACATGACTTTCTCAAATTTCCCAATGGTAGGAAGCTCTGTAGAAATCACATCTACATCAATTCTATAGAGATTATTAAATCAAAACCCAATATTCTTGGCTTTCCATGTTTCTTTGTGTCAAAGGAAAAATTTTCCCTCACTGAAAACAACATCATAGCCTCTATCCTATAACATTGCAACTAAGACTAAATTTTTCTTCAAACCTGGTACATGCATTACATTTTTTAATTGAAATATTTTACCTAATTCCCTCTGAAAGGTAATGGTACCAATCCTAGTAGCACTGTACCTTCCGTCGTCGCCCATTTCAATATGCATCTAGAGATCCTTCTCCTCCAAGTCACTAAAAATTTTCTTGTCTCATGTGAAAGGAAGCAACACTATCCAAGTACCACCTTGATCCCAATGCACTTGACACCATGCATGCGATCAATAAGAAGTCAATATAAAATTGCAAGGAAGGGGCCTCACCAGCTGCAACTCCAGAAGCCTTCTTGTTCTTCTTCTTCTGTGAAAAATTTGTGGCAATATTTCCATGCTCGTGATAGTGAAAACACTTCACTTTGGACATGTTATGCTCCTTTCCATCTTCACCAGCCTCAGATTTGGAATGGAATTTCTTCCCCTTATCCTTCTTCACCTTGGCATTTAAATCAAAATCCTTTTCATCATCATGCTTTGATGAAGAGCCATCTCTGGTGTTCTGCCTAAACTCATCCTGCACCAGATCTGACCACAGTCGTTCCCAATCTGCCAGCTTTTCCCGTCCATTGATAGATTCTTCATAACTGTGCCAACTCTTAGGAAGTCCTAGGAGAGAAAAACTCACCAAATCATCATCAGTGATAGTTATTCCTACACTCCCAAGTTCATCCCAACATTGGACAAACTTGGTTAAGTATACCGGAACAATGTCGTTCTTTTCCGTCTTGATCTTCCTGAGTTTATATTTGAGCGCCAATTTCCTATGGTTGCTATTTCTTTGGAATAGATATTTCAAATCCTTCCACATATCATATGGCATGGCTTTCCCATGGAGGCTTGAGAAAATGTGGTCTCGTACTCCCTTCAACAGGATCCTCCTTGCCCTTGCCACTTTCTTTTTCCATGCATCAAGATTTGCAGCATCTAGCTTAGGAACATCTTTGCCAATGAATTACTTTAAGCCATTTCCTTCGAGTACTGCCTCCATCCTGTCCTTCCAAGAAATGTAGTTTGAGAATACCTCGAGTGCATACTCTAACCTCAAGCCATTGAAATCCATTTCGATCTTGAATTGGTTGTAGCACCAAGAAAGTCTTTCTGCATATTCGAATTCTTTCCAACCACAAACTCAATTCCTGCTTCAATTCTACAATTTCCTATGCTCTGATACCATGTATAAATTATAAAATATGCATGTATATCTTGGATTCACCCTATCTAATAATATGCTAAATTTAAATACTGAATCTCTTCTACAAATCTTTGCGGAATTAAAAACAAAATCGCCAATTATATAGCATGAAGAAATATCAATCACACACAACATAGATAATTTCCCGGGGAAGGATTACAGCTAAAGAACCCAATATATTCTATTGTATACTATATCATGGATCATGAAACAATTACATACAAAACTCTTCTCACAAGAGCTCTCAGTACATCAGCTAATTGTTTCACACTGTCATACAAAAATTGGCAAGTTCCTTAGCCAATTTACTGTCTCCAGACAGTCTGCCTCCACTATGCAATCCCTACTAGTAAAGAACCATGAATAATGGATAACTTCCTTCCTTTACAACATAAATATCATGGGCTCATCCAATGTGTGTGTGCTTGCATGTGTGCAAGTGGATAATGTCACAACCGATAGTTATCTTCCCTTCCACCTAGAACTCAACTAGGTATCCACTAGATCTGACATGCATGCAATTAATAATAGTAAAAAAATCAGTTGCATGTGAGATCATTACATGTCAATTAATTAATATTTAATTCATTTGATCTCTCACTAGTGTATTTGTAGTTACAACTAGCACAATTGTCTTTAACTCACTTAACTGAGTTAAATTGATTTACAACTTGCATTAACTCATGCACCACTGCACTTCCAACTCTGTTACAACTAAAATCACTCAGATGCAACTAAATTGAACCTGCATGTCCCACTAACCAACCACTTAACTCAAAATTAACTTAGCTAACTGATTTTCCACTTCAGTTAAGTATTTTCAAGTCCACATTGAGAATAGATTATAGTTTAATGTCCATCTAATATTAAGGGATAATAAAAATAGACATGCATCTATAAATAGACATGAATTCTATAAATATACATGCACCATACATCTATAAATAGACATACACCTAAAAATAGCCTGTATGGGCCCCACCCTAATGTAGGTGCTTAATTTTCACTAGTGTTGGAACGGGGTCCCCTAGCTTCGTTTTTTATATATATTTTTGTAGTAATTAATCTAGCACAGGGGCATTGGGGTGGGTCAAAGCCCCCAATTTTTTGTAATGGTTTAAAGGGTAGACCTAGAGTCCACAAGCCATGGTTTATGGACCATAGGATAGCGTAGGCTATGATGATATAAATATATAGGTACAGTGAGTCTAGAAGTAGAAAAGTAAGATTGATGCTAAGTATGAACTTTTGAGATCTGTTTGGGTATATTGGGTAAGGACTCCTACTGGCTGTGTGCACAGAGAACCTTAGTCATGCTATGTGTAGACCCCACTAGCTGTGCGTGCAGGCGGTGGCTTGGGTTGTAACTGGATTTTGGATGATTAATGAATGTGAATCTGTTGAAGTATCTCTATGTTATCTGGATTAGCTGCGTTTAAGGTTGAAATATTTATGTATTGTCTAAACTGGTTGCATTTACTATTGAAGTAACTCTGTGTATTTGAATTAGCTATGATTGTATTTGGGTTATATGAATTGGCTGCGATTGTGTCACTCTGTGATGGTAATTACTGATGTGCACGTGGATGCGAAAGTGTTGCTAAGATCTGCTTAATAATAGTAGCTTTGTTGATGTTTACATGTTGGTTATACTTTTAAGGACTCAATAATAAGCTTGTTCTATGAGAGCCTGATAGATCTCAACCAGATTGCCTTAATTACCTGGTTATGCTGGTTATGCTGGTTGTGCAAACCTGATAGATCTCAACCACACTGCCTTAATTACCCACTTTCTCCCAGGGTACGGAAACCTAGTTCCAGCACCCACCCATACTACTTCAGGTCTGAAAGTAGGTCATTGCCGAAAGGGCTAGTAGTTTAAGGGTTTGTTGGAAAACCTTAAATCAAAACCTAGGTTAGGACCCCTCAAGCTAACAAATGATTCTTTTGCCAGGACTGGGAACATTTTGAGACAGACATAGGTTAATGCGACAAGGTCATTGGAGACCTGAGAAACCGAAGCTCGAAGGCTGGTTTGAAAGACAGATTCCGGAATTTTCCATAAAAGAGAATCACAACACAAATCTAATGGCTGAAAAGTAGAAGAACAAATATACTTTCACGGAAATATGTGAAATCTTCTTTGTAACTTTCATGCATGAACTACAGGAGTGGCTAGCAAGGCTGGTAGAATTCCAAACTTGTTCTAAAGACGATTAGGTTACGGAGTGGACTCCGGAATTGATTCAGTAGTTGGAGAAGGCTGACAATTCAATCACCTGGACTGTAGATCATTGGGTGGATAGTGTGCTAGGGGAATTTGTGACAAAATTTGTAGTCGATCAGTTTGTATCCTAATCTGAGGCAGTGCATAGGTTCTTCAAAGGATTCTGAGGTAAGTTCTTTTGAACATTACTGCTACTAATTAAAATATTACTGTACGAGAAAGGTGTTTTGTGCAGCCACACTGAATGAATGACCTCTAATCAGGGTGAGAGTACAACACGAAGTGGTAAGTACTACCGAGTCAACAATGAAGGGGATAGATCCATCTACAGCCCCTTAAGAGAGCCATCTGCGCATGCAGAAACTTGTCCTCTGGCTACACCATCGTTGAATCAACATAAGGTAAAGAACTCCCCTATCCCTCCGCCACTACCGGAAGAAGATATGGCCACACGCATGAAGCTTCCCACCTTCAAGGGTGTGGGAGATGAAGACATGGACTGATTTTGGTTCATATAGGAATCAGTATGGACTGTGGAGAATATTTCTAGCGATGGCCGCAACTATCCCTCGCCTTTTAAGGAAGGGCCTTGGATTGGTTCATGGGGTACATTGGACAACATGCGGATCCATCAATACAAGAGATCAAGGATGCTTTGAAACAACAATTTTGGAAGCCTAAGTCCTATGTTCAACCGGAGATTGACTTGAAAGACCTCAAACAGGGGCCCACTAAGTCGGTATGGGTGGTTGATCAATGGATAAAGAAGGTTATTAGAGATGGGGAATTTAAGTATGAGGATAGACAACACAAGGAATGGTTCATTTCCATGCTACTACCTCACCTTCACGAAACTATGGTTCAATAAGCAATTGATACACAAGAGAAATTCTTAGAAATTTCCATGAAGCTAGAAGCTATGCCAAGAGGCGATGCCAATTTTGGGGTACAATAGATCCAAGGACAGCTAGAAGCTATGCACCTTGAAATCAAAAATTTGCGAAAGGAGCAAGGGAAAGAAGCTAGTCCAGATGTATGGTGCATAAGATGCAGGGTGTCAGGCCACACCAAGGATCACTGCCCTCTGCTAGTAGACTACATACAGGCTGGGAGGCTATTAAAAAATTATATATTATGGAGCAATGCAACACATAAAATATGCGGAAAAATACAAGAAAACAAAACACATAAAACCAAAGAGACACAGATATACGTGGTTCACCCAGTTTGGGCTACGTCCACCCCGAACAGCTAGTCCTTCCTTTATATTATCCAGCAAAATGAAGAGACAAAACCTACAGCAGATCCACTGTAATATCCTTTGTTCTCTCTCACAGTCTCCCTATCTATTTCACGCTCAGATAATACACATGTAATATACAGCCGCAATACAATACCCTCATACAAAGAGAGGGGTTGTCTTCTAGGGCAAAAAAACCTAAACAAAACATAAATTCTACCATCAGATCATCCGCCTAATGAACGACCCAGATTGACTAGAAATTACTATACTTTTACAAGGCAATTTTACATCTATTTTTAGCTTCGGGGGCGCTGCCCCCGAAACCCCCGTCGAGGGACCGCTGGCCCCCGGACCCCCCAGCCAGCGGGTCAGCCCCCCCAGACCCCACGGGGGGTACAAGCCCCCCCCCCGCTGCAAGGGTGTACAGTTTTCCTAGGGTATACAACCAGCTAAAACAAGGATCTCTGAATCAGGATGAAAATCAGGCTCCACACCAAACAATCTCCCACTTGGAGACTGATTGTAGCAACTCCACCGCTACTTCATTTGCTGGAAAATGACTCCTCTTTGGACCTGGTTGTTTCTGATCTTCATCAACATCCTTGAAGACCAATTGAAACTGAGCACATTCTCAGTTTCTCCCTGGTTACAACTTTTGTTAGCATATTTGCAGGATTCTGGCTAGTGTGTATCTTTTCCAGCTTCAACTCTCCATCTTCCAATACTGACCATATGAAATGGTACTTGAGATGTATGTGTTTAGTTCTGGAATGAAATTCTGAGTTCTTTTCAAGATGAATGGCACTTTGGCTATCACTTTATAACGTGCCCATATCATGCTTCTTACCCAATTCACCCATAAACCTTTGTAACCAAATCATTTCTTTACTAGCCTCTGTAGCAGCAACATACTCTGCTTCTGTTGTTGAAAGTGCAACAACACTTTGGATTTTTGAAACCCAAATGACAGTTGTTCCACCTACAGTAAATACATATCCTGAAGTGCTCCTCCTATTATCTCTGTCACCTACCATATCTGCATCAACATATCCCTGTAGTGTAATGTTTGAACCACCAAAGCATAATGCTTTATTTGTGGTACCTCTCAAATATCTGAGAATCCATTTTACTGCCATCCAATGTTATTTTCCTGGATTGTTCATGTACCTGCTTACAACTCCCACTACATGTGAAATATCAGGCCTTGTGCAGACCATTGCATACATTAAGCTTCCAACTGCTGATGCATATGGAACTTTAGACATATAATCCATGTCTTCTTGGGTCTTTGGGCACATCTCCTTACTAAGTTTGAAATGGATAGCAAAAGGTGTACTAACTGGTTTTGCATTCTGCATATTAAATCTTTTCAACACCTTTTCTATGTACTCATTCTGAGACAGTGTTAATTTGTGATTTTTCCTGTCTCTAGTTATCCTCATACCAAGGATTTGTTTTGCAGCTCCCAAATCCTTCATTGCAAATGAATTTTCCAATTTTATTTTGAGCACATTTATTTCTTGCATGTTAGACCCTACAACAAGCATGTCATCTACATGCAATAACAATATAATATAGCTGCCATCATTTGCCTTTTTAGATAAACACAATGATCAGAGTGACATCTAGTATAACCTTGTTCAGACATAAACTTGTCAAATTTTAGATACCACTGCCTTGGAGCCTGTTTTAAGCCATGCAAGCTCTTCTTTAACCTGCACACCAATTTTTCTTTCCCTTTTACCTCATATCCTTCTGGTTGCTGCATGTATATCTCTTCCTCCAAATCTCCATGGAGAAATGTTGTCTTTACATCTAACTGTTCAAGATGTAAATCTTCCGCTGCTACAAGACTTAAGATAGTTCTGATTGAATTCATCTTAACAACGGGAGAAAATATTTCATCAAAATCAATACCTTTCTTTTGTGCAAACCCCTTCACCACAAGTCTAGCTTTGTACCTCTGTTTTCCTCCATCTTCTTCCTTCAGCCTGTAAACCCATTTATTCTGCAATGTAGTTTTACCTGCAGGCAACCTGACTAAGTCCCAAGTCCGGTTATGCATTAAGGAGTCCATCTCTTCTTCCATGGCTAGCTCCCACTTCTTCCTGCTTTCAACCTGCATTTCTTCTTCATAACATTCAGGTTCACCAAAATCAGTCAACAATAAATAATATAATGAAGGAGAGTATCGTTCAGGGGGTCTACTTATCCTAGTAGATCTTCTAACACCACTTTCAGGTGTTTGAGGTGCCTGTTGATGTTGTGGTGGTTGTTGCTACTGTGGTTGTTAATTATTATTATTTTTAGGCACCTTTACTTTTTCATATATCTCATCCAGAACTGTGTATTCCTTGCTTTCTTTTTCCTGTTTCTTTACCTGCAACTGATTATTATACAAGACCTTTTCATTGAATATTACATCTCTGCTCCTAATGATTTTGTGACTTTCATAATCATATAAGTGATAACCAAAATCATTAACACCATATCCAATAAAGGTACATTTCTTTGATTTTGCCTCAAGCTTTGTTCTATTTTCTTTATTAATATGGACAAAGGCCTCACAACCAAAAGGCTTTAAAAAGGAGTAGTTTACCTTTTTACCTAACCATGCTTCCTCTGGAATACCACCATCCAAGGAACTTGAAGGCCCTCTATTTATTAGATAAATAGCAGTATCTACAGCATCTGCCCAAAATTGTAAAGGCAATCCTGCATGAAATCTCATGCACCTTGCACACTCCATGATTGTTATGTTCATCCTTTCTGACACACCATTTTCTTGTGGTGTTTTTGGAACTGTCTTCTCTCTACAAATTCCATGCTTTGAACAGTACCTATCAAACTATTTACTGCAATATTCACCTCCATTGTCTGATTTGAGACTCTTCAACTTCTTTCCTATCTCAATCACAACCAAACCTTTCCATTTCTTGAAAGTATCAAATACATCTTATTTATTTTGAATACAATAAATCCATTTTTTTCTAGTTGCATCATCAATAAATGTAACATAATAGCGAGAGCCATCGAGAGATGATACCTGAGCAGGTCCCCATACATCAGTATGCAAAAGCTCCATTTTTTAGCTCTTCTTTTCTTTCCCAACTCTGAGAAATCTGACTCTCTTTTGTTTTCCATAAATGCAATTTTCACAGAAATCCAAATCAAAATTCTTCAAACCTTTCAACAAATTTCTTGAGTGACGAATCTTCATCCCTTTCTCACTCATGTGTCCGAGCCTATGATGCCATAATTTTGCATCTGCTCCTTTGGAAGTTAAAGCATTAACAGAGTTAGAAATACCATTGCACAAATACAATGTACCAACCTTTTCACCTTTTGCTATTACCAGGGCTCCTTTGGTGACCTTCCAAGTTTTATCTATGAAAATTGTCACACAACCTTCACCGCCTAACTGCCCTGTTGAAATCAGATTTTTCTTTAGATCTAGAACATGCCTTACCTCCTTTAATAGCCATTGGTTTCCATTCTGCTGTTTTACAAGAACCTTACCCATTCCAACTATTTTACAGGGTTTATCATCACCCAAATGAACTTGTCCAAAATCTCCTTGAACATATTCATGAAAATATTTCTTATCAGGTGTGGCATGGAATGAAGCCCCTGAATCTACAACCCAAGAATCAGTAACATTTTCAAAAGAAAGAATCAAAGCATCTTGTAATACATCACCTGTCACATTTGCTTCATTATTTTTTTCTTGCTATGTGTCTCCTTCTTTTCCCTTCTGAGATCTACAATATTTCTTTAGGTGTCCTTTCTTTCTGCATTTCTCGCCTGACCATACGTACGAGTGCCTTTCTATCGAGAATGTTCCATTCCGCGTCTGTCATGGCCGCCGGTTTCTTTGTTTTTCCGCTCAATGGTAGGTATAGATCTTTCTGATATAGATAATCTTCCATTTGCATCTTCCACAGAGGGAAGTTTTGGCCATTAAATTTCTCGACCCTAAACTTACCATCTTCCACCATTGCTCCCACTCGATCGAGGAACCCTTCTTTCCTGCAAGTTTATTAGCCAAATATACTTTCAGCTCTGATACCAGTTGTTACAAAATTATATATTATGGAGCAATGCAACACATAAAATACGTGGAAAAATATAAGCACACAAAACACATAAAACTAGAGAGACACAGATATACGTGGTTCACCCAGTTTGGGCTACGTCCACCCCGAATAGCCATTCCTTCCTTTCTATTATCCAGCAAAATGAAGAGACAAAACCTACAGCAGATCCACTATAATATCCTCTGTTCTCTCTCACAGTCTCCCTATCTATTTCCCGCTCAGAGAATACACATGTAATACACACCCGCAATACAACACCCTCATACAAAGAGAGGGGTTGCCTTCTAGAGAAAAAAACCCTAAACTAAACATAACTTCTACCATCAGATCATTCGCTTAATGAACGTCCCAGATTGACTAGAAATTACTATACCTTTACAAGGCGATTTTACATTTGTTTTTAGCTTCTGGGGCGCTGCCCCCGAAACCCCCGTTGGGGAACCGCTGGCCCTCAGACCCTCCAGCGGGGGGGTAAGCCCCCTTGGACCCCACAGGGGGGGGGGACAATTCCCCCCCGCACCCCCTCGCTGCAAGGGTGTACAGTTTTCCTAGGGTATACATCCAGCTAAAACAAGGATCTCTGAATCAGGATGAAAATCAGGCTCCACACCCAACAGTGGCCTAATCCATTGTGCCCTAAAGAATCTTCAATACCCAGTGGCCCCATGTTATCGTGCACTGATTTCCGTGTAGCTGGACTACATGATACCAACCACTGCCCACATATTGGTGCACCAGAATTGAAGCAGCAATGGTGTCGATTCTATTCATCTGTGGGACATGAAGAAGACAACTTCTAGACATATGACTTAATGATAGACCGAGGAAATTTGTATAGGGTACAAGCTGACCCTTCATCACTACTATCTCCCTTGGGACGAGGAGGTTCCCCTACCAGAGGCCGGGGGAAGAGGCAGAAGTGTAGGTCGAGGAAGAGGGCAATTGATCTATTATAATTGTGGGGAAGTAGGGAAGTTCACGAGAGACTGTATAAACCCTGCACAAAAATCTTGCAGCTATTGCAAACAATTGGATCATGTGATCGAAGATTGTCTGGTGTTGATAGCAAAGATGCAGGAAAAACAGCAGACCCCAACGGACAATGTACAAAGATTTAATTTAGAACCATGAGATCAGGGACCCAATATTAATGTCATTACACGTAGCGGCATGGATACTAGAGGAGCTAAGGAAAGAGATTGGGCGAAACCCCTTATCCAAAAAGCTGTTGTAAAAAAGGAAAGCTTGGACCTACAAAAGGAGAAAGAAACCTTCCTAGAAGCTTTCAAAGGCTTTACCAAGGAGGAGGCATCTACTTTAGAGGCTCCAAAAAACTTAAAAGTGGACGAAGAAGTTAAACCATTCCTACAAGCATGTATGAAGTTGCTATGTAACGAGAAGGCAGTAGAAAATCTTCAAGCACTAATAGACAGTTGCGTAGAAAATACCGACCCTCCAACAGAAGTTAAATATGTTCACAAACTTTACAAGAATAAGAAACGTACTGGTCGGGAAATGTTGTTCATTACGCATATTAACGATTATGAAATGGATCAACTCATCTTGGATCTCGGATCTGATGTGAATGCCCTGCCCAAATAGATGTGGCAGAGGATGGGTGAACCGAAGCTAGAATGGTCTATTATATAGTTGTGCATGGCTAACGAACAGAAGATCATACCGTTGGGGAGGCTATCAAGGATTATGGTAGATATTGTGGGGGTTAAGGTATACACGGATTTTGAGGTAATTCAAATTGTATAGGATGCATACCCTTATCCTGTGCTCCTAGGACTGGACTGGGCTATAGACATGGGAGGCATTATCAACTTGAAGAAAAGGAGCATGGTTTTTGTGAATGCGGGTACAAGAGTAATAGTCTCCCTAGAACCAGCAGAAGGAGAACGGTATATAGAACCCATGCGCAAAGAAGATGAAATGGAGCATATCTATAAACTAACCACCTAAGATGAGGATTGGATTAATCCTACGGCTGATGGCATGCTTTTTTGGGAGAACGACAGTGAATTCCTCTTTGACTCCGACAGGGAGATCGAAAATTGGCAGAACTGGCTGCATGACGTATATGCGCTGTGATGTCTTAGGATCACAAAGAGCTTCCAGTGTATCTCCTCAAAGGTAAGAGATATTTCATACTTTGATGATCCTAGAAGTATTAGGGATTTTCTTAGAGCATTTGAAGCAGAAGTCTATAATATTCCTTTTCAGGAATTTCTGCAATTTCTTCAGTGAGGACGCTATATAAGGAAAACCTTGCAATTAAAATGCATAAAATGTCTTATATCCTCTTATATATTTTTTATGTAGCTTAAATATGAAATGGCATCAGAAACAAATCATCCTAGCTACATTAAACAGATCTCCCCAACTCATATATGCTAAAAAACAACCCAATCCCACAACTTCACAAAATAGAACTGCTGAAGACTGAAACAACGTAATTTTTATTAGGGAATCTAAAAAAAATGTGATTTAGTACCAATTTGGAACTTTCATTAATCATGAGATCAGAAATAAGAGGTTACACCCCTTTTACAAGCACAACAGAAAATCCCGGCAAGGGTTTCTAGCAAAATAACAATATAAAATGCAACACTTCATAAGATAATGTTGTACACAACAAATATATATTAGAAAATGCTGAAGATGATCTGAAATATATGAATGATACAGAAATTGGCCTAAATCCTTCCTCAATTGGCCTCCCGGAGTGAAATAGACACCTCCTCCTCTGAAACAAGCACAAAATAGGAGGGTTTCACCCAGCAAATACTGCTACTGTAGAAATGACACAGTTACTGGAAGTGACTATGCTATATATGATGTAGAATTTATATCCTCAAGATAAATGATGAAAAGTAAGCTCTGAACCTTCTCCTTAGATCTCCCAATCAGCTAGACCAAAGGTGAATATGGAATTCCCGCATGAGAATTCTTGCACTAAACAGTGCTGCAACTCCGGCTAAACAGCTGAAGCTTGAAATCAGTCAAAAGACTAAAAAAATATGAATACTGAATTCCTTCCTTGCTTCTATCTCCTCCTTCTTATCCTTGGTGAGCTTCCTCACCCAAGACCCCACTCATTGATGATGTAACTTCCTTTAGAAGATTCCTCTTTCAAAACTGCGCTGCCCTAGTTAGTTTCCCCCCTCTTGTAATAGCATTGTTGACTTGGTCAACTGGATCTAGCTCATTGCTTTTCCCCTCTTTCACACCAAGTGGCTTTATTTTTTCCTCCTAATCCAATCCCTTTTCACACTGGTATATGATTTATTGTCCTCCCTACTCTTAATTTAAAAAATGGAGCAGTTATAATAGTCCAAGTAGTAGTGGCTTATTGGGAATATTACAGTCCTCCCCACTCAAAATTTTCTTGCCCACAAGCAACAGTAAAGAAGGATGCTACAAGATTTTCTCTCCTTCCCAAGTGGCATCCTCATCCAGTAGATTCCTCCATCAAATGAGATATTCCTTGATGACTATGTTTCTTAGTTGCCTCTCTCTTGTGTCTAAGTTTCCTTCTGGCTGCAAAATCAGGTGGCCCTCATCATCAATAGGGGGGAGATCCATGTTGGAAACTACATTCCTCCCAATGGCCTTCTTGAGGCAAGAAACATGGAAGATATTGTGGATCTTTCTCCCCTTAGGAAGCTCCAACTCATATGCTACCTTACCGATACATTTGACCACCCTGTATGGCCCATAGAAACAGGGTTTGAGCTTCTCAGCTCCCTTATCCTTGAGTTTGGACTGTTTGTAAGGTTGAAGACACAGATAGACAAGATCTCCCACCTCAAACTATGTTTCTATCTAACCCCAGTCCGCATACATCTTCTGCTGGTTCTGGGTAGTAGAAATGTTGTCCTTGAGTGCCCTGAGTATGTCTTGGTTTTCCTGAATCCATTCCTTTTCCCTTGGAGCCTTACTTGCCCCAAACATAACATCAAAAAATGAGAGTGCCTCATACCCATATAAGGATCAGAATGGAGTCATTCCAATATAAATATGGTGAATAGTGTTGTAAAAATACTCTCCCAAGTTGAGCCAATGCAGCCAAGCTCTTTGTTTCCCTGCTACATAGTTCTCAAGTAGCCTTCTAGCCACTTGTTCACTATCTCGGTCTGTCCATCAGTTTGGGGGTGATAGCTAGTGCTTGGAGTCAAATCGGTCCCCACTAAATGGAAAATTTCTTGCCAAAATCCACCCACAAAGCAACTGTCCTGATCACTCATTATGGTCCTTGGGAGACCATGGATTCTAAATACATCTCTGAAGAAGAGCTCAGCTACATGTGAAGCAGTATAATGTGCATAAATGGCAAAGAAATGAGAGTACTTTTTTAGTCTATCAACAATAACAAAGATACAATCCTTACCCTGTACTGTCGGTAAGCCGGTGATGAAGTCCATAGAGATACTTTCCCACTTCCCATCCGGAATAGGTAGTGGCTGCAATAACCCATCAGGGTGGGTGTGTTCTCCCTTGTTTTTCTGACAAAGGGTGCACTCTTTGACATGTCTGAGCACATCCTCCTTGAGACCCTTCCATGAGAATCTCTCCCTTATGGCCCCGTAATTCTTTGTGAAACCTTGATGCCTGACAAGTGGGGAAACATGTGATGCCAATAAGATCTTCTCCTTGAGCTTGGAGTTATTAGCCAAGAAGATTCGGTCCCAGTAATAGATGACCTCATATATTACTTTAAACCTCTCATCTGATACCAACCCATCAAGTATCTCATGTTAGCCACCTATGAAATTTGTTATACCAAAAGGTGGCTAAATCATTTTTGGAGCCTTCAAGGAACAAATTTTATTGTAAAAAGTGTTGGCTCTTGAAGACTCTTGAAGGCCTCATGCCTCTGTCCAAATCTTCACTGATGTGCCCATTTTACACTCATAAATTCTGCTGATTTCAAAGACAAAATACTGCTGCAAACACCATTTTCCCTTTTCCCCCCATAGAAACCCCCTTTGATAAGGTTTAAGACTCCTTCTTTGCCTTATCGAAACCCTCAAACCCTTGAAAAACATTTAAAACTTCATAAAAATACATATTCTTGTGTAAAGGTTTAAGCCCCTTGGGCTAAGTCCTTAGCGATTTCCACTACACACGCCTTGGTGTTGGAACAAAGCCCTAGCCATCCTAGCGCCTATCGCATCGCAAAGACCCGAGCACATAAATCTTTTGCCATGGTAAAAGCTCTGATGTTGATTAGCCCCGTGCGTTATAATCCCCGGTCATATTACTTTCTATATAATCCACGGCCCCGCAGATGAGTGTCGAGCCGTATTGCAAATATATTTTCCGCCCCCAAAGCACAAACCTTTTTTTTTATTAAATTTTTTGGTTTTAAATGTTTTTCGGTCATTAACTATTCAAAACTGGGCAGTTTCTATCACACCGCTTTTGAAAGGGAAGCGGTTTTTTCCGTTCGGCAGCGATTAGTGCCACCGGCCGACACGTGGCCTTGGGTGGTATGGTGATACCATTTTCCCCGAGCGTTAAAGGTCGGATGTGGAGTGAGCATGATATCGATGCGCGACGTCCGATCTGAGGCCAGCTCATCGGATGGTGATCGCGCTCTGAAGAAGCCCATGCGATAAGTGAAGGTACGACGCAGTCATATAAGAATCTTTGTTATCGATCTACTCTGCAGATCGACGGTCCACACTCGATCGCCCCAGTCCCCTCGTCCACAGCAGCAATTCCACAGAGCCGGTGGTCCCCAACGCCACATCAACATCCACGCGGCAGAATTTAATTGGGGCAGGTCTTCATTGTTTCCCCGCACAGTCAGCAAGTCCGGACCCGAGGGATTTTATAAAGCGGATTTGATATAATTTTGGGGTCACACTTGGGCTAACAGCGACAGGCCCCAATCTAGACCCGATAAGCTTTTAGGGTTGATTTCATAACATTTCGAGTCACAAATTACCCGACGTCATAAAACCTATTTTGTGACCCGAAATAATTATACAGTGTGTTTAAATTAAAGGTTTTGAAGTTTGGGGCATGTTTCTAAGGTTTTGTGGTACCCGACCGCTGATCTCATCTGACGGCCCACATTCGTCCCAAGCTCCCCACTCATTTTTAAACCATTTTTCACTGAAACAAAGGTTTTAAACCTTTGTCTCCACTTTTTATTTTATTTTTCTGAATAATGTGACCCCTTCACATTATTTATTCACCTCTGCTCTCGACCATCGATCTCTGCGCGATCGACGGTTCCGATTTAATTCTTCCTCAGCCTCTCCTTTGACCTCCTCTAATCAATCTCGGCCATTGGATGATGCCATCCAACGGCCATGCTCTCTCCACACGCCTTCTGAAGCAGTAAACCTATATATGTAGGATTTTATAATGTTGTTTGTTTTTTGCAGGGTTTAAATGGTTTTTCGGCTATACTAAAGAAAATTCAAAGGCTGAGGGTGATGATCCTCCCGCCTTCAATTTATCAAAGGAAATCATTCGTAAGGTTCAACTCCACATTTCATCAATAATTCATGAGGCATTAATGCCACACGACCCCTGCGCAGCCCTGCACACCAATAAACACAGTGAATCAGACACAAATCAAAGAGTATCAGTGTCGAAGGCAGGAACGCACCAGAACATGAGATTAAAGACAGATCTGTGGGGATTACGGCAAAGATGGATTATCAAAAGCCTAATCCCCCTATTAAAACACATTTTAAAGGTAAATCATAAAGGTTCATCAGACAAAAAGCCTCCACCGCCACAACTAAGGCAAATTGATTCCTCCAAGCTACCACAGTGCCACCTATGCCTCAAAGTATGCAAATAGAGGCCAAAGTTATTGATCAAGATCAGATATTTTTCTCACTCGCAGCCAGAGAGTGAATTCTGCAAACAAACTTAATGACAAAACATCATCAGAGTTACTTTGACATCACACGGAGCCTCAAAAGTCAATAAGAGTTCCCACCGAGCTTAAATATTGATGTAAAAAATTAATACAGACAAAACACATATGTAATCTTTTTCATCGAGCCCCTCAAAGGCCGAGAAGCCATTAAGTCTGTATTAATTATCTTTGGAGATCTTTTATCAGATCTCACCTCCTCATTCTTCTATAAATACTACTGTAGAAGATGAGAGAGGGGTTGGTTGATTTGGCTACTGAACATTGAAATGTAATTGAGTTTGAGACTTCTATCTGTAAATAGTGTTCACTGGCTCTTGGAGCTCTGCTTGTGAAAGATGAGTTAGTTTGGGAAGTGTAGATGATTTCTAAACTAAAGCATTGGACTTGAAGCTATAACTGGTTTGAAGCATCAATACAAGCTGATTTATGGGATCCTGGTCTATGTTGACGGTGGTGTTTTTCTCATTGTAACTTGTTATTTTGTTTCTGTTTTCACTATGTTCACCTTCTCTTATAAATAACAGCATGAATAGAGTTAGGACTTTCTATATATCAGTACCCTTCTCTGACTGAAAATATTTATCTTCATGTTTTCTTCCAATCTATGTTATTTAGGAATGATTTAATTCAGTTGATCAGTTAGGAATGTTGGCGTCCCCTCGTCCTATTCTCTTAGCTGAATATTGTTCTTAAATTTTATTTTCATTTCATGTTAAGTAGTGATGAACTAAGGAATATATCGTGTGCCCTGGTCCTAGTTTTATCCCCAAAGACTGTCTGAATGTTTCCCTTGGAATTTTTTGAAAGCTGGCTAGTTTCAAAGCACTTGCCAGATATTAGACCATTATTTGTTATCATTTGTGTTTCCCCTATTTTTAAATGTTTTCTATTGAAAGTGTATCAAAGGTTGGCTAGTTTAAAAGTACTTACCAGATCCTAGTTTACTTTCATGTCTTTCTTAAGTGTATGTCAAAAGCTGGCTAGTTTAAAAGTACTTACCAGATCTTAGGATGCTCTTTGTTATTCATCTGTTTAATTCCCCTTCTTGTTGTATCATATCATTCCATAAATAAAACTTTAAAGAGATACTTAGACATAGATGACTTGCCCCATGGACCACTCTTGCCTCTTGCTGCTTCAATTAAACCCTATTATGACTCCATAGCCTAATGGACTAAAACCTGCAATTATCTATCTTCCTGGCCAAAACTTGTTCTATTTGCTTACAACTTCTCACCTTTGAAACTCTTTGTGTTTATAACTCCCCACCTCAAATAGTAATCATGCTCAACCATCCAAAAACAAACAAAACCCTTGACTTTCATAACTAGCCTAATATCATTACCCAAAACTTCAAAGACAAATCCATCTTTGCACTTATTGGAGAGATCCCTCTCCAGATTCAAGAGGGATAGATCATAGAATCCCAAAGTGGTTGAAATAATGCTCTCCCTGCAGTTTGAATTTTTCCAATCTTGCTAATTACAGGGTGCTAACATTTCTGGCGACTCCGCTGGGGATTTTTTAGTGTTTTTGGTCTAGGTACCTTTAAAGACCTCATAAAACCCTTGATTCAAGAAAATTTTGTAGTGAGTAAAAAGAAGCCTTTTCAAGCACTACCAAGCAATGGTAATCACGATAAAAAGTTGTTTGAATTAGTGACAAACTAGGAAAACTCTAGGATTCTCATGAGGCTTTATCTAACCTTGAAAAATCAGCTGGCTTAGCCATAAGAGTAGATTGTCTTTGTCTCATAACCATAGCTAAATTTTGAAACAGAGTTAGGATATTCTTAGAACCCACACAACTGAAAAATAACTCAGAAAAACCAAAAATATTTCAGATTGGTATCCAATAAACGTGGTGGTGGACCATAAAACCTTTTACCTCCTTAGGAGCTAAAAACTTCCACTTGGTGACTCCACAATCCTCAACAGACCGTAAGACTCCACTGGGAAGAACCCTTATCATCATAATATCATTCAAACTCAGTTAGAGGACAGTAGGATTAAAGTTTGTATAAACATATTAGTTGACCTTTTAAAGACTGTCATACCTGGTTGAACTTTTCTTGTTTATTTGGGTCTAAAAAACACAACATAGTGTCTCCTAGAAATACTCACACTAGAGCCTATCTCGACCCTGATCCACCTGAGATAGCTGATAACCCTGAAATTATCCTTAGGAAGTCTCCTAGGATTAAATTATCAACTGTTTTTAGATCACCCTTGAGAGCTAATTCAGTTCCTGAAAAATCTTTCAGCTCTACAACAATCACAAGTTGACTTAGTAAATCCCTTTAGAACTAGGTCTCTTGATGATTTAGATCAATTAGATTCTGAGGCTTCACTTTCATCTCCTAAAACAAGTGAACATCTTGGTAGTAGAGAAAAAACACCTCCTGATTTACATTTCCTTCACAACTTAGGTGTCTCTCACCCAAGATCAGCTCAGCAATCTACTCCTAGTCCATCCACTTCTACTCACCCTACATCCACTGTTCAAACCACTCTATTCTAGCCCACTTTTTCTTTTGTTAATCCTCCTCTTGTGAATCCACCCCCACCACATATCATGGCAGCATGGTATGCTCCCTTAGTCCTTGCTTTACCATTAGTCAATCTTCCACAGGACTATCAGTCCAAAATTCCATTATATGATGCTAGTAATGCTACAGTTGCATCACAACATGTGGATAAGATGAATGAATACTTTGACAGAAATGAAATTGATGATGATGGTGTCAAGCTTAGATTATTTGCTCAAATTATGGGGGGAGAAGTAAGAAAATGGTTTAAAGGTTTAACCCCCCATAGTATCAATGATATCCAAGCCTTCTTTTAGTTCTCAAATCCACCTCAGGCTGAAATAAGGCAGAAAAAGGACAACTCCAAACCATGCTCAGCCTCGTAGCTAGCCCTACGAGGACAGGAGAGGACTCTCTCCGGGTCAATCTCAATGAAAATATTCAAAGGGGCTTGAGATGACTAAAAAAACAACTGATCTTAGGCTAGATAAACAAATAGGAGGGTTTGATTTTGATTTTTAGGGGTTTTTGTTGGAAAAAGGGAAAAAAAAATTGGGCTTGGGGATGAGGCCAAATTCTTGCAGAGTTCAAGTTGGGGCAGGGAAGGAAATGAATTTGATGTCTTAGATTCAATGAATGGATATAAAATACTGCTGAGAAGCTGAAGAGGGCAAGAAGGTGCAAGGATCATCTTCAAACTGACGAAAACATATAAAACTAAACAAAAGTTTAAGGCAAAGCACCAACAAATCAATGAATTCAACCTCAATTACTCATTTGTTTAATTCAGAAGCAAAGAGAAGGGGAAATGGAATACATATAACATTAATGAAACTTAAAATAACATGAGAAGAACATCATCAAAACTCAGAAGCCACAAGGATCCCAACAAGTGCTGCAAAACTCTGGTCTTTCCTTTGCCAAAAATTTGAAATGAATGTACAATGAGGTGCCAAACTTTTCCCAAGTATCCAACCCTGAAACTGACTGATGAATTGCATGATATAGACCATCCTAACCCATTCCCATGCCTCTAGGGGTCGAGCTCATCATTCTAGGAGTTGTTTCAACAATTTTCTTAAAAATAGAATCAGTTACATTAAACTTGGGTCGAATTTCTGAAAATAGGTGTTGAAGATGAACTCGTATCTCCTCAACCATAGAACCTGTTACAAAAATGAAAGAATTTTTTGTATATAAGGTCATTTTGGAGAAAAAACTCTCTCAAATTTGGGAAATTCATTTCCAGTTGCTCGTAATATGTTCCACAAAATCATCTCTAAAACAGAAAATCATTAAAAATTTAAATCTGTGAAAATGAGCTGTAAATATCTAGTCACATATCCCAATTCGTGACACGTTTAAATAAACTGAAAGAGGGTTTTGTTATATGACTTGTGGTTAACAAAAACCTCCTTGGGTTTGTAAAATTATTTTCCATATGCTGTAAAATGGCCTCGCACTAAAATGACTAAAATAGTAAAAAATATGAAAAATTTGCTTTGTTTTAATGTAGGCTCCAAATATCATTGTATATCTCCCACATAGTAGCACCTGTGCATAAAATGAAGAAGGTTTTTGTTATTAGGTATGTTATGAACAAAAACCTCTTTCACTTTTGAAACATTCCTTACGATTATTTCACAAACTTATTTTGTGTTCAACTTGTCATTGTGTGTAGCAACTGACCTCATAACCAAGAATCACTCATTCATTTCGATCATATCTTCTAATCCGGGAGCCGGTTATGGGAGTGTGATATACCATTGGAAAGATTTTTCTGAGCTTCTTCTGATGGACACACTTGTGACATGTTTTGTGCTGAAAATAATGTGCAAAACATCTAACAAAACCAGACGTAGTAAGAGCTCATGTTGATCTCTGGTGACAGGCTGCGAAGACTGACACTAACATTGGCTCCAATGGGGATGATAGCTCCTTGGAGGTGCCAAGAATAGCAGATCTTTGGGAGATTAGATAAGTGCCTTCATCCATTGGAGTCAAAAACTTCAAACCCAAAACAACTCATACCAATCCAAAACATATACATACTGAAATATGTACATAAACCAATACCAGAAGCTGAACTGCTGCCTTGGGTAGCTTATTTATGCAAAAATATACCCTACTTTGCTGAAAAACCAATAGATCAAGTAACACTGTAATGCCAGATCAACCAATCAAGTAACTGTGACAAGGATGCTACTTGAGAGTGCTTCAACCAGGACACAGATGCAATTGCTGGCAGCCATACATGCACATAATGAGTCTGGTTATGTAAAAGACAATTTGATCTATCATTCAAACTGAAAAAAATTTCCATGTACATTGCAATAGGATCGCAAAAGCCAAACTCCGTTTTCTGCCCCAACTCCGCAATACATACTTCCAGCTGCACACTGTCAATGCAAACATCCACGGGCAGCTCTATTGTTTCTTGTTTTGAAGGAGGGAGAGTTTCCAAGAACTTTTTGGGATCTCGAAATTCATTTGATTGGATCTAATCGTTTAAATACTGAATCTCCTCCTCAAATCTTTCAACAAGTAACTCGCAGAAACTAGCTTTAGCTTCAGGAGGAAACTTCGGGGATTTCAAACATTGAAGCACGACAATGAAAAATGCTTCCTCAATTTCAAAATCCACTAACTGATCTCTAACTTCTTTTAAAACTTCACAAAGCGCAGGGTTTGCCACATACCCTACCATTGCATGAATGGATCGGCGAGCACTGGAATCTCTAGATCGAGTTGGAGTTTCCAGGTGAATTTTTCAGCCTTCATATGTTTGATCGTTTTCCACCATCAACAATCAGATCTGAACTTGATACATGTACTCGGGCAAGACAATCTACAAGTCGAGTGTCACATTCAAAAGCTAGACCGGAGATTGACTGAAGCAGTGTTTATCTACTTCGCTGATGCATAGAAAAAGCATTTTGAAGGCTACCGGGCATGACTTCAGGCTCTGTCTGTAGCTTATGAAACAAATAACACCAACAAGCAAACCATTTTCTTCCCCAGTATGGTCGCCACTGTGTTATAGCCAAAATCTACCTGAGGCTGAAATAAGGCAGAAAAAGGACAACACCAAACCACGCTCAGCCTCATAGCTAGCCCTACGAGGACAAGAGAGGGCTCTCTCCGAGTCAATATCAATGAAAATACTCAAAGGGGCTTGAGATGACTAAAAAAACAAATGATCTTAGGCTAGATAAACAAATAGGAGGGTTTGATTTTGATTTTTAGGGGTTTTTGTTGGAAAAAGGGAAAAACAATTTTGGGCTTGGGGATGAGGCCAAATTCTTGCAGAGTTCAAGTTGCGGCAGGGAAGGCAATGACTTTGATGTCTTAGATTCAATGAATGGATAGAAAATACTGCTGAGAAGCTGAAGAGGGCAAGAAGGTGCAAGGATCCTCTTCAAACTGACGAAAACATATAAAACTAAACAAAAGTTTAAGGCAGAGCACCAACAAATCAATGAATTCTACCTCAATTACTCATTTGTTTAATTCAGAAGAAAAGAGAAGGGAAAATGGCATACATATAACATTAATGAAACTTAAAATAACATGAGAAGAACATCATCAAAACTCAGAAGCCAAAAGGATCCCAACAAGTGCTGGAAAACTCTGGTCTTTCCTTTGCCAAAAATCTGAAATGAATGTACAATGAGGTGCCAAAATTTTCCCAAGTATCCAACCCTGAAAATTACTGATGAATTGCATGATATATACCATCCTAACCCATTCCCATGCCTCTAGGGGTCGAGCTCATCATTCTAGAAGCTGTTTCAACCATTTTCTTAAAAATAGAATCAGTTACATTAAACTTGGGTCGAATTTCTGAAAATAGGTGTTGAAGATGAACTCGTATCTCCTAAACCATAGCACCTGTTACAAAACTGAAAGATTTTTTTGTAGATAAGGTCATTTTGGAGAAAACCCTCTCTCAAATTTGGGAAATTCGTTTCCAGTTGCTCGCAATCTGTTCCACAAAATCATCTCTAAAACATAAAATCATTAAAAATTTAAATCTGTGAAAATGAGCTGTAAATATCTAGTCACATATCCCAATTCGTGACACCTTGGAATAAAATGAAAGAGGTTTTTGTTATATGGCTTGTGGTTAACAAAAATCTCCTTTGGTTTTGAAAAATTGCTTTCCATCTGCTGTAAAATGGCCTCGTACTAAAATGCCTAAAACAGTAAAAAATATGAAAAAATTTCTTTGTTTTAATGTAGGCTCCAAATATCATTGTATATCTTCCACATAGTAGCACCTGTGCATAAACTGAAGGAGGTTTTTTTTATTTGGTATGTTATGAACAAAAACCTCTTTCACTTTTGAAAAATCCCTTACGATTATGTCAAAAACTGATTTTGTGCTAAACTTGTCATTGTGTGCAGCAACTGACCTCATAACCAATAATCACTCATTCATTTCGATCATATCTTCTAATCCGGGAGCCGGTTATGGGAGTGTGATATACCATTGGAAATTTTTTCCTGAGCTTCTTCTGATGGACACACTTGTGACATGTTTTGTGCTAAACATCATGTGAAAAACATCTAACAAAACTAGACATAGTAAGAGCTCATGTTGATCTCTGGTGACAGGCTGCGAAGACTGACACTAACACCTTCCATCAGACATTATTAAACAAATTTGAAGTAAATAATAATCCTCTCCAAGTCCTTTTTGATTACAAGAACCTCCATAGAAACACTGGGGAAAGTGTGCAAGCTTATTGCACTAGATTTAACATTGTGTATAATGCCCTTTCCCCATATCTAAAACCTCCGCAAGGCTCAGCTTTAAAAAAAATTCCTGAAGGGTTTGACCCTGAGATGGCCTATCAGCTAAGAGAGAGAGATCCTGCAACTCTTGAAGATATGCAAAAGGGAGCTCTTGCTGTGGAAGTCAACTTGATAGAGAAGAGAGAAAGAATGAAAAATGAGAAGAGAGTGTCTTTTAGAGAGGAAAACACACCTTCTACTTCCAACTCAAATATGGAGAGAATGATGGAGGAGATGAAGATAAAATGAGCATCCTTGAGAGAGCACAAGCCAGTCAAAACCAAACTACTCCTCAAAATAGAAACCAAAACCAGAATCAAAATTTTAGAAGGAACCAACCTCCAAACAGACCTAGGGAAGATGATCAACAGATCACTCCTCCCTTTCATCAAAACTATGTAAGTGAGGTTGAGGAAACAGATGAAATAACAGAGGAAGATGACATCAACATGCTGGGGGTAGATAATGATGACTTTGAGATTCATTATGATAGAAAACAAGGTTTATACACACCTCATGATGACAAAAGAGATGATGATGAAAATTATTATAAAGACATGGAAAATGTCATCATAGAGTCTCAAAGAGAATATGACCTTAGAAGTAAAACCAGTCAACAAACTCCCAACACCAAAACCTCTGACAAATATTCACAAAACAGCACTGCCACCAAGCCTAAAGTTGTCAAACAGAAGGACAAAATAGTGGCTTTAAATTCTGATAAAAGTAATGAGAAAAACACCCAAAACAGTGAAAAACAGAGTGCAGAACTTAGTAGTACTAACACTTCAGCTAGTACTCCTGTTAAAACCATTTTGTCAAATATAAATAGAACATATCAGCAAGTTTATTTTGTTGATATAGTGATAGCTAATAAGGCTGAGACCAACACTTTAAAGAGTCAAATTCCTTTCAGCCTGGAGCAGGAAATTTCAAAGATCAAAATCTTTGTTCCCTTGACTGAGTTAGCTGCCCAGCATGTATATAGGACCCAAATTTTGAAGGTTTTAAATATAGAAGAAAATAATGACACAGTCAATCTTAATGATGACCAGCCAGAGCTTATTTTTCGTCCTAAGATTGAAGGTAGATATCAAGAGGGACATGTTCCTCCCTTTTATGTAAGTTTAAACGTTCATGACAAGATTTTACATAACGCTATGCATGATTTTGGGGCTTCTCATAATTTAATGCCTAAAGCTGTGATGGAGAGCCTAGGTCTAGAAATCACTAGACCTTATAAAGACCTTTATTCCTTTGACTCAAGCAGAGTAAAATATTTAGGATTACTCAAAAACCTCTACGTTAACTTAGCACAGATCCCAGCCAAATTCTTAGTCATGGACATTGTTGTGGCTGATGTGCCCCCAAAGTATGGAATGTTATTATCAAGATCTTGGGGGGCTAAGTTACAAGGGACTATGCAAATGGACATGACATATGCGACTATCCATTTTTTCAATTAGAATAGAAGACTTTATAGGGATTCCCATATGCAATACACAGTTACAAGCCAAGACAGACCACATAATTCTCCTCTGTATTCTGTAGACACAAGCCTAGATTCTTTTATCTTGTTCAACGATGAAACCTTCAGTGAACAAGTCACTCTAAATGAACTAATGGCTGATAGAGTGGAAGAAGATAACTTAGGAGTGTCAGAATAGTTTGTTGAACCTGTAAACTCTAGCAAACAAAACACAGGGCTTGAGCTACAAGTCACGTGTCCAGTGCTCTTAACCCTTGAGAGTCAAGAAAACAGTCCTCAACCCAATAAAAAATCTGAGGAGTTAGGACGAGTTCAACAGTGTGCTGACCTCCAAGAACAATTTGATAGCGCACTTTTTGAAGAGCACAGTAACCTAGATGAAACCGAAAACAACCCTCTGTGGAGTATGCATTTTGACGGGTCATGCACTAGAACTAACGCTAGTGCAGGTTTCTAGATCTGCAACAATAAATGCAACCACACAGAAATTATTTCTTTAAAATTGAACTTTCAGTGTTCTAACAACATAGCGGAATATGAATCCCTTCTCTTAGGCTTACGTTTGTTGAAAAAGTTAGGAGCCAGAAGAATCAATGTGTATGGGGATTCAGATTTAGTCATTAGGCAAGTCAATGGGGAGTATAACGCAAATCATCCCAGACTTAGGGCCTACCGAAACAATTTTATGGACCTTTTAAAAAAATTCAAGGAGTCCAAACTGTTTTTCCTCCCAAGAAAAAGAAATATTGCGTCCCACAATTTAGCTTTTGTAGCTAGAACATGCTTAATGCCATATGACACCAAATACTGCACAACTCAGATAAAATTTAGACCAGCCATGCCTGATAATGAAAAGTATTGGCAGGTGTTTGACGGAGACAAAAAAATGGAAGACTTCATGTAATTCAGAAATGAATTCAAACTAAACAGTTCGGACTCAGATTATGAAACAGACTGTAGTGAAGAAAATTTTCTTGGCGAAGAAGAGTCGTCTCCTGAGCTTGTCAATATTAATCTTCTGACTAGCAAACTTAAAAAAAAAAACAGAATTGAATGCAGAGTTAGAAACAGAGGAGTTAGAAACTCTACACTCTAAAGATGAAAGGTTGCCAAACGGTCTGACACCATTAGAAGAGTTGTTTGATTTTAACGATGTGGCAAATAAACCAAAACTGGAACCTGTAGAGACTGAAGTGGAAGAGTGCAATATAGGCAATGAGAAAAAACCAAAAATGATTAAACTGTCTAAATATTTACAGCTCACATTAAACTCAAATATATAGAGTTGTTTAAAGAGTATTCTGATGTTTTTGCATGGAGTTATGAAGATCTGAAATCCTATGACACTGAAATAATACAGCACAAAATCCCTCTCAAAGAAAACCAAAAACCATTCAAACAGAAACTGCGCAGAATAAACCCTGTTCAGTTGCCTTTGGTTCAGAAGGAGATCATGAAAATGTACGATGCTGGTATTATTTTCTCTATTAGATATTCTGAGTGGGTGTCTAATCTGGTGTCAGTTAGGAAGAAAACTGGAGAGATCAGGCTTTGTATAGACTTTAAAGACTTAAACAAAGCTTCATTAAAAGACAAGTACCCTTTACCTAAGATGGATCATATTTTACAAAGGGTGGTAGGGTCTAGAAGAATTTTTTTGCTGGATGGCTATTCAGGGTACAATCAGATCTTAGTTCACCCTATTGATCAATTAAAGACGGCCTTTACTACACCATGGGGCACTTTCATGTATGTGAAAATGCCCTTTGGTCTAATGAATGCTGGAGCAACTTTTCAGAGAGCCATGGACATGGCATTCTTGGAAGAGTTGGGCTACTTCATCATTATATACCTTGATGATGTCACTATGTTTTCAAAAACAGATGAAGAGCACTTAGAACACTTAATAAAAGTTTTTGAGAAATGCAAAAAGTTTGGGATATATTTAAACCCTAAGAAAACACTATTTGGGCTCCAAGAAGGAAAACTTCTTGGGCACATTATTTTAGAAGAGGGTATTAAGATTGATCCCAAAAGGGTTGAGGCCATATTGCAAATCTCTCATCCTCGCAACATCAAAGAGTTGCAATCTTTCATTGGAAAGATTAACTTTTTGAGAATGTTCTTCCCCAACTTGGTTGAGCTTCTTAGAAATATCACAAACATGTTGAAGAAGGAGCAAGGGGTAAAATGGACCTTGGAAGCAAAGAAGTCCTTTGAGTTGGTGAAACAAGCATTAACCAAAACACCGGTTCTAATAAGTCCTGATTTTTCCAAGGATTTTTATATTTTCTCATTTGCATCAGAGCATACCATAGATGTTGTCCTTTTACAGAAAAATCCACAAGGACAAGAGCAGCCTATTGCATTCTTTAGCAACGCAGTGAGGGATGCCCCTTTGAAGTATAACATTATGGAGAAGCAAGCTTTTGCTTTGGTTAAAGCTTTGAAAGACTTCAGAGTGTACATCCTTCACTCACACATAATTGCCTTTGTCCCAAATCCAGTTATGAAAGACATTCTAACACAGGACCCAAATGGTAAGAGAGGTAAGTGGATTGATGTTATTCTTGAATATGATTTAGAGATAAAACCCACTAAACTCATAAAAGGTCAAGGTCTAGCTAGATTAATGGCTGAATCCAATTTTGAAGTTCTTGATATTAATATGATTGATTCTTTGGATGATCAAGAGGAAATATCAACTCCCATTGTTGAAGACCATTTTATGAATTCCTCTTGGTATGCTGATATTATTTATGTTTTTCTTAATTTAAATGCACCTTCCAGTTTGACAAAAACAAAGGCAAGATTCCTAAATTTAAGAGCTATAAACTATTGCATTATAGATAAATGTCTTTATTGGAAAAATGAAAGTGGTGTATTGCTTAAATGTTTGCCTAAGTGTGATGCAGAGAAGGTTAAGCACGAGTTCCATGAAGGAGAGTGTGGAGGTCATTTGTACTGGAAGACAATAGCCAACAAAATTTTGAGGGCTGGTTTCTATTGGCCTACTCTTTTTCATGATGTGCACAAGACGATCATAGCCTGTCATAAATGTCAACTTTTTGAAGGCAAAATAAAACTGCTACCCCTACCTCTACAACCAAGCACTGTTGAATCCCCTTTTCAACAGTGGGGACTTGACTTCATAGGAGAAATCCATCCACCATCTTCTGCCCAGCATAGATGGATTCTCATTACCACATACTATTTCACTAAGTGGATAGAAGCCATACCTTGTAGGCAGGCCAGTGATTCTGTTATTATAAAATTTATAGAGAATAATATTCTCTCTAGATTTGGTTGTCCTACCAAGATCATCACTGATAATGCAGCAGCATTTCGGTCAAAGAAGATGGTTTAATTCTACCAAAGATATCAAATAACATTGGGGCATTCCACGGCCTATTACCCTCAAGGTAATGAACTCACAGAATCCTCAAACAAGGGTTTAGTGAACATAATCAAGAAACTGTTGGAGGATAACAAAAGGTCTTTGCACATAAAGCTGGTTCATGCACTTTGGGCTGACAGATTGACTTTGAAGAAATCTATTGGCATGTCACCTTTCCAGCTTGTGTATGGTACTAATGCAATTTTTCCAAAAATCCTTGGTGTCCCAGTGATGAAGTTGATTCAAGAGTTGCAAACTGAAGATAATGACATGATCAGAAGAATAAATCAGACCATTCATCTTCAGCAAACCAGGGAGGAGGTTTATAACAAAGCATTGTAGAAGCAGGACAGCATTAAAAAGATTTTTGACAGAAGAACAAAGGTCAGCAATTTCAATATTGGGGACAAAGTTTTAAATTGGGACTCAAGGAGGGAAGACAAGGTCAAGCACGAAAAATTTGACAACTTATGGCTTGGCCCTTACTCTATCCATTTAGCTGCTGGTAACAATGCATTTTTCTTGCAGGAGTTGAAAGGAGCAGAATAGTTTGGGGGTCCTGTCAATGGCAGGATGCTTAACCATTACTTCTGTTCATCCATGTTATGTTTCGAAAGCCTTTTTATCTTTTTTCTCATTATAAATACTTCACCCATCATTGCATTCAAAGTTATAAAAAATCAAAAATACAAAAACAAAGAAAATAAAGAAAAGAGGGCAGATTGTGAAAACAAGAGAGGTACAACCCCATACCAAAAAAAAGAAACAAATCTGAAAGTGTGCAAGCTCAAAAGCCACTCCTGAAGAACACACTTCTAGTTAGTCAAACAAATTAATCTTGACTAATTAGCTTTAAATTTTCTGCTGATAGGATAGTAAATTCGATTTTCCAAACTATTTAATCTTGGCTTATCAGTGGATAGTTTAGGATAGAAATTAAAGGTTCAAACATGCTCAAAATCTGAACCTAAAGTTTCAAAGAGAGAATGACTCAAATCTGTTTCAAATTCTGAGTCAAAAGATGTAAAAATCTGGTTCTAATCAGCTTAAAATATGAACCAATTAGCAAAGGAAAGATAGCTCAAGTAAGAGTCAAAACAGAGTTGTAAAAAGGTGAAGGAAATACTTTGAAATTTCAGATCTAAAGCCTTCCATTTTTTTTATAAATTTTGTGCAAAATAATTTCTATGTGCAGCTTTCTTTTATGCCATAGACCAGCATCAAGTTAGACTGTTCAATCCTGACTTGATTGTTTTTTAAATTTTTGTTGTAGAATTTAGAGAATAAAGTCTGTTGGACAGTTTAATCCCAATAGATGGTAGATTAGGTAGAGAATCATATGGGCTCAACTGTTCAATCTGAGTCCATGGAGAAATAAGGAGTAGAAATAGATTAGATTTCCTTATTTCAAAAGAATAAAATGTTGTGAAAGAGTTTCCCAATCCAAGTGCACTCTAAAGAAGAAAAAATGTTAGATCAATAGGATTGGGTAGGTAGATAGGTTGTATTGATGAAGATCCATTGTTTTATGGCTGCTAATATGTTTTCAGAGCAAAGCAAGATCATCCACAGAAAGGAAGGCAACCCAATGGAGAAGACACTGATCAGCCTCCCAGAGATTCCAAGTCTGAAGTTCTTGATGCCTTCAAGAAGGCACGATCCCCAAGTGGAGCCACTGTTAGCCACCTATGAAATTTGTTATACCAAAAGGTGGCTAAATCATTTTTGGAGCCTTCAAGGAACGAATTTTATTGCAAAAAAGTGTTGGCTCTTGAAAACTCTTGAAGGCCTCATGCCTCTGTCCAAATCTTCATTGATGTGCCCATTTTACACTCAGAAATTATGCTGATTTCAAAGACAAAATACTGCTGCAAACACCATTTTCCCCTTTCCCCCCATCAAAACCCCCTTTGATCAGGTTTAAGACTCCTTCTTTGCCTTATCGAAACCCTCAAACCCTCGAAAAACATTGAAAAATTCATTAAAATACATATTCTTGTGTAAAGGTTTAAGCCCCTTGCGCTAAGTCCTTAGCCATTTCCACTACACACGCCTTGGTGCTGGAACCAAGCGCTAGTCATCCGAGCGCCTATCACATCGCAAAGAGCCAAGCACATAAATATTTTTCCATGGTAAAAGCTCTGATGCCGATTAGACCTACGTGTTATAACCCCCGGTCATATTACTTTCCATATAATCCACGGCCCTGCAGACGGGCGCCGAGCCGTATTGCAAATATATTTTCCGCCCCCAAAGAAAAAACCTTTGTTTTTATTAAATTTTTGGGTTTTAAATGTTTTTTGGTCATTAACTATTCAAAATTGGGTAGTTTCTACCGCACCGCTTTTGAGAGGGAAGTGGTTTTTTCCATTCGGCAGCAATTAGCGCCACCGGCCGACACGTGGCCTTGGGTGGTATGGAGATACCATTTTCCGCGGGCATTAAAGGTTGGATGTGGAGTGAGCACGATATCGATGTGCGCCATCCGACTTGAGGCTAGCTCATCAGACGGTGATCGCGCTCTGAAGAAGGCCATGTGATAAGCAAAGGTACAGTGCAGTCATATAAGAATCTCCGTCGTCGATCTGATCTGAAGATCGACGGTCCACACTCGATCGCCCCGGTCCCCTTGTCCACAGCAGCAATTCTTCAGAGCCGGTGGTCCCCAATGCCACATCAGCGTCCACGCGGTAGAATTTAATTGGGGCGGGTCTTCATTGTTTCCCCGCACAGTCAGCAAGTCCGGACCCGGGGGATTTTATAAAGCGGATTTGATATAATTTTCGGGTCACACTGGGCTGACAGCGACAGGCCCCAATCCGGACCTGATAAGCTTTTTAGGGTGGATTTTATAAAATTTTGGGTCACAAATGCCTCGACGTCAGCAAGCCTATTTTGTGACCTGAAATAATTATACAGTGTGGTTTAATTAAAGGTTTTGAAGCCCGGGGCATGTTTCTAAGGTTTCGTGGTACCCGACCGCTGATCTCATCCGACGGCCCACATTTTTCCCAAGCTCCCCACTCATTTTTCAACCATTTTTTGCTGAAACAAAGGTTTTAAACCTTTGTCTCCACTTTTTATTTTATTTTTCCGAATAATGTGACCCCTTCACGTTATTTATTCACCTCTGCTCCCGACCGTCGATCTCTGCGCGATCGACGGTTCCGATTTAATTCTTCCTCGGCCTCTCCTTTGACCTCCTCTAATCAATCTCAACCATTGGATGATGCCATCCAACGGCCATGCTCTTTCCATGTGCCTTCTGAAGCAGTAAACCTATATATGCAGGATTTTATAATGTTGTTTGTATTTTGCAGGGTTTAAATGGTTTTTCCGCTATACTAAAGAAAATTCAAAGGCTGAGGGTGACGATCCTACCGCCTTCGATTAATCAAAGGAAATAATTCGTAGGGTTAAACTCCACATTTTATCAATAATTCATGAGGCATTTATGCCACACGACCCTTGCGCAGCCCTACACACCAACAAACACAGTGAATCAGGCAGAAATCAAAGAGTATCAGTGTCGAAGATAGGAACGCACCAAAACATGAGATTGAAGATAGATCTGTGGGGATTATGGCTAATATGGATTATCAAAATCCTAATCCCCCTATTAAAACACATTTTAAAGTTAAATCATAAAGGTTCATCAGACAGAAAGCCTCCACCGCCACAGCTGAGGCAAATTGATTCCTCCCAGCTACCACAGTGCCACTTATGCCTCAAAGTATGCAAACAGAGGCCGAAGTTATTGATCAGGATCAGATATTTGCCTCAAGCACAGCCAGAGAGTGAATTATGAAAACAAACTTAATGAAAAAACATCAACAAAGTTACTTTGACATCACACAGAGCCTCAAAAGTCAATAAGAGTTCCCACCGAGCTTAAATCTTGATGTAAAACATTAATACATACAAAACACCTATGTAAGCTTTTTCATCGAGCCCCTCAAAGGTCGAGAAGCCATTAATTCTGTATATATTATATTTGGAGATCTTTAATCAGATCTCACCTCCTCATTCTTCTATAAATACTACTGTAGAAGATGAGAGAGGGGTTGGTTGATTTGGCTACTGAACATTGAAATGTAATTGAGTTTGAGACTTCTATCTGTAGATAGTGTTCACTGTCTGTTGGAGCTCTACTTGTGATAGATGAGTTAGTTTGGGAAATGTAGATGATTGCTAAACTAAAGCATTGGACTTGAAGCTGTAACTGGTTTGAAGCATCAATACAAGCTGATTTAAGGGATCCTGGTCTATGTTGACGGTGATGTTTTTCTCATTGTAACTTGTTATTTTATTTCTGTTTTCACTGTGTTCATCTTCTCTTATAAATAACAGCATGCATAGAGTTAGGACCTACTATATATCAGTACCCTTCTCTGACTGAAAATCTTTATCTTCATGTTTTCTTCCAATCTGTGTTATTTAGGAATGATTTAATTCAGTTGAGCAGTTATGAATGCTGGCGTTCCCTCGTCCTATTCTCTTAGCTGAATATTGTTCTTAAATGTTATTTTCATTTCATGTTAATTAGTGATGAACGACGGAAGATATGGTGTGCACTGGTCCTAGTTTTATCCCCAAAGACTGTCTGAATGTTTCCCTTGGAATGTGTTGAAAGCTAGCTAGTTTCAAAGCACTTACCAGATCTTAGACCATTCTTTGTTATCATCTGTGTTTCCCCTGTTTTTAAATGTTTTCTATTGAAAGTGTATCAAGGGATGGCTAGTTTAAAAGTACTTACCAGATCCTAGTTTACGTTCATGTCTTTCTTAAGTGTATGTCAAAAGATGGCTAGTTTAAAAGTACTTACCAGATCTTAGGCTGCTCTTTGTTCTTCATCTATTTAATTCCCCTTCTTGTTGTATCATTTCATTCCATAAATAAAACTTTAAAGAGATCCTTAGACATAGATGACTTGCCCCATGGACCACTCTTGCCTCTTGCTGCTTCAATTAAACCCTATTATGACTCCATAGCCCAATGGACTAAAACCTGCAATTATCTATCTTCCTGGCCAAAACTTGTTCTATTTGCTTGCAACTTCTCACCTTTGAAACTCTTTGCATTTAGAACTCCCCACCTCAAATAGTAATCATGATAAACCATCCAAAAAAAAACAAAACCCTTGACCTTCATAACTAGCCTAATATCATTACCCAAAACTTCAAAGACAAATCCATCTTTGCACTTATTGGAGAGATCCCTCTCCGGATTCAGGAGGGCTAGATCCTAGAATCCCAAAGTGGTTGAAATAACGTTCTCCCTGCAGTTGGAATTTTTCCAATCTTGCTAATTACAGGGTGCTAACATCTCACATGCAAAGTCATCTTTGGAATACTCAACTAAAAGTTAAGCTTTCCAATCTGTGTCCATGCCTCTCAAAGACGATGTTGTAGGCCTCCTAGATAGTGCATCAGATACTACATTGCTCCTCCCCTTGACATACTCTATGTCAAAATCATAAGCTTGGATTTTTCTCACCCACTTCTATTGTCTCTCCTTTAGTTGTTTCTATTCAAGGAAGAATCTAAGACTGTTATGGTCAGTCTTCACCTTGAACTTATTCCCCACCAAGTATTGTCAGAATTTGGCTAATGCATGCATGATTGCCAACATTTCTTTATCATAGATGGGGTACAACCTCTCATGAGGGAGCAGCTTCCTGCTCTCAAAGGCTATAGGATGCCCACCTTGCATCAAGACTACCCCAATACCTTGACCTGATGCATCACATTCTAGAACAAAAGGTTGAGAAAAGTCAGGCAAAAGCAAAACAGGACAACTACTCGTTACCTATTTGAGCTTATCAAAAGCCCTCTATGTTCTAGGTGTCCAATGGAAAGCTACTTTCTTTCTCAAGTCTGTCAGTGGTGCTGCTAGTTGTGAAAACCCTTTCACAAATTTCCGGTAATAACTGCATATGCCCACAAACCCTATGAGTTCTGTAACATTCCTGGGCTCAGACCAATCTCTGATAGCCTGGATCTTCTCCTCATGTACCCACACTCCATCTACTCCTATGATGTGCCGCAAATACAACATCTCTGTGAGGCCAAATTCCAATTTGGAGAGATTTTCATAGAATCGTTTCTCTTTGAGGATATGTAAAATTGTCTCAATATGTTGCAAGTGCTCCTCCCATGTGCAGCTGTAGATAAGAATATCATCAAAGAAGACCAATACAAAATTTCTCAAATGACCACGGAAGATGTGGTTCATGCAGGACTGAAAATTTGCTGGGGCATTAGTCAATCCAAAGGGAATTACCAGAAACTCAAAATGCCCATAGTAACATCTGAACGCTGTCTTGGGGATATATTTCTCCCTCACCTTGATTTGATGATACCCGAATCTCAAATCAATCTTGGAGAAGTATTTAGACCCCCTCAACTCATCCATGAGTTCATCGATCCTGGGTATAGGGTACCTGTTCTTCATGGTCTTTTTGTTCAAGGCCCTATATTCAATTCACATCCTCAATGTGTCATCTTTCCTCTTTACTAAGACTACTGAAGAAGCAAAAGGACTAGTACTGGACCGGATATGTCCTAGAGCTAGCAGCTCTTGGATAACACTTTCAATATCATCCCTATAAGCCTTGGGATGCCTATAAGGAGTGGTGATTACTGCTTGGATCCCTCATTCTATCTCAATGGTGTGTTTAAACCCTCGGTCAGGAGGTCTCCCTAGTGGGATATCTCCAAATACTATAGAATATCGATCCAATAGAGATTGAACATCTGGATGCACTGGTGAATCCTTGCCCTTCACCTCTGATATATGCAGCTCCACTGCCCATTCATCATCCCCTCTACGTAGATCTTCCTCCATCCTGTGTGCTGAAACAACCTAAGGGTGGTATGTGTTTATAGCCTTGATCTTTTGTTGTTGGCCATCCTTCCCTCCTGTCCATTCCATCCCCAAAGTTATCCAATTAGTGGTAACTCTCCCAAGAGTGATTAACCGTTGGACTCCCAATATGACATTGGTGTCTAGAATTTCTACAACAAAGAAGTGGTTTGTCAAGGTGTAGGTCCCCATGGTGATGGTTAGTGTCGAAACATACTTGGCACACTACAGGGTCATAGCTCCTGGATCCAAAACTGAGAATCCCTCAAACTCATCCATGTGGATTCCTCTCCTTTGTACCAGCTGTGCATCAATAAAAGTATGAGTATCCCCACTGTGTATCAACACAGAGAATCTTTGCCCCATAATAGTACCTCTCACCCTCAAGGTTAGATACTTTGGGACCCCTCTTAATGTTGCAATAGCTCCCCGTCTTGGAGCAAAGTCTTCTGTGGGTGGTACAGCGCTAGAATCCTTCTTAGAGAAGGTCTTGTCCTAATGTGTCCTCCCTGCGACACATCCTCCCTCCAAATCCTAGACATGGATTTTCTTCCTTGGTCCTGAGTAAGCCTCCTGCTGCAATAATGTTCTTGCCCTAGGAAAGATGTGTTGTAGATCTCTAGCTTTCTCCACAACTTTAAGGAGTGTGGTTGGTTTAGTGGATTTGACCAACCCTTGCAATGGTGCAGCCACCCTATTAATAAACATGCATATATTCCTGCTCATAGTGAGGGTGGATACCATCACTGAAAGCTGCAAATACTCAGCAATATAATCCTCAAGATCTCCCTCCTGTTTGAGCTTGGTTAACTTGACAAAGTGGGCTTCCGGATCTCTTGGATCAAACCTCTCCACTAGCTTCTTGGTGAAAGCTGAGTATGAAGTGATATGATGATGCCCAAGTATGGTTATTCCATGAAACCACCATTCTTGAGCTTCCCCTTCTAGGTGTAGGGCAACTATCTTGATGGCTTCTATCTCAGAAACCTTGTTGAGTTGGAAGTATGTGTCCAAATTCTCCACCCAAGCCTTGGTTGTGCACTTAGGTGTCCCAATAATGTGGGTAAGAATAACCATACCATACTGCACTATAGGGCTGATCCCTGCATCAAGTTCTCCTCTTTTTGATGAGGATTAATCCTCCTCCCATCCTTGATCTGGAAAAACTCTTGAAAGCTCAAGTTCTTCTTGAACCCTTGAGA
This sequence comes from Pinus albicaulis, assembly GCA_034641835.2. Lineage (NCBI taxonomy): Eukaryota > Viridiplantae > Streptophyta > Pinopsida > Pinales > Pinaceae > Pinus > Pinus albicaulis. The sequence goes on along the minus strand of CM076576.1, from coordinate 437,301,549 downwards.
TTGGAGTTCATATTCTTCAAAATATTCCCCGAGGGTTCCCTCCTTATCTCCCCCAGTTATAAATGAAGGCATGGTAGAGAATTGTGATGCAGCTGAATGCCCCATGCCATTTGCAGTGCTGGTGCTTGCCTCATGGAAAAAACCTATAGAATCCCCTTCATGTCTCATCTCCTTGAGGTCCCTTGCAATGTTCTTCAGGGTTTGAAGTAGGAGATTTGAAATTTCTTCCTCCTCCATGCTGAAGATAAATTTACCCTACAAGCTGAGCTAAGAGCATAGCTCTGATACCACTGTAATATTCCTTTTCAGGAATTTCTGCAACTTCTTCAGTGAGGATGTTATATAAGGAAAACCTTGCAATAAAAATGCAGAACAGGGCTTGGATCCTCTTATATATGTTTTATGTAGCTTAAATATGAAATTGCATCATAAACAAATCATCCTAGCTACATTAAAAAAATCTCCCCAACTCATATATGCTCAAAAACACCCCAATCCCACAACTTCACAAAATAGAACTGTTGAAGACTGCAATAGCGTAATTTCTATTAGGAAATCTATAGAAAAATATGATTTATTAAATATCTGGAACTTTCATTAATCATGAGATCATAAATAAGAGGTTAGACCCCTTTTACAAGCACATCGGAACATCCCGGCAAGGGTTTTTGGAAAAATAACAATATAAAATGCAAAACTGCATAAAATAACATTGTACATAGAAAATTTGTATTAGAAAATGCTGAATATGATATGAAATAGATGAATGATACAGAAATTGGCCCAAGGCCTTCCTCAATTGGCCTCTCGGAGTGAAATAGACACCTCCTCCTCTTAAACAAGCACAAAATAGGAGGGTTTCATCCAGCAGCTACTGCTACTGCAGAAATGACACAGTTACTGGAAGTGACTACACTATATATGATGCAGAATAGATATCCTCAAGATAAATGATGAAAATTAAGCTTCGAACCTTCTCCTTAGATCTCCCAATCAACTAGACCAATGGTGAAGATGGAATTCCCGCATGAGAATTCTTGCACTAAACAGTGCTGCAACTCCGGCTAAACAGTTGAAGCTTGCAATCAGTCAAAATACCAAACAAAGATGAATACCGAATGCCTTCCTTGCTTCTATCTTCTCCTTCTTATCCTTGGTGAGCTTCCTCACCCTGGACCCCACTCATTGATGATGTGACTACCTTGAGAGGATTCCTCTTTCAAAACTGTGCTGCCCTAGTTATTTTCCCTCCTTTTGTAACAGCACTGTTGACTTGGTCAACTGAATCTAGCTCATTGCTTTTCCCCTCTTTCACACCAAGTGGCTTTATTTTTTCCTCCTAATCCAATCCCTTTTCACACTGGGATATGTTTTATTTTACTCCCTACTCTTAATTTCAAAAATGGAGCAGTTATAATATTCCAAGTAGCAGTGGCTAATTGGAAATATTACAAAGTCCCAAGGGAACAATGAATGTGGGTGCTTAACCTAGCCATGCGTGCGACCCCTGAACGGTGGTGGAAAAATCATAAGGAGACTTTTCAGGATTGGGATGAATGTCGCAAGATGATGATCCTATGGTTTTAACCCTCGGTTCACCTACACATAGAGACTTTCCTTAGCCAAGGAGACCTGCGCAAGCACTTGTCCGCATGGATGGAGGTGTGGTGCAAAAGGACCAGGGACACATGGGTCCACCTGTTCATTCATGCCTTGGGGCCAATCCCCATCGCATGGTATTTGGATGAAGAGCTACATCAACACACTTGCCACTAGGAGACCCTAAGGGACGACTTTGTGGGGATGTTCGGGTTGATAGGCTGAATGAGAAATTAGATGAAGCCCTGCAAGACATAGATGCCCTATTATTTGGCGAATCATTCCCTCATGTGGAGTATGGGGAACCAACTTGGGATACTCAGATGCAGGATATTGCTAACTGTCACAATATATTAATGGAGGAATGTGATGAAGACCCACGAAATATTAACATCCCAGAATCGAAGGGTGAATGAGCAGTTTCGACTTTGTGGGGATGTTCGGGTTGATAGGCTGAATTTAGAAACTAGATGAAGCCCAGCAAGACATAGATGCCCTATTATTTGGTGAATCACGCCCTCGTGTATAGTATCGGGAACCAACTTGGGATACTCATATGCAGGATATTGCTAACTGTCACAATATATCAATGGAGGAATGTGATGAAGACCCACGAAATATCAACATCCCAGAATCGAAGGGTGAATGAGCAGTTTCTAGACCCCCACTACAAACTGTTGATATGACAAAGCCTCTTAAGCTAAGGGAAGTCAACATTGGAATAGAAGAACAACCTAAGCTAGCTAGAATTGGGGACTACTGCAATGAAAATACCGTTGGGAAAGTCACGGAACTTCTCATAGAGTACCAGGACCTATTTCCTACGAAATTCTCAGAACTCAAATTTATTACGGGGGACCTGGGGGTCATGCGAATCACTTTAAAACTAGATGCATGCCCTGTCAAGAAATACCCTTACCGATTTAACCCTAAGTATAAGTAGAAGTTCAGGGAAGAGATTGACAAAATGCTAGCTGCAGGTATCATCGAACCAGTAGAACAGTCGGATTGGGTAAGCCCTATGGTGGTCCAAGAGAAGAAGACTAAAGGAAATATAAGAATTTGCGTCGACCTACATAAGTTGAATGATGCCTGCGTACATGATTTTTTTCCTACGCCATTCTCAGATGAAATCCTTGATAGTTTGGGAGGGAAGGAATCATACTCGTTCACTGACAGTTTTTAGGGCTACCATCAGATCGAGATTGCACCTGAATATCGTAGCAAAACTACTTTCGCTACTGAATGGGGATCCTTCTAGTACACCATCATGCCATTTGGGCTAAAAAATACCCCTGTTGTCTTTTTGTGGGTAGTAGTCGCAGTATTCAAGGAATTCATTCACAATTTCTTTGAAGTATACTTTGACATTGGAAAATAATTGGATTGGTAAATAAGAATGTCTCGAACCTATGCATGATGTTTTACACCTATAGAAAGCACTAGATTTCCCTAAATATTAAGAAGTCCATATTTTGTGTGCCTTTTGGGATCTTGTTAGGCCATATAGACTATCAACAGAGACTAATGGTTGACCCCGCAAAAGTTGCAGTGATCATCACTTTAGAAGTCCCCACAACTGCGAAACATTTTCACTCCATCCTCGGGCACATAGGCTATTATAGGAAGTTTATTCAAGGGTACGAACTGATCACAACGCCCATGGAAAAGTTGTTAAAGAAGGACTTATCATTTTTTTGGGACGTGGAGTGTCAAAAGAGTTTTGAGCTACTCAAGGAAAATATGGTCTCTGCACCTATCCTCATATTTCCTGACTTGGCGAAGGTTTTCCATGTCCATGTGGACACTTCAGGGATCTCCCTGGGGTTTGTCCTTACGCAGCCCGGGGAAGGGGACATTGACCACCTAGTTGCATTTTCTAGCAAAAAACTCTCTAGTGTAGAGCGTAATTACTCTACTACGTCTGAACGCGAGGGGCTGGAAATGGTGTATGCCCTGCAAAAATACTGGCATTATCTGCTGGGAGGGAACTTCAAGATGTTCACGGATAACTCAGCTTTGAAGTACCTAGTCAATAAGCCTGTGTTGGCGGGGAATATTTTCTGATGGTTACTGCTATTTCAAGAATATGACTTTGAGATAATTTTGAAGCCGCGGAAATTAAATGTTGGACCAGACCACTTGTCCTGGATCGAGAGTGGTGAGGAACCAACCAACCTAGAGGAAGGACTACCCGATGCGTAGCTATTTTCTATTAAGATGATTGATGAGCGCTTCGCCGATATTATTCAATTTTTAACTACAGGGATGCACCTGCAGAGTATTAAGTACAACAAAAAAAAAGAGTTGGTAACTCGTGCAGCTAAGTTTACCATCATCACGGGCCACTTGTATAAGCTGGGAGCTGATGAGTTACTATGAAGATATGTACTGGAGAATGAAAGACAAGCCATTTTAGTGGAAGCCCACAGAGGCGTAGCAAGAGGTGACTACGCAAAATATCTTAAGGGTTTGGTTGTGATGGCCCACACTGCATAGCGACTCTCATGACTATTGCAAAGCCTGCGACACATGCCAAAGGACAGGAAGACCATCGTGTAGGGATGAAATGCCTTTGCAACCATAGATGGCCTTGTAGGAGTTTGATAAATGGGCAATAGACTTTGTTGGACCCATCAACCCACCAGGGAAGAAGACAGGTGCTCACTACATCATCACTGCGATTGATTATGTAACCAGATGGGTGGAAGTGGAAGTTATGAAGGATTCTACTGCAGATACCACTGTGCACTTTATTTTTGAGCATATTTTAACCAGGTTTGGTTGTCCGAAGATCTTGATGAGCGATAGAGGTACGCTTTTCATTAATGACACAATACAAGCTTTGACTGAGGATTTCAAATCCACCATGCAAACATTATCCCATATCACCCGCAGGAAAATGGAACAGTAGAAGCTTTCAATAAAATTATGGAACAGGCGCTTACTAAGGTCTGTAATGTTGATTGAAGTGATTGGGATGTGCGCATCCTTTCGGTCCTTTGGCCCTATCGGACCACACGTAAAAAATTGACTGGGAAGACACCATTATGAATGGTTTATGGAAAGGATGCCATTATGCCCATGGAGTATAAAGGAGGCCATTATTCCCATGGAGTATATCTTTCCTAGCTTGTGCATCGCGGCCTTTACAAACATGGTGTAGCCCGTTATCATGGAGGAATGCTTAGTGCAACTAGTCGCCTTGTAAGAAGATCGATTCATTGCTAACTTTCATCAGCAAGTTCAGAAGGCCCGCGAAAAAGCTTGGCACGATAGGCATATTTGATAGAAGTCATTTAAAGAAGATGAGTTAGTATTATTATATGACAGCCAGTTTGCGCACCACCCTGGGAAATTCCGCCAACATTGGTTGGGACCTTATATCATAACAGAAATTACAAACAGCGATGTGGTGAGATTGGCTACGTTGTGCAGGCACCCCCTTCAAATATATGTTAATGGAAGCCGTCTCAAACCCTATCATACCAACTCGTTGCATACCAAATGACTATATAGCCCGAGTATCTGTATTAGGATAGATACGCATAAGGAAGAGGGAAAATGTAGGCAGGTTTGTTATACATGAAGGGGTCGACCGCAGGTTAGGAAGCAAAGAATGGTGCGCTGGACATGCAGGGGTCCACCATAGGTTAGCAAGCGTAGAATGGTGCACTAGGTGCACAGGAGTAATACGTAGCTACGAAGACTAGTCGATGGAACAGTAAAACTGGGTAAAAATCCAATTTTACCTTGGAAGGAGCAGGCAGTCAACAATTAATATGGCCATTTCCAAAGATTTTTTACTGTTTCCTTGATGGTAAGTTTTAGATAAGTCTCATCCAACTATTGGTCACTATCCAAATCTATAAAAGGAGGAGGGTAGATCAGATGTGTGTTCTGTGCATCCTGAAAATCTTGTGCCTTGAAAGTTTCCATAACTATTGTGCTTTGTTCATGTCTGGGTGTAATACCTCCTCTGATAGTAGCAACCTTGGGTTCATATTCCAAGCGAGAATGACTACGACCAATCCCATTGAATCATCATAGACTGTGGCCTCTACTAAGAGAGCATTCGATGAAGTATTGGAGGTCAACCCTGAATTCAAAGAGGTCGTGTCCACACCAACCAAGGGAAAGCAGGTAGAGAAAAATAAGAGTAAGGGGAAAGGCCTAGAGCAAGGGTAGGGGATGAGTGAAAAATGGGCTGGGGGGAAGCCACGCACTCCCCTCGGAATGTGAAATCCCCCGAAATTGTGCCTAAGGCACGCTCGCCTATCCCGACGAAGCAACCTCTATCTTCTCATGAAGAAGCTCAACTTGCTAAACCAATAACTTGGCTACCACCATATGTTCGACCTCACAGACCCTTGGTTCACACACCTAATAATATCAATGTTCTACACGCATATCTTCAAATGCCACTAATTCTGGGTGAATTCCCCATAATTGGAGAAGTGTTTTGCAAACTCTCCTCAATTAAGTTCGACAACCACAACCTGCCAACCTAGAGGCCTTCCCAGAATTAACACCTGAGATATATCTCGAAAGAGTATAGGAGGATGATGTGCTGAGGGTTGCAACAATGTCGTGGGCACACAGGTTAGTAGGTTCAGGATTACTAAACTTGTCGTGGATAACTCACTTTGGCTAATACAGTATAATCGACCAAGTTGTGTCACAGCAGTTGGCCCTGACCCAAGACAGTAGCTTGTGGATCCAGGACCTCATTCCCATCGATGCCACCCTAATTCACCACATTACTTGTCTCCCCATGGAGGGTTCGAATCCCATGGAGTGCATCGGAAATAAGTATGAGCAACAGATCGCCGAAAAGGTGCGAGAAGACTATCATGTCGAGTGAATTATTAGGGGGTTCCTGATCAACACCATTGTCGACCCTGGAGTGTGCATGGGTACCTTGCTCCTGGCTTGTAAAATTATGCGCAAGTGCTAGGCCATGACTTTCCATGCCTATGTAATTCCTCTTTCTAGTTGATGTGAAAATGGGGTCTGCTTTAACTAGTCGCAGTTCCTCTGTAACAAGTTTTTGGAAAACATGCACGAGGCCCAAGATCATGGGAAGGAATTCTGTTACTCCTGGCTACTGCTACTAATTGCATTAGTCACATGGGAAGCCCCTGAAGACTTGGTCCTCCATGAGCTTAAACCAGACATGTGTTAAGGGGCGTGATATGCAAACTTGTGGGATTCGAAGGATGACTAGTGCATTAAGGATAACAAAGTATTTTGGGGACTATTTCAGAGCATGCTCGGAGTAGAAATTCACTCCTGGCCACGCTTTTTGCCGAAGTTCTATGAAAAATATAAGAGCATCGCAACATTCTAGGTCATGATGCACAACGTGCAAATTCGAGGCAGTAAGGATCCAGCTTGGATGTCATTGCCTTACATGGTCGCCGATGAGAAAATTGGTCAGCTCGTTGCCACTTAGCTGTCGCACTGGAAACTGGGATTCAAATCGATAGTAGCTGACACTGCTAGTACAAGCACAGTTCCAAAGACCACCACCCCACTTGATACCACCAAGAACTCAGAAGCCCATGGCCCAGAGAACTCCACCGGGATGGAGGTTCCCCCAGATTTAGCGCAGGGTGGAGAACAGGAGTCGCAACAGGACATGGAGACTGAGGGTCTGGATGCGCGGGGCACTGATTCCTTGCGAGGCATGAAGTAGACCACTGAACCTCTCAAGGGCCAGTGTATGAAGCGATGGGCTACGAGACCTGGAAGGCAGCTTGAGGTTACTTTAACCAAGGAATATTTGGACCAAATTGCAGATGCGGTCACCCTTGCTTCAGAAGATAGGTGGCTTGCTTTGGAAGAGCAGCAGAAGGCCAGAGTCGTTGTATTACAGTCTGAGCTCCAAGCTCTTGAGCTCAAATTCGATACCCTACAGACGAGCGTAGTTCAAGCAAGGCTTCCTCCAGCAACCAACACTGATTTTATTTCCACGACAAAGAGCTGCCTCTGCCCTTTTCTAAGTGCAACACTCACTCTGAGTCCACCTGATTTATGTAGGAATTTACAGGGTAAGTTCCTTAGATCAAGAACCAAAGGTCACTGCTCACAAACAGATCACAAATCAGTACACCAGTATAATCATGTGGTTAAAACCCTCAAAGAGGGAAACAGTCCACGGCCTGAGCCAACGCGGCCACTTCAGGAAATTTATTAATATAAAAATAAAAGTTACAAATGTTTCTCTCATAAATGGTTACGGGACAAATGACCCTCCATGCTCTTTAATTAGAGATCATGGACCAATTGGGTGCTAAGCCACGGATCAAGTGTCGTTAATACCGAGGTGAGAGATAACCGTCGGATCACTACAAATCATGACTATCGAATTATAAGTTACAAATGTACATGGTAAAGAAACACACTTTACCTAACTCTACACTAGACTAAATTATTCTTAACTATTTCCTATGTGTCGGAATATCCTAACATCCCCCCTTAAGAACAACTCGGGATAGGATTGAAGGATTTACAAAGGTGACACAAAAGGAGCCTATTTCCTATGTGTCAAAATATCCTAACGGCCCCCCTTAAGAACAAATTGGGATAGAATTTAAGGATTTACAAAAGTGACATAATAGGAGAAGGAAGGAGGCATTAGAGCCTATCCCCCCTTAATGAAAAATTTCCTGAACTCCAAGCATGGATCAAAGTTTGGTAAACTTTGCTTTTGTGAGAGCCTTCATAAAGATATCAACTACTTTATCATTGGATGGACATTACTGCACTTCAAGAACATGATCATGAATGAGATTTCTAATGAAGTGTATGTGGATTTCAATGTGTTTCATACGTTGATGCTGAACTGGATCTTTACATAGCTGAATGGCACTCAGATTATCACACCAAAGTGTAGTTGGATGCTGTTGATGAAGACCAAATTTAGACAGAATCTAACGAAGCCACATGGCTCCCTTGCTGGCTTCAATTGTACCATGATACTCTTCTTCTGCTGAAGAAAGAGACATGGCACTTTGTTTCTTATAATACCAAGTAATAGGTCCTGAACCAAGAGTGAATACATATCCTTTAGTAGACTTTCGATCATCAGGGTCACCAGCCCAATCAGAATCAGTGAAACCAGCCAACAATGGAGATGCTCCTGCACTGTAATGAATCCCAAACTAAAATATACCTCAAATTTATCGAAGTATTATTTTAGCTACTTTCCAGTGACTTTCATGAGGTTGGTGCATAAACCGAGTGACAAGACCAAAGGCAAAGGAAAGGTCAGGATGGGTGTGGTTTAGATACATAATTTTACCAACAAGTTGACGATACAAGGTAGCATCAACTTCAGGGTTAGTACACGTGACTGAAAGCTTGGTTCCAGATTGAAAGGGAGAAGGGGCTGGTTTATAGTCTTCCATGTGAAATTGGTGTAGAATATCACAGACATACTTGGACTGAGAGAGGGTAATGCCTTTCTTGGATTGCAAGACTTGAAGACCAAGGAAATAATGCAAGTGTCCTAACTCTATCATTTCAAACTTTTGTTTGAGGCTATACTTCACATGGTTTATAAGGTTTGGATCACTACCAGTAAGGATAATATCATCAACATAAAGAACAAGGATGGTGAAGGACTTACCCACTTTCTTGGTGTAGACAGTGTTGTCATAATGACACCTAGAAAAGCCATTATCTAATAGAAATCTATCCATTTTGGCATACCAAGCCTCAGGAGATTTTTTGAGACCATAGAGAGACTTCCTAAGGTGATAAACAAGGCTAGATTTATTTTGGATAAAGCCAGGGGGTTGTTCCATGTATATTTCTTCATGTAAATCTCCATGTAAGAAGGAATATTTAACATCCATCTAATGGACTTCCCATTTAAAGGAAGCAGCAAGGGAAAGAACAAGGTGGATAGAATTCATTTTGGAAATACGGGAGAAGGTTTCAGTATAGTTAATGCCTTCAACTTGTGAAAATCCTTTAGCGACAAGATGAGCTTTATGTCTATCCAATTTTCCATCTGGACCAAAAATTTTTTTGTAAACCCATCTGCATCTAACAAGTTTTCTTCCTTTTGGAAGAGGAAGAAGATCCCAAGTATCATTCACCAATAAGGAACGATATTCTTCATTCATAGCTTCATCCCAAGCTGGATGACCGAAGGATACTTCAAAGGTTTCTGGATCAGGATTTTCTGGAACTTGAGCCAATAAGGAAGAAGCTCTTTCGAACTAAGAACGTGTACGTCGTCGATAGACAAGGTCACCTGCAAGAGAACCTGTTGCATCCCAAGTAGAGCAGACCCATCTTGGAAGTGGTGGAGTATAAGGAAAAATTTCAAGATGTGGAGAAGGATTTTCATCCTCGTTGTCATCATCTGAACTACAAGAAATGCTATTAAAAATAGAAGAGAGAGAGAGGTCCCACATATGTTGAATCAGGCTCGCAGGCCAAAGGTGGCACACCCGTCGAACTAGGCTCGCAGGAAAATATATTTTCATCAAACTTTACATCTCTTCTAATGATTATATTTTTGGATTTTGGTTGAAGAAGTCTATATCCTTTGACATCTTCATAATATCCAACAAAAATACATTTTTCACTCTTAGGTTCTAAGGCTTTATGTTTCGCATCTCGAATATGGGACCAAGCATCACTTCCAAAAACATGAAAGTGACATACATTGGGTTTGATTGAGCTCCAAGCTTCTTCTGGAGTTATATTCTTTAAAGCCTTAGTAGGAGTGCGATTTGCTATGTAATTTTCATAGTTAATGGCTTCTGCCCAAAAATTGAGACCAAGTCCTTTAGATTGAAGCATATAATTGGCCATTTATTTTAAGGTGTGATTCTTCACAGTATGTTGCAATTGAATTCCATGCTCAGTGCAGAAGTTGATAAATTTGTTTTTAGCATATTCTCCACCATTATCTGATCTTAACTTAAGAATTTGATGTCCAGATTGTTTCTCAACAAAGGCCTTAAAGGCCAAGAACATGTTAAAAAATTCACTCTTGAGTTTTAAGAAATATACCCAAGTGTGCCTGGAAAAATCATCATTGAAAGTTAGGAAGTACTTGCAACCAGAGAAAGAAACAATAGGAAGTGGACCACATAAATCACTGTGCACAAGCTGCAAAGGGGCTGAAGAATGCCAAGAGGAACGTTTGTCAAAACTATCCCGATGATGTTTTCCGAGTACACATCTGGAGAAAACACCATCTCGAAAAGATACCATAGGAAGGCTCGTCACCATAGTTTCCTTACATAGAGTTTGAAGACAGTGATAGTTTAAGTGACCAAATCGCTCATGCCAAAGTTTGCTCACATCGTTATTATGAGCAACAAAAACAGAGGGAAGACATGATGACCCAAAGTTGTCAAACTTATACAACCTTTTGGAGTCATCAACAATGCCAGTAGCTAAAATATGTTTAGGATATTTGAGGTCCTTGATTACAACATCATGAGGTGAGAATTCTATTATTTTCCATTCACCTGAATGAGTTATCTGATAAACAGATTGAAGGTTGCATGACAAGGTAGGAAAACATAGTACATCATTAAACTGACCATTATCTAGATAAATGGTTCCATATCCTACAGCACTAAGAGATCTATCATCACGAACATAAATACGTTTGGTGTTATAATCATTTAAATAAGAAAACATGGATTTATATTTAGCCATGTGGCAAGAAGCTCCAGAATCATTGAGCCACTCATGAGAAGGAGAAGAAGAAGATACATTTAATGCATAACCAGATCTTGATGCTTGGAAACCACAAGCAGAAAGTGCCATGGCTGAAGATGAAGGTGAAGAGTACTCCAAATTGATGTTATGCTTCTTCAATGTTGCTTCTAAGGCTTCCATCTTCTTAAAACATTTGGACTCTATATGGCCATCCCGATTGCAAAAGTTGCAATGTCTATCTATCTTCTTCCCTTTTTTTTTATTTGCCTTATTATTTTGGTGATTTGATTTTTTAGTCTACAGTTGAAATTGCTTAGGGCCCTTGTTTGGTTTAGGACCATATTTTTTAGGATACTGCTTATTGGGATTATTTTTATATGGTTGTTTTTGGGCTACTAAGGCTTTCTTAGAAGCGTTTCCAGTAGTGATAAGACCAAGGTGTACAAATTTTCCTTGTTCTCTTATCAAAGAATCACAAAAGACATCAAAAGAGGTATTCTTGTAGGTGGTTCCTAAAGAAATGATGGCTTCTCTAGTGGAATGGAAGGCAGAAACAAAAACAGAGTATGCAGGGCCAAGCTTAGCAAGAATGCAATAGATGAGGCTACCATCATCCATTTTCATCTTACAACCTTCTAAAAGAATTCTGAGGGTCTTAAATTTGGATAAAAAATATTCAATGGAGAAGAAATTATTGGGGTCCAAAGTAAGCAACACATTTTCAAGCTGGTGGGCCCTGATTTTATTTTTAATGCCAAAAATAGTTTTTATCTTTTCTAGGGCTTCATCAAGGGTGTCAATGTCAAGGATATGAAATCGAAGATCTTGAGCAATGGACATTCCTATCAACCCTCATGCTTGATCTTATTTATTTTCCCATTTAGTAGATTTATCATCATCATAAGGTTTAGTTTCTTGTCCTATGGCTATTCTATAAAGCCCTTTACTTCTAAGTATATCTACCATGTGAGGTAGCCATTGGAAATAAATGGTGCTATTAAGAATAACCAGGCATGCACTTTTCATTTTTTTTTTTTAACTGAAGATGAGAAAAGCTGAAACTAACTGCTCCAATGGAAAGATCTCTAAAAATTAGGCCATTTAAAAAAAAATGGCTCGAAAAACGACTTCCGAATGAAGAAGTTATGCCTCTTAAAAAAATCTAAGTTGTAGATGCCGAATAGTTACGAGAATGGGATGAAGTGCAGCTTAAAAAAAAAAAAATCGCCCCTTTGAACAAAAACTTTCACAAAGCTTGAGAAGGAAACTTGAACCCAAGACCTCTATTCTCATAAACTAACCCCTCACCAAGTGAGATAGTAAAAGGATCACGTTATTGTATGAAAGGAGTAAGGGTTTTTTTTCTTTTTTTTTCTTTTTTCTCACTCTGCGGTGTGTGTGCCTTTTCTTGAACAAAAAAGCACAAAAAATGAGCAAAAAAAAAAAAAAATGTAAATCCTTTCAGCAAAATGTTAGATTTTCGGTTACCCTTACCGACAACTATCACTTTTTTCACTATTTCTAATTTCCCGAGATCACACAAAGACGCAGGGAAAAAGCATATGTAGCAAAAAAAATCCCTTTCTCCTGTTTCTGATTTTCCAAGATCGCACACAGTGCATAGCAAAGAACATACATACAGAAGAAGGTATACATCCGAAAAATAAATAAAATCTTAATACCAAAAATAAACAGAAAAAAAAAAATGAAATAAGCAGAACTATTAACAAAGATAACTGCAAAATAGATGCTTTATACCTCCAGATCTAAACTGTCATAACTTGGGCAGCCGGAAACCTTTTCGCATGAAAAAAAGGTGTTCCTCACTTTAACAGATGATTCGGACACAACCGAGCAGCTATCCAAGCCCAAAAATGTTCATAAATAGTAGATCTACAAAACGGAATTCACATGTAGTCAATCCGGCTACGGATTTTGATCAACAACAAACGCGGCCCTCAAAATAGCTTTGATAGCATGTAGGAATTTACAGGGTAAGTTCCTTAGATCAAGAACCAAAGGTCACCGCTCACAAACAGATCACAAATCATCACACCAGTATAATCACGTGGTTAAAACCCTCAAAGAGGGAAACAGTCCACGGCCTGAGCCAACGCGACCACTTCAGGCAATTTATTAATATGAAAAGAAAAGTTACATATGTTTCTCTCATAAATGGTTATGGGAAAAATGACCCTCCATGCTCTTTAAATAGAGATCATGGACCAAACGGGTGTTAAGCCACGGATCAAGTGTCATTAATACCGAGGTGAGAGATAACCGTCGGATCACTACAAATCGTGACCATCGGATTATAAGTTACAAATGTACATGGTAACGAAACACACTTTACCTAACTCTACACTAGACTAAGTTATTCTTAACTATTTCCTATGTGTCGAAATATCCTAACAATTTATGTGCGCAAGTCCAAGCTTGCGCAGAAGTACATCTGGACTTGGCCCAGCTTCCGCATGAGCCATTGCAGGTTCTCCACACATCTCTCTTTAAGAAAATCTAGGACAGAGACTGTCGGGTGCAGCAGCAGCTAAGTACAGCCGAGCAGACAATTGTAGAAAATACTACCGAGGCATCCTAGGCAAAAGCCGTGTGCATCCTTGCCACTGCACAGCAAACTGAGTTGGAGTGCCTGATTAGCAGACTATGCACAAATGTGACCAAAGACATTCCGGCCTCTGCCACCCCCTAGGCTAAGATTGAGGGGCTCCTCGCAACCCTGAAAGCTTCTCGAACAGAGATCTAGAATGTCAATAGCGAGATGGAGCAGTAGATTGTGGCATTACAAGCTAAGTTGCAGCCGGAAACTCCTCATAAGGTACATGCCCAAAGAGTTGCACAAGTCACAGAAGCTACGAATACCATCACTGCTCATATTTCTCAAGGCACCGAATTTCTGGATACAACTATGTAGCTGTGGTCTACAGTGTAGCACGACCCTCTCCTGTGGGAATACAAAAGAAATATGCTAGAAGGAAGAAGCACTCAAGAAAATGGAGGCTACAATGACCACTCTGATCCCAAATCAATGCCTGGCACGTCTACGAGCTAGCCATGCTCTCAGAGATGACCTAGAAGGGATTCACCACAAGAAGAAGGTTCTGAGTGACAACCTCAATCCTTGGGTCGATGAAGCCCTCAAGATATCTCAAGACTTGGAGGGGGCGGTCAAGAAGTTGAATCATACTCTGGAGAGTGTCACCGCTGCCACTGAAGGCCCAACTTCATAGAAGTTGGTGGACATTGCGCAGAACGCTACCACGCAGAGCGAAGGAGTGATTCCCCCTCTGGTCAATCCAATCAAGTAGCTCCACGCAAATATGCAAACCCCACGGCCGCTATGACTCGGGACGAGTCACAAGATTGTGTTGGGGGCCTAATGGAATGGGGTCCCCTAGCTGCATTTTTTATGTATATTTTTCTAGTAATTAATCTAGCGCAGGGGCTTTGGGGTGGGTCAAAGTACCCAATGTTTAGTAATGGGTCAAAGGGTAGACCTAGATTCCACAAACCACGGTTTTTGGACCATAGGATAGCGAAGGCTATGATGATATAAATAGATAGGTATTTGGAGTCTATAATTAGAAAAGTAAATTGATGCTAAGTACAAAATTTTGAGATCTGTTTGGGTATCTTGGGTAAGGACTCTTGCTGCCTGTGTGCATGGAGATCCTTAGTCCTACTATGTGCGAACCCCGCTGGCTGTGTGTGCGGGCGGTGACTTCGGTTGTAACTGGATTTTGGATGATTAATGAATGTGAATCTGTTGAAGTATCTCTATGTTATCTGGATTATTTGTGTTTACGGTTGAATTATTTCTTTATTTTCTAAGATTTTTTCATTTACTATTGAAGTACCTATGTGTTATTTGAATTAGCTGTGATTGTATCTGCATTATATGAAATAGCTGCGATTGTGTCATTATGTGATGGTAATTACTGATGCACACATGGATGCGAAGGTTTTTCTAAGATCTTCTTAATAATAGTAGCTTTGTTGATGTTTACATGCTGGTTATACTGTTAAGGGCTCAGTAATAAGCTTGTTCTATGAGAACCTAATAGATCTCAACCAAACTACCTTAATTTCCCACTTTCTCCCAGGGTGCAGAAACCTAGTTCCAGCACCCACCCATACTACTTTGGGTGAGACCTTGGCCTGCGAAAGTAGTTCATTGCCAAAAGGGCCAATAGTGTAGGGGTTTGTTGGCAAACCTTAAATCCAAACCTGGGTCAAGACCCCTCAAGCCAACAACTAGGATCATGGATGTTGTTTCCATATGCCAATTTCACTGTTTCTTGTTGCAAACTTCAACATGTTGTGCATGCCATTAATAAGTTTCATCATTATATCATTGGTTATGAAACTTCTATTCATACAGATCGTTCTACTATTAGATATTTGTAAATTTTTGTAGATGTTCTATGCTTGATGCAACTTTACTTTTATTACAGCAATCACATAAATAGTTAAGTAAAATGCTGATAGAACATGTCAGTGGATCTTATAGAAGACAAACCAGAAACAGAAAAATGTGATGGTGCGTTACGGCGGTCAACAGGATGCTTCAACCAGCAAAGTCTCCTTGATCAGCCAACCTAGAATGTGTCACAACAATCCTCAAATCAGCTACCGAGTCAACCCAAGTCAACTCCAGAAAAGTCAACGCAGGGCAGCAAGCTAAAAGTCAACGCAGCAACAAGTTCGGTCAACCTTTTGACCTCGATTTCTGTGCCAATGTGTACGGCCTCTCAAAATCGAACTCTCCAACAATTTTCAGCCCTTTCGGACCATGCGTTTACCAAAGTCAACGCTGGTCAAACTTCGTTGGAAACCCTAGCTGCAGAAATTTCGTCCTTCCTTTCAGCCGTACAGATTCGTCCTTCTTCTTCACACGTGTGGGCTGAACTTATCCTCCAAGGAGCTCGTACTAAATCAGATGAGAGAAGAAGATGTGTTGAGTTGTTGTGAAATGCTCTCCAACTTTGCTTGTATTTATATCCATCATTGGGGTGTGTGACACATCTGCTGGGGGTGTAAAACCTTAAGGCCGACCTGCACATATAATTTATTATAAATAATAAATTCAAAATAAATGTTCTGCTCATCGGATTAAGATATATTTTATATGGATTTTACACCTCTCCGAAAGAGGAATCCAACAAAAATATTAGCCTCTTAATCCGAGCATCACAACATGGAGTTTGGACCTAGTTGTCCAAATTTAACACTCCCTCTCAACTAGGGAGAACTCCATCCATCAGTGCAATCAAACATCGTGTGTCATCCCGCCGTAACTTGCTTTGCTGGCCTCTTTATTTCAGAACAGAAGTGGGTCAGTTGCGTTGACCAAAGTCAACGCTGGTCAAACTTTCTGCAAAACCCTAACTGCAGAAAAATCGTCCTTCAACACAGCCGTACTGTTTTGTCCTTCTTCTCCTTCACACGTGTGGGCTAAACTCGTCCTCCAAGGAGCTTGTACTATCTCGGATGAGAGACATGATGTATTGTAGGTGATGAAATGTTTCTCCAAATTAAGTTCGTATTTATATCCATCATTGGGGTGTGACACATCCGTCGGGGGTGGGAACCCATGGCCGACTCGTACATATAATTTATTATGAATAATAAATTCAAATAAATGTTCTCGCTCTATCTAATAAGACATATTATATATGGATTTTACACCTCTCCGAAAGAGGTTTCCAACAAAAATATTAGCCTCTTAATCCGAGCATCATAACATGGAGTTTGGACCTAGTTGTCCAAATTTAACACTCCCTCTCAACTAGGGAGAACTCCATCCATCAGTGCAATCAAACATCGTGCGTCATCCCGCCGTAACTTGCTTTGCTGGCCTCTTTATTTCAGAACAGAAGTGGGTTAGTCACAAAGACATCATCCCCCGACTGACATAATCAGTCCAGAGGTTCGAAACCTCTATCAAACTCATAAAGAGTATCCAACCAACCCAAAGTTGGTTCATCTGACCCGAAGTCAGGCAGAGGTCCCAGACCTCACTAAACTTGATCCCAGATCAAGTGGCTGGACCGTGCCATCCTAGATAGAGAGTACGGCAATCTCTGATGCGTCCATCAGTCTTTGCTAATAGTCTCTAGCTTTTCCCACCTCATTGGCCAAATGAGAGGTACTTCCCATGAGCCCTGAACTCAATGGGTAGGATGCATACGGGGCACAGATAAATGAGAGGCGAACCAGCTCAATAATCACAAAGGTGGGGCAGAAGAATTATGAATGCTTATAGCTCCGAGAAGCTATCCCCAAAGCCCCCCGGAGCTCCCAGAGCTCATCGTCCAACAAAGATCTACGATCATAGGTCTTCCATCTACACCAAGACTCACCAAGGTTAGGAACTTGACCTTCCCTGTGGGCTTTGTGAAATATCACACTGCCTACCGCTCATATGATCGAGTCTTACTTGCCGCCTCGCCGTACCATATCCCTGGAGCAGAAGTGGTACCGATATCAATATACGGATCTACGTGGAACACGTGGATTCTCAACATACGAATCCCACTGATATCGCGTAGCATCACAGCTGGGTATCTACACATGTCCACACCACTAAAGAGCTTCCGCAACTAAATCGTTCACAACAGCCATACTAGCAAAGAATAGAGTTCTACTTCTCCATGCAGCTCAAAGCCACCGACTTCGGGGAATAGCGAGAGGCATGATCGGCGTAACCAAGATAGAAGCAAGATCCTCGATGTGCTCTATGATCCACTACAATCGCCAAATTTCAATCGCATCAAGATATCCAATGGCATCACATCCCTATGAAGGTATCTCAGCCCATGGTTTATCGTGCCCCAAAGATATCTTAGAAGATTCCTGCCACCAACCCAGTGAAAGTGATGAGGCTCAACCATCTGTTGACTCAAAGTGTTCACCGCAAAACATATATCTGGACGGGTGTTCACTGAGAACATCAGGGCTCCTATGAGTTGATGATACTCAGTAGGATTTGACAATACGGGCCCAGTAGCGCTGCCACTCAACTTCTTGAAGTTGAGCTCCATTGGTGTTGACACGGACTTGCAGTCAACCATACCAAATCTTTCTAGAAGCTTCACAATGTATTTTCCTTGAGAAAGGAAAATTTCTCCAAAGTCTCCTCGCTGTAGTTCCTGTGCCTAGGAAGTAGTGCATTAGTCCTAGGTCCTTCATCTCGAACTCAGCAGCGAGCTCCCTCTTACATTGATGAATGAGAGGGTCAG